>JAQPPZ010014268.1:0-744097 GCA_028583015.1 Wollemia nobilis
CTCCATTACATTCCCACTGATCAGCAAGTTGCAAATATTTTCACCAAAGCACTTGCTCGTGTCAAATTTAAATTATTTTGCAATGCACTATGTATTTACCAATAATGTAATAAGGATGGGATGTTAGAAACTATAGGTGGTAGCATATATTACATCATTGTCATATACATTAAAATAGCACTTCAAGCACTCTCCAAGTTAGGTAGGGTAGTTAACAACTACCATACCTACTTTATTTGTATATTTATTGAATTCCATATCAATTGAAATGCTACTAATTGCAATGATTTCCATAATCCCTCCATAATAATTATCTTCTTATGATATCCTAAAAACTTAAATTGCTATGGAAACTCTCCATTATAATTTGATTATTATGTTTCTCTTTAAAACCTAAATTAAAAGGGATAATATATACAATAATTTCATTTATACTATAAGGATAGGATTTTATACTACTTAAGAAAATGAAGACAATTTACCTAGAGTTAACTTGACCTCTTTCACCTCCATTGTTTTAAAACTTTTCTCCATATTTTATTTTATACCTTTAATTTTTTCTAAATTTGAACTTGCATATAATCCCTTGTATCCTTCATTGTTTGTAATAATGGTTGATCCAAGTGAAGTATGATGGCCTTTGTCATAGAATGTTATACATAATATTTATTTACCTTTTATTGGGAATGAAATTCCTTAATCTATATCAAATTCTACTATAATATGATCTCCTTACATCAACTTAAAGTTTATCTCATGGCCAAAATTTTTGGTTCCTTTCTCCATGTTTTTGACTTTGTAATATCTTTCTACATTTTCTGTCACACAACATTTACATCATTATAATACAATATTTCCACAATCCACTTGTTCATCCCATTCTCTTGATTCAAATTTGATCTTAATGAATTGTAAAAAGATTTTGAAATATCCATAGTAACACATATATGGGTATATATAACATATTTTTGTTCCTTTCTAGTAACCCCCTCCTAGATTAAAACATATCTATGTTATTTCAATATTCTTAAAAAAAAACTTATTGATAAGCTAGTATTGAAGTCCAAAAAGGCTAAACCATACTAGATGATTTGTAATAGTTTTTTATCTTGATAGAAGAATTCTCATTCTATGTTATTAAATATTGAACATCTCTCCCACTATAGCATGGAATTCCACCCATTATTTTATTCATACTCGTTGACCAAAAATAATGGTGAAAAATCCCTTTAGGAAGAGCATGGAGTAATTTGAATTCAATCCCCACATCTACTTGATTCAATTTTAAAATTTTAAAAATATTAACCGTTAACTTCACACACACACACAAATTATTCCTCTTCTCCCCAACATAGTCATCCATACTTCCAATAGGGTCATCATTACTTCTAATTACGAATTTCAAACATGGGTCCCCTTTCATAGTATCTATGTCTTTCTCATATGAAACTTTTATTTTAAAATTTTTTCTAAAGATTTAGAGCAAGAAGTGGTTGTGGCTTACTCCTTACTTGCACTTGATTTCTATTTTTTCTCTACTTTTACTCTTTTTTCTAAATATTTAAAATAAGAAAAGGTAAGGCCCACTCCTAGGTTACTCTTAGTTGGCTCTAATTCACTCTGATTTTTATGTTATATTTGTGTGTGTAATGTGTTATATTGAATTGAAATGAGTCCTACACATTTTACAAAATGACCACAAATTGGTATTACAACTTAGCAATTATATATGTATTGCTTGGCAAGATTCCAACCTTGGTATCCTCCTTGAAATCCAAGTAATTTAATTGATTGAGCTAACGTCATTTAATGTTTAATTTTATATTTTTTTCATTACTTATATGAGATTGAAATAGGCCCCACTCATATTGCATCATGATCACATAGTGGTATTACAATAGATAAACAATTATAAATGTACCATATTTAGCAAGATTTAAACTTGGACCTCCTTAAAAGTTGAGAATAAATTTTCTTGTTGAGCTCATGCTATTTGATTTCTTAAGGTTCACCTATGAGATTTGAACTTTGATTTGAGATGTGAAACTATTTGCTTCAAATCTCATGCTATTTCATTTCTTAAGGTTCACCTATTAGATTTGAACTTTGATCTGAGATGTGAAATAATTTGTTCCAAACCAATTGCTCTAAACCCATGGGTTGTTAAGGTTAATCAATGAGATTGGAACCATGGTATATGGTGCTTAATTCCTCTATTCTTACCTTTTGTGCCAAGTCCCTCGGACAACATTTAAGTTTATATTAATATATGTACTTTTACTAATATTTAAAATTCATTGAGATAACTAGAGCTATTTTTTGAAATGGATTAATTAAAACAAGCCACACATGTGTTACATCATAACAACATATTGGTATTAGAATAGTTTGGTAATTATGCATGTATTGCTTAGTAAGATTCAAACCTAAGTCTTCTCGTTGAAACTTGGGAAACATATCTTATTGAACTAATACTATTTGATTGAGATAACTAGAGTTAAAGGTTACAAAATAAACATTTTTACCTTCAATTTTAAACATTGAAAATTTTATATGTATAACTTTTATAATATTTTATAATATTTTTATTTTTACAATAGATTTATTTTTTTTATACATATAACAGTTTTTTAAAAAACAATTATAAAATCTAGAGAACAAAAAGATTGAATTCAATTTTTGAATATAATAAATAAATTATAAGCTAAAAATTAGATGTTATTTTTAAATTAGTCCCTGATAAATAAAAATATTATACAAAACTGGAATCATTATTATAAATAAGATGACATGATATTATAAAACTGTAATATTAAACGATTATGTAAATATTGCCAACCATAAAACACGTTATGATCAATTGCATTAACGGACCAAAACAATAATCCTCTGAACTCTAATGTTAAATAATAATATGATAAAACACACGGAAAAAGAGAATTGCGCCCACACCGACGAGCACTGATGCAGCGACCCAAGTGCACAAGACCGAGATTGGAAACAGGCGTGAATATGGTTTCCTGGTGAACACACAATTAGAAAATTTGTGAACCACCATCATGAAAAAACCAGTCCATGCTATGATTGGTGCAAAGCCTGCTGCCCCGACTATGCTAATAGAAAGATATTTCAATCGTTCCCATTGTTGAGATTTAAATCATTTGACTGAAATGTCATTTCCCTAGTGCATCGTACTCCAAATTTAGAAGAGTAGCTTATTAAGTGCGTTGCCAATAAGCAACGTACGATTTTTTATTTTTTTTATCGTAGCAAATTAGATCGGACCAGTTTTTTTCCATCGTTCCAGATGGTTCCCACGTGAACATCGACCTCAACAAAAATATCTAAAACTTTTAGTAAACTCCCATGAAAATTAGACGGCTAAGCAATTGTTAGTGTGGCTACGCGCTTTGGATTAAGCAGGATCCACGAAAGAGACTGCCCATTCATTTCCAAACCTGTCTTTCTAAGATGTATATGTCAAAGTGATGTCATGATGACGAAGTCTTTGGTCGAAATAGGGCAACTTAAATATCTAGAAGTTAGGTCTCATTAGGAAAAGTAAATATAAATAAGATAAAAGTATTAGTAAAAATATTAAAAAAACATTGACGGGTAAGATTAACGATAAAGAGAAAAAAAAAACAACATATATACACAAAAATCTATCACAGCAATCACCCAGTACATAAAGCCATAAGTCATGTATAGTCTATGGTGTCAATGTAACGTTATCAACAAATCATTTCATCCATTCCATTACTTATCATATAAATCAACAACATCCGCATTTATTATACCATATGCATTCGTCACCATAAACATGCATCCATCAACATCAATTATTGTGCATAACATAAAATCATGACATATACACAAAGCAAGAAAATTTAAACAACAAAAACATCACAAAAATGCAACACAAAAACACAACAATAAACATTGTCAGACAAGAGTGCTCTTGCACTTAACCTCTTGGCATAGAAAATCGATGTCGGGGCGCAAATGGTCACTATTCTACTCCCTAAGAAGGCTACCATAGCCAGACCGCTCCACGGGATGACGGATTGTTGACACTTTCACCCCATTATGGCATCACCAAAATGGTTTTTACCCACCAAAAACAGGTCCAAAAGTCGGAAAACTGCTTGCACATTCAACAGACAAACATTTGAAGGCACCCTAACCTAAGTCACCTCGGGTCAAGCAACTCGTCGCTTTTCTCATGGCGGTCATTCCCTCATCGATTCATCGCTTGAAGGGGTAGTCACACTTAGTCACCAATCAACAAACACACACCCAATCAAGGCAATGGCATGCATTCAAAGAATCATTGACAAAGACAATCATGCTCCTGCTTGGGGCAGTAAACAAGCAACAATCACAAATCGATCAAACGCGATCAAACGCTTGGCATTCCCGAAGCATGAACTCAAGGTTCCCCCGTGGATAAAAGGTTGCGCCCTTTGCCTATTCATGACTGATCAATGTCTAAGTTCAAGTCACACCTCACCAAAACAAGTTAATACTTGAAACCAAATTCCTTAGCTCGTCAGCAGCAAGGATTCAAGAATGCAAACCCTTTCCATGTTTGGGGCATCACAAGTTGGTTAGGTTACTAAGAAACCCTAATCACTAGTGCTTTGGTTATCTATTTTTGCTCAGCACTGCGTCACCCGCAGCGCTTCCCAAAAAAGGGCATTTGTAGACACCAAAATAACACCAATCCGATTACGTGACTGCAAACACTGATCGCATTGACATACACTGCCTAAAAACGGAATATATTGCCTTAAGATGAAAAACAATTTGATTGAGATGACCAGAGTTAAAGGCTATATAATAAAATAATTTTACTCAATTTTAAATTTTGTGTAATTTTTTATGGTTTATAATCTTCTTGTAATGAATTTATTTTCCATATATTTTTAAAAATATATTTTTTAAATAATTATAAAATTTTATAAAGCAAAAGGAGTAGAGGCGTTGGAGAGAAGTGGGTAGTTAAAACTCTCCAGTTATCGAGAGGCCCAGGTTCAAATCTCTCCCTCGTATGTTGCGGATATGTTGTATATAAAAGGTTCCTTATCAAAAAAAAAAAATTAATATAATAAAAAATTATTAAATATTATTTTTAAATTAAAAATTTATAATAAAAAATTATAAAAAAATTAATTATTATTATAAATAAAATGGCGATATATAAAACTGGAAAATATTACTATATTATAGAATATATTGAAAAACCAGAATATATTGCAAACCATAGGACACGTTAGGATCAATTGCATTAACGACCCAAAAGAATTATCCGCCAAACTCTAACATTAAAAAGTAAATATATTATAACGACGAAACACAAGGGAAAGGTAGATTGTGCCCCCCACAACGAGCACTGATATGGCGATCCAGGTGCATAAGACCGAGATTGGAAACAGGCGTGGATATGGTTTCCTGGCGAATACACAATTAGAAAATTTATGAACCACCAGCATGAAAAAAGCAGTCCACGCTATGATTGGTGCAAAGCCTGCTGCCCCTAATACGCTAACACAAAGAAAATTTATTTTGGAGGACTCTTTTTTAGATAAGGACGTCGGACTCTCTGGAGGTACGATCACAATGTATGCACTTAGGTATGACAGGCCCGTACAGACGACTGAAACTCCCAAACATATTGCCGACAGGCCGGACACTGTGGATCGATTATCATAGAGAAGCTCTTCTGGCAATCGTTCACGGAGCAACCACATGATCACCACAGTAAGGGAAGTAAACAGGGCAGAAGTATTTAACGTTAAAAACCATCGAAAGGAAGGAAGCAATGCGTATTTGGCACCTCCATACGTTCGACGGTGTTTGTCCTCCTCAATTCCTCCGGGGATTTGAAAGATGGCTCCAAATGTGATGGTCGCAATCAGAGATGCCACCACCGTGTCCACATCTATGATTTTTCTCTCATTTCCGTGGGACTGTCGTGAATACCTCCCACGACCTCCAAATGCTTCAAGACTTCTTTTAATCTTTGCAGACCTGGTACGCCTGTCGCGTTGAGCTGATACTGTTGAAGAATGAGCCGCGATGTCGAGTGCGGTCAGGCCTTCTTTGTTTACCGCATTCACGTTGACCCCAGGCCATTTCAGCAGCTCCAGCACAATCTACATTAAACAAAAAATTAAAATGTAATAGTTACAATAATTTTAAAACCATACAATCTAGAGAGACTAACAGATAATCCAAATTAACAACGATAACCACCTCCTCAAATTTGAATTAAATTTTTAAAAAAATGGAAAAAAGGAATGAAATAAAACACAATTTGTTTTATGTCCAACCTCGGGTTTCACTTCATGAATGGCTGCCACATGTAAGGCTGTATTGCAGTCTTGGTCGTAATCATGGCTCACCAATTTTCTGCCCACTTTCGCATTTGTGTCAGAGAGGAGTACCTTTACCGCGTCAAGGTGACCATGTTCGACAGCAAAATGTAAAGCTGTTTTACAGTTTTTACTACGAATGTTGATGCAATTGGGCATTGTTTGGATAAACTCCTTGACTATATGGTGACGGCCCTCCTTGGCCGCCATATGAACCGGGCACATCCCATTCCTATCCATCTTCGTCATCAAACGCTTCTTCTTGTTACACCACCAATTCGTCGATGATGAATTGAAAATTCGACGCACCTCGTGAAGGTTTCCTCTCTGGACTGCTGTGTGCAGGTGAGTGGTCTCCTCACTGAACGGCTGTATGCAGCGGAATGGCAGCTTCAGCATGTTGAGAAGAATTGTCAATGGCTTGTCCAGAAACGCCATTGGTGCGTAGAAAAGACTACTGCCTTCTTC
Organism: Wollemia nobilis; assembly: GCA_028583015.1. Classification (NCBI taxonomy): domain Eukaryota; kingdom Viridiplantae; phylum Streptophyta; class Pinopsida; order Araucariales; family Araucariaceae; genus Wollemia; species Wollemia nobilis. The sequence goes on from JAQPPZ010014268.1 coordinate 6,846, forward strand.
TGTGTCGATCACCCTACTTTTCCACCTATCTTTATTTAAGCCTTTTAATTGCTTCTCTCATCGCTAGCCATCTTTCCTTTCAGCGTTAATTTATGGATCCCGTTGGGCGTCTACCTGTATAGATTTTCTTTACAAGATTATTGCCTGGTATTTTCCCAGACTTGTCTCTAGCGGGCATATTACACACACATAGGACACGGTATTTATGGATCGCGTTGGGCGTCTACCTGTATAGATTTTCTTTACAAGATTATTGCCTGGTATTTTCCCAGACTTGTCTCTAGCGGGCATATTACACACACATAGGACACGGTTGTGAGTTCCTTCGAAATGGGGAAATTAAATAAAGGCCATACATTTTCTTCACAAGATATTCCTTCCTTCTCTTCATTCCTATTTTCATTGTATTATTGCCTCTTGAATATTCACTTCCAACATATGATTATTTGTCCTATTTCATGTGAGCGGGTTATTCAATGGACAGTTGACTTCAAGTTTTAGGTCGTTTGGTTTTTTTTGGATTGATTTGTATTGTTTTGAAATATTTGAACCTTCTGTCCTGTTTCCATTAGTTGTCCTATTTCATGTGAGCGGGTTATTCAATGGGCAGTTGACTTCAAGTTTTAGGTCGTTTGGTTTTTTTGGATTGCTTTGTATTGTTTTGAAATATTTGAACCTTCTGTCCTGTTTCCATTAGTTGTCCTATTTCATGTGAGCGGGTTATTCAATGGGCAGTTGACTTCAATTTTTAGGTCGTTTGGTTTTTTGGATTGCTTTGTATTGTTTTGAAATATTTGAACCTTCTGTCCTGTTTCCATTAGTTGTCCTATTTCATGTGAGCGGGTTATTCAATGGGCAGTTGACTTCAAGTTTTAGGTCGTTTGGTTTTTTGGATTGCTTTGTATTGTTTTGAAATATTTGAACCTTCTGTCTTGTTTCCATGTGCCTTCTTGTTTCGTGTTTTTAAATTGAACATCTCAAACAAGAATTAAATAATTTGTTTGAAATGTCATTTGTGTCTTACCTTTATTAAACTGCTAGTGCATAGTATTTTAAATTAAGACGAGTCAAATAATAATCAAGTGCGAGACAAGCAAGTAACGTATGATTTTTACATCACATGAAATTAAACCGGACCATTTTTTTTCCATGAAAGTTCCCATGTGAACATCGACCTCAACAAAAATATTTAAAACTTTTAAAAAACGCTAACGAATATTACACCGCCTGTGAAACAATTATTAAAGTGGCTAAGCGCTTTAGATTCAGCAGGATTCACGAAAGAGCGGGCCCATTCATTTCCAGACCTATCTTTCTAAGATGTATATATCAAATTAATGTCATATAAGTTAATGAACAAGACGGCAAAGTCTTTGGTCGAAATAGGGTGACATTGCTTTTTAGGAGTTAGGTGTCATTTTAATATAAAAATATGTTTTAAAAAAAACAAAACAAATTAGAAATAGAAAAGGAAAAGTCAAGAAAAGGAAATTCAAAATGATATTGACTTGGGAAATAAAATAAATATAAAAATGTGAACAAAAAGTTACTTAGGCCTGCAAATAAAAATCAAAGGGTGAGTATAAAAATGTATCATAGAATATTATAGGCATAAATAAGACCTTCGAAAATAATTATTAGGAAGTAATAGGTAGTCCAATGGTTATTTTAATACAAGAATCAAGATTTAATGACAGATGTAAGGATACATTTAAAAACGTTTGGAGGATGATAATTGTTTAAGAGTTTTTTTTATAGGACTTTTGGAAGGTATTACAATAATAGGGGACAAATGCTAGAAGCAAAAAATTATTGGGTTGTTGGTCTATTTTTGGAGGAAATAGGAAAATATCAAATTATAAATATATAATATATATATATATATATATATATATATATATATATATATATATATATATATGCTCCTATAATAATTACTTTTCATGAAAGGTGTTAATTAAAAATATGGCTTATTTTAAAAAAAAAAGATTCTTCATAATTATGATCTATATATTCTTTGGAGTTTGAGGGCTAGGAGGCTAAGGGACTTCAAAACAATTATATCTCCTTTAGTAATGAAGGGCAATACTCTTAGATGTGGTCTAAATCCATGTAAGATTTTATCTTATTTTTTACCTCATATGGCCTTTGGGAAGCTATTTCCTTAGGCATTCAATATACATAAGATTGGGCAAAACTTATATGGTAGAAAGATTGAATATTTTTTTATGTAACACGTAGTTTAAAATGGAGTATGCAATCACTTTGAATATTTTATTGCAAGTGAGATTAGATCACAAATCCATTATCTTGAGATGTATTTTACTCAATAATCATCATTCAAAGCCATTTTGATTCTAGTCTATGTGGCTCCAAAACCTTTATTTATTCTATATGGTTCTATTATGGTGGGATGAAGCAAAATATTGAAGAATTATATATAAACAGGTCTATTTAAAATATGAAATATCTAAAAGGGCAAATGAATATATATGGATGCCATATATTTTGGTAACATATTTAAGAAAAATAAAAAATTGAATTCCAACCCTAAATTTTACAATATATAGTAGACATCAATGGAATGAACCAAGATGTTTATGTGTGATAAAAATAATTACTTTCAAATTATCACAATGTATTGAAAAAGGGTGAGTGAAGTTGGTTGTAAAAATCTATGAATGGTGGCCAAGAAAGGAGATACAAATATCAAAAGTTTAATCCTACAACCACGATGAATTTTTGTTTTCATTGTATCAAAATATTTCAACGTCAAAATAGAAGAAATGTTGAGCAAGAAGAAGATATTTGGAAGAAAGAAAAGATATTTTGTTAGATGTTGGCCAAGATAAGGAGGTTCAAGGTAAGTTTTCATAAAATGTCACATCAATTATGACATAAAAATAAAATAAAATATTGATTAATAATAAATCTATGAAGGAGATACATGATAAAATATTTTCTTTTGAGTGAGAGAAAGCATCTAAGCCTTATGGATTTCTTATAATTTTATTTTAATTTTTTTAGGATTTATTTAAGAATTGTATGATGGCTATATGTGAATATGATTTGAAAAGGAAAGATACACAAAGTGAGATCAATGCTACTAGATATGAATTAACCATATGATAGGGTTTGTTAAATTTTTTGACATGATATTATAGAAAGTTTGATTTTGATCAAGGTTGGTGTGAATGGATTATATGTTGTTATAACACTCCAAAACATTCTACTTTGATCAATGAATTCTTTTAAAGTAATCTAATATCTACTTATCTATTTATTATTCATGGGGACACGTTAGGAAGAGCCTTATAAAGCCTAAAATATAAGGAAAAATCAAAGGTATTTTGGATACAACAAATGCTCCTTTAAAATATTCTCTTTAAATTGTTGATCATATTTTTATTTTGGGTCATCCCTTAGTCAATGAGGGCATGGATCTTAAATCATTATTATCTTATTATGATAAATATTAAATAATTTGTTAATACTATAAATTCCATGACCATTTTTATTAACACTACCTTAGATTTACTATAGATAATTTAGTGACAAAAATTAAAAAAAATTCTTTAACATATTTGGGTATTTCTTTGTCTCTTAAAAAAATAAGAATAAAATTTAGAACTTAAATTTGGATAGAATAAAATCTTGTTTAGTTGGTTGTTAAGGTAATTTCTTAACCATTTTAGAAGGATACAACTCAGAAAGACTACATTGCAATCCATACCTATATATACGATGTTAGTTTCAAGATTGCTAATAGGTGTAGCATATGAATTTCATAAAATTGGAAAAGATTTTATTTAGAATGAATGCAAGGAAAAAAATTACATTTCTACTTTGTAAGTGGGATAGGGTTTGTAAACAATTGTTTTTGTAGGGATATGCTTATGAAATTGCATACTAGTGAGTTTGGATTGGGGGCAAAACTTGGTTAGAGATTATTGAAATATCATGTAGAGATTCATGAAATATGTTACTTCAAATATATATAGGTTATCTTGATGCAATGAAATTATTTAGGAATGAAACCTACCTAAAGTATTTTCAACATGAGATATAGTATTAGATGGTTTGCAATTGGTCAAGAAATATATTAGATGGTTAGTTAATGAGTGGAATTATATAAATTTTTGGCTAGATACTTCATTCAAGTTTTATATTTTTATTTAATTATAATTATTGGTTGGGGCATGTCTAGATTGTAAAGGTCTAAAGGTCAAGGAATTCTAGTGCCCCTCATAATCATGCTTGAATTTCAAACCATGTTATTTTCTCTCTTGCAAAATATATATATATATATATATATATATATATATATATATATATATATATATATGGTTCTCATCATGGGAAGTGTTGTACAAAAAGGGTTATTCTCTTAGGGTTATCAATGATAGTGGAGTTAACACAAAGGATAAGTTTCAATATCTAATAGAATGAGAATTTTAGGAAATTGGGTTTATCAAAACTAATTTTGATGATGCTTCCGAAGAAAATCTAAGAAAAGCTAATGGAGGTGGTATTTTTCAAAATAATGAATGAAAAATTATCTTCACATACTCATAATCATAAGATACTTCAACTAACAAATTATACAAAGACTAGCACACTCCTTAGAAGAATCAAAATTACAAATAAGAAATAATTCTAATATATTTCAATTGATAGGTATTCATAAATTACCATTAACACTATCTATATAAACATATGAAAAGATTGGATTAAAATATCATTATTATTGATGTCCATTAATTGTTATTGGAGGTAAACTCTTGAATATGTGAACATGCCTATGCCTATATAGAAGGAAACTAAATTAAATAATGTGAAATAAAATATGTCTATGCCTATACAGAAGGAAATTAAATTAAGTTTCAAATAATTTTGTTAATCATAATGTGAAATATAAACTATAGATGATAAGCCAAGATTTAATTTATTTATAAAATGATGCAAAGGAGCTTATAATGGAAACACATCAATTTGAAAAAGATGAAGAGCATGTTTAAAAGAAAAAGAAAAGCCAAGATTTAATTTATTTATAAAATGATGCAAATGAGCTTATAATGGAAACACATCAATTTGAAAAAGATGAAGAGCATGTTTAAAAGAAAAAGAAATAATATACGACTCTGACCGCAACATATTTATCAAATGGATTTTGGTACCCAATGTGGGTTTGGTATAGTGGAGACTTGAACCATGTACCTCCTTTTGAGGATTGCCCTACCCTCTCCAACTCACCTACAACACCTACAACACATGGATAAAGAAATAAAAAATATTATTAATGAAAAAGTAAATTTAAAAATATTTAGTTCAACTACCAACAAATATAATATTTTTTATTTTTTATTTTTAAAGATATAACTTTAATAAAAATCCACATCTAATTTATTTCGAAAACAAGATTGATTAATGATCATTTACTATAAAATTATATATGTGTATTAATTTGACCACCATCTTACGGACCATATTCTATATCTTTTTTATTTTTGTTGAAATAATATTTTAAAAATTCTGTTTTTATATATGTTATGTTAAATGTATGATGATTAAAAAATAATTTATATGATAAAATCAGCTCCAATGATGTTCGATAAATGGATTGAAAAATATTATATATTCAAAAGTCCACAAGTTGATAGAGAAGATTTATTAATTAGAAGTCTAAATAAGATGTATTGACGTCCATGTTATTATCACTATACGTATAATCAATGATTTAATATTTAATTATGCGTATTATAATATATAAAGTAAAAGCTTCGAAACGCTCCTTTCATTGTCATTGGTAAATTTAGCAATAGCAAAGCTTTCAAGAATAATTTTTTAGTAATCAAAGCTCCCTTAAAAAAAAAGAATAAAAGCTGCCTGGATACATGACAAAAACCAGCTCAACAGATGTATATATTAAGGAATTCTGCCCATAAAATAGTTTTCGTGGGGCATGTATAGATGTTTAATTATAGTGGAGCTTGACTTCAAGGGCACGTTTCATCCCACGGCACGCCTCCTTCCACTTCCACTTGGACCAAAACCGATAAATGTAATAGAAGCTTCTTTTGTGGAAAGGAATAAAACTATTTAAATATTGCCTTGTCTTCAAAGCCGAGGTCATGGTACAGAAGACCGTCTCATTTCTTCGTTTAATTTTTTTTGTTTGGACCTTTAAAGCTTTAAACCTCCAAAGTTGATAGATCCTCTTGTCGTTGGGTTCCGTTTTTTGGTTGGTTCAAACGGGTTGGCTTAAACTTAACTTCGACGGAGCTGTTAAAGGTAACCTTGGTAAAGCTGGTGCGGAAGGTCTCATTAGGAATTCATCTTGCCTTCGTCGTGGTAATTGGTTTCTATTCTAACAACTTTGCGGAAGCCCGAGCTTTGTTCCAGGTCTCACCTTGGCTGTCAATAGACAGTTCTTCAATCTCATTGTCGAAGGAATCCCTGAATACCTCAATTTTGTTAAGGATTCCTCTCCACCAGTGTGGTCTCTTGCTATTGCTAACAACAAATCAAAAAGGATTTTCAGACTCTTCACCAGCCTGGTCTCTTGATATTGCTGCTCTGATGGTGAACCTAAGCTTGAACCAGTCAAGCCTCCGAGTTTAGGATAGTGATTTCCCTAGTGAAATCATAGACTTTTACCTCCATCATAATGTTTCAAATCAATAATTGGTTTCAACAAAGTGTAGTCATCGTGAGATGGTGCCACCGTGGCCTGACTGGCTGGAGCATGATTCCTGTCATGACTGTTCATGGGAAGTTTGACAACTGGGATTTCAAAATCTCTGACACTTAGAAGCTCGATCTTCCAAATGGAGTGTGAGAAGATGTTCTTTCGAAGCATTGTGGTTTCATTTTTTGGTTGCTTCAAACTCAATTTTTTTCAGGTTGGTTTAAACTTAACTTACAAAGATGCTAAAGGCAACCTTGGTAAAGCTGGTGCTGAAGGTCTCATTAAGAATTCTTCTTACCTTCGTCGAGGTAATTGGTGTCTATTCTAACAACTTTGCTGAAGCCCGAGCTTTGTTCTGGGTCTCACCTTGGCTGCCAATAGACAGTTCCTGAATTTCATTTTCGAAGGGGATTCGCTGAATACCTCACCTTTGTCAAGGATTCCTCTCCACCAGCATGGTCTCTTGTTATTGCTAGAAACAAATCAAAAAGGATTTTCAGACTCTTCACCAGCCTGGTCTCTTGGTATTACCGATCTGATGGTGAACCTAAGCTTGAACCAGTCAGGCCTCCGAGTTTAGGATAGTGATTTTCCCAGTGAAATCCTAGACTTTTGCCTCCATCATAATGTTTCAAATCAATAATAAAGTGTAGTCATCGTGAGATGGTGCTACCGTGGCCTGAGTGGCCGGAGCATGATTCTTGTCACGACTGTTCACGGGAAGTTTGACAACTGGGATTTCAAAATATCCGACACTTAGAAGTTCGATCTTCCAAATGGAGTGTGAGAAGATTTCTTTCGAAGATGACAATGCACGGTGATTTGTGTTGATTCCATGGTTTGTGTTGATTCCATGGTTTTCTTTTTTCTTCAGTCTTTTCTTGTGTTCTAAAATTGCTGAGTCAGTCTTGTCTCTCTTTTTAGTTTCCTTATTTATTGTCTCCCTGCAAAATCCTTGCCTGGGATTTCCATTTTTAACTTAAAAAATTAGAAAAGGTTCTTCCAAAACTTCTTCCTATCAATCAAAAAATTCTTATAAAAATATGTAATAGAAGCTTCTATGCTAACCAGTTATTTTACATTCCCATGACTTTTAATGTTATTTAAATATAGAAATCATATTACATTCCCATTACTTTTAATGTTTTTAAAATATAGAAATCTTATTTAAGATTTGAAAGTATTTGGAAAGTGATAAGAATTTACTAATAATTATATCAATGCAGATGAAGCCTTATTATAAACATATATAAATTATATATATATATAATATGTTTTTAACTAAATAATTTATGTCCAGTCGATGTTTGAATTTGACGTTTAAAATGTTTTTGCTTTTCAAAATATATATTTTTTGTTTAATAAATATTTTATCTTTTAAAAGTATTTTATTTATAAAATTAAGAAATTATTAGATAAAATGTTTATGATAACTATAACAGGTATTAAAAAAAGAAGTAGTGATGCCATCTATATTGTTGCATTGTAATACTTAAATAATACCTGTAATTAGTTTTTCAAATGTTAAACAACGTTTGCATAATTTACTGGCATTCAAAACATTTAAATCAAAATCAAATTCCAGGCCTGATGAGAACTGTTTGGGCCGCACAGGAATTCTATGTATTTTGCGTAGCTCTCCGCCGGAGGAGCTCCCCTCGTTTTCTTTGCGAACGCGCGAACAGAACGTTCCATTCCGCCACTGACTTTGGACCAGAATAGATAAAAATTCATGGTAACATGTAATTGAAGCTTCCACCGCACCCATCATTTATAATTAAGAAAAGACTGGACTGGAAAACAGACATTATGTATTTTGTCATGACTAGATCTTGTGGATTTGAGGAGAGATCACCGACTGAAGAAGGCCTCTTGTTTGTCGCACAGAATAGCTCATGTACTGAATTTGACAGGGCTTGGCTATGTTAGAAAGTCATTTACCAATTTGACAGTGCTTCGTTACTTTAGTACTGATCGATTGGGATCCTTTAAGAGCCGGTTTTCCAGGAAACCGTCGTTCCCATAGAGGATTCTAGGAGAATTTGTGAGGATTAATCGGAGAGGTAGCATAGCAGCTGCATGTCTTGGCTTAGATGGGGTTGATTGAAGGCAAAGTTTAGAAAAGCTTGACTTGATGGAAGATAAGATGGGTATGATCCAAGATTGTGATTACCAATCATGGTGAAGTGATGGATTAGATTGGCATGATTGAATTTAGAATTGATAGGTAGTTGGTGGTTGTCAACTGCCTGTCTTTTTTTTATAGGGAACACTAGCAGTGTTAAAGATAAAGGATACAGATGGTAGTGCCAAAATGACCATTGGATTAGGGCAAAAATAATAAAATGTAAGATTTGGCAAAAGCATTGATGTTATAGCTTTGGTCATCATCATTCTTTTACTTTCGAGTAATAAAATTTAAATGCTTTATTTGATTAGGATGTTTGATTGGTTAAGTGATATAAATATTAGTATGTTTAAAAGACTTGATGATATGCTCAAAATTGGATGTTTACATTTGTAACTTTTCTATATATTTATTAAATTGTGAATACATCAAAAAGTTGCTTTCATATCTTAATTTTGAGAGAGATAGATTTGATGTTGCTTAAGTTTATGGTACAATATGATTGATGCTTTTGATTTGTTGATTATAAGTGATGTTAAATTTTCTTTTTCTGATAGCATTAGATATTGTCATGTCCTAGTGTACCTCCACCAATTTTGGAGAGAAAATCAAGTTTAATAGAGGAAACTTGACTTGACCATGATACACAGCAATGATAATATATTATTAAGTAGTAGAATTCAAACAAGGTGGGATAGTGTAAAATGACTAGGAGGGTAAACACAAAATTATTTATCATTAACAACCACAAATAAAAGGCTCTATATATGTGGTATCAACTTAGACTTTGATGGATCAATAAGGGACACCCTTGTACTATGTAGACCAATTGAGACCATAGATAGTAGGAAGAAGAGGTTAAGCTGAAGTAGGCAATTTAAAATTAAGCCTTGGTTTTCAATTCTACCTCAAAATATGTGTATGAAGGAAAGGGTATCACCTTTACATGTCAATGGTGCTACTGCAACAATTCTTTAAGTTGATAATGGAAATATTATGTAGTAAGGGTACTTTTGCTATTATGTAGTGTTGTTTCCATTTTAATAGCACTTATACTATCTTGTGGAACTTTGACCACTTGATTGTACTTTTGCCTTCTAGTGGTGCTTTTGTAGGATTGAATTTTTGAAATAAATTTTGTGTTTCAGTGGGACTGACTAAATGATTTTCTTGTGGTTGTAGGAGAGATTACTAAATACTTTGAATACCATCATGGGTCTACTAAATTATAAGAATCTCACACTTGTAGGAATACTAGATCTTTTTCATGTGGCCCTAATAATGAATATCATAACCCTCCCTTGACAGGTCTCATCATTGATATATATTTTGTATGTTTAATCATGTTTTGTAGTTGCAAATATAACGAACAGTTAAAAATAGTTAATGTTTTAAATATGGTATTGTTGACGTATCATTAATTTGTAGGAATAGGTACTCTCAAGAATGATGGGAAAATCCACCACCAAAATCAAGATGTTTGATAAATATAATTTCTTGCAAAATATTTATAAAAAAATAGGATAATATCAATAATTGACATTGATTATTGTTTTAAATTAACCTAATTGTCCTTAGTACCTAGATGGTAATTAATTAATCATTTTTTTGTTACAAAATGATAAAAAGAAATAAAAATAAATTAAGTGAGGGGACTTTTGGAAGAAGAAAAATGAAGCTAGAAGAAGAAAAATTGACCTAGGTTCTAGAAGAAGAAAAAAATTGAGCCAAGGGGTGGGCAATTTAGTCTTCATAAAGGTAATTTATTATAATCTTAGATCCTTCATTTTATATCTTCCTAGCAAGTCTTTTGAATGGAAAAGCACATCAAAGATCTATATTTATGTATATATATGTATATAAATATACATATAGGGAGAACAAAGGGGAATTAGGCAAGCACACATTAGATTAGAAGATTGTAGGTAAGCTTAGGAGGAAGTGGGAGGAATGAGTCAAGCAAGAGATAAAATGAGTAATGAGGAAAACACATGGAGGTCTTAGAATGAAGGAGCTCGAGGTCAGAGATCTTCTACTTGTGTCTATGTGTATGTCTTATAATGGTGTATATGATTTGCTTAATATTGATATTGTTATGATTAGAAGTACAATAATCCATTTGAACACCTATTTTTGATGAGTTTGATCATTCTTGATTATAATGTCTAAAATATGTTGTTATGATTATGATTATTATTTGTTATTATTAGAAGCATAATAATCTCTTTGAATGCCTACAATTCATGAGTTTGATCATTCTTGATTTTATATGTGTAATCATGTTTTATAGTTGTAAATATAACGAGTAGTTAAAAATAGTTGATATTTTGAATATGGTACTACTGATGTATCATTGATATGCAGGAATAGGTACTCTCAAGAATTACAATAAAAACAAACACCAAAATCAAGACACTTTATAGAGATAAATTCTTGTAAAAGATTCATTAAAAAGGGAGAATGTAAATAATTGGCATTGATTATTGTTTTAAATTAACGTAATTATCTTTAGTACCTATATGGTAATTAATTAATAATTTTTTTGTTACAAAATTATAAAAATAAATTAGTTGAGGGGACTTTTGGAAGAAGACAAATTGAGCTAGAAGAAGAAAATTTGAGCTAGGTTCTAGAAGAAGAAGAAAATTAAACCAAGGGATGGACAATTTAGTCTTCATAAGGGTAATTTATTCTACTCTTATATCTTTAATTGTGTCTCTTCCTAGCATGAATTTTAAATGAAAAGCATATCAAAGGTCTATATATATGTATGCATATAAATATACATATAGGAAGAACAAAGGGGAGTTAGGCAAGCAGGAAGGATATTAGCAAATTGAAGGTAAGATTAAGGAGGAAGTAGGAGGAATGAGTCAAGCAAGAGATGAAAGGAGTAAGGAGGAAAACACTTAGAGGTCTTAAAAGGAAGGAGCTCGAGGTTACAAGTCTTCCAACTATGTCTATATGTCTATATTATAAGGGCGTATATGATTGGGCTTAATATTGATGTTGTTATTATTAGAAGCTCAATAATATCTTTGAACACCTGTGTTTGATGAGGTTGATAATTCTTGATAAATATGACATCTAGCAAGTTTTCATCGATTTATAAGCCTTGAGATATTAACATCCTTAAGAATCGATTTTGATTGAATCGATAATGAGCCTGATAATCATTGGTTTTATTTATGTTCATACATTAAGTCTGTTTTACATGGATTTTATGTGGTTTTTCATTGATTTTGAATTTATCAACTTCAATTGTAGAGACTATTATCTCTTTCTTTGTTGTTTTCTTTGGTGATATTCAATACACTCACTTTTTGAGATTTTTTCCTCCACTTAGAGTAATGTATTCATCCTTGATATACACCTGTAACCAAACACCTAGACATCTGAAAACACCTTAATTGGCTTTAAAAATTGGTACGCCTACAATCGAGTGGATTCTATGTTTGAATATTGCTAACAAGTGGAGTCTGTGAATTTTTCCAGTAAGGATACAATGAGTCAATACCAAGTTAGCCTCCCTAATATTGTCTTAGAAACTTTATAATGCTTATAAAAATATTAATACCTTTGTTAATCCCTATGGATGAACGTGAATCAGAGATTATTTTTGCATATGATTCTAGGTTTCAAAGATGGAAGAAACCAATATTGATGCCCTTAGGAGCTTTAATAAACCCTCATATAGTTTTATCAACTATACGAAAGGTTTAGACAAGGTTTTATGATCTTTTTTGTGCTATATGAGTCACCATGTTGCCTGTGATGCGCCTAGCAAGATCATATTTTGACTATTTATGTTCACCTTTGTCCTACATGCATGGTATAATGGAACAAAGGCAACATAAAAGGGACTTGGCACCTAGAGACTTATATCCAAGCACCTAAGTGCTCGACTAAGCCCCACACAATCTCTTTGGCCTCATTTTATCGCCTACGATATGACCCAACACATGGTAGTTTTAGTTCTTGAAACCTATGCTATTATAGGGATGCATTGATGTCAGTTATTTGTGGGTATAACTATTTAAAATAATTTGTAATTTAATATTTAGGACTATTTTCCCACATGCTTACATGAGAGCATGTGGAAACATTTACATAGGTGAAGCCTCTCCTAGCCATATGACCATATGATGACGGTCATGCTAGCCAAGGAGGCTAGAACCTAGTCGAAGAGAATAGGATACTGGTAGTTAAGTGTTGGTGTTGGATGACTGTGGAGGTTTAATCGATGTTGAATTTCATTGACTGATTGATTTTAGTTTTGGTTGTACCTAATACCCCATCCTTTTTATATAACAAACCCTTTGAAATACTTGCTTAATTAAAGACCCTTTTATATTGTAAATCATTCTTTGGTTTTGGATAACGTTGATTTATTTGATTTAAGACGTTTTATATTTGCAAATACACCTTTGAATATGAAGGTATTTGAAATAGCATTTAGTTTTGTAAATAATTTCTTGACTTTTGTGAAATTTGGAGCACCTTGTACTTTTACAAAATAATTCGTTGGCGTTAAATTTTTTTGAAATAGATATAAGGATATAGGAAATTAGATAACCATTGAGGGAAAAAAATGAATAAAATGAATGCATTCACAAACCATATTTTTAAGAAAATTTGATAACCAAATTGGTTAAGCAATTGAATGCATTCCTGGATCAAATTTTGGGAGAATTTGATAATAAAATTAGTGAAACAATTGATTGCATTCCTGGATCAAATTTTAGGAAAATTTAATTTATGAAATGATAGAATGCAACTTTGGATTAAATTTTATGGAAAACTTATGGAGGAACAATAGTACAAATTTGTGGAAAATTCATAGGGAACTATAGTATAATTTTGTGAAAAAAATATTGAGTAACTATAGTACAAATTTGTGGAAAATTTGTAAGGAACTATAGTATAATTTTGTAGAAAGTTTATTGAGGAGCTATAGTATATATTTAAGGAAAATTTGTAGGAAACTATAGTATAATTTTGTGGAAATATTATTGAGGAACTATAGAACAATTTGTGGAGAATTTGTAGGGAACTATAGTATAATTTTGTGGAAAACTATTAAGGAACTATAGTACAAATTTGTGGAAAAGTTGTGCGGAACTATAGTACAAATTTATGGAAAATATTTAGGGAACCATAGTATAATTTTGTGGAAAAATTATATATGAACTATGGTACAATTATATGGAAAATTTGTAGGGAACTATAATATAATTTTGTGAAAAAATTATAGATGAACTATGGTACAATTTTGTGGAAAAATTGTAGGGAACCATAGTATAATTTTGTGGAAAAATTATAGATGAACTATGGTACAATTTTTTAGGAAAATTGTAGGCAACCATAGTATAATTTTGTGGAAAAATTATAGATGAACTATGGTACAATTTCATGGAGAAATTGTAGAGGAACTACAAAACAATTTCATGGAGAAATTGTAGAGGAAATTATGGGGTTTCCTCTTTTAATGTGCTTTTGTAAATTAAGTTGATAAATACATGGTTGCTTTAGAATTTCATTGATGATGAATGCATGATTACATTAGAGATTTCATTTTATGGAAAAATAAATGTTTATAGAAATAATGGATGTGGAATCCATTCTTGAAGGGATTATGAGGTCTCTTTTAGTATTATATGACTTTTATCCTATGATTGAAGACTTTCACTCTAGATTGGATTGAAGGGTAAAATAACTGTTAAATTTGAAGAATGAATGTGAAATTCAGTTTGAGGGAACTATGAGGTCCCCTTCATAGACATTAATACATGAAACCAATGATCATTTCATAATTTTGGGGTATAATATTTATAATATTCTTATATGTCTCATTTTTATTGATAATAGGAACTATGGGATATTCCTTTATCATTATAATTATTGATGATTTGAGAAAAGGATATTTAGGATTCATTTTTATCATTGTAAGTTGAGAAACATGAATTTATGAAATTTGAGGAGATATTTTTGAGGTTGGGTTTATTCCCCATGAGGGTTACTAGGATATATGATGTGTTATGTATATTTATCCCTTGATCTTATAATTGATGCTTTATAGATATAGTTTGAATGTTGTATTTACATTTCCATGGGATGGTTATTAAAATGATATTCATTTAAATAAAGATGCAATGATTTTTGTTGACATGCAATGTTCAACTTCCTAATTAGAATAGAGAAGTAATTAGGGGATGAGTTTGTTAGATTATGATAAATTTTATCATGCAGAGTAATACATTTTTGGTCTTCCCTATACCATAATGGTACATAAGGTTTGATGGGAAATGGTCACTCCTATAACAAGAGTTGATGTTGACCATGTCGTAAATCTCTTGGTGGTTTATTACCTTACTAAATGGGAACAACTTATTTTAAATAAATCATTCAATGATGCTTGATTATGAACCTTACCTTAAGGGTGGTTATGTTATAATATATATATATATATATATATATATATATATATTATTGTCTCTTGGGTTTATTTGAGTTGAGTAACAAGTGTGTCATTACAATTGGTATCAGAACTAGGCTAGCAAAAGGATGTTTGTAGATTACCCCAATATAGCAAGAGGTTGCTAGTATAAGAGCACAATGTTGGAAGTTACTCAAACCAACATCATATTTTGTAGACCAAAATCTTAAAAGGACAAAAACTAAGGTTTATGCTAAGATTCTAGGATAGCTATCTCAAATAAAACTAAAATTAGATCTCGATAGAGTAATTTGAAGAATTTTAACTATCAGATAGAAAGTCTTACCACCATAGTTTATGGATTATAATATCAAGTGATCAGCAAAATAATATTTTATATTATTATTTATTTTCTTAGAGGGACTAAGCAGTCTCTAAATACCAACATGGCCTTTAGCTAGAGTATGGACCTAAACATCTCAACCATGGTGAAAGAATGCAAGGAGAACCTTAGCCATGAAGTAAAACCATCATATTTGAGATATGGCCACCATCCAAATCTAAGACACCACCAAACATCTATCCTCCTCAAGTAACACCATCATCATAGTATAGTATGCCACCCGACCACTTGGATGGTGGTCAAGTTTGATAGTGAATTATATGTTATTTAAATATGGGATTACACCACTACACAATGCATGTGGTATCAATATATACACATGATTACATGATGTAAAGATATTTACTGATTTATTTTAACCCTTTTTACTTGAAGGCCTCATACGTATCAAATCAAAAAGGTAAATTTTTGAAAAGAATTCTAATCTAAGAGGATTTCAAGATACGATCTCAAGAAATGACAAGTGTGAGAAGGGGATAATGCTTAGATTGAGGCAAGAATCAGTGTTAATAGAATGATAATGGTTGGAATTGAAAATGGCACCTAAGAATAAGGTGTATATATATATATATATAAAAAAAAAAAAAAAAAAAAAAATATATATAAATATATATATATATATGCGTACGTGATAGATTGATGGAACCATCAAAAAGGTGATGATGAGAAAACAAATGGGATAAAATGTCATTAAAGTGAGACACACATGAAGACATAATAGGTTTTCAAGTACAAAGAGGTATAATGAATCCCTAAATAATTAATACAATATCAGTGATGAGTGACGTAAGAGTCAATTAGAACATGATTTGTAGAGGATGATTGAGTATAATCAAGATAATTGAGTTATGATCGAGTAAACAATTGAGAAAGTTTAATGTGTTGTAAACCAATGGTTGGTTAGGAACTTCATATCTTTGTGAAAATAGGATGAGTTTCTAAAAAAAATGTATCCCTCACTGAGGAATGAATCAACCTACCCATGGTATCTTATATGGTCATACTTGTATTGGGATTTTCATTATTTCTAATAATTATACTTAGGGTAAACCTCATGGTATGCTTTTTTATCCTTCTATTTCTACTTGTTGATATACTAGTGCATACCTTTTGAGAAGTGAAGAAGATGACTACTGGCAATGCCAACACAAGTCAAGGAGGTAAGGCAAAGGTAGAATAAATAACACCACTGAAGATTATCAAATCACACACTATATTTAGAGCAATTTGTTAGGAAGCAAGGAGTATGTTGGATGCTAATGACTTACAGTGGTTGAGAGACATAGGATTAGTGGGCGTAACTCATCTAGAGCTAGTGTAGGTTTATAGATATTATCTATCAACATTGATAGAAATATGGGATCCTAACGAGTAAAATTTCTAGATACCCATTGGGGAGATGACCATCACCTTAGAAGATGTCTACTAAATATATTGGTTACCAATAGAGGGGTGTACAATGATTGCTACATATGAAGTAGAGAAAGGGAGTATTTTGGAAAGAGTGTTCAGATCAAAGTGGAGATATGTGAACATTGAGAAATATAGTATAATGTGTGAACTAAATTATATGTTTGGTAGAGTGACACATAGATAGGCTATGATAATGGTGCTCATATCGAATGTTATTTTTCTTGACTCACTAGGTGCACAATTTCCCTAGAATATTCTAGGGGTAGTACAAAACATAGTGGAGAATTCAATTATGTTTGCATGGGTGCTAACCTTGTTGGTCAAAAATTATAAAGAGTTTTTCAAGGTATGAATGATGAAACGAGCAGGGATGAGCTGTAATATTTTACTACAAGTATGGGCCTAGGAATATGTAGTAGTAAGAAGACTCGAAGGGTTGCCTTATGATGCACATAGTTTGTGGAGCTAGAGGTACCTTATGCATTAAGGTGGCAAAATAAGAAAGATTTGTGGATGAGCATACCATGTGAAGGTAAATGGGAGAGGTATCATTTTATATGGGAATATCTAAAACCCCAAGATGTGATATAGAGACCATGGAAAAGGAACCCAGTATGGGTAGAACATGGATTGCATTTAGCTCATATATGATGAGTGAGGTAGATGATTGGGTGAGTAAGCATGCAATATGAATACTTTCAGTATACTCAAGTATTGTGATAGTTTAGTATTAGACAAGGAATGTCAGATCCCCCTATGATCTATACAAGAAGAAGGAGGAAATGAGTAGTACCACCACAAATGGAACCATTAGACTTAGATGCAGACAAGGTTATATGGATACCAAATGAGGATGTTGTTGGTACAACCCTAGAATATGATAGATGATGGGTCACCTAGAAGTAGCAAAATGAGGAAATTCTATAGGAATAAAGTTGCAAAGTAGTGAGAGAGATAGTAGAATCCATTGGTAGAGAAGATTTTATACTTGAGGGTATATAAAGGTAAGTGGAAGAACTCCATGAGTGACATGTATATCATCGGATATAAAAAAAAGTAGTTCCATCAGATTATTGAGAAAGTGACTATTGGCATTCCATGATTGATGGAATGTGTGAAGTGAAGTCTTTGAGTCAAAAAATATGATAGTTGGAATCACAATAGATTGAGTAAGAAGGTATTTTAGCTCTAGATAAGATGAGGTTGGATTTGAAAAGGGATATTTTTAGGGTAAAGAAAGATAGAATCTGGTAAGAGATAGCACAAATAAGTGGTGGGGAAGCAACACCAACCATAAAGGCTAAGAATTCACAACTATGATAAGCAAGAGATTAGTATAGATCTACATACTTGACTTCATGTCTTGATGTGATAGTGAGCCATGGTTTGCTCTCTCTATCACAACCTACTACCATAATACAACATGGGTATAGGAGCACAATAAGATCAAGATGCAAAATATCATGAAGTAGAGCTCGAACAACTTCTCTAAGAGAATTATGTCTAACATAGAGTGGTGAATGGACAAAGAGACAACAACAGTAAGGCTTGTCTTAATGTATAGTTGAAAAACCACCATTTATGTGCTATAAGGAAGTGTTTTGTGTATTCCAGTGGACTATGCTTATGTAGCCTATAAACATGTATTTTTGTATATATGTGTAATATAAAGAAATGTTTACATAATACCTAACATAGATTATTGTGTTCTTAATAGTCTATTTAATCATGAATATACTTTTTCAAAAACATTATTCATACTAATAATAGATATTATTGATTAAACTTCATTAAGAATTAGATCAGATGATCCCAATAATTGAGGGGAGTTGCAGAAGGCAACATTCAAGTAATTTTTTTTAGGGGAGTTACGGTAGGCAACACTCAAACCTTCTTGAGGGGAGTTACAATAGGTAACACTCAATATTTCTTGTGATATACTAGGTAGTGTTTCTCAAAGAGTTCCAAAAAGTGAGAAATTTTTTGGAAGGTCCTAAGTAGGAAATCTTGGACTAATTATCCTACCATGGAGGTATAGATTATTATCACAAGATTGTGTTGGCACCTTAGGAACAGGGAGGCCAAGCTATTTAATAGCCCTAATTAGTTGGTAATTAAGCACTAAGTCCTAGATGACTCACCTCGAAGGATCATAGGACCAAGGTAAATATGCCAAGATCCTACATAGACATACTTATGTATGAATAAGGAAAGGGTGTTCCCTTTTGACTATCAAAAAGGGAGAACATTATGCTATGGTCGAAAAGGTCTTACATTCACAAAAATTGGTAAGACAATGTGGGGAGACCATTAATGCATCCTTTGTACCATTGAGATATATAAAGTTATCCTTATGTAGTGGAGGTATGTAAAGGAAAAACCCTAGTATTACAGGATGGGGCCACATCTTGGCCACTTGAGTGTTGACTATAATGACTAGTTCTTAGTTGTGGTATACCTTGGAATGAAAGAATAAGGAATTTGGGATACATCTATCAAACTTAATGAAAAATAATTAAGATGAGAATTTTATTCTTTGTTAAGTTTTCAAATAATCTTAATGAAAAGGAATAGAGATGAAACTTCTATTCTAAGTTATGTTTTAACTATACTTAATGAGAAATAATAGACAGGAAGGTTCCATTCTTAGTTAAGTTTTGAACATTCCATAGGAATGAATAGATAAAGAATCTATCCTTGAGAGGAGTATGGGATTGTCTCTTAAAATTGATTGAATTTTATTGTTCAAACACTTGGAATGACACATTCCATGAAGTGTAGTCATAGATATTATGAGTGGATGATAATATTATTGGAGTGGCACCTTACGGATAGTAAGTATGATCATTACTATTACTAGCAAAATTTTGCAAGGGAAAAGTAAATGCTTGGAGGCTACTTATGTTCAAGTTCTTTCCTCCCACTAATGAAACCAGTGGTATATCAAAGTGGTAGAGCTAATCAAACCCTCTATATTTTGTGGGTCTTAGGTGGTGCACCTTAGATTCTTTTGAGGAGTTCACTTGATATCCGTGTCTCTTGAGGTATGAATATAACATAATTTTCAATAGGTTGACTAAAGATGTATATCACAAGACATCATGGATGATGCACTAGTGATGGAAAATAGGATTGCAAAAGAGGATTTTTAGGATATAAGAGTTATGAAATTATGTTTTTATCTTTGATGACACCTATTATGAGGTTAACTCATGATAAGGACCATCAAGTTATAGGTTGAAACTCCTTTGTGAGATTTTTGATAAACCTAGTTACATCTAGGTTTAATTTGTCTAATCTATTATGGAAATATGGTTTTGTATCTTCTCTATGAAAATAAAATATGATGATAATTCTATGTTTATTTAACAAATCTCTAGGGCATAGATTATAAAGTAAATAAAGGTCCAAAGGTACCACTCTATTAAACAAGTACCACTTGGGAAAGTGGAGGTTCTGTAAACTTGTGTTCTTAATCATGTATGCTTTTTTTTGCAGTAAAATACAGAGGACTATGTTTAGTCCAAGGGGGTAATATGTCACAACCCTCCCTTCATATATCTAATCATTGATATAGATTTTGTATTCTAATCATGTTTTGTAGTTACAAATATAATGAGTAGTTAAAAATAATTGATGTTTTGAATATGTTATTGATGATGTATCATTGATTTGCAGGAATAAGTACTCTCAAGAATGGCGAGAAAATGAACCATCAAAATCAAGACACTTGATAGAGATAAATTCCTACAAAAGATTCATTAAAAAAATGAGAATGTCAATAATTGACAAAGATTATTGTTTTAAATTAACCTAATTGTCTTTAGTACCTAGATGGTAATTAATTAATCATTTTTTTGTTAAAAAATGTTAAAAATAAATAAAAACAAATTGGGTGAGGGGACTTCTAGAAGAAGAAAATTTGAGCTAGGTTCTAGAAGAAGAAGAAAATTGAACCAAGCTGTGGGTAATTTAGTCTTCGTAAGGGTATTTTATTCTACTCTTAAATCCTCCATTTTATCTCTTCCTAGCATGAATTTTGAATGGAAGCATGTCAAATATTTATATATATATATAAATATACATATAGGTAGAATGAAGGGGAGTTGGGAAAGCATGAAGGAGATTAGGAGATTGTAGGCAAGCTTAAGGATAAAGCAAGAAGAATGAGTTAAGAAAGAAGTGAAAGGAGTAAAAAGGAAAGCACTTGGAGGTATTATAAGGAATGAGCTTGAGGTTAAAGGTCTTTCACCTGTATCTATGTGTCTGTCTTATAAGGGTGTATATTATTTGCTTAATATTGATGTTTTCATGATTATAAGAACAATAATATCTTTTAACATCTATGTTTTATGAGTTGGATCATTCTTGATTATAATATGTCTAAAAGATGGCATCTATCATGTTTGCATCGATTTATAATCCTTTACATATTAACATACTTAAGATTTAATTTTTATTGAATTGATAATGAGCCTGATAATCATCAATTTCATTTATGTTCATAGGTTAACTTTTTTTTACATGGAGTTTATGTGGATTTGCATTTATTTTAACTTAGTTGACTTTGATTGCAAAGGAGACTATTATGTCTTGCTTTGTTGTTTCCTTTGGTGATATTTAATTTTCTAACTTTTGAGATTGTTTTTCACCACTCAGAGAAATATATTCATTCTTGATATACGCTTGTAACCAAACTTGTAGATGTCTTAGACCACCTGAATTCCATTTAACAATTGGTATACCTGCAATCAAGTGGATTGTGTGTTTGGATGTTGCTAGTAGGTGGATTTTGTAATGTTTTCTAGCAAGGATACAACGATTCAATATCGAGTTATCCTCCCTAATATTTTCTTGGTAATTTTATAATGCTTATAAAAATAGTAATGCCTTTTTTAATCTCTGTGGATGACTGCTAATTCAGAGACTATTTTTGCATGATTCCAGGATTCTAATATGGATGAAATCACCATTGATGCCCTTAGGAGCTTTAATAAACCCTCAACTAGTTTTAGCAACTATATGGAAGGTTTATACAAGGTCTTATGACATTTTTTGATGCTATTTGAGTCACCAAGGTTGCACATAGTAAGATTAGATTATGAGTATTTTTGTAAACCTTTGTCCCACTTGCATGGTACAATGGGAAAAATGTAACATAAAAGGCAATTGATGCCTAGAAAATTATAGCCAAGCACCTAAGTGTTTTGCTAAGCCTCACACAATCACTTTTGCATCCTTTAATCACCTATGATATGACCCAACACATGGTAGTTTCACTTATCGAAGCTTGTGATATTATAGGGATGTGTTGATTTTGGTTATTCATGGGTATAAATATTTAAAATCATTTTTATTTAATATTGAGGACTATTGTCCCACATGCTTCCCATGGGAGCATGTGGAAATATTTACAAAGGGAAAGCTTCTCCTCGATATATGACCAAACAATTATGGTCGTGCTACCCAAGGAGGCTAGAACCTAGTCAAGGAGACTAGGGCATTGGTGATTAAGTGTTGGCAATGGATGACTATGGAGGTTTAACCGAGGTTGAATTTTATTGCCAAATTGAATTTGGGTTTGGTTGTACATAACACCCCATCCTTTTTATATAACAAACCCTTTGAAGTACTTTCTTAATTAAAGATCCTTTTATATTGTAAATCATTCCTTGGTTTTGAAGAAGGTTGATTTGTTTGATTTAAGACCTTTTATATTTGCAAATATACCTTTGACTATGAAGGTGTTTGAAATACCCTTTAGTTTTGAAAATAATTCCTTGAATTTGGTCAAATTTGGAGCACCTTGTATTTTTACAAAATAAATCCTTGGCTTTAAAGGTTCTTGAAAAAGAGATAAGGATATAGGAAATTTTATAACCATTCAGGAAAATAATTAGAGAAAATGAATGCATTCATAGACCATATTTTTAGGAAAATATGATAACCAAATTGGTTAAGTAATTGAAAGCATTATTGGATCAAATTTTGGAAGAACTTGATAATGAAATTAGTGAAACAATTGATTGGATTCTTGGATAAAATTTTGGAAATGAAATGATAGAATGAGACTTTGGATCAAATTTTGTGGAAACATTATTGAGGAAAAATAGTCCAAATTTATGGAAAATTTGTAGGGAACTATAGTATAATTTTGTGGAAAAATTATTGAGAAACTATAGTACAAATTTGTGGAAATTGTTTATGGATTGTGGAAAAATTATTGAGGAAATATAGGACAAATTTGTGGAAAATTTGTATGGAACTATATTATAATTTCGTGGAAAATTTATTGAGGAACTATAGTACAATTTGTGGAAAAATTATATGGAACTATAGCATAATTTTGAGGAAATATTATTAAGGAACTATAGTACAAATTTGTGGAACATTTCTAGGGAACTATAGTATAATTTTGTGGAGGAACTATAGTACAAATTTGTGGAAAATATTTAGGGAACCATAGTATAATTTTGTGGAAACATTATAGATAAAATATGGTACAATTTTGTGGAAAACTTGTAGGGAACCATAGTATAATTTTATGTAAAAAATATAGATGAATTATGGTACAATTTTGTGGAAAATTTGTAAGGAACCATAGTGTAATTTATGGAAAAATTATATATGAAATATGGTACAATTTTGTGGGAAAATTGTAGGGAACCATAGTATAATTTTATGGAAAAAGTATAGATGAACTATGGTACAATTTCATGGAGAAATTTTAGAGGAACTACAGAACAATTTTGAGAATAAATTGCAAAGGAAATTATGGGTTTTCCTATTTTAATGTTATTTTGTAAATTAAGCTGATAAATATATGGTTGCTTTAGAATTTCACTAATCATGAATGCATGATTACATTAGAGATTTTATTTTATGGAAAAAATGCATTTTTTTAGAAATAATGGATGTGGAATCCATTCTTGAAGGGATTATGGGGTCTCTTCTTGTATTATATGGATTTTATACTATGATAGAAGACTTTAACTCCAGATTGGATTGAAGGATAAAATAATTTTTAAATTTGAATAATGAATGTGAAATTCATTTTGAGGGAACTATGAGGTTCCCTTCATGGACATTACTACATGACATCAATTATCATTTCATAATTTTGGGGCATAATATTTATAAGATTCTTATGTGTCTCATTTGTATTAATGATAGTAATTATGGGATATTCTTATATCATTATTATTGATGATTTGAGAAAGGGATATTTAGGATTATTTTTTATCATTATAAGTTGAGACAAATAAATTTATGAAATGTGAGGAGATATTTTAAGGTTGGGTTTATTCCCCATGAGAGTTCTGAGGATATATGATGGGTTATGTATCTTTATCCCTTGATCTTACAATTGATGCTTTATAGATCTAGTATGAATGTTGTATTTACATTTCCAAGTGATGGTTATTAAAATGATATTCATTTGAATAAATATGCAATGATTTATGCTGACATACCATTTTCAACGAGACAGTATTTGTTTGTAATCATTTATGAACGAATGTGACAACTTTATAATATATAATTTATGTTGATATGGAAAGGATTAATCATCATGTGATGATAATAATAAGATCAATTAAAAGAGAGAAGTAATCAAAGGATGATTTTATTATATTATGATAAGTTTTATCATGCAAAGTGATAAATGTCTCGAATTACCTATACCATTAAGGTACATAAGTTTTGATGAGATTTGATCACTTCTATCACAATAGTTGACACTGACCATGTCGTATATCTCTTGGTGGCTTATTACCTTAATGAATGGGAACAACTTATTTTGAATGGACCATTTAATGATCCTTGATTATGAACTCTACCTTAAGGGCAGTTATTTTATAATTTAAAAAAAAATACTCTCTCTTGGTTTTATTTGAGTTGAGTATCGAGTGGTTTGATACACTGAAGGTCATGTTTGACATATTGCTACTGATTATACTATCAAAGACACGATATTAAAAAATAAATATCTTCAACTATTCTATGGAGTGCTAACCATCACACAAGAGAATGTTTGGTGCTTCCTAAGAGTCATATCAAGGGAGGATTCCATTTATATGAGCTAGAGACAATAGTGAGTTATCCCAATGGTCAAGTCAATCATTGATATCAATAACACCTAAACTAGGAGTCACTTGGATATGTAATAAACCTTGTTGTGCACCCTTGTGTGAATAATTTTTATTAATGATAGTAGAAATGGAGCCATATACTTTGGTTGGGGAAATGTGGTGGCTAATATGCTAGAGCAATATGTAATGTTTATCTAAGGACCTATCATCCTAGCCTAACTATACCATTCATTGTATTAGGTGGTTTATAGTGCAGGAAGAGGATTGTAATACTATATATGGTTCTATATGTGGGAAGGAAATCATATAGCTATACTAAAAACACTAGGGTTAATAGGATAGGCTAAGGATGTAGAGGCACCCATAGCATACCAATGGGTGTACCACTTAGAGGGTTGGTAGGGTAGGTCTTATAGAATAATTTTAGGGAGGGAACAATACCATATATATGACTTATAGAGAGAGCTATTGATATGATGATCATATAGGAGACACCCATGTTGGACAAATGATACATTCTAGTTATCCTAAGCTAGACAAATGAGCTAGCTAGTTGGACCATATAGAAATCATGAGCTCTTCCATTTTGATTGGATGGTTTAACTATTTAGGTAGAGGTAATACATATCAATAGGGCTAATATGGTACTATTATTTGATGTGGGAGTAAGGGTTTGGACCACTACGAAACCCAAACTACTATTCCAAGTTCAATATCAATGACCCTATCATCCCAAAACCTAGAGGTAATGATCCCAAAGTTAGTGATGGATATTTGGGATGGTATTTTAACATCTAACTATTGCATATCATTGTATTTAGCCTAAGGATAGATAAGTATATGTGGGTAGGGCTATAACTAAGGGTATTCCAACAAGTAGTTCTACCATTCATCAAAAAATCAAAATTGTATCACTAAATTTCATAAAATGGTAGCAATAGTAGCCACATATAGGATACTAGTAGCAATTGTGATGATGATCACGATGAGGGTAATAAGATCTAGTTAATTTGCGTAGATTATTACCAACTTTGAAAAGGACACTATCACAATGGATGACTATTTTGAATGGTATATTAGCGATAGTGGTGGTAGAGGGTGTGAATTTGGATGATCTATTGGTTGTTTCATATGTACTATATGTCTATTGTTGTAAATTATACCCTCTACCACCACTATCGCTAATATACCATTCAAAATAACCATCCATTGTGATAGTGTCCTTTTCAAAGTTGGTAATAATCTACACAAATTAACTAGATCTTATTACCCTCATTGTGATCATCATCACAATTGCTACTAGTATCCTATATGTGGCTACTATTGCTACCATTTTATGACATTTAGTGATACAATTTTTATTTTTTGATGAATGGTAGAACTACTTGTTGGAATCCCCTTAGTTATATCCCTACCCACACATATATATATATATATATATATATATATATATTGTGATATGTATAATTACATTAGTTTTTTATGGATTCATGTTGATATGTTCCAACTAAAAAATACTTTATGATTGTATATTGTGCTTTTAATTTTATGTTCATGTGAATAATGAATGTTCAATAATGTGATGTGGACATTGTTATGATGATTTAATTTAGATTATTTTATTGTTAATTGATGATACATAGTGATGATATGTGGAGGATTTAATTGATGATGACATGAGATGATAATTCAATGTTAATGATGAGTTGTGGATTTTAATGAATTCTTAGATTAAGATGTTTGATTTGGATGTGATACAAGTATAGTATAAATGTAATACAAGTATACATAAAAAGGTATGGAAAATGGCACTTTACATAATGAAATAATAAATTGCTATGATTCATAAAGAGATTATTAGTTGGACTTTAGATAATGCTATTAGGCATTTCTATGGTAAAGGATATGTTGTAGAGTGAATCAACTATTGTATTGATAATAAAATGATTTAAATAATACACAAATGGTCTAGAATATCCTGGAGGTTACGGAACCACCCGAGGCATAATTAGACATTGTTACAACAAATTAACAATAGTCTAAAATAATGAAATAATAAGTTATGCTAACATCCCCCTTATTACATTATTTGGGTAATAAGATAACTACTAGCTATACTAACATCCCCCTTGATTACATCATTTTGCAATACATAGAGAGCTATGAAATAATTCAAATTTGACATGTGCAAGTGCCTTAGTGAAAATATCTACAACTTGAGCATTGGTGGAGATGTACTAAAGCTAAATTCGGTGCCTTGGAACTTTGTCTCGAATGAAGTGACATTGTGTGTCAATGTGCTTGGTTTTATCATGGTGCACTGGATTCTTAACAAGGTTCAAAACACCATGGTTGTCATAGAACAAGTGTATTGGAGATTTTTATGGATGACAATACTTGTCAGAATGCAACACAACCATATCACTTCAAACACAGCTTCACATGCAATGCGATACTATACCTCTATAGATGATATAGCAACCACCTGTTGCTTCTTGTTGTGCCAAGAGACAAGACCAGATCCAAGATGAAATATATATCCTGAAGTTGACTTACGATCATCATATGATCCCGTATAGTCAGAGTTCGTGTATCCTTGCAAGAATAGCTTGTCATTCCTCTTGTATTCTAGGCCATATTCCATTGTGCCATAGACAGAGTGAAGAACATATTTTGCTACTTTCTAGTGAGTAGTCTTAGCTTCCTACATGAACCTCAAAATATATTTGATAGGAAATACGATATCTAGCCTAGTATTAGTCAGATATATGAGACTCCCAATTAGCTGTCAATAGAGTGTACCATCTACCTGAGGTGAATCGTCATATCACGATAACTGAAGCCCTAATTCCATCGAAGTTGTTATCGGCTTGCAATCAGTCATGCAATATTTTTCTAATAGTGTCTTGGTATATTTTTTTCTAAGACACTTTTATGTAGTTCTCCTTCTGGTTCACTTCTATACCAAGATAGTAATGGAGAAGTCCGAGATCTATCATCTCAAAAGATTTACACAAGTCCTTTTTGACAGTAGAGATCATATTTTCTAAACTCCCTATAATGAGTAGATCATCAACATAGAGTACAAGAAACACTATCTTAGAACCTTATTTCTTTAAATAGAGGTTTGCATCTAACGAACATCTCTTGAATCCATGTTGCAAGAGGTGATTATACATTTTTAAATCCCAAGCTCGAGGAGCTTGTTTTAAACCATATAAGGATTTTACCAACTTGCATAATTTTTGCTCTTGGCCTCCCACTTGAAATCCTTCAGGTTGAGTCATGTAGACTTCCTCTTGGAGATCACCATTCATAAAATCACTCTTGACATCCATTTGGTGAACTTTCCACCCATTCTGTGCTGCCATAGCACAAATAACTCGAATGGTGGTCATTTGAATAGTAGGCATAAAAATTTTCTCGTAGTCAATGCCTTCCTTTTGAGCATAGCCCTTTGCAATAGAATGGGCCTTATGCTTATCAATTTTCCCATATACCTTGTACTTGACTTTGTACACCCATTTGTAGCCATTGGGCTTCTTTCCATGTGACAGATCGATAAGCGTCCAAGCTTTTTTTTTTCATCACAGACTTATACTCAGCATCCATAGCAGCCTTCCATTGTGGCTCACTAAGGTCATATTGTATAGAAGAAGGTTCATGTTCATTCATTGAAGATATTAACACCCTATCTTGATCTATATCCATATCCTTTGTTTGTCTCTCTAGATCAACAAAAAATTTCTCAAAATATTGAAAAAGGTCATCAACCCCAATAGCCTATGTTGTTTCTCTTTGTTGTTGAGCCATGCTGCGAGTATGAGGTCTATCCAAAGTTAAATATGGTGGAGTGGATAACTTGGAGTCTCTGATTTTATTTGTATACCATTTTGGATTCTTCTTCTATGGTTATGAAGAATATAAATAAGTTGAAGGACCTCCAGTCTTTGGTGATGAAGGGGACTTCTTCATTTTAGTTTCCACAACATCTAGGTATACATTAGATGTGCTTTGTGATGTGAAATATTCATCAAAAACATATATAGTGACTTGAATATTCTTGGTAAAAGGATAAATCAAATTGTAACCCTTAGAGTTCTAATCATAGCCAAGAAGAATACACTTCAATGTCTTCTCATCTAGCTTCTTACTTTTATATTTCGGTATGTGCATGAAAGTGTTACATCCAAAAATGTGTAGATGAGATATGGAGGGTTTTCAACCACTCCAAGCTTCCTATGGAGTCATTACTTGTAGGGGATTTATGGGTGCCCTATTCAATAGATATACTGCTATGGTGACAGCTTCTGCCCAATATTATTGCTCAAGACTAGCTCCTGTGAGCATGCAATGAACCATTTCCATGATGGAACAGTTCCTCCTTTTAGCAACTCCATTTTTTTGAGGAGTATAAGCAGTAGTTAACTATCTCGTGATACCATGTGTAGTCAAGAATGTAGAAAATTCTTTAGATGTAAACTCCCCCCTTGATCTAAACGAAGAGTCTTTATAGAAGTCCCTGACTCCTTCTCAATAGATTTCTTAAATTGCTGGAAGAAACCAAATGCTTCAGATTTTAGATTAAGAAATAATACCCTCATATTTCATGAGTAATCATCCACAAAAAACTTAAAATACCTCTTCCCTCCACAAATGATGGGTGTGAAAGGATCGCGCATATCGGTGTGAATCAACTCTAGAGGTTTCTTTTCTCTTGTAGAGCTTTTGTCAAAAGGTACTCTATGCTGATTTCTTGCCAAGCAGTCAGATCACACTAGAAATGTGGAAGAAAGGGAAGGAAGACCCTTTACCATCTCATACTTACTTAGCTCAAGTAAGTAACCAAAACTAAGATGCTCATTTTTCTTGTACCATAGGGAATTTGCCTCCTTTGTAGAGACTATCATGGCTACATGTGGAGTAGAGATAGCATATAATGCAAATAAGCCATGCTTATATGAAGCGGTTGCAATTTTCTTACCTATCTTGGTAATAGAACAACACTTATTGCCTCCCTCAACACTAAAGTTTACAACCATATCCTTGTCCAAAATTTGTGTGACTGACAGCAAATTGTTTGCCAATATTTGAACATAGAGTACGTTTTCAATATGACACTTGTCATCAGGAAGAGTGACTAAAATTGTACCTTCTCCCTAAACCTTGTAGGTTTTATCATCAACAATAGTGATAGGTTTGCCCTCTTTGGCCTCAAAGGACTCAAACCATGATTTGTTACCAGTCATGTGCTTACTAGAACCAAAATCGACATACCATATAGGATCCTTCTGCTTGGAAACCGTGGTAGTCATAAGCACCTTGTGTGTCCTCTCTGAATCTAAGTCAGATTCTTCAACAACAACATTCACTCTGGGTTACTTATTTTTTTTTTGGTGGTTTATTCTGGCCTTTCTGTTTATGTTTTTTACTCTTATGCCAATATTTCTTTGTATCATGAGCCTCTTTGTCACAAATCTTGCAATATAATTTTGTTTGTTGAGGTTGTTTCCCTTTTGAGTCTTTGGTAGAAGTTACTCCTTTCTAAAAACTACCCTTCTTCTCAGAACCCTTCCTGTTGGAATAGAGGCTTGTGTTAGAAAAATCATCTCTTTGAAGTTGGAATGCCTCCTATTGAAGCATATTGACCAACTCAACAAAGGTAACTTTATGTTGTGACACCTGAAGGGAAGTGATCAACACACTACAATAATCAGGTAAAGCTCTCAATAAAATGGAGGTAAGGATCTTGTCATCAATAGGTTCTCCCAAATAATTCAATTTTACTTTCAACTCAAACACTCGACAAAGAAATTGTTCAACTATCTCTCCCTACTTCATGCTTAGACTGTGTAATTTATATTGAAGAACAAGAATAGTGGAATCATTCTTTCCCTCATATATAGTTTTAAGGGCATCCCATTCTCCATTTACTATGTCCACAATCAGCAATGTGGGGTTGAACTTCATTCAAAATAGCAAGCAATATGGACACTTTTTCCTTGCTATATTTCTTGTCAAATTCTATCTGATAGTATATGGAGTTGTGGTTGTTGTTGATCCAGCAACAGATGAAGGTTTGGTTGTTGCTCCAAAAACAAAATCCCATAAGTCATCCATGACTAAAATTTCCTTCATCTTGTTTTTCCATGGTGTGTAGTTAGGACCTTCCAACAACTGATGAGCATCAGTCATTAATTTTGCATACATAGTGAAGGTTCCTTATATCACAAAATGGTCCCCCTTTATTTATACCTTAATGCTAGGTCGTTATATCATATAAAATACTCGTCCTTACATGAGGAAGACTATGTATTTTGAAAAATCAGAGAAATTACCTGCCCTTATGTGATGGAGACTATAGGTAATTTCAATGATTATACGATACGTGGTACTTAGGCGGTACTAAAATGGAATTTCCTCATTGATGGCACCCACCTTAGAAAGGTGTCAATCCACATGCATGGGTCTTAACTTCACCTAAACACTTTGGATGTCAGAACATTTGTAAAAATTTAAGCCTAAACTCGAGAGCAATTAGGGTAGTGGATGGAGTAAAACAATGCAAAATGGCATACTTATTCCTCCCCGACGATTGATAGAGAACAAGCTCAAACATTGTTTTGGCAACTATATGAGGTGGAAGATACAGTAGTGCAATCATGACATCATTACGTATAAGTTCTGGCCAGAGGTATCACAAATACCGAACGTTGCAGTGCAATAAATTGCACAGATGGGTTTTATTTATTTTGGGGACTTAGGGAGTGATTTTTATTTTTAACTTTATTGAAGTAGTGCATAAAGGAATTAAAATGCTACATACATCAAAAAAGTGCCCAAAAAAATAAACCTATAGGTGTCGGGCGCTGTCGAAAATGCACCTTTACAATTTTGCCAGTTTGTCTTTTTCAATGCTGAAAAATTACTCAGTATCTCCTCCCCCCCTAAATTTTGCAATTTTTGAAATAAATTGCCCCTCCCTTAAGTTTTTGAAAAAAAACCTTTTCTAAATCCTTAAAAAAATATCTTTATTAAGTTTAATTAATTAAAAAAAATTACTTTATCACAAAAAAATTATTAAACAAGATAATTTAATTATGAATAAAGTAATTAAATTTAATATTAATTAAACTAAAAATAAAGAAAAATTAAAAAGAACTTATAAAAAAAATTAACAAAACTTAATAAAAAAATTTATATACCTTTCAAAGGTACGCGAGGGGGGGGGTCTATGGGAATTAAACCCGCAACCTCATTGCTCCTGCTACGCCCTAGCATCAGGTTCGTCTACCAACGGAGATAGGCACCTCGATTGGGAACTAGGGGACTTCTTCCCCTAGTTTAATATCCCACAGGGTGTAGCTCCCAAAGCGTTGCTCTGTCGTGACTATTCCTTGGTGGTGCGTGGGTGGCAGTGGTACTGTGCTAATTCATCTACGTTGCTTATCTAGTGGCCAAATGACCACCAAACATCACAACTCCTCTGCAACTTCAACTGGTAAACTAACACTCACACCTCAGATCAAATACGTCCAAAAAACTCCTAAAATGATCACTGAATCACCTACAAATCCCTAAAATCATAGAAAAGTCTATAGACTGTGATGCCCTTAGGAGTGATAAAATGTTTTCTAGAGAGAAATGGAGGATAGAATTAAAAAAATAATCTAACAGATCAGCTCAGATTAAAAATATGAATCCACCTATGGCAATACAATTTAATTTTGTCAATCGTGTAGGTTAAGAAAAATAGGATTTGGTATTCAGGGTTGATGTCGTTCTTTGAGGTGACGAGTTGCAGGTTAGAAAATTTTGAAAAAAAATTATCCCATATGAGTGGGGTGGCTCATCGGGGAGATGTTTAAAAAGTTTAACCCTCCCAATGGAGGGTGTTTCCTCTTGGGGAGACGCTACCCAAGCAGGCGATGTCTCTTCTCCAACGTGGGGCCACCTTGG
Organism: Wollemia nobilis; assembly: GCA_028583015.1. Taxonomy (NCBI): domain Eukaryota; kingdom Viridiplantae; phylum Streptophyta; class Pinopsida; order Araucariales; family Araucariaceae; genus Wollemia; species Wollemia nobilis. The sequence continues at coordinate 39,963 of JAQPPZ010014268.1, forward strand.
TGGTTGCCACCGAGGGAGGTTTGCCACAGGTGAGGGCCACGTCCGTTGTGTTTGATCTACTCCACACCTTCGAGCCTTTGATCCTTGCTACTTTACCATCAATTTCATCCAAAATTTTGAATCGGTCCTTTTCAGTCTTGTCAACTTTGGTCCCACATTCGAGTCTTGAGTCAACCTGTTCGGCCTGGTCCTAGTCGATTCGGGTCTCGGGTTTGATGTAGGTCCAGCCCTACCTCATCCCAGTCAACTACTCACCTCACCTTGATTAATGAGCCCAGATCACAATGCTCTAATACCATGTAGAGCGAATCAACTATTGTATTGATAATCAAATGATTTAAATAATACACCAATGGTCTAGAATAGCACGAAGGTTACAAAACCACCCGAGGCATAATTCAACATTGTTACAACAAATTAACAATAGTCTAAAATAATGAAATAATAAGTTGCGCTAACATATGTATATTATTTTTGGTGCCTTAGACAAATTTTAATGAAGCATTTTATATTTCTTTAGGAATTATAAATAGATTTTCCTTGAAATAAATAATTTTGAAGACTTTAAGGATGTGCCAAATGGAAAGATACTTTCCTATAAAAAAGTGTCATAGAGGACATATGTTGATGGATTTAGTTTTTTTAAATAGATTTCTAAAGGATTCAACTTTTTCTATAGAAAAATATCATATATGACTTTAGTTGGTGGATTTACCTTGAGATAAATGTAAAAAGGATTTTTACTTTGCTTTTAGACAAATACCATACAATACTTTTAATTTTAGGTATGCCTTAGAAATAGATGTAAAAGAGAAATTGTGAGACATACCAGATGACAATGACTTACCCCTAAATAAATATTGTAAGAAAAATAATAATGCGATTGAAAGTTGATGTGACAATGAATTAACCCCTATTTAGTTAAAGGAAGGATTTTGTTATAGATATGATGCATATTTTTTCCATGTGTATATGTGATTGGAGTATTTTTTATGATATTAAAAAGAGGACTAGAACACTTTATTGAGGACATTCAACATTGCATATAGGTACAAGAGCAATATAATCAGAATTTTGATATGATTGGACATGTAAGATATTTCCATTAACATCTATGAACCTTACAATTTTTATCATGTGGAAATATGAAGATGAGTTGTAAAGGTGTAGAGATTGATGATGAAGAGATATTTCATCTTCAAAATGCAATATTCATCATGTTATGAGAAACATGGGTTATAGAAATTGATTAGGAGATGAGAATATGCTTTAAAATTGGCACGTTCTCCTTATTATCCTTATCTCTTTTATATTGGAGTAGGGGAATGACTATAGTTGACTTGTCTTGAGACGGTGTATAAAAAGGATAGAGAAATATGATGAATTGATGATAACAAGATAGGATATAGATTGATATTACCATCACCTCTTATAAAACTCATATTATTCATGATATGGTAGTTGGTGAGATAGAAGGTGAGGGTATATGATACAATTGGTGTGTTACCCTTGTCTGGTTGTACATAAGTAGAATATAAATGCATGAAATAATCTCAAAACTTCTATAAACATTGGCTAAGGCAACATGATGATGGGATAGTATAGGATAATTTGGAATCAAGAAGACAATTTTGTGATAAAATAAAGATAGATTTAAACAAACTATCATTAGTTATAATGAATCTTCAAGATGGGACAAGGAAGGATCCATTTGCATTAGTCACCTAGAAAATATAAAATAATTTTTCCTACCTAGCATCATCATTTATATATCATAAATATCTAACTTTGTATGTTGTAGTCATTCTACATAGAGACATGCATGTGCATGAAAATAATCAAATATGAAGACACATATTTACAAGGAGACAACAACGTGTATAGTAAAAAACATAGGTAGAAGATATAGGTTTAGACATAGTATCTTTTAAGATGCATTATACTCATTGGTTCTTTACGTTCCTTTTCATGAGTAGTTATGATGGGATAGGCACACAAACCATAATTCATAGTTATGATGTATGGACCTATCTAGTTATGTTTAAACTTTCCTTTGAGCTTAGATTTGGTAATGGGGTTCTTTTTATTCTCCTTGAAAATAAGGTCATGAACTTCAAAGGATCAATATTGTACCTTCTTGTTATATGCATGTTTAAGAATTCGTTAGTAGATCTTTAGGTGCTCTAAAATATGGATCTAGTTTTCATTAAGTAGTTCTAGTTGGATGTAATGGGAGATATTATATTTTTATCCAATAGAGGTATCTTCAAACAAAATGTGCAAGGAAGAAAACTCAATATTGAAATGGAATGCTACTTCAATTCCATATTCCAAAGCATAGGGTATTGCATGAGTAGGAGTTATAATTCTTAGCAATATAACCATAGGGATGTTTATGACTAGAGATGTAAATATCTATTAATTTTATTGTCATTCTTCATCAAGATTTTATCAAAGTTTTTGTTAGAGGCTTCAACTTTATTTTTGCATTAGGGATAGTAAGGGGTGGACCATTTATGCTAAATCTAGTATTTAGCACAAATCCTCTATATATCATTATTTTTTAAAGGTGTTTTATTGTCTAAGATTATAATAGAAGGGATTCCATAATGGCTAAGGATTTAGTTAAATATAAATGTGGATACTTGCATTCCAATAGGTGAAGCTAAAGGTATATGTTTGACCCACTTCATGAAGTACTCAATATTCACGATGATAGATTTTTGTCTTTGATATGACATGGGGTTTATATTCTTTATGATGTCCAATCCCCAAAAAAATAATTATTATGGTGGGGTTAAGGATTGAAGGGCCTGAGAATGGGCATAGATAAGGATGTCATGAGAAAGAATAGCCATGAAGATTATATTCTTATTTAAGTTTGGAACATTCTATAAGGAGGAACATATAAAGAATCTATCCTTGTGATGAGTATGAGATCCTCTCTTAAAATTTATTGAATTTTTTTGTTCAAAATCTTGGAATTACATATTACATGGAGTAAGTGTAGTCAGAGATATTATCTATTGATGTAAATCCAATTGCAAGAGGTCAAAATAAAATACCTCCCATTACATAAAAACTATGGTAAATGAAAAAAATATGTAAAACCCTCCATTTACATAAAAAATGCAATAAATGAAATAATTAGTAAAACCCTCCATTTACATAAAAACTATAGTACATGGAAATAAACCAGTAAATAATTTTATTTTTTCATTCTTGGATTCACTTCCCCTTTTACAATGCAATACCAAGGGAAATATATACCCAAAATAAACCCTAAAATAAAACCCTAAAACTTGAAGCCCTAAAAGAAACCCTAAAAGAAAACCCTAAAGCTTAAAACCCTAAAAATAAAAAAAATTACTATTTTTAGCAAATTATTTTTTCATAAAAAATTACCTTTTTAGTAATTACCATTTTTGGCAAATTATATTTTACGTCAAATAATTCCATTTTTAGTAATAAAAAAATTACTTTAAAACTTATTTTTAAAAAAACCCTCTAAAGATAGGCTCCTGCATCATTCTCCTTTGGTTGAAAAGAACTTTGCTCCTACGAGTTCCTCTGATCAAACTCATAATCACTCTCCATAGAGTGTCACACATCTACAAGTACTCCTCAAAGTACCAATCTTCTTCTAAGGTTTTATATCTCAAACCTCCTGCAAGCACTACACATAGTGCCAATTTATTTTTTCAAGATTTTAAAATAACAAACCTCCTGCAAGCACTATACAAAGTGTCAATTCTTCCCTCTAAGGTTTTTAATGAAAAAAATCCTCCTACAAGCACTACATAGAGTGTTAGTTTATTTCTTTAAGGTTTTACAAACCTTCTACAAGCACTACACAAAGTTCCAATTCCTCATTCTGAGGTTTTATATAAAAATAACCTCTTGCAAGAACTTACATAAAGTGCCAATTTCTTTCTCTAAGGTTTTAGAAACCTTCTGCAAACACTACACAAAGTGCCAATATCTTTCTCTGAGGATTTTACATAAAAAAAAACTCTTGCAAGAACTTACATAGAGTGTCAATTTTTGTCTCCAAGGTTTTACAAACCTTCTACAAGCATTGCATAGAGTGCCAATTTTTTTTTTTGAGCCTCTTTGCTCTCCTCTCATTTTCTTTTTTCTTCTCTTCTCTTTTCTCCTCCCAACAAGATCCAAATTGCTTTGATACCAAATGATATGAATCCAGCTACAAGATGTCAAAACAAAATACCTCTCATTACATAAAAACTATGGTAAATAAAAATAATATGTAAAACCCTCCATTTATATAAAAACTGCAATAAATGAAAATAATCAGTAAAATCCTTTATTCACATAAAAACTACAATACATGGAAATAAACCAATAAATAATTTATTTTCTCATTCCTGGATTCACTTCCCATTTTACAATGCAGTACCAAGGGAATATATATCCCCAAATAAATCCTAAAATAAAACCCTAAAACTTGAAGCCCTAAAAGAAAACCCTAAAGCTTAAAACCCTAGAAATAAAAAAATTACTATTTTTGACAAATTATTTTTTCATAAAAAATTGCCTTTTTAGTAATTACCATTTTTGACAAATTATATTTTGCGTCAAATAATTCCATTTTGAGTAATAAAAAAATTACTTTAAAACTTCTTTTTAAAAAAACCCTCTAAAGATAGGCTCCTGCATCATCTATGGATGATAATATTCTAGGAATGGCACCTTACATAGAGTAAGTATGACCATTACTATTACTAGAAAAATTTTGCAAGGAAAAAGCAATTCTTGGAGACTACTTATCTTCAAGTCCTTTCCTCCCACTTATAAAACCAATGGTAAATCAAAGTGGTAGAGATAAATTCCTACAAAATATTCATAAAAAAGAAGAATGATAATAATTGACATTGATTAATGTTTTAAATTAACCTAATTGTCTTTAGTACCTAGATGGTAATTAATTTATCATTTTGTTGTTACAAAATTATCAAAATAAATTAAAAGAAATTAGGTGAGGGGACTTATAGAAGAAAAAAAATTGATCTAGGTTCTAGAAGAAGAAGAAAATTGAACCAAGGGGTGGGCAATTTAGTCTTCATAAGGGCAATTTATTCTACTCTTAGATCCTTCATTTTGTCTCTTCCTAGCATGAATTTTGAATGGGGAGCATATCAAAGGTCTATATATATATATTGTGTGTGTGTGTGTGTGTGTGTGTGTGTGTAGGGACAACAAAGGGGAGTTAAGCAAGCATAAAGGAGATTAGAAAAATATAGGTAAGCTTAAGGAGGAAACAAGAGGAATGACTCAAGAAATAGAGGAAAGGTGTAATGAGGAAAACACTTGGATGTCTTAGAAGGACGAAACTCGAACTTAGAGGTATTCCACCTATGTCTATATTTCTATATTATAAGGGAGTATATGATTTTCTTAATATTGATGTTGTTATGATTAGAAGAAAAATAATATTTTTGAACATCTATGTTTGATGAGTTTGATCATTCTTGATTATATTATATCTAAAAGATGGAATCTAGCATGTTTGCATCAATTTATAATACTTGATATATTAACATCCTTAAGACTTGATTTGGATTGAACTGATATTGATCTTGATAATCATTGATTTCATTCATGTTCATACATTATGTCTGTTTTACATGGATTTTATGTGGATTTACGTCGATTTTAACTTTGTAAACTTCAATTGCAAAGGATATTGTTATGCATGCTTTGTTTTTTCCTTTGGTGATATTCAATATTCTCACTTTTGAGATTTTTTCTCCTACTCAGAGTAATATATTCATCCTTGATATATGCATGTAACCAAACACATAGATATTTCAAAACACATGAATTGAATTTAACAATTGGTACACATACAATCAAGTATGTTTTATGTTTGGATATTACTAACAGGTAAATTTTAAGACTTTTTCCAGTAAGTATATAGCAAGGCAATACAAAGTTATCCCCCTAATATTTTCTTGGCAATTTTATAATGTTTATAAAAATAGTAATATCTCTGTTAAGCCCTATCGATGACCATTGAATCAAAGATTATTTTTGCATATGATTTTAGATTTTTGAGATGGATGAAATCACAATTGACATCCTTAGGAGCCTTAATAAACCCTTAACTATTTTTAGTGACTATATGGAAGGTTTAGACAAGGTCTAACAACTTTCTATGATTCTATATGAGTCACCACGGTGCCTGCGATGTGGCTGGTGAGCTTAGATTTTGACTACTTTTGTTAACATTTGTCCCACATGCATGGTATAATGGGACAAAGGCAACATAAAAGGTACTTGGCACCTAAATTCTTATAGCCAAGCACCTAGGTGCTTGGATAAGCCCCACGTAATCCCTTTAGCCTCCTTTGACCGCATATAATTGACCCAGTATTGGTAGTTTTTCTTCTTGAATCTTGTGTTATTATATGGGTGCATTAATATCGGTTATTCATGGGTATATTTATTTAAAAACATTTTTATTTTAAGATTTGGGACTATTATTCCACATGCTTCCTATGGGTGCATGTGGAAACATTTACATAGGGGAAGCCTCTCCTAGCTATATGATCACATGATGATGGTCATGCTAGACGACAAGGCTAGAACCCTAGTCGAGAAGACTAGGGATATGGTGGTTATGTAGTGGTAGTGGATGACTGGGGAGGTTTAACCGAGGTTGAATTTCATTGTCTTATTGAATTTTGATTTGGTTGTACATAATACCCCATCCTTTTTATATAACAAACCTTTTGAAATACTTTGTTAATTAAATACTCTTTTATATTGTAAATAATTCCTTGGTTTTGGAGAAGTTTTATTTCTTTGATTTAAGATATTTTATATTTGAATATACACCTTTGACTATGAAGGTATTTGAAATACCATTTAGTTTTACAAATAATTCCTTGACTTTGGTGAAATTTCGAGCACCTTGTATTTCTACAAAATAATTCCTTCGCTTTAAAGGTTCTTGAAATAGAGATAAGGATATAAGAAATTTGATAACCATTGAGGTAAACAACTAGAGAAAATGAATTCTTACAAACCAAATTTTAGGAAACTTTGATAACTAAATTCGTTAAGCAATTGAATTCATTCTTGTATCAAAATTTTGGGAAAATTTGATAATCAAATTAGTGAAAAAATTGATTGCATTCTTGGATCAAATTTTGGAAAATTTTGATTTTTGAAATGATAGAATGTGATTTTGGATCAAATTTTGTGGAACAATTATTGAGGAACAGTAGTACAAATTTGTGGAAAATTTGTAGGGAACTATAGTAAAATTTTGAGAAAACATTAATGAGGAACTATAGTACAAATTTGTGGAAATTTTATAGGGAACTATAGTATAAATTTGTGGAAACTTTTTAGGGAACTATAGTATAATTTTGTATAAAAATTATCGAAGAACTATATTACAATTTGTGTAACATTTTTAGGGAAATATGGCATAATTTTTTTGGAAAATTTATTAAGGAACTATAGTACAAATTTGTGGAAAATTCGTAGGGAACTATAGTATTATTTTGTGGAGAAATTGTAGTACAAATTTATGGAAAATTTGTAGGGAACCATAGTATACATTTGTGGAAAAATTATAGATGAACTATGGTACAACTTTGTGGAAACATTGTAGGGAACCATAGTATAATTTTATGGAAAAATTATAGATGAACTATGGTACAATTTTGTGAATAAATTGTAGCAAACCTTAGTGTAAGCTTGTGGAAAAAATATAGATGAACTATAGTACAATTTTGTGGAAAAAATATGGGGAACCATAGTATAATTTTGTGGAATAATTATAGATGAACTATGGTACAATTTTAGGGAGAAATTGTAGAGGAACTATAGTATAATTTTGATGAAAATTTGTGGAAAATGTATATGGAACTATAGTATAATTTTGAGGAAAATTTATTAAGAAACTATAGTACAAATTTATGGAAAATTTGTAGGGAACTATAGTATAATTTTGTGGAGGAACTATAGTACAAATTTGTGGAAAATATTTAGGTAACCATAGTATAGTTTTGTGGAAAACTTATAGACAAACTATGGTACAATTTTGTGGAATACATATAGGGAACCATAGTATAATTTTGTGGAAAAATTATCGATGAATTATGGTACAATTTTGTGGAAAATTTGTAGGGAACCATAATGTAATTTTATGAAAATATTATAGATGAACTATGGTACATTTTTGTGGGAAAATTTTAGGGAACCATAGTATAATTTTGTGGAAAAATTATAGATGAACTATGGTACAATTTCGTGGAGAAATTGTAGAGGAAATACAAAACAATTTCGGGGAGAAATTATACAAGAAATTATGGGGTTTCCTCTTTTAATGTTCTTTTGTAAATTAAGCTGATAAATGTATTGTTGCCTTCAAATTTCATTGATGATGAATGCATGATTACATTAGAGATTTTATTTTATGGAAAAAAATGATTTTTTTATAGAAATAATGGATGTGGAATCCATTCTCAAAGGGATTGTGGGGTCTCTTATTGTATTATATGACTTTTATATGATGAAATAAAACTTTCAATCCAGATTATATTGAAGGATAAAATAATTTTTAAATTTGAATAATGAATATGAAATTCATTTTGAGGGAACCATGAGGTTCCCTTCATGGACATTACTACATGAAACCAATGATCATTTCATAATTTTGGGGTATAATATTTATAAGATTCTTATGTTTCTCATTTGTATTAATGATAGGAATTATGGGATATTATTATATCATTATAATTATTGATGATTTGAGAAAGGGATCTTTAGGATTCCTTTTTATCATTAGAAGTCGAGACAAATATATTTATGAAATGTGAGGGGATATTTTTGAGGTTGGGTTTATTCCCCAAGAGGGTTCCCAGGATATATCATTTTTTATGTATATTTATCCCTTGATCTTGCAATTGATGCTTTATAGATCTAGTATGAACATTGTATTTACATTTCCATGTGATGGTTATTAAAATTATACTCGTTTGAATAAATATGCAATATTTTATAATGATATGCAATGTTCAATGAGATAGTATTTGTTTATAATCATGTATGAATGAATGTAACAACTTTATAATGTATGATTTATGTTTCTATGGAAAGGATTAATCATCATGTGATGATAATAATAAGATCAATTAAGGGTTGAGTTTCATGTTTGAGTCTACGATTACTTAATTGAGTATGTTGACTTGATTAAACTCCCTAATTAAAAGAGAGATAAGTAATCGAAGAATGAGTTAATTATAATGTGATAAGTTTTATCACGTAAAGTGATAAATGTATTGGCTTCCTTATACCATGAAGGTACATAAGGTTTGATGAGAATTGATCCCTCCTATCACAAGAGTTGGCACTGACCATGTTGTATATCTCTTGGTGGGTTATTACCTTAATGAATGGGAAAAAATTATTTTGAATGCATCATCTAATGATCCTTTATTGAAATCTACCTTAAGGGTAGTTATGCTATAATATTAAAAATAAATTACTCTCTCTTAATTTGATTTTAGTTGAGTAACGAGTGGTTTGTTGCATTGAAGGTCATGTTTTACATAGTGCTACTAATCACACTAGCAAAGAGAGGATATTAAAAAATAAATATCTTCCAACTATCCTATGGAGTGCTAACCATCACATAAGAGAATTGTTTGTGCATCCTAAGAGTCCTACCAAGGGATGCTTCCATTTATATGAGCTATATATAATATGGAGTCTATATTATATGCCTAGTAATGCATAGATACCAATGGTCAAGTCAATCATTGATATCAATAAAACCTAAATTAGGAGTCACTTGGATATGTAGGAAACCTTGTTATCCACCCTTGTGTGAAGATTTTTATTAATGATAGTAAAAAGAGGGTCATATACTTTGGTTGGGGAAATTTGGTGGCTAATATGCTAGAGCAATAGATAATGTTTGTCTAAGGACTTGTCAATTTAGCCTAACTATAACATTCATTGTATTACGTGGTTTATAGTGCAAGAAGGGGATTGTCATATTATATATGGTTTTAGGTGTGGGAAACAAATCATATATCTATACTATAGACACTAGGGTTAATAGGATAGGCTAAGGATGTAGAAGCACCCTTAGCATACCAATGGGTGTACCACTTAGAGGTTTGATAGGGTAGGAGGTCTTATAGAATATTTTAGGGAGGGAAAAATACCATATATGTGACTTATAGAGAGAGCTATTGATATGAGGATCATATAGGCATCACATGTTGGGTAGATGATACATACTAGTTAGCCTAAGTTAGACAAATGAGCTAGCTAGTTAGACCATATAGAAATCATGAGCTCTTCCATTTTGATTGGATGGTTTGACTATTTAGGTAGGGGTAAGACATATCAATAGGGATAATATGGTATTTTTAGTTCATGTGGGAGTAAGGTTTTGGGTCACTACCAAACCTAAACTAATATTCCAAGTTGGATATAAGTGACCCTATCATCCCAAAACCTAAAGACAATGATCCTAAAGTTAGTGACGGCTATTGGGGATGGTATTTGAACATATAAATATTGAATATCATTGTATTTATAATAAGGATAGATAATTAGTTGTGGGTATGGAGACAACTAAGGGGATTCCAACAAGTAGTTCTACCATTCATCAAACAATAAAAATTGCATCACTAAAAGGCATAAAAGGGTAGAAATAGTAGCCACATATAGGATACTAGTAGCAATTGTGATGATGATCACAATGAGGGCAATAAGATTTAGTTAATTTTCTTAGTATATTATCAACTTAGAAAAGGATACTAGCACAATGGATGGCTAGTTTGAAGGGTATATTAGTGATAGTGGTGGTAGAGGGTGTGAATTTGGATGATCTATTGGTTTTTCATATGTACTATATGTCTATTATTATAAATTATGAATATATATATATATATATATATATATATATATATATATATATATATATATATATATATATTGTGCTATGTATAATTACATTAGTTTTTTATGGATTCATGTTGATATATTCCAAGTGAAAAATATTTTATGATTGTATATTGTGCTTTTAATTTTATGTTCATGTGAATAATGAATGTTCAATAATGTGATGTGGACATTGTTATCATGATTTAATTTAGATTATGTTCTTTTTAATTGATGATGGCTAGTGATGATATGTGGAGGATTTAATTTATGATGACATGAGATGATAATTCAATGTTAATGATGAGTTGTGGATTTTAAGGAATGCTTAGATTAAGATGTTTTATTTGGATGTGATACAAGTATAGTATAAACATAATACAAGCATATGTAAAAACGTGTGGAAAATAGCACTTTAGATAATGAAATAAGAATTTTCTATGATACATAAAGAGATTATTATTTGGACTTTATATAATGCCATTAGGCATTGCTATGATAAAGGATATGTATATTATTTTCGGTGCCCTAGAAAAATTTTAATGAAGCATTTTATATTTATTTAGGAGTTATAAATAGATTTACCTTGAAATAAATGTTTTTTAGGACTTTAAGGATGTCCTAAATGGAAAGAGACTTTCCTATAAACAACTGTCATAGAGGACATATGTTTATGTATTTACTTTTTTTAAATATATGTCTAATAGGATTCTACTTTTCCTATAGATAAATATCATACATGAATTTAGTTGGTGGATTTACCTTGAGATTAATTTAAAAAGTATTTTTACTTTGCTTTTAGAAAAATGTCATACAATACTTCTAATTTTAGGTATGCCTTAGAAATAGATGTAAAAAAAGAATTGTGATACATGCCAGATGATAATGACTTACCCCTAGACAAATATTGTAAGGAAATTTTTAATGTGATTGAAATTTGATGTGACAATGGATTAACCCCTATTTAGTTAAAGGGATGAGTTTTTTATAGATATGATGCATATTTTATCCATGTGTATATGTGATTGAGGTAGTTTTGATGATATTAAAAAGAGTACTAGAACACTGTATTGAGGCCATTCAACATTGCACATAGGTACAAGAGAAATATGATCATAATTTTGATATGATTGGTGATGTAATATATTTTCATTAACATCTATGAATATTACAACTTTTTTCATGTGGAAATGTGAAGATGAGTTGTAAATCTATAGAGATATATGATTAAGATAGAGTTCATTATCAAAATGTAATATTCATCATGTGATAAAAAATATGGGTTATAGAAATTTATTAGGAGATGAGAATATGCTTTAAACTTGGAACGTTCTCCTTATTATCCTTATCGATTTTATATAGGAGTAGGGGAATGACTATAGTGAACTTGTCTTGAGACAATGTATAGAAAGGATAGAGAAATATGATAAAATGATGATGACAAGATAGGATATTTATTGAGATTACCATAAACACCTATAAAACTCATATTATTCATGATATGGTAGTTTGTGAGATAGAAGGTGAGCACATATGATACAATTGGTGTGTTACCCTTATCTGGTTGTACATAAGTAGAATATAAATGCATGAAACAATCTCCAAACTTGTGTAAAAATTGGCTATGACAACATGATGAGGAAATAGTATAGGATAATTTTTAAATGAAGATAGAATATTTTTTGATAAAATAAAGATACTTGATTTAAATAAACTATCATGAGTTATGATGAATTTCTAATATGGGACAAGGAAGGATCCATTTGCATTAGTCACATAGAAAAGATAAAATAATGTGTCCTTCCTAGTATCATCATTTATATGCCATCACAAATAACTAACTCTCTATGTTGTAGTCATTCTGCATAGAGACATGCATGTGCATGAAAATAATCAAATATGAAGACAAATTTTTACAAGGAGACAACAACAGGTATAATAAAACACATAGGTACCAGATATAGGTTTAGACATAGTATATTTTAAGATGCATTATACTCATTGGTTCTTTACGTTCATTTTCATTAGTAGTTATGATGGGATAGGCACACAAACCATACTTCATAGTTATGATGTATGGAGCTAGCTAGTTGTGTTTAAAATTTCCTTTGAGCTTAGATTTGGTAATGGGTTATTTTTGAAGAACACAAGCTTATACTGAGAATGGGGTGAACAGTATAAGACCACCTTTTACTTTTCTTTCCCAAATAGTATTAATAAATATAATGCAATATATGAATGGCAATATCAACGATAGAAACCAAATCAGTGAACAAAACATCACACACACATGAGACACCAATTTTATGTGGTTCACTCAATATTGGCTACTCCACGAAGAAAATATTTCACTAAAAATTCCTTAATAAATCTCTTGGGAATCCTTCCCTATTACAATGTTTATGGACCTCTATACAAAGGATATATCAATCCCCTAAATCAATTTTGTGGATCTTTATCCACAGGATAACTCCTTCTCCTCTAATATGGCTGGTGATCCTATAGAATATTACTACCTCCACTACACTAGCTTGTGGATCTCTCTCCACTAAAGACTCTTTTCCCCACTTAGAAGACCTATCCTCACTAACCTGGCTGATGGATCTCTATCCACTAGAGACTACTATCCTCTCTGCTTTGTCACCTCCAAAGATCTATCTCAAATCTATACCAAAATCATTCTAGTCAGTCTAGCATAGTTCTACTCAACTCTTGCACTAAACACAGTCCAATTAGTCTAGCACAAGTATTCTCAACAAGTCCACTCAAATCTGCACTAAACATAGTCCATCTGGTCTAGCATAAATCTTCTCAATATCTATCTCTGATCTGCCACAAATTTATCCTCAAATCTACACCAAACTCTGCTCTCAAATATGCACTAAACACAGTCCATTAATTCTAGCACAAATTTGTCCTCGATCTCTATCCTCAAGCCTTAACTCAAGACTTGACTCAACTCTGCTAGATCTGCACCAAACCTTAACTCAAGGTTTGAATAAATAAATCAAATCTACTCTCAAGTCTTCTCAAATACTTATCTCAAATTTGACTTGTAATATTCCACAAAATCTCACACCAATATGTCCACAAGTCCTCTATAGAACTTGCTCAACTCTGCTCTACAATTCCTCTCTATAACTTGCTTAAATATGCTCTACAAGTCCACTCATAACCTATCCAAATCTACATAATAAGTCCTCTCTAGGACTTAACCAAATATGTATTGTAAGCTTCCACAAAAGCTCACACAAAATCATTCCACAAGTCTTCTCAAAGACATACCTCAAATCTGCTTAATAGGTCCACACAGAACTTGTCCAATCTCATAGAAACATAAAGAGAATTGTTAGAGACTCAATATATTCTATACTAAATAACTCTCTCAACTAAAATCAATCTCATAGAAGCATAAATAGAATTGTTAGAGTCTCAATATGTTCTATACTCAAATCTCAATCACTTTCTCAACTCAAATCAATCTCATAGAATCATAAAGAGAATTTTTAGAGACTCAATATGTTCTATACTCAAATCTCATAGAATCATAAAGAGAATTTTTAGAGACTCAATATTTTCTATGCTCAAAGCTCAATCACTTTCTCAACTCAAATCATAATATAGGATATTTTATTTTATGGAACTTGAACAATCACTTCATACATCCACTTGAGTAGGCTTCAATCAAATCTAATCAACCGATCACTCAAAGAAACAACCCTTTCTCACAAACCCTAGTCCAAGCATCAACTCAAAATGTTTCCAACAATGCTCAAAAACAAATCTCACATAACAATGATACTCATGTTCTTTTCAAACCCTAGTTCAATTTCTTTGCACAACAACTCACTTCAACAACAATGCTCATAAAACAATCTTCACATAACAATGATATTCATGTTCTTTTATAACTCAAGTTATTCACACACCCAATGGCTTCAACAACAATTCTTATAAAACAAGGTTTTAACCACAACTCATAATTTCAAAAAACCTTGAAGCAGTAACTCAAACACTTCACTCAACCAATGATCTCAACAAAAATGCTTATCAAAGAAGGTTTTAACCACAAATCTCAATTTTAGAAAACCCTTGAAGCAATAACTCAAATACTTTCAAAAAGGAAACCCTAATAAAATCCTTTTCACTCCAAACTTTATTTTCAAACAACAAAATCAACCAAAGAATAATTTTCCCATACCTTTTTGCTTGACAAGGAATTGATCTGACAAATCTGCCACACTCACAATTACTTCTTTGCCAATATCAATAAGGGTTCGAAGATAATTTTCTCGAAACAACATAACACAAAAATAATATCCAAATTACACCTTATCCCTCCAACTTAATTAATAATCAACACCCTCACAATAATCATAAAAACCTTTAATTCAAATTAACATAATACCCACAAAGTATTAATCCTCAAAAAATCAATATAGCAATTTAAGACTTTTTAAAAAAATTAAAACCAAAAATCCTCTTATAGCTCCAAATGATAATTCTCAACAACCACCACTTTTCTACAAAGCAACCTTACCAAACAATTCCATTAATAAAAAATTATACCTCATAACTTAGGCAAATAACAAACTTTAATGCAAAAAAATATTTACCTCATTTTTTAAGGGAATCGAACCCTCAACCTTCCCCAAAACGTGCGCCTTAGACGCGGTCAAAGTCATTGAAAAAGATATGTGCTCGTTTGCTATCATAACACCTTCCGCCTTTGGAAAAATAGTGTGCATTGTGGATGCCTTAACCAACACAACTCATGATGCACCAGTCGAGTTTCGAACGCAAACCCTCTCGCAAGCTAGTGCTTTCGTGCTTCCAAAAATACCACTAGGCCACACTGTCATATGCAAATTCAAGGATTAAAGCTTCCTCCTTTAAACACTTTGTTGTCATGAATTTCACAAAAACTCATGAGCTCTTATCTTCGCATGCCAATATTTTTAATTTAGAGCAAGGATAATTAATTTGGATTTTTGTCATTGTATTTATATGCTTCCTCCATTACTTTGAAGACATCGACGCTCTCCATGTTATCTTCCATGATGTTGAAAAATATTATAAAGGCTTAGAATTCCTTTTGTCTTAAACCCAACCTTTGGGTTTATAAAATATATTTAAACTTTATAAAATCCACTTTGCTTTATAAAATATTATAATGAGAATTATAAATATTTTATTTGGGTTTTCACCATATCAATTTAATATTATAATAACCATTATTATAATATTATATATTTTTGATGCCTTGGATAAATTGCTTTCTTCTCACTATATTCCATGTCGTAAATAATATTTATTTATAAAATAAATATTATATCTCCTTTTTAACTTCTATTTTCTGCACTGATTCTCTTGATCTTTTATCCTGCTTCCTGGATATCAAATAACAATTTTTGACTCCTTGGTTTCCTACTGAATTCCTTGATATTAATGATGAATTTATCTGGTGACATCAATGACAACTTTGACTTAGGGACTCAAAATTTCCAACACTTTTTATTATCCTTGATAATAATGTCATGAACTTCAAAATATCAATGGGAGAGATGATATTTTTATATAATCGAGGTATCTTCTTATTATATGTATGCTTAAGACTTTGTTAGTAGATCTTTAGGTTCTCTAAAATAGGGATATAGTTTTCATTAAGTAGTTCTAGTTGGATGTAATGGGAGAGATGATATTTTTATATAATAGAGGTATCTTTAAACAAAATGTGCAAGGAATAAATCTCAAGATTGAAATGGAATGCTACTTTAATTCCATATTCCAAAGCATAGGATATTGCACGAGTAGGAGTTATAATGCTTAGCAATATACCCATAGGGATGTTTATGACTAGAGATGTAAATATCTATTAATTTTATTTACATTATTCCTTAGTATTTTAACAAAGGTTTTGTTAGAGGCTTCAACTTGATTGTTGCATTAGGAATAGTAAGGGGTGGACCATTTATGCTAAATTTTGTATTTAGCACAAATCCTTTAGATATCATTATTTTTTAAAGGTGTTTGATTATCTGAGATTATAATAGAAGATATGCCATAATGGCTAAGTATTTAGTTAAATATAAACTTGGATACTTGCATTCCAATAGGTGAGGCTAAAGGTATATATTTGATCCACTTCATGAAGTATTCAATATTCATGATGATAGATTTTTACCTATTATATGAGATGGGGTTTATATTCTTGATGATGTCCAATCCCCAAAAATATAATTATTATGCTGGGGTTAAGGATTTAAGGTCTTGATAATGGTCATATATAAATATGTCATGAGAAATAACGGACATGAAGGTTCTATTCTTATTTATGTTTGGAACATTGTATAGGGAGGAATAGATAAAGAATCTATCCTTGAGAGGAGTATGGGATCCTCTCTTAGAATTGATTGAATTTTGTTGTTCAAACTCTTGGAATGACATCTTACATGGAGTAAGGGTAGTCATAGATATTAATATGGATGATAATATTTTAGGAATGGCACCTTACTATAGATATTTGTAAGTATGACCATTTCTATTACAAGTAAAATTTTGCAAGGGAAAAACAATGCTTGGAGACTACTTATGTTCAAGTCCTTTCCTCCCACTTATAAAACCAATGGTAAATCAAAGTGGTAGAGATAAATTCCTGTAAAAGATTCATAAAAAAATGAAAATGTCAATAATTTTGTTTTTTGGTAGATAAGATACTATAGAATTAATATTGTCAATAATTGACATTGATTGTTGTTTTAAATTAACCTAATTGTCTTTAGTACCTAGATGTTAAATAATTAATCATTTTGTTGTTAAAAAATGATAAAAATAAATTAACACATATTGGGTGAGGGGACTTCTAGAAGAAGAAAAATTGAGCTAGGTTCTAGAAGAATAAGAAAATTGAACCAAGGGTCGACAATTTAGTGTTTATAAGGGCAATTTATTCTACTCTTAGGTCTTTAATTTTTTCTCTTCCTAGCATGATTTTTTAATGGAAAGCATATCAAAGGTCTATAAATATGTATGTATATAAATATACATATAGGGAGAACAAAGGGGAGTTAGGAAAACATGAAGGAGATTAGAAAATTGTAGGTAATCTTAAGGAGGAAGCATGAGGAATGAGTCAAGCAAGAGAGGAAAGGAGTAAGGAGGAAAAAACTTGGAGGTCTTAGAAGGAAGGAGCTCGATGTTAGAGGTATTCCACCTATGTCTATATATCTATATTATAAGGGTGTATATGGTTTTCTTAATATTTATGTTTTTATGATTAGAATCACAATGATATTTTTGAACATCTATGTTTGATTATTTTGATCATTCTTGATTATAATATGTATAAAAGATGACATCTAGCATGTTTGCATCACTTTATAAGCCTTGACATATTAACATCCATAAGACTTGATTTTAATTGAACTAATAATGAGCTTGAGAATCATCGATTTGATTCATGTTCATACATTAAGTTTTTTTTTACATGGATTTTATGTGGATTTACATCAATTTTAACTTTGTCAACTTCAATTACAAACGATATTGTTATGTCTTGCTTTGTTGTTTTCTTTGGTGATATTTAATATACTCACTTTTAATATTTTTTCCCCAACTCAGAGTAATTTAGTCATCCTTGATATATGCATGTAACCAAACACATAGACATCTCAGAACACATGAATTGAATTTAATAATTGGTATACCTACAATAAAGTATGTTTTATGTTTGGATATTACTAATAGGTAAAGTTTATGACTTTTTCTAGTAAGGATATAGCAAGTCAATACAAGTTATCCTCACTAATATTGTATTGGAAATTTTATAATGTTTATAAAAATAGTAATGCCTTTGTTAAGCCTTGTGGATGACCATTGAATCAGATATTGTTTCTACATATGATTCTATATTTTTGAGATGGATGAAATCACCATTGACACCCTTAGGAGATTTAATAAATCCTCAACTAGTTTTAGTGACTATATGGAAGGTTTAGACAAGTTTTAAAAACCTTCTATGATTCTATATGAGTCACCACGGTGCCTGTGATGTGCCTAGTGAGCTTAGATTCTGACTATTTTTTTTAACCTTTGTCCCACATGCATGGTATAGAGGAACAAAGGCAACATAAAATGTGCTTGGCACCTAGAGGCTTATAGACAAGCACATAGGTACTTGGATAAGCCCCACATAATTCCTTTAGCCTCCTTTGATTGCCTATAATATGGCCCAACATGTGGTATTTTTGCTTCGTGAATCCTGTGCTATTATAGGGATGCATTAATATTAGTTATTTGTGGGTCATGCTAGCCAATGAGGCCAAAAACTAGTCGAGGAGACTAGGGAACTGGTGGTTATGTGGTGGCAGTGGATTACTGTGGACATTTAACCAAGGTTGAATTTCATTTCCTAATTGAATTTTGGTTTGGTTGTACATAACACCCTATATTTTTTATATAACAAACCCTTTGAAATACTTGGTTAATTAAATACTCTTTTATATTGTAAATCATTCCTTGGTTTTGGAGAAGGTTGATTTCTTTGATTTAAGATCTTTTATATTTGAAAATACACCTTTGACTATGAAGGTATTTTAAATACCCTTCAGTTTTACAAATAATTCCTTGACTTTGGTGAAATTTGGAGCACCTTGTATTTCTACAAAATAAATCCTTGGCTTTAAAGGTTCTTGAAATAGAGATAAGGATATAGGAAATTTGAAAGCTATTGAGGAAAAGAATAGATAAAATGAAGGAAAAGAATAGATAAAATGAATGCATTCACAAACAATATTTTGCAAAAATTTGATAACCAAATTGGTTAAGCAATTGAATGCATTCATGTATCAAAAATTTGGGAGAATTTGATAATCAAATTTTTGAAACAATTGATTGCATTCTTAGATCAAATTTTGGAAAATTTTGATTTATGACATGATAGAATGTGACATTGGATAAAATTTTGTGGAAACATTATTGAGGAAAAATAGTACAAATTGGTGGAAAAATTTTAGGGAACTATAATATAATTTTGAGAAAAAAATATTGAGGAACTATAGTACAAATTTGTGGAAAATTCATAGGGAACTATAGTATAATTTTGTGGAAAAATTATTGAGGAACTATAGTACAAATTTGTGGAAAATTTGTAGGGAACTATAGTATAATTTTGTGGAAAAATTATCGAGGAAATATAGTACAATTTTTGAAAAATTTGTAGGGAAATATAGTATAATTTTGTGGAAAAATTATTAAGGAACTATAGTACATATTTGTCAAAAAATTGTAAGGAATTATAGTATAATTTTGTGGAGGAACTGTAGTATAAATTTATGGAAAAATTTTACGGAACCATAGTATAATTTTGTGGAAAAATTATACATGAACTATGGTACTTTTTTGTGGAAAAAATGTAGGGAACCATAGTGTAAGTTTGTGCAAAAATTATAGATGAACTATGGTACAATTTTGTGGGAAAAGTATAGGGAACCATAGTATAATTTTGTGGAAAATTTATAGATGAACTATGGTAAAATTTCATGGAGACATTGTAGAGGAACTAAAAAACAATTTTGTGGAGCAATTGTAGAGTAAATTATGGGGTTTACTCTTTGAATGTGCTTTTGTAAAAGGTCTGAGGTATAAACCAGTTGGTTCAACCAAACCCCGTAAGGGTGTTGGAGGTCCAAGGTTCAAATATTGGGCCTTGTTGGACTGAACTCTTGTCCTTTTCCTAGTGCTTTCAGTGGCATAAAAGGTTTAAAATGATTGTGGCATGGTGGGTATATGGGTTGACTATGTGAAGCACTATGTTGCAACTTATGGGGTAGAAAACACAAAATACTATGATGACCATAAAAGTTAGACAACATGCCCGAATTCGTGGTGGCTACCAATTCCACCATGTAAATTCAAAAAGAAAATGTTTTTTTGTAAATTAATTTTATAAATATATGGTTGCTTTAGAATTTCATTGATAAAGAATGCATGATTATATTAGAGATTTTATTTTGTGGAAAAATGAATTTTTATATAAATAATGGATGCGGAATCCATTCTTGAAGGGATTATGGGGTCTCTTCTTGTATTATATAACGTTTATCCTATGATATAATATTTTAACTCTATATTGGATTGAAGGATAAAATAACTTTTAAATTTGAATATTGAATGTGAAATTCATTTTGAGGGAACTATGAGGTTCCCTTCATGGACATTAATACATGAAACCAATGATCATTTCATATTTTTGGGGTATAATATTTATAATATTCTTATGTGTCTAAGTTGTATTGATTATGGGAATTATGGGATATCCTTATATCATTATAATTATTGATGATTTGAGAAAGGGATCTTTAGGATTTCTTTTTACCATTTTATGTTGAGGTAAAATAATTTATGAAATATGGGAAGATATTTTTGAGGTTGGGTTTATACCCCATGAGGGTTCCTAGGATATATGATGTGTTATGTATTTTTATCTTATGATTTTGAAATTGATACTTTATAGATCTAGTATGACTGTTGTATTTGCATTTCCATGTGATGGTTATTAAAATGATATTCATTTGAATAAAGATACAATGATTTATGTTGCTATGGAAAGGATTAATCATCATGTGAGGATAATAGTAAGATCAATTAAGGGTTGAGTTTCATGTTTAAGACTATGATTACTTAATTAGTATGTTGACTTGATTAAAATCCCTAATTAAAAGAGAGAGAAGTAATCAAGGGATGATTTTTTAGATTATGATAAGTTTTATCATGCAGAGTGATAAATGTCTTGGCTTCCCTATACCATAAAAGTACATAAGGTTTGATGGGAGTTGGTCACTACTATCACAAGAGTTGACACTAACCATGTTATAAATCTCTTTGTGGCTTATTACCTTAATTAATGGGAATAGATTATTTTTAATTCATCATCAAATGATCATTGATTGTGAACTATACCTTAAGGGTAGTTATGTTATCATATAAAAAATAATTACTCTCTCTTGGATTGACTTGAGTTGAGTAATTATTGGTTCATTACATTTAAGGTCATGTTTTACATAGTGCTACTAATCACACTGGCTCAGAGAGGATATTAAAAAATAAATACCTTCTAGCCAACCTATGGAGTGCTAACCATCACACAAGAGAATATTTGGTGCATCATAAGAGTCCCATCAATGGGGCTTCTATGTATATGAGCTAGAGCCAATAGTGAGTCTAGAGTATATGACTAACAATGCATAGATCCCAATGATCAATTCAATCATTGATATCAATACCACCTAAGCTAGGAGTCACTTGGGTATGTAGAAAATATTGTTGTGAACCCTTGTATCAAGATTTTTTATTGAAGATAGTAAAAATAGTTTCATATACTATAGTTGAGGAAAGGTGGTGGCTCATATTCTAGAGCAATAGATAATGTTGATCTAATGACTTTTCATCCTAGCCTAACTATACCATTCAATGTATTAGGTGGTCTATAGTGCAAGAAGGGGATTGTCATACTACATATGATTCTAGGTGTGGTAAGGAAAGCATATAGCTATACTATATCCACTAGGGTTAATAGGATAGGCTAAGGATGTAGAGGCACCCCTAGCATACCAATGGGTGTACCACATAGAGGGTTGATAGGGTAGGCCTCATAGAATAATTTTAGGGAGGGTACAATACCATATATATGAATTATAGAGAGAGCTAGTGATATGTTTATTATATAGGCAAAACCCATGTTGGGTAGATGATGCATACTAGTCATCCTAGGTTAGACAAATGAGCTAGTTAGTTGGACCATATAGAAATCATGATCTCTTCCACTTTGATTGGATGGTTTGACAATTTAGGTAGAGGCAAGACATCTCGATAGGGATAATATGGTATTGTAATTTGATGCAAGTGTAAGGATTTGTGCCACTACCAAACCCAAACTACTATTCCAAGTTGGATATCAATGACCCTATCATCGTAAAAACCTAGAGGTAATGATCTCAAAGTTAGTGATGGCTATTTGGGATGGTATTTGAACATCTAACTATTGCATATCATTGTAGTTAGCCTAAGGATAGATATGTAGATGTGGGTAGGGAGATAACAAAGGGTAGTCTAACAAGTAGTTCTACCATTCATCAAACAATCGAAATTTGTATCTGTAAAAGGTATAAAAGTGTAGAAATAGTAGCCACATCTAGGATACTAGTAGCAATTGTTATGGTGATCGCAATGAGGGCAATAGGACCTAGTCAATTTGCTTAGTCTTTTATCAAGTTATAAAAGGACACAAGCACAATGGATGGCTAGTTTTAAGGGTATATTATCAATAGTGGTAGTAGAGGCAATGAATTTGGATGATCTATTGGTTGTTTCATATGTACTATATGTCTATTCTTGTCAATTATGATTTTATGTATATACAAATTATGTTATTATATGGATTCATGTTGATATGTTCCAAGTAAAAAATGCTTTATGGTTGTATATTGTGATTTTAATTTGATGTTCATGTGAATAATAAATGTTTAATTATGTGATGTGGATATTTTTACGATGATTTCATTTAGATTATATGCTTGTTAATTAATTATGCATAGTTATTATATGTGGAGGATTTAATTGACGATGACATGAGATGATGATTTGATGTTAATGACAACCTAAGTATTGTAAGTAATTCTTAGATTAAGATGTTTTATTTGGATGTGACACAAGTATAATGTAATACAATTATTGTTGGACATTTTGAGTCCCTAAGTTAAAATTTTGTCATTGATGTCAAAAGGTTTTTTGATGTCAAAAGGATCTATGATGGCATGCACTGTGTTTTGTGAAAAGTGCAAGGAAAGTATTTTTGTGAAACCAAGGCATGAAAAATAAAAGGTTTTATTTAAAAATATGGATTGCAGATCTGAAATGGGATTTTCTTAAAACCCAAATTGGCTTTTTGTTTCATTGAAAAAGGTTCCCCGGTGATGGAGATATTTAATTTTAAAAATTTAGTTTAAATTTTAAATTATTTAAAATTTAAATTTAAATTTTAAAATTAAAATAAAATTAATCCACCGACATCATCAAATATGAGGGAGAAGAATATATAAAATGATGACTAAGGTTTATTATTCCTCATCCTTGCTCTTCTGGTTAATGCAATTATTAGAAAGAAAAAAGAGCTCGTGTGAAAAATGTTTAAATGCAAAGGCAAGGAATAAGTTGAGGTGTGGCTGATTCCAAGACATCATGGGTAGTGTGGCTTGTTGGCAACTCAAGCAATGCAAAGGAATTGGGAGGCAAGTGGTTGAGTTTTCAAATCACATGCTCTTAATTTTGCTTGAGAAAGAATGAATTTGTTTTGTGTTGGCTATTGCATGGAGGATAAAGGAGAGTGAGGTGATTTTGGTACTGTGTGGAGTGCTAGCTCACGTGGTGTGCAAGTGTCCGTTAGGACATAGGATCCGCAAGACTCAGGTTCAAATCCTGTGAACTCCCTTTTTTTGTGTAAAAGGGAAATAGTGTGTTGGTTTTGGTTTTTCATGTGTATGCTGCCAAGGTTTATATGTTGTGTTTGATATTCAGAAATTCGTGCCAAGGTATGCATTAAAGTTGTAAAATAAAATTAAAACAAATTTTTATTTTATTGGGTGAGTTAGTTAAAAATTTGTGCATAAATTTTATGGTAAAATTAGTTTTTGGAGAGATACGTAAGTAGGCATAGATTTTAATTTCTTTTAGGGTATAAGTGGTTTGAGGAGTAATAAGGATTACTACTTATTTGGCACATTGTTGAGATGTTATTTAGAGAGTGTTTTTAATTATTGAAACATTCTTGAGAAAAATATTTTTCTTGAGGGTTATTGAATATATATTTGGTGGATGTGATTATTGAGTTGGAGTAAAAAGGTGTAAAAAAAAGTTTTTTATTGGTTGAAAGGGTGTTGAAAGGTCCCTGAACCTTGTACAAGTGTTTTTTACATGTTTTCCAAACTGATTGAGGAGGCCCAAGAGCTAAAGATCAAAGAAAAAGCAAACCACCACAATAGGAAAGGTGTCATGATATCATGACCAGTTGCATTTTTTTGGCCCATAGAATAGGGAAAAATCAAGGAGGAAAATATGTCGCGATATTGCGACATGCTGCATCATTGTAGCCAAAAGAGGAAGAGATGTCGCAAAATCGTGATAAGAAGCAGCATCGCGGCCGAAGGAAAGAAAGTGTTGTGATATCGCGACATGTTGCAAGGTTCTCTGCTAGAAGAGAAGAAGGGTCACGATATCACGACATGTTGCAAGGTTGCTGCTAGAAGATAAGAAGGGTCACAATATCGCGACATGTTGCAAGGTTGCTGCCAAAAGAAAATAAGTGTCATGAAATCATGACATGTTGCATCGTCGAGGCAAAAGAAGAAAATATGTCATGATATCGCTACATGTTACCATGTTGTATCCCCATTTTTTTCATATCTATTTTCAAATCTCCTACTACCTTTGGTGTAAATTGAATTATGCTTTATTTTGTGTTTATTATTTGAAGTCCACTAACCCTCATTGAGATTGAAAAGGAAAGTTGTGTTGAGTGTGGTATATTTTATGGACAACTTCTTGGAATAAATAAGGTATGGGAACATTCTTCTATTGATTGTTTATGGTGGTTGATTTCTGAAATATAATTGGAGAGAAAAGGATTGATTGTGGTTTCCTTTTCAAAAGTGTTGGTTTAAATGCTTCAAGGTTTTTGGGTTTGATTGTTGTGATTAAACCTTATTTTATAAGCATTTTTGCTGAAGCCCATTGGTTGAGCAAAGAATTTGAACTTGAGTTAGAAAATAACATGAGTATCATTGTTATGTGAGATTTGTGGTTGAGCATTGTTGGAAACATTTTGAGTTGATTTATTCATGCTTGGACTAGGGTTTGTGAGAAAGAGTTGTTCCTAGAGGTGATTGGTTGAGTAGAGTTGTTTGAGCCTAGTCAAGTGAATGTGTGAAGTTGTTATTCAAGTTCCATAAAATAAAATATTCTATATTCTAATTTTAGTTGAGATTGAGTTGAGAAAGAAATTGAGTTTGTGAATAGAACATATTGAGTCTCTAACAATTCTCTTTATGCTTCTATAAGAAAGAGCTGAGTTGATTTGAGTTGAGAAAGAAATTGAGTTTGTGAATAGAACATATTGAGTCTCTAACAATTCTCTTTATGCTTCTATAATATTTCACTAACTTGAGATTGATTTGAGTTGAGTTGAGGTTGATTTGAGTTGAGATTGGGATTTGAGTATAGAACATATTTAGTATATAATAATTCTCTTTATGCTTCTATGAGGTTGAATTGATATATTGATTTAGCATTGAGTTTAGAACATATTGAGTCTCTAACAATTCTCTTTATGATTCTATGAGATTGGACAAGTTCTGTGTGAGCTTGTTAAGCTTATTTGAGGCAAGTCTTTGAGAAGGTTTGTGGACTGATTTTGAGTAAGCTTTTATGAAAGCTTGCTATTTATATTTGAGCAAGTCCTAGAGACGACTTATTGAGAATATTTGAGCAGGTTTTGATTGAGCCTATTGAGTAGATTTGAGCAGGTTATGAACCTATTGATCAAATTTGAACAGGTTCTGAGTGAGCCTAATGAGCAGATTTGAACAGGTTCTGAGTGAGCCTATTTAGCAAATTTGATCAGGTTTTGAGTGAGCCTATTCAATATATTTGAAGATGTTATGAGTGAGCCTATTTACATAGCTTTGGATGTGATAGAGTATAGAGGATAGAGTCTCAGTGGATAGAGATCCATCAACCAGGACAATTAAAGATATATTTGAGTGAGGAGTCTTCAAGTAGAGAGAGATCCACAAGTCAATGCAGCAAAGAGATAGAGTCTTCTAGAAGATCACTAGCCAGAGTAGAAGGGGAAATAGTTATCTTGTGGAAGATATCCAAGAACTTGAGATTTATGGCATCAACATATCCTTTTGATAGAGGTCCATAAACATTGTAATTGGGAAGGATTCCCAATATATTGATTGAGAAATTTTTAGTAAAATATTTTCTCCGTGGAGTAGCTCGTATTGGATGAACCACATAAATTGTGGTGTCTCTATTGTGTGTTATGATTGGTGCGTTTATTTGGTTATTGCTATTGATATTGTCATTTATTATATTGATTAATACTATTTGGGAAAGAAAAGTAAAAAGTGATCTTATACTATTCACCCCCCCTCTCAGTATAAGCTTGTGTTCTTCAATTATATGCAAAATGGTGTGGAAAATGACACTTTAGATAATGACATAATAAATTTTATGATACTAAAAGAGATATGCCTATGGGTACTTTAGATAAGGTCATAATACATTCCTATGATACAAAAATATATGTGATGAGGTGGAATTTATATAATTCCCTAAGGAATTGATATGATAGAAAGAGATATTCCTAGGGGGACTTTACATAATGCTATTAGGAATTGCCATGTTAAAAAATATGTATAATATTTTTGGTGTCCTATACAAATTTCAAAGGAGGATTTTATATTTATTTAGGAGTTATAAATATATTTATCTTGAAATAAATATTTTTTAAGACTTTAAGGACGTATCAAATGGAAAGAGACTCTCTTATAAACAAGTGTCATAGAGAACTTATGTTGATGGATTTAGTTTTTTTAAATAGATGTCTAAAGGTATTCTACTTTTCCTATAGATAAATATCATACATGACTTTAGTTGGTGGATTTACCTTGAGAAAAATGTAAAATATTTCTACTTTACCTTTAGACAAATGTCATACAATACTTCTAATTTTAGGTATGCCTTATAAATAGATGTAAAAGAAGAATTGTGAGACATGCTAGAGACAATGGCTTACCCATAGAAAAATATTACAACAAAATTTGTAATGTGATTGAAAATTGATATGACAATAGATTAACCCCTATTAAGTTAAAGGGAGGAGTTTTTTTATAGATATGATGTGTATTGCCTCCATGCATATATGTGATTGGGGTAGGTATGATGATCTTAAAAAGAGGACTATAACATTGCATTGAGACCATTTAACATTGCATATAGGTCCAAGAGCAATATGATCATAATTTTGATATGATTGGAGTTATAAGATATTTCTATTAACATCTATAAACCTTGCAATTTTTATCATGTGGAAATATAGAGATAAGTTGTGAAGGTGTAGAGATAGATTATGAAGAGATATTTCATTGTCAACATGCAATATTCATCATGTGATGAGAAACATGGGTTATAGAAATTTATATCCAATATCCAATAGAGGTACCTCCCAAAAAAATGTGCAATGAAGAAATCTCAATATTGAAATGGAATGCTACATCAATTCCATATTCCAAAGCATAATGTATTGCATGAATAGGAGTTCTATCACTTAGGGATATACCCATAGGGATGGTTATGACTAAATATGTGAATCTCTATTACTTTTATTGATATGCTTGCTCAAGATTTTTACAAATATTTTATTAGAGGCTTCAACTTGATTTTTGCATTAGGGATAGTAAGGGGTGGACCATTTTTCCTAAATACTGTATTTAGTACAAATATTCTAGATACAATTACTTTTTAAAGGTTTTATATTATCTAATATTATAATAAAATGGATTACATAATGGCTAAGGATTTAGTTAAAGATAAACCTGGATACTTGCATTCCAATAGATGAGGCTAAAGGCATAGATGTGACCCACTTCATGAATATTTAATAGTCACGATGATAGATTCTTGTCTATTAGATGACATGGGTTTTAAATTCTTGATGATGCCCAATCCCCAAATAGATAATTATCATGATGGGGTCAAGTATTGGATGGATTGAGAAGGGGCATAGATAATAATGCCATGCTTTTAATATCACACTTTTTTATATAGTTGTAAGAGTCATTTTACATGGAGGGCTAGTAATAACCCATTATTAGGAGTTTCTTGGCAATGGAAACACTACTAAAGTGACCATCAAATGATCCATCATGGATCTGTTTGATGACTATTGGGATTCAGAGTCTAAACATCTATTCAAAATGCTATCAAGGGTGTTTTTCTATAAAATATCATCAATAATAGCATTCCTATGCATTCATTATTTAAAGTTTCTTCTAATAATTATGGTTAAAAATGTTAATGAAAGTGCTATCATTAAGGTAATAAAAGATGATATTACACAAAGGAATAGGGGGTGAGGCTTCATTTAAAGAAAATACCTCCAAAGGAAGCTGACTAGACTCTAGGGTTGAAGGCTCCCTAATTTTTTAAATGATGATTTTAGTTTGCTAATCATCCAAACTTTAAGATAACTAGGGATGTAACCAAGGCCATAGCATTGGAATAAAAATGATTAGACCTAGAGATAGCATCAATAGTGGCTTTTAGAAAAAGTATAATTATTTTATTGATGATATATTTTTATGGATTTAAATTATCATGTTTTTTTTTATAAATACCATTGACATGGTTGACTACTAGCGAGGAATCCCCAAAGATAAAAGGAATTTTAACTTTTTAATTAAAAGCCACATGTAGCCACATGAAAATATCTTCATACTTGGTAGCATTGTTGGTACAAGAAATATTATCTTAAAAGAAAAAGGTATTCATTTTTTTGAGTGACCAATATGACTACTAGCCTTATTTCTTTGATGCAATTTTTCCACCAATGTACAAGGTTCACGAGTTAGCTTAATCTACCTTTAGGTTGAAGGCTAAATAATTAGAAAATTCTATCACTAAGGGTTAGCTAGATTCTTAAGGTGTAATTTCTAATTGATCTACAATGACCTAACCTTTCATAGAATTTTTATGAACAAAATCAATATCAAATTTGTTAAGTGCAATAACCTATTTACAAATTCCTCACAAGAGGTGAGGTTTGCATATGAGATCTCGTAAGGGATCAAGTCTTGCATTTAAAAATGTATTATGCTTAAGTAAATAGTGTATTACCTTATAGGATGTAAACTATATATCTAGGAAAATATTCTTTAAGGGAATATATATGACCTCATATTTAGCCAAAGTTTGGCTAATGTAGAAGATAGACCTTTCTCTATGTTGGCCATCATATTATACCAACATATATCCTTAGGCATTGTTTATGGTCCTTTATGTAGAGTAGAAATGGCCTAAGTGGATTAGGTAGGACACATATGGGAGGGTAAAAGGGATAGGATTTGATGAGTAGCTTGAGAGTTAGCATCCCATTTAAAGACTATATCCTTCCTCCAAAGGTTGGTGAATGGTAGAAACTTCTCACCCAATTTAAAGATAATATCTAAATAGCCTAAATTTTTCCTTAGAGACTCCTAATCTAGGTTAGATTTTGATGGGATGACATATCAACTATAGCTAATATTTTATTAGGATAAATTTAATACCTTATAAAGAAACAATGAATCCAAATAGTATTCTTGATGTAACCCTAGATATATTTTTTAGGCTTTAGTCATACCTTGTACACACTTAGTCACTTAAAATTGTGTCTTAGGCCCTAAGCATGGTCCTATTAGTTTATAGATTGATCAAGATGTAATTTACATTGTACTCGATGATATAATGTATAATATCATGAAAAAAATAGGTCATGGATTTGTCATAGGTAGATCCTTTGTTTTCATTTCAAATGGCATGAATTGATGGTAAAATGTTCTCCATATGATGGTGAATGTTATGTTGTATTTATCCTTAGGGACTATCTCTACTTGGTTATACATGAATAATCCATCCAGTAGAGATAGCATTCCACATCCTACATTGTAATTAAAAATTATGTTGATGTTGGACAAATAGAAGTCATCTTTGGGACATGCTATACTAAAATCCCAAAAGTCAGTACACACTTTAATGATACAAATTTTCTTAGAAAAAATAAAATAATTAGAGATACAATAGGAGTAGTTCATGACCATGGTGAAGTAAACATGAAGTTTTTGAATCTCCTCTTTGACTAGAAGTATGAATTTTGGATGTTTTTTTATAATTTTTGTTACAGGTTTTGCACTAGGAGTGATGGCTAGGTGGTGGGAAACTAGGGAATGATATAGAATAGGCATGTCATTGTAGGATCAAGAAAATATTTCCATGAGTGCCTTTATAATAGTGATGCATTTCTTAGACTCAATCAAGGTTGGGACCTTTCCTACTTTAAGGATCTTGGGATCATCCAAGTTTCCAATAATGATGTCTATGGTTTTCTTAGTTAGAATACAAGACTCATCCTTGAATTAAGGGGGATTTATTAGCACTCCTAGTTTCTCTAAGTCTACATAATATAATTATGGTAATTTTTTGTTGATTTGTTATGAGATACCCACACTTAAAATTTGGAAAAAGGTTTACCCATAATAAATATGGTTTTCATATAGATAATCTAAAGGACCATCTTGGGGAGGATCATTTGTTATGCCCACTTTCTCATAATAGTATTTGTTAGCAATTATTGTGGATAAACCAAGGTTATTAAATTTACACTAACACAAAGGTAAAATTTCTAAGATAATGGTGTTCACATTGGACTCAATAGAATATGATATATGGTAAAACATGAAGTATCTCTAATTTATCTTGTAGATCTACATGTACTAGCTCAATTGCTCCCATGGGATATCAAATTTATTATATCTCAACTCTAGGATATTTTATATGTTATCCTAGTCCAAGGGCTTATGGGTTTGGTTTACATACACTTACGTTTTCCATAAGAATTTCCTTCATCGTCTAACATTAATATGGCTCCATCCTAGATACAAATGCAGTAAGAACAATTTACTAGATAGGCCCTATTGACTATGTGCTTTTGGTTTTTTATGATAAACACATAAGAATTATTTTCATCTATGAGCAAGGGTACATGAGAATAATATAAATAAATAATCCTATGTTTATATATGTGATTTAGCTTTGAGGATAATGCAGTGCTATGCTTACTCCCCTAATGGTACTAAGAATTAGCTACTAGTTATTTTTCTTAGAAATGAATTAAAGAATAAAAAACAAAACAATATAGGTAAATAGACATATAATAGATAGACAATGATTTAAATCTAACAATATAAGGATGAAAAATTTAATATCTAACCTAGTTTGACCTCTAAATAAGTATTGTTAGTTGATGATAACGCATTGAGAATGCTTTTTATGACTAGTGGTGTTGTTTATCTCTTAGAAACCTCCAAAAAATAGAAATAAATAAGGTCAAATGTAGGTAAAGCTCTCTTGACTAACACTAGAACCTTGTTAAGAAAGATAGAATAAATAAATCTATAGGCTAAAATGATGAATTTATATTCAGCTATAGAAGCACCATAACTAAGTGATAACAATAGTAGTGTTTTTACCAAAATATGGGATTTTCACTAACTATGATATATTGATAAGTGGGAGTTCATTGTCTCTACTATGGTAAAAATAGATCATAGTACCATCATTGAGACTATAATTTTATAGAACATATACCTACATGCATAGTAGAAAGTTTATTTATACATAAAATCCTTTGATTAGATGAATTAGTGGTGAACTATGATCCAAAAGAAGGAAAGGTCCTAAAATAACAACATAGATTGGTTGTTTGATTGTCAAAAATATAATTGCTATACAAAAATCAAAATGGGTAAAATTATTATAAAATTACAAGTGCAAAAGATAACAAATATCTTTAAGGGTTATAAGAGCATAACCTAATCTAATACGATCAAGATTACAATCTCAAAATCCTCAATAAATGACTTTTTCATGACTACAACTTCCTAACTTGAGGAAATATAATTGATTGAATAAGGCATCTTGCTTATTGCAAAGAATGAATCCCATATGTAATTTGAAAAGGCTTTGCTATGATTATAAATACATTCACCAATTTGATAGGGATTTTTTACTTTAATATGTAATCAATTGGAATCACTCAAGGTATGGATTTATAGGAATCCATGGATCCCTTAGAGGATATTTAGAGAATCTACTAGGATTAGCAAGTCAAATATGTGGCATAGTTGCATGGACTAGATGTTTTGATTGAATAAAATATTGAAATACAATTGAGGATGAAAGATTATATGGACAAGTTTGAAGATTGTGATTTCCAATAAATATGTAGTTGAGGTGGGAGGCTACATTTGCATGATTATATCCAAATTTAACAGGTAGTTTTCAACATCCAACCCTTGCTTGTTTTATTTTTGATAGTCAATAACACTTTGATCAAGTGGGTTGGTGGTGCTAAAGATACCAACACTAGTGCCAAATTGACCATTGTTAGACTGATTGTTCAACATGAACAACATAGATCTTTACTAAATATTTGTCAAAAGCACTACCAAAAATACATATTATAATTGGTGCTACCACCTTCATCATGGATCTTATACATTGGTAGAAATAAATATCCCTAGATATGGTATTAAGATGTTTGATTTTATTATAATGTTTGATTGGCTAAGTGATTTAAATATTGGTATGTTTTGAAGATTTGATAATATACTAAAAATTGAATTTTTTTCATTTGCCCATTTTCATGTATTTATTACATAGCAAGAGCATCAAAGACTTGCCTTCATGCCCTAATATTGAGATACATAAATTTGATGTTGCTTAAGGTTCATGATGCAAGTTGATTGATGTTTTTGATTTTTTTATTATTCATGATGTTAAATTTTATCTTTTTGACAAAATTAAATGTTATCATGCCTCTATGTACCCCCTCAATTTTTAGAGAAAAAAAAGTAATTTTAACTAAAAAAAATTGACTTGACCATGATACACCTTGGGGAAGTGATGAAATTGTATAATAATATAATAGAAATTAGTAAAGGTGGGATAGAGTAAAATGACATGGGAGTGAAAATAGAATCATCTTTATGAATGACAATCATGAATATGGGGATTTGTACATGCAATATCAACTTATATTTTAATGGCTCAATAGGAGGAGGAGGAGGAGGTTAGGCTCAAGGAGGGGCTTTAAAACTTAGTCTTTTTTTTTCAATTTTATCTCAAAAATCATACCCAAATGAAAATTCAATGCTTTTGTATGTTGGTGGCAACTATTATGTTAATGCTTTCACTAGATGATAATGCTATCATGTACTAATGATGCGTTTACCATTAAATAGTAATATTATGATATTGATAGTTCTTCTACTATCTCATGGCCCTTTCATCACTTGATGACACTATTACCTTTTGGTGGTACTTTTGCAAGACTAATTGTTTAGACAAGTTTTGAGTTTTAATAGGACTGACCAAATGATTGGCTTATGGTTGAAGGAGATATTACACACTTGATTACTAGCATATAAGACCATATTTATAGATACCATCCTAGGCCTACTTTATTATATGGATCAAGCACTCCTAAAAGCAGTAGAATTTTACCATGTGACCGTAACACCAAAGGTTAAGTTCAACAAAGCACAACTAACAAGACTAGTAGTGAGATGGTATTTAGAGATGAATTCCTTCCATATATCCTATGAATATTATAACATCAACTAGAAGATGTATCCCACATATTAATATGTTAATAAAAGGATCCCCATATTTATAATCTAAAGAAAACATCATATTTGGAGTAGTTGATCAGTAATGCATAGTTTCTAGCAATCACATTGGGCATTGACATAAATGCCACTAACATTAGGGCCACTTGGATAAGTAGGAAATAGGGAAATAAGGAAGGGGAAAAAAGAGGAAGAAGAGTGGAAATAGAAAACTGTGAAGTGGAAAAAGAAGAATAAAACGATAAAACTCCAAAGGTCAATCATCCAAAAGCAAGAAGGAAACTAGATCAGAACCCTAACTAGAGGGTGTTATGTTCAAAATATGTTCCATTTATGGAGTGAAGAACCCACTATGGGTGTAGTACTTACTAAATATGGACCAATAATTTAAGTGTATAATGTAACCTGCTATGGGTGGTTGCTCACTAGTAACTAATATGGGGTGATTACCTGCTAGGATGTATACCAATACCTACTATAAATGGCCAAGGATTTGATCCTATAATGGGGTTTTGGGTCCACTAAGTCAAAGAGAGACATAACCCGATGGGAGTGTTATAATTTATGCTAATGTAAAATGATGTATGTAATGTATATGCCAATACTACCTAAAAAGGTGTATGTGAATGTATGTATGGACCAATAAATATGAGCTTAACACGATGTGAGTGTGTACATGTGCTAGAAGAAATAAGAGGAAGAAAATGAGGATCAAATAATTGTGCATGTGTACCCCCAACTTGAAGTTTTAACTAGTGAAAAATTAGGAGGGAGGAAATGTGTAATCAAATAAGAGAAGAATTCATATCCTTATATGAACAAATAAGACAAAGGAGAAAGAATAATCATGTAAAAATATAAGGACATACCAAAAGAAGATTGCATTCCTTGACTTGGAGGAGGAATGATGATCATTGTAAAATTTTCAAATTCAAGGAATACAAGAAGGATATAGAAGAGAAGAAAGAGCAAAGGATTCAAATAAGAGATGAAGGGATGGAAACACATGGTCCCTAGGTTGGGGCTTCGACAGGCATCATAATCCTAGTTAAAGTGCAATGCATGTGAGCTATGTCCTAACTAGGTATCATCACATGCCATTGTCGTAAGATCCCCAAAATCTATATTAGTGAGCAGTCATAAGCAAGCAGTGATGCAAATATAACAAGAAATATGCAAGAACATAATGACATACAATCATGCATAATATGATAGACAAGATTTCGGAATATGTTAGGCAAACATGCAACATGATCTAACTAAATGCATATACAATGCAAAAAATGGGTCATGCATACTATATTTTTAAATGTATTATATTCATTGGTTCTTTAAGATCTTTACCATCCACATAAGCCAACTTATAAGAACCTGAACAAAACTTAGCCGTTATGACAAAGGGCCCCAACCAGTTGGGCTAAAACATACCTTGAAGATCAACATGAGCATTAGTGTTCTTTTGGTTTTATTTTAGGATAAGATTCCCAACATCAAAAGAATGATTGTGAATCTTATTAGAGTAATATCACCAAAGCCTATCCTGATAGGCTCAAAAATGCTCTAAGGCATGAATATGGTTCTCATCCAATAGCTCCAATTGGTGCAAATGATCTGCATGATACTCATCATCGACCTCGGCATCTTGCAACAAGATGTGCAAAGAAGGAACCTCTAACTTGAAAGGAAACACTACCTCAGACCCATATACCAAGACATATGGTGAGGCCCCTGTGGGAGTACGCATGCTAGTATGATAGGCCCACAAGGTAGGATAAATATGAGTATACCAATCACGATCGGTCTTATTAACCAACTTCTTAAAAATTTGGATTAAGGATTTGTTGGATGCTTTAGCTTACCCATTACCTTGAGGGTAATAAGGGGTTAACCATATATGTTGAATCTTGTACTTAGAACAAAGAGTATGAACATAATTTTTCTTGAAAGGAGTACCGTTTTAAGAAACAATTACCAAAGGAATCCGAAACCTACAAAGAATTTGGTTGAAGATGAAATTAGAAACTTGATTCCCAGTCACCATATCTAGACGTATGGCTTCAATATATTTAATGAAATACTTGGTCATAGTAATGATAAAATTGTGACCATTAGACAACACTGGGTTAACCTTCTCAATAATGTCCAATCTCCACATGGAGAATGGACAAGGGGAAGATATTACCTAAAGGTATTAAGAAGGAGCATGAATAATATGATCATGGCATTGACACTTGTCATAGTGCCAAACATAATTGCATGCATATTTCTCCATGGAAAGCCAGTAATACCCCTTTCAAAGGAGCTTTTTGGAAATAGCATTGCCACTAAAATGGCCTCAACATGAACCTTCATGAGTGTCAATAAGATTAATATGGTATCATTCGAGTTAAGTCAACATAAGAGGATACCTTCAAAAGAATTTCGATATAAATTATTTTCAATTATAACAAATTGGCATGTTGTTTTATGCAATAGCTTGCACTGATTATGGTCCAAACCATCAGGCATCGAATCATCTTTAAGAAAATTAAATATGTCATTATACCATGGTTCATATTGGGAATATTTTATTGTAAAACACTCTACGGGATCGAAACAAGAACTCAAAGATGCAGGTTCCTAAATTTATTGAATTATAATCGAAGCTTGATCATCTTCCAACTCTAAAGGGAACAAAGATGTAGTAGCAGCCATGGCATCTTCATGGTATTTTGAGGATCTAGGGATAGATTCTATGACTACTTGCTCAAAATAAGATAACTTAGTAGCAATATCCTTGTATGGTTTAAGCTTATCATCCAGAGTCTAATAAATGTTGTTGATATGATTAACCAAACTTTGAGAGTCACTGAATACCAAAATGAGTGTAACCTACAAAGTTAAGGTTGTTCTAAGGCCTATGATCAAAGCTTTATATTCTGTAGTGTTATTTGTACAACAAAAACAAAGTTTGAAGGACAAAGGCATGAGCTATTTTTATGGTGTAACTACAATGAATCCAGCTCCAATGCCCTTCATCCATTGGGCTCCATCAAAAAAATAAATTCCAAGACTCAAACTCTTCAATTTCAACATTGAAGCACTCATCGGGAACTCAAAAAATATAGGATGGGTAGCTTCTAGGGGAGTGAAGGCTAACTAATCAAAAATCACCTAACCCTTGATAGTCTTCTGACCTATGAAATTCAAATCAAACTCACTAAGGTCCAACACCCACTTATAAGTCTGACATGAAAGGTGGGGCTTAGACATCAAATAGCACAAGGGATCAAAGTTTACAATCACCAATGTCTTATGACTAAGCATGTAGTGTCTTAAATTTTGAGAAGAAAATACTACAAAAAGGTAAATCTTCTCTAAGGTATTGTACCTAGTTTCATAGATGACCAAAGTTTTGCTAATATAGTAGATATATCTCTCTTT
Organism: Wollemia nobilis; assembly: GCA_028583015.1. Taxonomy (NCBI): domain Eukaryota; kingdom Viridiplantae; phylum Streptophyta; class Pinopsida; order Araucariales; family Araucariaceae; genus Wollemia; species Wollemia nobilis. The sequence continues at coordinate 77,819 of JAQPPZ010014268.1, forward strand.
CTTTTCGTCATCATATTTATCCAGCATGGTTCCCAAATCGTGAGTAGTGGCCACTATGTAAAGCAATAGATGCCTACAAGGCATAGGGAGAACTAAAATAGGTGGGGAGTTGAGATACCTTTTGAGGTCATCAAAATATTTCTAACACTTAAAATCCCACCAAAAAACTACATCATTTTTAAGAATCCAAAGGAACAACTGACACTTATCGGTTAACTAGACAATGAAATAACGAATAGACTACAACTTACCTTGCAAACTACATAGCTAGATCAAGGTGTGGGGAAGATGCATATCAATTATAGCTACCACCTTAGAAGGATCCACTTCAATGCCTCACCTAGACACTATGAAACCTAACAACTTGCTATATGTGACCCCAAACACAGACTTAGTGGGTTTAAAATGAACCTTGTATTGTTAAAGCCTTTCAAAGATTCATCTTAAGTCATGGACATGATCCTTTTGTTCTAAGGAATGAGCCAAAAGGTTTTCCACATAGTCCTATAGAATATCATGCATCATGTCATGGAAAATATAAGTCATGTCCCACTAATCAGGTAGATCTTGCATTCTTAAGGCCAAAAGGCATGACCTTCCAATAGAAGGTATCCTATTGAGTAGTGAATGTTATCTTGGTCTGGTCTTCAGGAGCAATCATAATCTGATTGTAACTTGAGAAACTATCCATGAATGAAAGCATTCCACATTTGGCAGTGAAATCTACAATATGGTCTATTTTGTGCAAGGAAAAATCATCCTTGGGATATGCTAAATTAATGTCCCTAAATTTAGTACATACTCTGATTTTTTCTTCCTTATTAGCTATGGGAATGATATTAGAAATCCAGTAAAAATAGTCAATGGATTTTATAAAATCTACATCAAGAAGTTTTTGAAGCTCCTCCTTGATTGAAAGGGTGACCTTCAAATGCATTTCTTTAATTGTTTCCTTAATAGGATTAGAATTAGGCTTAAATACCAAATGATGCATGAAGAGGAAGGGATCAAGGCTTGGCATGTCGATATATGACCAAGCAAAAATATCCTGATATACTTTCAATAAATTGGTCAATTTCTCCCACTCATCCATGGTCAAGACTTTTCCTAAATTAATGATTCTAGGGGTTCCTTAGAACCTATGTTCACATCTATGGTCTCCTCAATAAGAATGGAAAAATCATCCTCAAGAGGAGGTGGGGTAGGAATCACTCCTAATTTCTCAAGGTCCTTGGGAGACATAGAACCAAAGTCCACTCGAGAACTACTGCACTATACAAGGGATAAACCCATCAGGGAATATGTCATTCTGAGATAAAAATTTAGCTATAACATGTGACTTTGGGGTTAAGACCTTAGGAGAGGATGGACCCTCATTGTTAACACTCCATTCTAAACCTTGATGATCCTGTGATGAAACAAGAAGATCATTTTGATCCTGTGATGAAACATTAGTAGAAAAATCTTTGATCATGTGATAAAAAATTGGTAGAAAAATTTTTAGAGGAAGATCCAAACAAGAAGAGTCATTTTGATCCTGTGATGAAATATTGGTAGAAATATTTTTAGAAGAAAATTATGATGAATTGATTTGGGATAGATCTTCCAGTGAGCAAAAATCAAATGGATGAGGATCTCCCATGATAGAAATGATTTGGTTTTCAAATTCAAATTTTACATATTGGTGAAAAGTAGAAGGGACAACCTACATTGCATGAATCCAAGGTCGTCCAAGAAGAATATTAAAAGATGCAGGACAAGACACCACATAGAACATTATTTTCAAAGTTTTGGTTCCAACCTTAAGAGGGAGTAATATAGTGCCACAAGTTTCTTGAGAATTATTGCTAAAAGTTCTAATGATGTCACTGGGTGCAATCAAATATTTATTCTTCAATGCAAATTTCTAAAAGAAACGATGTGTACAAACATTAAGTGAAGAACAATTATCAATCATAACCCTTTTTATGAGATTGTCCCCAATGTGAGCAGTTATGTATAGAGAAGAATCTTCATGTACTCCTAAGGAAGCCATATCATTATCTAAAAATGTGATATGAGGCTTCTGAAGGGAACTTATAACCGTTGTTATATCACTAGGACAAATATTTGGAGGTATTGGCTACTACTTCAAAATATTTATCATAGCTTCTTTATGGGCTTGAGAGTTATGTAGAAGTTCTAAGAGTGGGATCTTCACTGAATCATCCATATTCTATAAAAATTTTCCTATAGTGGTTGTTATCATTCCAACCATGTTGTTGTTATACTAATGTGGTACACTTTTATAGGACACTTGATTGGTTTGTCTTTTTCTATTCTTATTCTTATGGTTGTTGGAATATTGAAAACTACCAGTGTCAATACGACCAGCATCGATTAATTCTTGAACCACATGTTTCAACCTTTTACAAGAATTAGTCCAATGTCCTTCTACTCTATGATATGCACAATATTGATCTTCTTTATACCAATAATTTGTAGTATTTGGATGTCTTACTGGAGGTAATTCTATTACTTTAGCATCCAATAGTTGTTTTAAAACTACTTCCATAAGCATATTAAGTCTTGTGAAATTCCTTTGAGGAGGCTTCTAAAGTACAATATTTTGTAGGATATTATTGACATTGTTAATAGTCCTACTATCACTATTGCATCCTATATGCTTATTCTTATTTTGAGATTTAGTTGGATTATCTTCTTTAACCTTAAGTTGACCTCTTCTAATGCGAGCTTGTTCCATTTTTCTTGCTAACTCAATTACTTGATCTAAAGATGTGACAATAGTAGTTTCAAGAGCATAAGATAACTATTATTGTAAATTACCAATGAATATATCAAGCATATTTTTCTAAGACATAGGTTGTCTTAATTGACCAACTAAACTTCTCCAACGAGTTAGAAATTCTAAAAATATTTCTTCTTTACCTTGTTTTAAATCATATAGATCTTTCATAGTCACTTCCTTTTCAATGTAAGTACTAAACTGGTGAACAAATATCTTTGTAGTCTTCTCAAAAATTTTCAAAGAATAGTTGAGAAACAGATAATACCACTCTAATTCCACTCAAAAAAAACTCTTTGGAAATGTTTTCAATAAGAGCATATCATCATAAATAATATCATGGAAAGATATTCTGAATTCTCTTAAATGCTCTATTGGATCTTCTGTCCCTTTACATATTGGCAATACTAGCATAGAAAAATGCTTAGGATAAGGTCTAGCAGCAACAATAGGATCCAATGGATGATTACACATTTCTTTATAGTTGTATGTAAACCCTAAAGGCTGAATCATATCCATCCTTGAAACCAGATGATTCACTATACTTGCCAAATTCTGCATTTTTGGATTACTATGTATGTTTCCCATATTCCATTGACTTAGTTTGGACATGTGAAGGTTGTTTTTATATGTGGTACCTTGTCATAATGGAATATTAATTGGTGGTGGAATAGATGAAATAGTGTTGACATTAGAATATGGAGGAAATTGAGAGCAATTTTGGGTGCCATAACTAGTTGGAGGAGCTAGTCGATTCCATCCAATGCTAGTGGTCACAGTAGTGGCATAAGTAGGTTGATAGGTTTAAGTACCATGATTCAAAGGTTCACTCAAAGAATTTTATTGAGGTGGTATATCCTTTTCAAGTAGTGCTTCTTCCTCTAAGACCATATCCAAATCATGTCTATGGTACTTATAGAAATTCCATATATGATCAAAATGTTTAAAGATAATGTTCCCATTGGAATCTTGGATATGATCAAGATGATTATTGACCTCTTCTTCTAGGTTATAATTTTTTCTATCAATTTGATCATTCTCATGAAAAATCTCATCAAACCTAAGAAGTCTTCATCCTTCCCCAAGGTAAGAAGCCATTAGAAAAAAGGAGTAAGACAAAAAGGAGGACTAAGAAAAAAAGGAACCTATGCACTTCTCGTAAAAAAATTATCTTTTTAAATATTTGGCACACAATTTTAATGATCTTGCTTATTGTTTGAAATAAAAATGAGGTGTTCACGTCGAGCTCACCAAATATGTAGAGAGGAAAAACTGCCCTACCACGTACAATTTCCAAATAAAATATTGGATCCACAAGGAAATAACCTTTCTTGGGATGAACCATGGGGGTATGTTGTACTCTACACTCGGTGCTAGGGGTATGGGTTCACTAGGAATGGTTTAATGACTCTACTGAAATTCCTCAAGATATTCAGGAATGTTTGATGTATTCAGTTTTAAGAAAAACACCTAATTTTAGCCTTTCTAGTTCTAAAATAGAAAATATAAAGGACAATGCATAATATAACTATAGAAAAAAGAATGCAGGCATACAAGAGCTAACCTATTATGATTCTTTATTTTGAATTCTCACTAACCTAAGGTTTATTTTAGAAAAACTTTAAAGTAGAAACATACAAAATAAATGAACAAAAATTATTCCTAGATGCAAACTAAATGCTTTTCACTTTTAGATGCCTAAGAATCAATAATTAGATAAGATATTCAACCAATAAAATAAATAAAGCACTTATGTAGACCGGTGGTTGATTTAGCTTTTTCTGCATCTTGTCCAATGATATCAAAATACCTGCTCCTGCAAGATAATACCAAAGACACTAAACAAATGTGATCAGCGTTAGGGGGCCTACTTAGTCTATTGTGTAATAGTCCTTGGAGGTGCAATAGTCAAGCCCCCTAGGTACCTTAGATGACCTTTTAACACAAAATTAAAAATTAACCTTTGGAGAATTAATCATAAAATAGAAATACAATAATAGAAAATAGAAAACAAAATGGAGTGTTATGACCTAAATGAAAAATGGAATGCAATAGTGAAAAAAAAATCTTCAAATTTCCCTTAGTGTGCTCTCGAGCAAAGTCACACCTTACCTGGAGTGGGTACAATAATGCAACAACAAATTCGTGCCCTTCCTGGATGGGACACGATCTCACTTCTACAAACTATTTTACCCTAATCTAGGTAAGTGAAGTCGCACCTCACTAATTTTAGGTGTGATATCACTACAGACTAACAAAAAATAAATTCCAAAAACTAAGTAATCAAACCTTGATGGACGTCACAAAAGCAGGAAGATAAAATTTAAGTATCCAAATGAGAACTCTATCTCTACTAACCACACTATGAATCCACCAAGTCACACATCAATCCAATCCACGCAATAGGAAATCAAAATCCAAAATTCCCACTTTAGGGTTAGCTTGTAGTAGAAGAAAGCAAAGGAAGAAGAATGAGCTATCATAAAAATTTTGAGTTTAATCAATAATCAAAATTTTGGATTAATATCACATATTACTTTCATCTCTCTTTTAAGCAAGAACATCCTTCCTTTTATAGACAAAATCGAAGGGAAAAATGTGGGAAAAATAAAATCAAATTCAATGCCAAAACACGCTGGGAGAGTTTAAACCTAGGTTTAAATAGGCCAAAAACAATAAAGTAAAAATTAAATTAAAACTAGAAAAGTTGTGCCCGATGATGACGGTGTGTGATATCACTATGGCAAAGTCGCATCCGGCCATGACGAAGCGCAATTTCACCAAAGGCACTAAAAAAAGCAAGGCTAAGGGAGGAGAAGCCTATCCTTGCCTTAGGAAAGGGTTAGGGATCTCTTAGGGGTTCTAAGGAAGATTATGTAAAAATATTTGTTTGGTAATTAATCATTTAGTTATAATCTAGGATTGGATTAATCATTAGATTATGTAAAAATCTAAGTTTGGGAATTAATCATTTGCTTATGTTATAATTTAAGATTGTATTAAAGTAATTAATATTTATTTTATGTGATAATCTAGGTTGGTTTAAAATGAATTAAACCTTAGATTATCTTATAAATCTATGTTATATTTTATGGAAGGGATTATGGGGTCCCTTTGTGAATTTATATTGCAGAAATATAGTGCTAGATATGATAGTATATTATGGAAATATTTTGCTTGATTTGTGATAGGATATTGTGGAAATATATTGGTTGTTGTGTGAAGCTATATTGTGGAAATATAATGCTAGTTATGACAATATATTGTGGAAATATATTGCTTTCTTGGTGAAGTTATATTGCAGAAATATAATGCTAGTTATGATAGTATATTGTCGAAATATATTGCTTGATTTGTGATAGTAAAATGTGGAAATGTATTGCTTGATTTGTGATAGTATATTGTGGAAATATATTCCTTGCTTTGTGAATTTATATTGTGGAAATATAATTCTAGTTATAATAGTATATTGTGGAAATATATTGCTTTCCTGGTGAAATTATATTGCGGAAATATAATGCTAGTTATGACAAAATATTGTGGAAATATATTGTTTTATTTGTCACAATGTATGAAAGTATACTTCGGAAATATATTGCTCGCTTTGAGAAGTTATATTGTGGAAATACAATGCTAGTTATAACAGTATATTGTGGGAATATATTACTTGCTTTGTGAAGTTATATTGCAGAATTATAATGCTAGTTATGACAATATATTGTGGAAATATATTGCTTGCTTTGAGAAGTTAGTGGAATTAAAATGCTAGTTATGATAGTATATTGTGGAAATATATTGTCTAAATATATTTCTTGTTTGTAGAATGTATTTTGGAGATATATTTTGTATAAATATATCATGGGAATATATTGTTTTTTTTTTTTTTGGAAAATAAATCTTGGAATGTTTATTTAGATGCGGAGTCCATTGTTAACTATTTGGGAATGGAGTCCATTAATAAGTGAAATATTATGGGGTATTTTACATAATATCTTTAAATGGGTGTGGGTTCCATTTATAGGGAATAAATAATGGGGTATTCCTTATTTTCTTTGTATATTTTAAAACATGGAAAAATAAGTTGGACATGGAGTCCATATTGGATGAAGAAATTTATGGGGTTTCTTCATGTGATTGTTTTAAAATAAAATAGAAATGTAAAGGATCGGTTTCTATATGAATACTTGATGTAATGGATTAAGTATGTAGAAAGTAAATGACTTGTTTATTTTCTTTATGTTTGCATTGGATACATGGAATATGAAATAATCATTTAGGGTTGTATTATTACATTAAGAGCTATTTTGATCCCTTACTTTAACCACCTCTTAATGGATATGAAGAAGGATGAAAAGCAAGTGGATATAAATAAAGAAAGATTCCTATTATGATTTTCTTGAAGTTTCATATTGGATATAATTATGTTGTAATAGAAAACTCAAAGAAAGAGATGTACTAAAGACTAGTCTTGAAATTAATGTTATTATTATTGAGATATAATATTAAGGAAGGCTTTGTTGAATTTATATCTTAATTATAAAATAATTTTATTAGTAGAATTTTATGTAATGCTATCATTGTAATTCTAATTCATTAGAAAGTATGAAATTCAACTATTCCTAACATAGAAAAATGGATGTTTTTTTATGAATGGCAAATAGAATTGGAAATAGATGGTATTCATGCTTACAAGATAAGTGTTATTCAGTGAGATGTTTAATACTTTTGAAAATTTGTTAGTGATAATCTAATATTTCATTTTATAAGTGAAGTGAGCATGATGTGTTTTGGAGGGATATTTTTAAGTTTTTTAGATGATTTCCCCTTGGGTTATGTAAGGTATTATGGAAGATTTTTTTTAAGTAACGATAATAGTACCTTAGCTTAGATAAATTCCAATATTTGGATAGTTGCAGGGAGGAAACTATCAAATTAGCTATAGTAAATACATCTTTAGTGGTATATCTTAGATTTACTCTCAAAAGCATGGAGCTATTGAAGATGGTTCTCAAGCATGGATCTTGAACCACAATTATTTTTGTGAAGGATATAAAATCATTTGCAACTAAGGAAATGATGGTGCCTTGATTGAGAAATATCAGGTGGTCATGAGTATTATCATGCACAATGATAATACCCTTAATGAGCCCACTACGGAGTTGGGTCATTAAGCACATAGTACTATTTATCTTGTCTCGAAGATGAGATAACTAGACCATAGGGTATTATGTCAATCAACATAGACTAACTTATGTATGATAAGGTAAATGGCATCTCCTTTCATAGACTAAAAGGATATCCCCCATGCTTGAATAACATAAGCTTATACTGAGAGGAGGGGTGAATAGTATAAGAGCACTTTTTACTTTTATTTCAAAATCAATATTATGTAATGTATAGATAGTAGTATCAATAGTAGTAATCAAAGCAATTATTCACCATTTTGTATTTCATTGGGATTTTTGGGAAAATTTTGTATTAATTTCTATATGAAGTGATAATATACTTTCCATTCAGTATGTAGTAGTCTAATATGTTGTATTCTAGAAAGAACAAAGAAAAATATTTATGTATTTATGAATATTTATGTTCACCCTTAAGGAAGGGCGAACGCCTTATTCGCCCTTTCCTGGGATGAACCTGTTTTGAAAATATATTGGCAAAAATATTTAAGTATGAAATCACATTCACCCTTCCTTAGGGGTGAACGTGTCGTTCACCCTTTCTTGGGACGAATGCACCTTGGGGTACTTGGTCGCCCATGTGCCTAAAAAATGTTGTTCACCCTAGTCGAGGGGTGAACATGACATTCGCCCATCCCAAGGGTGAATTTAATTTCAACAATGAAGAATTTCGTTCACCTTTCCTTAGGGGTAAACATCCCATTCACCCTTTCATGGGGTAAACCTGCTTAATGAAGATCGCACGCGCATTTGATGTGGTGAAGATGAATTTAAGGAGAACAAGGAATTGGTCAAATGTTGAATTGCATGTATTTAATGAAGGGCACCCTCAATAACTCTGTTTTTAGAATTTTAAGGACAAAGGTGAGGAGAAATAAGTTTTCATGATTTCCAATGTACCAAAGGTGTTTTAAATAATTTAATTATTTCTCCTGTGAAGCAGAACAGTTATAACATAGAAAATTCACACAAATTTTATTTAACAGAGGTTTCAAATTCGGAAATACAGTAGTTATATTCAAAATTGCCAAGAACCCATTTTACAATGTATGCATTCCTTTTATAACAGACCCAACCCCCTTCGAAAATCATTACAAAGAATGCAGGATTCCCTGTAACCACCCGCACGAGTGTTCTATCGTCGCCTGCATGTTGTGGCCAGGTATCTTCCATCATCATGGCATGGGATTACGAAGTGCCTTGCAGCCGCCTATCCATCCACCCGCCGATTCATCCTTCATAGGAATGCGCCATAGCCATCTGTAATCTGCTACCACGTACCCTTTTGCAATGGCCTCTGTAACTGCCTAGTGCTCTATGGCCACCTATAATTTGATGCCATGTGCCCTTCTGCAATGGCCTCTGCAATCGCCGGATGGTCTAGAGTCATGAGCATTTTGTCATGATATCACGACGTGTTTGCTTTCTTATGCCCTCTCTCCTCTTCGATCGTGATATCACAACATTTTGGCGTTCGGCCTCTATTTTCTCCTTTGAGTCGCGAAACCGCGACATGTCATGATTTCGCGACCATTTTTCCCCTTGGTGTCTTTGCCCCAAAAGTGTCGTGATTTCGCGACCACTTTGCACCTTGTCACCTTACTTCCGAAAGTGTCACGATTTCGTGACCACTTCGCACCTTTAAGCCTTTGGTCCGAAAGTTTCACGATTTCACGACCACTTTGCGCCTTTGAGCCTTCACTTTGAAAGTGTCACGATTTCACGACCACTTTGCACCTTTGAGCCTTTGGTCCGGAAGTGTCATGATTTTGTGACCACTTTGCGCCTTTGAGCCTTTACCCCGAAGGTGTCACGATTTCGTGACCACATTACGCCTTTGAGCCTTTGGTCTGGAAGTGTCGCGACTTCACGACCACTTTGCGCCTTTGAGCCTTCGCTCTGAAAGTGTCGCAATTTCGTGACCACATTGCGCCTTTGAGCCTTTGGTCCGAAAGTGTCACAATTTTGCGACCACTTTGCACCTTTGAGCCTTCGCTCCGAAAGTGTCGTGAAATCGTGACCATTTTGCGCCTTGGCTCCTGTGCTTCGAAAATGTCATGATTTCGCGACCATTTTGCACCTTGGCTTCTTTGCTTTGAAAATGTTATGATTTCACGACCATTTTGCACCTTGGCTTCTTTGCTTTGAAAATGTCACGATTTCGTGACCATTTTGTGCCTTGGCTTCTTTGCTTTGAAAATGTCACTATTTCACGACCATTTCACGCCTTGGCTTCTTTGCTTTTAAAATGTCATGATTTCGTGACCATTTTGCACCTTGGCCCCTTTTCTCAAAAAGCGTCGCGATATCACCACAGTTTGACCCTTTGGCACCCTTTCTCAAAAAAGTGTCACGATATCGCGACAGCTTTGGCACTTAAAGAAAAAATATTTTTGGGTGATGCAAGATTGCTTTTCTGCCTCTGGATGCTCCTCGCATCGGACACCGGGGTGAATTGAGAAGTGACCTTCACTTCTGATCTGTCTGAGGTAGACCCAGGTGGTCAACCTCTGCCTTTGACAACCAAGTCGCATCCTCTATGGGCCTGCCATTTCACTTGATCAAATACTCAGAATAACACCTGTTTCAAGTACTTTGGCCCTCACGCGTATCAAGGACTTCTTCTATCTCATCTGCAACTAGAGTAACCATGGGAATGCTCCACAAATTCGGTCTTGGTGTTGCACTGCTATCTCCTTCATGAAACTCGACCAAATTTGAAATGTTAAAAACCGATGAGATGTTAAGTTCACTCGGCAACTCCACCTCATATGCATTACCCAAATCCTGTTTCCCAATGATCCTACATGGCCCAAATTTCTTCATCTTTAGCTTGTTATAGGTCTTGGTAGGAAACGTCTCTTTTCTTAGATGGACCATGACAGAATCTCCTACTTCAAACTCCTTAGCACGACGCTTCTAGTCTGTCTTGGCTTTATATTGAGTATTCATCTTAGCAATGTGCCTTGTCACCTCCTCATGCACTCCCTTCAGGTGTTTAGCAAAGTCTTCAACCTCAGCATTGCATTTTTCTCTTGTATCCATCCTTCTCAACTCTGAAGTGTTTCTTGGGCTGCTCCCATAGATTATCTGGAATGGTGATTTATTGGTACTTCTATTGACAGAGTTGTTGTAAGCGAATTCTACCTACGATAGAACTAAATCCCATCCCTTGGGATTGTATCTAACCAAGCATCTCAGTAGATTGCCCAAGCTCCTATTTACCACCTCTATTTGGCCATTTGTTTTGGGGTGGTAAGCAGAACTAAATTTTAAACCCGTCTTCAGTTTCTTCCACAGGGTTCTCCAGAAATACCCTACAAACTTGGTATCCCTGTCTGACACAATGCTCCATGGCAGCCCATGAAGGTGTACCACTTCCTTGAAGAATAAACCATCCACATGGACTGCATCACTAGTCTTCTGGCAGGGAATAAAATGAGCCATTTTTGAAAACCTATCCACTACCACAAATATGGAGTCGTGTCCCCTCTATGTCCTGGGTAAACCAAGAATAAAATCCATGCTAATATCCTCCCATGGCATTTAAGGTATAGGTAGTGGTTGATATAAACCATTAGGCTACCTCACACCTTTTGCCATCTGGCATATCCTACAACTTTGCACGAATTTTGCCACATCTTGTTGCAATTACGGCCAGTAGTAGTTTTCACTAACAAGTGAGATGGTCTTGTCTCGACCAAAGTGTCCAGCTAAACCTCCACTATGCTTTTCCTTGATGAGATTCTCCCTCATTGAGCTCCTCAAAATGCATAATTGGTTCCCCCTAAACAACATTCCATCTTGAATCAAAAAATTTAACCACTTAGTCCTGTCTAATGTAACAGGTGTTGTGCAGGCTTTCCAAGCTTTTGCAAAGTTGGGGTCTGTAGGGTATAAACCCTTGACCTCAGCAAACCCTACAACCTCCACCATCATCTCCATCAGTAAACATTGCCTCCTACTCAAGGCATCCACAACTCTGTTGGATCTCCCACTCCGGTGCTTCAACACAAAGGTGTAGCTCTGCAGGAACTCCACCCATTTTAGGTGCCTCTGATTTAACTTTCCTTGAATGTTAATATATTGTAGTGCCTGATGATCAGTATAAAGAATAAACTCCTTTGGAAATAGATAATGCCTCCATTTCTTCAGGGCCTGAACTATGGCATAGAAATCCTGATCATATACCGAATACTTCTTCCTAGCATCATTGAGCTTTTTACTAAAATAAGCAATAGGCTTACCCTCTTGGCTCAATACGACCCCTATAGCACTACCGCTCGCATCACAGTCTACCTGAAACACCTTGTTAAAATTTGGAAGGGCTAAGACAGGTTGCTCTGTGACCTTCTTCAGCATAGCAAAGCTTTTGTCTGCTCCAGCTGTCCACTTGAATTCTTTCTTGTTCCCCCTCATTGTCTCTGTAAGGGATGCACAAATACTACTGAAGTTTCTAATGAACTTTTTGTAGAAACTGGCCAAACTATGAAATGATCTCACCTCAGTCACGTTTCTTAGAGCAAAGCCATTCTATGATAGCATTCACCTTTTTGGGGTCCATTTTGAGACCATCTGCTAAGATAACAAATCCTAGGTATACTAGCTCCCTCTTCACGAAGTTACACTTTTTTAGATTTATCAGCAGCTGCTCCTCCCGTAGTTTCTCAAAAACCCTCCTGATGTGCATCAGGTGTTCCTCTAGGGTTCTGCTAAAAATCAAGATATCATCCAAGTAGACAATAACAAATTTTCCTAGAAATTCCTTCAAGACTTCATTCATTAACCGCATGAAGGTACTCGGTGCATTGGTTAGCCCAAATGGCATGACCAATCACTCATACAGCCCCTATCTAGTTTTAAAGGTTGTCTTCCACTCATCCCCTTCTCTAATGTGGATCTGATGGTAACCACTTTTCAGGTCAATCTTCATGAAGTATTCAGCTCCACTCAAACAGTCCATGATATCATCCATCCTGGGCAAGGGGAATCTGTATTTAATAATGATCTTGTTAATTTCTTGAGAGTCTATGCACATTCTCCATTCCCCATCCTTCTTGGGTGCTAGCACTGTAGGTACTACACATGGACTAAGACTCTCCCTAATCAACCCCTTATTTAGCAGATCTTGAACCTGCCGGTTTAACTCCTTAATTTCTACAGGCGTCATTTTGTGTGTAGCCTTATTTGGCAAGCTCGATCCAAGCACCAAATCTATGTGGTGACTGATCTTCCTAACAGGTGGTAAGCCTTTAGGAACATTATCAGAAATGATATCTGGAAACTCCTCTAATAGTCCCATGACTTCCACTAGAGTTTCCTTACATTCTTCTTCCCTAACCCTAGGGATTATTGCATAGCACATATGATCTGGCTTCAGGCCATCCAAAAATCTTCTTCCATCAACTAGATAGACTCATGCACTACTGCATACCTTCTCATATGCCTCCTTTAGGGGTTTCAACTTATGTCGAACTCCATTTTTTGACAAGGAATATGTATTGGCTCGACCATCATGTACATCACTTTGATCAAACTACCATGGTCTCCCAAGCAACAGGTGACATGCATCCATAGGCAAGATGTCACAAAGGACCTCATCATGGTAAGTTTCGATGTTAAAATTCACCAGGTATTGCTCACTGACCAACACCCGATGGTCCTTTTGTAACCATGCAATCCGATAAGGGTATCGGTGTTTTCTTCTCTCTAGCTACAGCTTGGCAACCATCTCCTTAGAAACCAAGTTGTCAGTGCTTCCATTATCGATTATGATGTTACAGACCTTGCCTGCACACTTGCATCTTGTGAAAAATAGGTTGTTCCTCTGGTCTACCTTATTTTCTTCATTCAACAAGACTCTTCTGATGATCATCGCTTCTCCTCTTCTCGCCTCCTCGAGTGCTCAGATTCTACACCTTCGTCTGCTATAGCAGCTCGGGCCTGACCCTTAGGTCTTCGATTTGGCCTTTCTTGATGCTACAGGCAGTTGTATGCCCGATGTCCTTCTTCTCCATAGTTGAAGAAGGTTCCTCGAAATACACCTCTTCCAAACCCTCGCCTATGCCTACCTCTCCCCCTCAGGTAGTTGTTGTTCTGATTGCATGGGTGTTGGGTATTCTCCTCTTTCTCTTATTTCTGGTTTTGGCTACTATTTACTTCACCAGTATTCCTCAAATCTCTGTATCTTCCTCCATTGGTTCTTCCACCAGCTCTTCCACCCCTGTCCTTTCCTCTCTACTTACCATCAAATCTCCTATTCAGTTTCTCTTCTACTTTTAATGCAAACTGGTATGCATCCTCAACCGTGCTCATCCTAACCAGACCCAGTTCTTCTTGAATGTTGGTTCTCAATCCATTGATGTATCGTGTGACTTTCTCCTTATTCACCTCAGAATGGCTAGTTCTAATCGAGATCTGATAGAACTCCTCCGTATACTCCTTGACAGATTTACTTGCCTGTCTAAGACTTTGCATCTTTCTCAACAAATCCAACTCATAATCTACAAGGATGAATTTGCTCTTCAATTTCTCCACCATCCTATCCCACCTGGTGATCTTTTCATTTCCCCTCCTATTCCTTTCTAGCTGCACTCCTTTCCACCAGATGCTAGCATGTCCCTTCAACTTTGTTTTTGTGAACTTTATCCGATTTGGATCCATGATCTCCTCATACTCGAAGTATTCCTCCATGTCGTTGATCCAATCTATCAACTCCTTGGGATTGAGATTCCCAGAATAGGTGGAGACATCAAACTTTGGCTTCTTCACGATCTGGGATATGGCCCTATACAACCTAGCCTCTACTAGATCCAATGCTTCTTCCTCATCAGATGGACCCTCTTCTTCCCATACTTCATCTTCATTGGGTTCCTCCCTTCTTGGCTCAACTCCTCTTTTGATTTCCTCCTGTAGGGCTTGAACCTGCCTCTGCAAGGCTCTAAGATCGACCTCTACTCCCCTATTCCTCACACCACCATGGTTCCTACGCGGAGGCATCCTGCTCGCTTCCTCACACCCACAACCACAATCCTGGTGCAAACTGCATCACTGTCGGTGATCGGTTTGTGCACTCAGAACCTTCTGGCTCTGATACCACTTGAAGCAGAATGGTTATAACACACAAAAAATTCACACAAATTTTATTTAACAGAGGTTTCAAATTTGGAAATATAGTAGTTATATTCAAAATGGCCAAGAACCCCTTTTATAATGTATGCATTCCTTTTATAACAGACCCGACCCCCTTCGAACATCATTACATAGAATGCAGGATTCCCTGTAACCACCCGCATGAGTGTTTTGTTGTCGCCTGCATGTTGTGGCCAGGTATCTTCCATCATCATGGCATGGGATGGCGGAGTGCCCTACAGTCACCTATCCATCCACCCGTTGAGTCATCCTTCATAGGAATGCGCCATAGCCATCTGTAATCTACTACCACATGCCCTTCTAAAATGGCCTCTGTAACCACCTAGTGCTCTATGGCCACCTATAATTTGATGCCACGTGCCCTTCTGCAATGGCCTCTGCAATCATCTACTGGTCTAGAGTCATGAGCGTTTTGTCACAATATCGCAACGTGTTTGCTTCCTTATGCCCTCTCTCCTCTTCGGTTGTGATATCATGACGTTTTGGCATTCAGCCTCTATTTTCTTCTTTGGGCTGTGAAACCATGACATGTCATGATTTCGCGACCATTTTTCCCCTTGGTCTTTGCCCCAAAAGTGTCACGATTTCACGACCACTTTTCACCTTGTCACCTTGCTTCCGAAAGTGTCACGATTTCGTGACCACTTCATGCCTTTGAGCCTTTGGTCTAGAAGTGTCACGATTTTGTGACCACTTTGCACCTTTGAGCCTTCGCTCTGAAAGTGTCATGATTTTGCAACCACTTTGCGACTTTGAGCCTTTGGTCTGGAAGTGTCACGATTTCGTGACCACTTTGCACCTTTGAGCCTTTACTTCGAAAGTGTCATGATTTCGCGACCACATTGCACCTTTGAGCCTTTGGTCTGGAAGTGTCGCGATTTCATGACCACTTTGCGCCTTTGAGCCTTCGCTCCGAAAGTGTCACGATTTTGTGACCACATTGCGCCTTTGAGCCTTTAGTCCGAAAGTGTCGTGATTTTGCAACCACTTTGTGCCTTTGAACCTTTGCTCCAAAAGTGTCACGAAATCGCGACAATTTTGTGCCTTGGCTCCTGTGCTTCGAAAATGTCACGATTTCACGACCATTTTGTGCCTTGGCTTCTTTGCTTTGAAAATGTCACGATTTCGCGACCATTTTGCGCCTTGGCTTCTTTGCTTTGAAAATGTCATGATTTTGTGACCATTTTGTGCCTTGGCTTCTTTGCTTTGAAAATGTCATGATTTCGCGACCATTTTGTGCCTTGGCTTCTTTGCTTTGAAAATGTCACAATTTCATGACCATTTTGTGCCTTGGCCCCTTTTCTCAAAAAGCATCGCGATATCGCGACAGTTTGACCCTTTGGCGCCCTTTCTCAAAAAAGTGTCGCGATATCGCGACAGCTTTGGCACTTAAACAAAAAATATTTTTGGTTGATGCAAGATTGCTTTTCTGCCTTCGGATGCTCCTGCATCATCCTGTCATGTGCATCTACGTCTGAATTTCAGATTTTATGGAATTTATTTCTCAAATGCATGGATTTTCGAAGAAATCGAGGAGATTTTTTTTATTTTTGTCTTTGATCCTAGGACATTCTTCTCTTACATGTATTAAATGAAAGAGGTGGAAACCTCTATAAATACTAAGCAAATATTGTTGTAAAGGAGAGGTTAGACACTTTTGTGAGAATACTCTCCAAGTTCTCTACATTAATGAAAGACATCAGGATTCTAAATTGGTAAGTGATCCTACGTCTAATTTATTTCTGTGTAGTGCACTTCTTTTAACATTCGCTCTTTTTATTTGCTATCTAGTTTAAATTCTACATCCGGTTTTAAATATTTCTAGTAGGAGAGTGAGTACCGAGGTGTTAATTTAAAAGTTATTATTGCAAAATTATGGGTTTATTATGTTGCCTTTCCTTCTATTTGATGTTGTTTTGTGCTTGAGCGTTTTCCTATTCTTAGTCTACCCCAAAACCTGCACTTTGGCCTATGGTAATATTTCCCATTTCTTTCCACAATTTGTAATTTCCTTCCTGCATATCTAGTCTTCAACCAATTTTAGAATTAGTTCGAGAACCAACCTTCTCTGGATATTGGCATGGAGGACATATATTTCCTCTGACCTTTCAATGTTGGCCATGTCTAGGGCGTATAAACGCATTGTTTATTGATTAGGAAGATATTTGACCAACAATTTTTGGCATGCCCAGTGGGACTTTTCCAAGGTTCCACCTTCAACAGCGCTAGGTCTGGTTTTCACCTTACTACTTGATAATAGAACATCTGGAGACTCAATTGTTACCAAGAAATCCATAAGCATGAGAACGATGAAAGTTGTCTTTCATGATATATGATCAAAAGCCAATAAATTTTTTTACGAGTTAGACATTCAAAGTCTAGGAGAGCATCCTCAAGTAGCCACTTTTCAAAGACCATCCTCACTTCCTTATATTCCATCCATACCAACCATTTCATCTTCCCGATTAGCCGATGTGTTTTCTGCTCCCGTAAGTCATGTAAGTACTGCCACTAGTTTTCCCCAGCCTTCGTCTACTACAACCACTAATGCTTCACAACCTATTCCTCATATTTTGGTGCATATGGCTCAAAATCCCCACCACATCAACAACAACTTCCTAGATAGTTTTTAGATTGGAATAGCTCAGGCGCACTAAATTTGCAAGCATAGAACCCAATACCTCAAGCTACTCTGAAGGCTTTGCCAACATATGATGGTACTAGAAATATTGTGTACAAGCATATCAAATATGTAGCATCTCTTGCAATTATTCATGATATAACTAATGAAGATGTGATGATAAAAATTTTGGTTTTGTCATTAAGAGGAAAATTGCTCTATTGGTACTGATCTTTGCAACCTAGCACAATTACTTCATGGGATCAATTGGTAGAATTGTTGATTAAGATTTTTTATGAGCAAGTTGATACATATTCACTACTACATTAGTTCACCTCAATTAAAATGCATCCTCAAGAATCTTCATGCACTCAGTACCAATATTGGTATGGTGGTGCACCAAGCTAATGTGACCACCTTCCTGGATCTCTATACACAAGCTCAAAAATCTGAATCAGATTTGATTGTTGTAGGAAGGCTTCCTACAAAGGCAACAATACCTATTCTTTCAGATCTACCACAATATATTTATTCCAATTAATTTTTGTAGCCCATGCCATTGATGTATCATTTTCCCTCATGGAATTCAAGCTCCCCTCAAGTAGCTCCTATCCCTGCCCCATAGTCATCTACTATAAGATTTCCATATTTTTCCACTCCAACAGTATCATCACAACCTTCATCCGTTTATTTTCCAAAATTTCTAGTACTTCCAACCCCTTTACCTTTTCCCGCACCACAAGCACCCTTGCCATTTCTAGTGCTCATTCCATCATCTAATATGGACCCATCATGATTTTTTTACAATAAGTAAAATCCAATAATGTGACTTTGAGGATAATATCAAATGAGCTGACAATTGTGAGGAAGAAGCAATATGAAGTTGAGTTTCAATCGAGAATGTTCTAGACTCCACCGATCACCCGAGAGCAAGAATCCACCAGCAGGAGACTTGAGAAGAATAATATGGTGCAGGAAAATGATGAGATTAATGCATCCTAAAGGACATATTGGTGTTCTACTTGTAATGATCCTCATGGTGAAGATACATGTATGGTCCATATGAACTATGTTCAGACACTGGCAAAAATTTCTTCGGGTGGGCAAGTTAACATGATTCAAGAAGTGAAACATAATTGTATGGTGTCGTCTCCCGAGCAAGTTTTAGTCCTTACCAGGTTTGGAAAGAGGTCAGTGACCATGGATCTCGTGGAATTACAACCATTGAAAGTACCCATGGTCCCAAAAGATCTGAAAGAAAAGCAAACATCCCATATAAAGACTCTTGATGTTGTCAAGTCAAAATATTCACCACCTAGACAAGCACAAGGTAAAGCGCAAACTCGACCTTCAACTTCGCAACACATGGTCACTACCTTAGCCTCCAGTGAGACGAAAGAGCAAGCTAAGGAAAAACACAAATATTCTTCATTGACTAAAAGGCAAAGAGTAGAATCTACGCAACAGTATTGAGATAAATATAAATGGTCCTTAGAATAAAAGGTCCCACCTACTAATAGCTACAATATCATGGAGGAAATGAAGAAAATTCTAGTTAGGATTAGCTTGTATGATGCATTGCAACTTCTAGGGAAGATTTATTTGTTGCAAGAATCCCTAAAGACCACCAAAGACCAAAAGAAATATTACTTGCAAACAGTCTTGGCTCAAGCACTCCCCACATTAGTGACAGGTAAAAATCATCCTCCTCCATTTTATTCATCTTTGAGAATGGAAGGGTCGATTGTGCATAATTGCATGATCGACTATGGTGTTACCACTACTATTATGCCCAAGGCAGTATGTGAAGTTATGGCAATGGAGTATACAAGGAGCATTCCAAGAGTGTTACAATTGGATGGTACCCCAGTTAAAACAATTGGAGTAATCAAGGATATTCGAATTGTGCTTCATAGCATGCCATAAATCACTGTCATTCAGGAGGTTGTGGTTGTTGATTTAGAGCCTTATTTTAGCATGTACCTTTCAAGGTAATTCACAACTAAGTTGGGAGGTTATCTATCCTTAGATTATTCACATTTAGATATTTTGTTCAAAGGTAGGTGAATTTGCATTCATAATAAGAAACCTTCCCCTTTTCATATCGAGAAGATAGAGGAGGTAGAATAAGCCCTAGGCGCGATAAATATGATGACCAAAGAATTGGAAGAAGTTGGTTCGATTGAAGTACTTGAGGAGATTTGCATAGAAGATGAGTGTTTGTTGACAAACTTTAACATTGTGATCAAAATGGAAATTGGTTTTTATTCCATTCAGAAGGCATAAAAAGCCCTGACAACAAGCCCTTAAGCCCCCAGAACTTATTTTACATTAGTTATGGAAGTTGTTCTTTGATGGCGCTCGATGTAATAATGGTACAAGAGTAGGTGTTGTGTTGGTTTCTCCTAAAGGCATACAAAAAACATACTCCTATAGATTGACTTGGAGTTGTACAAATAATGCCACTGAATACGAAGAATTATCCCTTGGCTTGAAAACGATCGAGAAATTGGAAATTAAGCAGTTGTAGATTTTAGGTGATTATGAGCTAATAGTAAATAAAGTTACAAATATATGTGTGTCGAAGCAACATTACTTGAAGGCTTATCGTAATAGGGTGTGGGATATTTTTGAATTATTTAAAGCTTTGAATATTCAAGCAATTCCCAAGGATCAAAATAGATACACTAACATTTAGGCTTCCTTAGGTGCTAATTATTCTCCTATTGAGCAAGTGGTCTAAAAACCCAAGACAATGAGGGTAATCTATAGAGATTTCATTGCATATAAGGGCCTCTATTGGCAGGTGTTCGATAATTATGAGCAAATAGTGAATTTTCTCCTCAAAGAGGTTGCTAGCGCAGAAAATAAATTTCTTATGGAAGAAGAAAAATAAGAGATGATCCAATTAAGGAATAATCATATTCCCAGAGGTTTGATTTCGCCAGAAATATTGTTTTATCAAAGTGATAGATATGATAAACATAGTATTAATATGGATGCCAAGGAATATAGAGAATTGCATTTAGATCAAAGAAAGGTCATTACGGTTGCTACCGATTGCAAATCAAATGAAATTGAGGGCATTAGAAGTCTATGGTATGAATACCTAGATATTGTAGCATGGAGTTATCAAGACTTGAAAGGGTACGACAAGAACGTGATCCAACACACCATTGAGTTGCAATAAGGGGTTAAGACTTTTTGGTAGAAGCAGCATCCTATCAATCCCAATATCAAAGTCCTCATGAAAGCAAAGTTATTGAAGATGCTTGAAGTAAAGATCATTTATCCTATTAAGCATTCCACCTGGGTAGTGAACCTAGTTCCTATAAGAAAGAAGAATGGAGATATACTTCTATGTGTTGATTTTCTTAATTTAAATTAGGCATCACTTAAGGATCATTATCCTCTTCCCCAGATAGATTAGATTCTTCATGTTGTGGCTGGTGTTCAGATATTTTCCTTTTTGGATGGCTTCTCTGGGTACAATAAAATTTGGGTTAAGGATGAGGATCAATACAAGATGGTGTTTACAACTAAGTGGGGTACATTCGCTTATCAACGGATGCCTTTCGGGCTTTCAAATGTTGGTGCAAATTTTTAGAGAGCCATGGATGTTGCCTTCGGTGAGTTGCTAAATAAAATCATTGTGATTTATCTTGATGATATGACAATGTTTTCATATTGTAGAACATATCATATTTCCCATCTAAGGAAATTTGAGAAGTACCGAGAATTTGGGGTTTCCATAAATCCTAAGAAGTCAATTTTTGTGATCAAGGAAGGGAAGCTACTGGGCCATGTGATCTCACAAGAAGGATTGGCCATAGATCCTATGCGAGCTGAAGCGCTAATGAAATTATCGCTACCTGCGAATAAGAAATACTTGTAGTCCTTCTTCGGACAAATAAACTTCATTCGCAAGTTCATTGCTGATTTTTCCCAAGTCGTCAAACCAATGACAGAGCTCTTGAAAAATAATGTTGAGTTTAAGTGGACGGAGGCTAGGAAGTGAGATTTTCAATAAATTAAAGAGAGGATAATTCAAGCATCA
Source organism: Wollemia nobilis (assembly GCA_028583015.1). Lineage (NCBI taxonomy): Eukaryota > Viridiplantae > Streptophyta > Pinopsida > Araucariales > Araucariaceae > Wollemia > Wollemia nobilis. Next base: position 99,616 of record JAQPPZ010014268.1, read on the forward strand.
GTATTGATCCATCCTGACGACTCCAAAGATTTTAAACTATATGCAGTAGGTGAGCAGGAGAGCTATGTTGTCATGCTTACACAAAAACAAGATGATGGTGAAGAAAAGCCTATTGCTTTTCTAAGTCAGGTTATTGTGTTGCACCAAGAGAAGTACAATTTTATTGAGAAGTAGGTTTATGCAGTTATGAAAGCCTTGAAGAAGTTTCACCACTTCGTTTCGCAAAGTAGAACTGTGGTTTATGTCATTCACCCTGATGTTCAAAATTTTATAATTCAAGGAGAGTTGGGTGATAAGATATCCGGATGGGTTTCAAATATCCAGGAGTATGATGTAGATATCAAGACAAAAAATTTGGTTCATGGGCACGCTCTATGTCAAGAGCTGACAAAAAGTGTTGTTATTGAGCTAAATCATGAATATGTAATTTTTGTGAATAATGCAGCAGGTGAAAAATAATGGATCAAGGAACTCATTGAGTATTTTACTTATGGAAGGTGTCCTAGCTGCTTTAAACCTTGATAGCACCGAAGGTTCATATTGCATACACTTAGGTATGTGTTGTTTCCCAATGGCCTATATTATAAGAACATTGATGGTATACTCCTTAGATGTGTGAAATATTTTGAGAAAACAAAAATTCTGGAGGAGTTCCACTTCGGTTTATCAATAGGGCACTATTATGGTAGACCTATGACTCTAAAAATTATTTGAGAAAGCTATTATTGGCCTACTCTATTTATCGATTCACACAAGATAAGTCAGCAGTGTGACATTTGTCAAAGATATGTGGGTCGAGTGAGAAAAGGAGCATCTTCATTGCATTCAATTCAGGTAGAGGCATCATTTCAATAGTGGGGTATTTATTTTATAGGTGTTATTGATCCGCACTCCTCTACAGAGAATAAGTATATTATAACTGCAACATATTACTTCACCAGATTAGCATAAGCTATACCCACCAAAAAGGCTAATCAGGAGACTGTTATTTCTTTTCTGGAGAGCCTCATCACCCATTTTGGTATAACCGATTCCTTATTTATTGATAATGGTACTCCTTTCATTGTAGCCAAAATTACCGAATTTGCCAGTAGGTATGGTATTTATTTGAAGACATCTTCCAATTATTACCCATAGGGGAATGGATTGGCTGAGTCAACCAACAAAAATTTGCTTCAAATTTTGAAGAGAATAATGGGTGAGAATAAGAGAAATTGGCATTTGCTATTAAATCAGGCACTTTGGGATGATCGCATTTTAGTAAATAAGTCCATTAAAATGTCCCCGTATGCTTTTTTTTATGGGAATAAGCTATCATTTCTACCCATATTGAGCTTCCTATGCTCCAGAATTTGTAGATGTTTCAAGATGAAAATGAAGAAAATAATCCCATGGAGGTAAGGTTGGCACAGTTGCTATAATTAGAAGAAGAAAGGGAGTGAGATTATCATGCTTTTGCAAAACATGTTGGGGAGATGAATAAGTGGTTCCAGAGTAAAACCACTGATCAAAGATTCCAAGTGAGTGACTTGGTATTAAAATATAATGAAAAAAATCTAAGCCTGGGAAACATCATAAGTTTTATGCAATTTGGGAGGGACCTTTTTTGAATTTTGGCTGTCACTTCTAATGCATTTAGAATCTATGATATGGAAGGGTGTGAGCTCCCTATTCTGGTGAATGACCTTCATTTTAAGGCCTATATTTCATAATTTTAAATCAAAGGTAGTACCTTGTACATATGTAAATATTTTCATGTAAATATGCATGTTGCTAAAAAAAAAGAAGAAATAAAAATGAAATTCAAGGATGGCAAAGTGATAATACAGGGTTGCATGCACCCCTTGGAAGGGGTAAACATTATGTTAAACCATTTTTAATGTGAACACATCTTGTTGATGTCACCCAAAAAAAAAAAAAAAACATTGTGCATGGCACTTTTTCTAAAAAAAGGGAAGAGAAAACACAAAACAAAAAGGAAGAAAAACATAGTAAAGCTTGCTTTAAGTCTTTCCCTATTTTTAGAAAAGAAGGCATGCCATGGAGTTTTAAAGGACACATTCGTTGGTGAAGCTTTCCCAAGATGCGCATTTGGAGCAATTAAATTTACCCAAAGGTTACATGGCGGTCACAGGAAGTAGTCGGTGCCAACTTTAAGTGATGATGTTCAAACGTGGGAGGTGCTCAGATTGAGCTTTTCAAGGCAGCTGATAGAATTAATGATTGATTAGTATTGGCTGGTTTGGTATTCCTAGTAAGCTTCTGGTGCCAGGGCACATTGTTTTATGAGATTACGTTGCGTAGTGGGCATGCTTTTTAATGAGAATCTGATAGTGAACCAAAGGGAAGGTTTTTTGCACTTTGGGAAGGGATTCTGAGTGATTTTCAAAGAATATTTCTCTCTGAAGGTATATCTGCATTTAATTTTGTAATTACTATGATAGTTGGTAACGCTCCTATAAAATTCCAAAGAAAAAATGTAAGTTTTTTTTTCCCTTATTTGTTTTTCTTTTCTTGATACGTTGTATCCTCCTTTCTGAGGTGCAAAAGAATTTTCAAAAGTTGCAAAGAAAGGAATTGTAGAAAGCTACAATTTCTATCTTACAAAATGGGAAGACGTAGCAAAGAACAGATAGAGGCATCGAAGGGTGTTGAAGTACAACCAGCTAAGAAACGAGAGAGAAGTTTGAGGGCTAAAAAGGCCCGATAGAATGATTATGTTGATTTGGATCCCTATGGAGATGAAATGGCCAAAATTGGTGATTTTTTGATCACACATAAGGGAATTGATATATTAAGGCAAGAAGTTGAATTTGTAGTCGATCAAGGGGTTTCCCATGATAGTTGGCTCACGACACCTCACCATGCATAAATTTCATGGTATATTTGCTCGTATGTGCATCCATACCCCGAACTCATCCGATTAATTGCACAATTTTATGACTCCTCCACTAGAGCCATCCGAAATGCCCGAAATGAGATTCTTTTTACGATTACATCGGACGAGGTCTAAGAGGCTTTTGCCTATGGGGTGAGTGCATCGAGCTATGCAGTAAATAATAAAATTCATACGGATGAGCAAGAGGAAAAGTATGTTTCCACCGTTGCTATGAGGTAATTTATGGAGACACATCTCGTCAAGGAGCCACAAATGGGGAAACTACCGAGTTTGCCTAAAACCCTTTCAGAATTTAAGTGCCAGGATATTTATTCCATGCTTTCCTCGGTTGCTGGGTTGCATTTATTTGAACCTATGCACAAATGACAGGTAGCTATGGCCCAATGTATTTGCAAGGTAGAATTTTATTCTCCCATGGCTATGAGGCAGGGGGAAATCCAATTTATTTTGACTAGGCCAAATTTATTTCTTGAAGAATTAATTCATAGTTGTAGAGGTTGCAAGAAGGAAAGACTAGGGCATTTTGGTACACTTCACTGCTGGTATGGTTTTTCTTTTTTTAGATGCAGTTATGTTTTTCTTTCATTACTATTATGTAGATAGGTAAAAAGAATGAACCTCTACCAGTTTATAAGTGGACTCAAGTATTGACTAAGAAGGAGTATGTATATAGCTTTAATAACTAGTTTTTGGGTCCAACCATTGAATTGCTTTGTGGTAGTTGTGATCGAGTGCCTCGTGACCTGAGAGATGTCGTTGTTTCAGAGGAGAAGGGAAAAATATTTTTTCTCACTCAGGGTGTGGTTGTTCAAATTTTTGGATATACAAGTAAACCTTTTTTGTTGCCTTATTTTACTACTATGTGCATTTTTGCTATGGAATTTGTGCACCATATGGATTATATTAATGATATATACAACTCTGGATGAGGGAAGAAGATAACTTATACTATGCTTCTTAAGTTCAAGAGTATAGAAGTGAACCAGGTTGGGCAAAATCACCTTTTAACAGTGGCACTTCAAGACCTGGGACTAATTGAGTTGCTGCAACACTGACGGTATGATCCACTTGGAAAAATTTTGGTGTTTATTAAGGCAAAGACCTTTCATTGCTGCCCATGCCTGGATATTCAGAAGTGCCAAAACAATTTTGATGGGCCAAAATTGAACTGGAATGTGGAAAAAATATCCTCCCTTACTCCATGACATGATTATTATGAGCAATAAGTAGAGTATAATCTAGGAAAGAATAAAATGCATGTTCCTCCTCCAGGCATGTTTGGGACTGTTCAAGAGGCAAATACTCATTGGAAAGAGGAGAAAATTATGAACTGGTGGGTAATGTGTATTCATCGAAGCAAGCCCCATGCTACTTATGGATTGAATATTGATACCTACTTCTCTGAAGTTTATGATAGGTTTGTGGATTCCTATCAACCTGTCGCCTTTGCCACTATCTTGCCATAAAGTTTTTAGCAGTCCAAAAGTGGCGAAAGTGAACCTTAGGAGGAGAGTCCTATGGTTGATGACAATACTAAATAATAAGAGGAAGAAGAAGAAAAATCATATGTTTTTCAAAGGTAGACTCAAAGAGTGAAGTGCCCTCCGAAAGAGGTTCCCTCGCCTAAGCAACAAAAATAGTCGGTGGCACCTCCTTTTCCTAGAGTGGCTAAGTGGTCTTGAACTGGCGCAACCACTACTTCAACTATTACAACACCCATGTCTTCGGGTACTACGATTCATGTTTCATTTATTTTTGTAGTTGCTTCTATACCAACAATGAACCTTACCCTCAATGGTGAGCACCCTATATCAGTGGCACAAATATTTTTGATGGCGTAGCAAGAGGAGTAGCTTTCGTAAGATTCTCATGTTGATATTTTAGATGAAGAAGTAGCCCTCAATATTTGCGAATAAGAGGTAGAACAAGAAAAGGATATAGTTGCACAACCTCTTCCATCCACAGAACCAGTGGTTCTTATGCCCTAAGGTACATCATATCTTCTTTCTTCTTCCATTTCCTTCATCGAGCATGCAGTGATTTCTTCTTCAATCCCATCAGTTTCATTTTTGTCCCCTCTATTTTCTACCTTCCTACCCTTCAGTCTTCCTTCCATTTCTATTTCTATGATTCCCTCTTCTACTTATGGTACTTCCATTTCTAAAACCACTACTGTTCCTTTAATTCCTGCTTCTTCATCCTCCATTTATTTTATTTCTTATGCATCAGGGACTAATCCTTTTTTGTGTCCCCTTCCCTCGGTCATCATTTCTTCCACCATTGTGGCTATTAGTATGCAAGCTCTGTCTAGGCTTAGCATAACCACAACTACATATGTGTCCTCCATATTATCCACTCTTTCCCTCTCTTCCAACATCCCTATTCCAATTACTCCACTTCAATATGTGTCATCCCTTTCCACTGGGCCCAGTGGCTTAGAGATTTTTGGAGATGCAGATTTTTCCAAATGTGCAAGTGGCTCGCAAGTGGCCTAGTGGCTTAGAGATTTTTGGAGATGCAGATTTTTCCAAATGTGCAGGTGGCTCGCAAGTAGCCAGATATTAAAAAATTAAATTGGGTGCACATGAGGTCCTCTCAATGCTTGAATAGTATGTAGTAGAAAGAATCTTTGGCACTAGTGTGGCCGATCAATAAGGTGGCCTTTGATCCAATTACCAAGGAGGCTCATGTGAAAACATTCACTCCGATGGTTCAGAAGCCTCAAGGTGAGTTCCAGCCTAAGGACTATGTTTCTAAGACTATAACTGAATATTTGATGTGGATTTATCCCATTGAAAAAATTGGCAATATGCAAGTAGATATGAGCTACTTGTATTTGCATGAGGAGCATTATAAAGAAAAATATTTTGAGTTACAAGACATGGTACTTGAGCTAGAGAGCACATTAGATAAGAGCAAGGCAACGAAAGAAAAAATGACCACTAAAAGGGAATATTTTTGCAATCAAGTCAAGGTGCACTTAAAGGAGCATGATGTCACTCGAATTGAGATGCATAACCTTCAGCAACAGGTCAAAGAACTCAAAAAGTAGCTTGAAGCTAAGGTCATGCCTATTGTGGGGTTTTCATGTGATAGCATAAGAGACCTTTGCCTTCGCTCTGTATGAAATTCTACAAAGTTGGCCATGCACGTAGTCAAGGCATTACAATAGTTATGGGAAGTAGGGATACAAAACTATCTTGGGAAAAAAATTATTAATTTAGTGGAGGAGTTTTTATCGCCCCATATGGAGACGGTTGTGAAGATACAAGCTTTGTTGAATACGTATCTGTATATTTGCCCTCATAACGATATGTACTATGCTTGGTACCGAGCACGGGTAACTTTGCAAAGCTATTTTTAGTGTATGGACCTTGTAAATTAGGGGTAGACCATCCTTAATACTATTGAATGGGAGTATACTATTTTGATGTCTCATTTTGAGACTATCGATCGGCTAGGTTTCACTACCTTCCTAGATGACTGGGGTGAGCCTCTTCTGATGGAGTAGTTGTAAGAGCTCTAGAGTGCATTTATTGAAGATACTGCAGACATTGATGCCTTGGCTGAGCCCTTGACTCAAGCATAGGTATTGCTACTAATGGAGAAATATACACATTTGGAGCTTTCCCTTTACGAGTTGGCTCAGTGTTTGAAGTGCCTCAGCTTGATAGATGTACAAAGTCTCCACTTCGTTTATGAGTCTCTTAGTACTCACTGCTTGTTTACTATTGAATCTTGGCATGATGTTATTTGCACGTATGAGGTCCTTTCAAAATTTATTATAGAATAGGAAGCAATGGTGATAACAGATCGTGAAGCAACAAAAAAAGCGATGGAAGAAGCTGAACATGCCGAAGTGCTTAGGGTTGCAACTGAATCAGAGGAAGAAGAGCATGCATAGGTGGCTCCTATAAAATAAGATGTTTGAATCTCTTGTACAAAATCTGCACCCAATGGATAAATACCTGGTATCACTTGCATTCATGTGAGTTGGATACCCCGGGAGTCGCTAAGAAATGTTGGCCATTTTATATTTCATTGGGATTTTTGGCAAAATTTTGTATTAATTTCTATATGAAGTGATAATATACTTTCCATTCAGTATGTAGAAGTATGATATGTTGTATTCCATAAATAATGAAGAAAAGTCCCGAAGACACTTTGAAAAATCTTTATGTATTTATGAATATTTACGTTCACCCTTAAGGAAGGGCAAATGCCTCATTCACCCTTTCCTGGGGTGAACCTATTTTGAAAATATATTGGCAAAAATATTTAAGTATGAAATTACATTCACCATTCATTAGGGGTGAACATGTCATTCACCCTTTCTTGGGGTGAACGCGCCTTAGGGTACTTGGTCGCCTGCATGCCTAAAAAATTTTGTGTGCCCTGGTCGAGGGGTAAACATGACATTCGCCCATCCTAGGGGTGAACTTACTTTCAACAATGAAGAATTACATTCACCTTTACTTAGGGGTGAACATCCCATTTGCCCTTTCATGGGGCAAACCTACTTAATGAATAACACGCGTGCATTTGATGTGGAGAAGAAAAATTTAAGGCGAACAAGGAAATGGTCAAATGTTGAATCACATGTATTTAATGAAGGGAACCCTTAGTAACTCTATTTTGTGAATCACAAGGACAAAGGCAAGGAGAAATAAGTTTTCATGATTTCCAATGTACCAAAGGTGTTTTAAAGAATTTAATGATTTCTACTGTCATGCACATCTATGTCTGAATTTCAGATTTTTTGGAATTTGTTTCTCAAGTGCACAAATTTTCCAAGAAATCGAGGAGATTTTTTTGGTTTTTGGCTTTGATCCCAAGACATTATTCTCTTACATGTATTAAATGAAAGAGGCATAAACCTCTATAAATACTAAGCAAATATTTTTGTAAAGGAGATGTTAGACACTTTGTGAGAATACTCTCCAAGTTCTCTGCATTAATTAAAGACATCAAGATTCTGAATTCATAAGTGATTCTGCATATAATTTCATTCTGTGTAGTTCACTTCTTTTAACATTCACTCATTTTATTTGCTATCTAGTTTAAATTCTACATCTGGATTTAAATATTGCTAGTAGGAGAGTGAGTACCGAGGTGTTAATTTAAAAGTTATTATCGCAAAATTGCAGGTTTTTTCCATTGCATTTCCTTCTATTTGATGTTGTTTTATGCTTGAGCATTTTCCTATTCTTATTCTGCCCTAAAACCTACACTTTTTCCTATGGCGATATTTCCCATTTCTTTCCACAATTTGTAATTTCTTTCCTACATCTCTAGTTTTCAACTAGTTTTAGAATTAGTTTAGGAACCAATCCTCTTTGGAGATTGGCACGGAGGACATCTCTTTCCTTTGGCCTTTCAATTTTGGTCATATCTAGGATGCATAAACGTAGTGTTTATTTATTAGGTAGATATATGAACAACAACAATGCACAAAACACCATACATAATAGGGACACCAATTTAACATGGTTCACCCAAAGATGGCTACTTCCACAAAGAAAATATTTCACAAAAAATTTCTCAATCAATATCTTGGGAATCCTTTGCAATTACAATGTTTATGGAACTCTGTCCAAAGGATATGTTGATCCCCTAAATATGGTTTTTGGATATCTATCCACAAGAGAACTCCTTTTCCTCTACTCTGGATGGTGATCCTCTAGAAGACTATTGCCTCCACTACACTAGCTTGTGGATCTCTCTCCACTAAATACTCTTGTCCCCACTCAGAATATATGTCCTCACTGACCTAGCTAATGTATATCTATCCACTGGAGACTACTGTCCTATCTACTCTATCACCTCCAAAGCTCTATCTCAATTTTATACTAAACACAGTTTAGTCAGTCTAGCATAACTCTGCTTAAATCTTGCACTAAACACAATCTAATCAGTATATAACAAGTGTGCTCAACAATTCCACTCAAATATACACTAAACATAGTCTATTCAATCTAGCATAAATTTTCTCAATCTCTATCTCTGGTCTAGGACAAACCTATCCTCAAATCTACACAAAAATCTACTCTCAAATCTACACTAAACACAATCCAGTCGATCTAGCACAAATTTGTCCTCGATCTCTATCCTCAAGCCTTAACTCAAGACTTGAATTAACTCTGTTGGATCTACCCCAAACCTTAACTCAATGTTTCAACAAATCAATCAACTCTACTTTCAAGTCTTCTCAAAGACTTGTCTCAAATATGCCTTGTAAGCTTCCACAAAATCTCACACCAATATGTCCACAATTCCTCTCTAGAACTTGCTCAAATCTTCTCTACAAGTCCTCTCTAGAACTTGCTCAAATCTACTCTACAATTCCTCTCTAGAACTTGCTCAATATCATAGAAATATAAACATATTTTTTAGAGACTCAATATGTTATATACTCAATCACTCTCTCAAATCAATCTCATAGAATCATAAAGAAAATTTTTAGAGACTCAATATGTTCTATACTCAAAGCTCAATTAATTTTTTAATCCAAATTAGAATATAGGATAGTTTTTTTTATGGAACTTGAACAATCACTTCATACATCCACTTGACTAGGCTTCAATCAACTCTACTCAACCAATCACTCAGTAAATAATTCTTTCTCACAAACCCTAGTCCAAGCATGTAACCATCAAATCAAAATATTTCCAACAATGCTCAACAACAAATATCACATAACAATGATACTCATGTTCTTTTCAAACCCTAGTTCAAGTTCTTTGTACAACAACTCACTTCAACAACAATGTTCATAAAACAATCTTCACATAACAATGATACTCATGTTCTTTTCTAACTCAAGTTCTGCACATAACCAATGGCTTCAACAACAATGCTTATCAAACAAGGTTTGAACCACAACTCTTAATTTCAGAAAACCTTGAAGCATTAGCTCAAACACTTCACTCAACCAATGATCTCAAAAAAAATTCTTATCAAACAAGGTTTTAACCACAACTTTTAATTTTAGAAAACCTTGAAGAATTAACTCAAACACTTTTGAAAAGGAAACCCTAATCAAATCATTTTCACTCCAAACTTTATTTTCAAAAAACCAACTCAACCAAATAAGAATTTTCCCATACCTTTTTGCTTGACAAGGAGTTGATATCACAAATATGCCACACTCACAATTACTTCTTTGTCAATCTCAACAAGGGTTAGAAGATAATTTTCTCAACAAAACATAACAAAAAATAATATCAAAATTACACCTTATCACTCCAACTTAATTAATAATCAACACCCTCATAATAATCATAAAAATACTTTATTCAAATTAACACAATACCCACAAAGTCTTAATCCTCCAAAATACCAATATATCAATTTAAGACTTTATTAAAAACTAAAACTAGAAATATTCTTATTACTCCAAGTAATAATTCTCAATTACCACCACTTATTTACTAATCAAATCCTTCTCAATAATTCCCACAAAATAATCCTTATACCTCCCAACATAGCAAATAATAAATTTTAATGCAAAAATATTTACCTCATCTTCAAAGAGAATCTAACCCTCAACCTTACCCACAACGTGCACCTTAGCCACGACCTCAACCACCACATGAGCTACATGATCATTTGAAATGAATGAAGCACCACATGCTTTAAGACTTTCTCCCCTTTGCATTTTTCCAAAAATAACGTGCACCTTGGGTGCCTTAACCAACATGAATTCCAATGCAATTGTTGCATTTCAAATGTAGGCCCTCAAACTTGCAAACATCTTTGCACTTCCCAACTCACCACTAGGCAACACTATCCTATGTACCTTTAGATTTCAATTCTTCTTGTCTTAAACTCTATGTTGTACACAAATTTCGTAAATCTCACGAGCTCTTAATATCTTTCACATGCCAATTAATTATTCGAGCAAGGATAATGTTTTTTGTCTTTGGGCAATGTATTTATATTGCCTCCTTTGTACCTTGGGAGATGTCGGTGCTTCTACAAATTCCTTCCATGATGTTGGTGAATATTCTAAAGGTGCTTCAAATTCCTTTTCCTCCAAACCCAACCTTAGGGTTTATAAAATATATTTAAACTTTATAAAACACACTTTGTTTTATAAAATATTATAATGAGAATTATAACTATTTTATTTAGGTTTTCACCATATCACTTTAATATTATAATAACCATTATTATAATATTATGCCTTGGATAAATTGCTTCATCCTCACTAAATCCCATGTCATAAATAATATTTATTTATAAAATAAATATTATATCTCCTTTTTAACTTCTATTTTCTACACTGATTCTCTTGATCTTTTGGCCTCCTTCCTGGATATCAAATAATCATTTTTGACCCCTTCGTTTCCTTTTGAATTCCTTGATATTAATGATGACTTTATCTAGTGACATCAATGATAACTTTGACTTAGGGACTCAAAATTTCCAACAATGCTATGCTTAAATTACCTTTACTTACAGATACTATAAGTAATGTGGGGATACCTGTAGAGGGAGAAAACTATCCTATCACGTACGATTCCCAACAAAGGTTGGATCCACAAGGAGGGAACCTTTTATGGGGTGAACCCTAGTGGTGCATTTTTCTCTACACTCGGTGCTAGGGGAATGGTTCACCAGGAACTATTTAAGGACTCACTCCAAGTCCTCGGGATATTCAAGAATGTTTGATGTATTCAATTTTAAGAAAAACACCTAAGTTTGGCCTTTCTAGATCTATGCTATGAAAGATAAAGGACAATGTAGAAAATAGAATATAATAGCTAAAAATAGAATGCAAGCATACAAGAGCTAGCCTAAAATGATTCTATCTTTTGAATGCTCACTAACCTAGGGTTTTATTCCAAAAAACCTTTAAAGTAGAAATATGCCAAATAAATGCACATAAATTATCCCTAGATGCAAACTAAATGCTTTTCACTTTTAGATGCCTAAGAAATCAATAATTAAATCAGATCTTCAACCAATAGAATGATTAGAGCACTTATCTAGACCGGTGGTTGATTTAGCTTTTTCTGCCTCTTGTCCAATGATATCAAAAATACCTGTTTTTGCAAGATCACTCATGAAACACTGAAAAATAGAATTAGCATTAGGGGGCATGCTTAGGTCGATGTGTAATAATTCGTTTGAGGCATAGTAGTCAAGCCCCCTAGGTCCTTTTAGATGACCTTTTAATACAAAATCAAAAATTGACCTTTGGAGAATTAATCATAAAACATAAATACAGTAACAAAAAATAGAAAATATAATGTAGCAGTATGATCTAGATGTAAAATGGAATGCAATAGTGAAAATAGAATCTTGAAATTTCCCCTAGTGTGCTTTCAAGAAAAATCGTGCCTCGTCTGGAGCAGGTGCAATAACGCAACAGCAAATTCATGCCCTACTTGTACGGGGCATGATTTCACTGTTATAGACTAGTTTGTCCTAATTAGGGTAAATGAAGTTGCACCTCACTAATACTAGGTGCAATATCACTACAGATTAATGAAAAATAAAAGCGAGTATAGAAGAAAAAATAAATGCCAAAAATAAAGTAATAAAACCCTAATGGACATCGTAGAAGTAGGCAGATATTACTAAAGTATCCAAGTGGGCACTCTATCTCTCCAAACTACACCATGGATCCACCAAGTCACATAGCAAATCAATCCAATCCACGCAATAGAAGATCAAATCTAAAATTCGCACTTTGGGGTTAGCTTGCAGTAGAAGAAAACAAAGGAAGAAGAACAAACTATCATAAAAATTTTGAGCTTAATCAATAATCAAAATTTCACATTACTCGCATATCACATTGCACTTAAATTTTGCATATATCATTTGGCAAGAACATCCTTCCTTTTATAGATGAAATCAAAGGGAAAAATGTGGGTAAAATAAACCCAAAGCCGATGCAAAAACATGTTGGAGGGTTTAAACCTAGGTCTAAGCAGGCCCAAAAGAATAAAATAAAATAAAATTAAAAATTAGGTTAAAAATAGTGAAGTCGTGCCCCATCCTAACGGGGTGCGATATCGCTTGCACGAAGTCGCGCCTCGTGAAGATGGTGCACGATTTCACTAAAAACACTAGAAAAAACAAAGAAAGGGGTGAAGAGGCCTACCCTTACCTTTGGCAGGGGTGAGGGACCTCTTAAAGGCACTAAGGAAGATTGCCCACTCAAAGTGGGTCAATTTTTTATGTCTATATTTTACCCCTCTTTGATGCATTTATGGCCTAATAAATACATCAAAGAAAGGATGTAGGTACCCGCATTGGGAACCAACAAGTAAGAAAAAATGGGATGGCTGGTTTAGAAGAAAGGAGTGGTGTAAAAATGGTGTCATTCTAGAAACTTTTTAATTTACACGTAAATCGAGGCATTAGGGACATTAATGCCTCTATAGGTTGGGGTGCCCCCTCGATTTTTTATGAAAAATGACGTTTCATAAAAACTCAAAAGAATTAACATAGAAAAAGAAATAAAAAGAGCGATAATCAAGTGAAGTAGAAAAAATAAAGAAAGAGAAAGAAAGGGTAAAAAGAAAAACAAAAAATAGGGTTAAAAAGGTAAACAGGGGTAAAACCCTAATTCATTTTTATCACGAGGAGGAGAGAAAACAGAGCTTTGGGAGAAAAATACAATGGCACTTTCGGTTCACCAAGTGGTGACTACGAGGGGCAAGGTCAGGGCTCGAGAATGGGTAAGGATTACTTGTGACCCTCCTTTCACTTTATTTTACCTCATTTTCATGATTCTATTAGGGTTTTGAGGAATTTTCAAAAGAAATCATAGTAAAAATTAGCATATTTTGTGCCACAACCTGGGCATGAATTTGCAACCCAGTTGTGATTTCACCTTGGGTGCAATTTCATGAAAGCGACGTCGCGCGCCCTAAAAAGGGGATGCGATTTCACAAAAACTAAGGAAAAAGAAGAAAAGCAAAAGGAAAAAGATAAAGAGGAAGAAAATAAAGCAAACAAGTGAAACCCGAAGTGTAAATTTTGAATTGTAATTTCCATATGCTTAATAAATGATGTTGAATTAATTTTAATTTCTTTAACTTTATTATGGAACTAATTAAATTTTATTTTGTTTGGTGAATGCAACTAGGTATTCTCGAGAGTCGAGAGTGGCGAGTAGGGGCTTTGGTAGAGCTGGATGCTCTAGGGTAGGTGGAGAGGGCTAGGCTGGAGGTGGTGGGGTTGGACCATGTGGCGAGGATACCATGGATAGAGATAGATAGGGCTATGCTGATCGCCCTAATAGAATGGTGGTATCCGGAGACTTCTACCTTATGTATATCGATAGGGGAGATGACCATCACACTAGAGGATGTGTGGCAGATCTTGAGGATCCCCATCAGGGAGAACAAGTTCTATAGGGCACGTAGGAAGGCAACCACTCTACAATAGTTTTCCATAGGTTTTACCTGCCAGGTGCGAGAGGGCACCATAGCAGTTGATGACCTAGTTGGCCACTACGAAGTGGACCCTCTGATCGTAGTGCTCTCAGGGGTTATGGTTGGTCTCTTGACATGCCACACTAGCAGATGACACTTTCCATGGGCACTAGCAGGAGTAGTGATAGACATGCGACATCAGGGGGTTTGATTCGCATGGGGCCCTTATGTGTTGGCTCGCCTATATAGGATGTTGTACAACATCATGTATAAATGGCATACATGACTGGTGTGTATGACTTTGCTCTAGGTGTGGTGTTGGGAGCACATCACGGTGCGGAGACCATTAGCACTACTAGGACCATCACTCAACCCAGAGCGACCAATAGCATATAGATGGCCGAGATCCCTAGAGAGGACCATGAGGGCCTATGCAAGGAACTTGCCACTAGCGAGGTGGGTGATCGATGAGCTTTGGGATGCATAGCTCATATAGTGACCATGGAGGCTTCACCATGGTTGGGTAGATGATAGGATAGAGCTGGCGAGGGTGAGGAGGATCAGATGGCTGAGGTCAGAGAGGGGGGAGCCGGAGGTACTTAGGTTTGATTGAGTCCTATGATAGTTTGAGATCTTATAGGGAATCCTAAACTTGGGGGACTATTGGTACCAGAGGGTGACCTGGGACCTAGCAGGGATGAAATATGAGCCAAACCTCACCAAATGGGCTAAGGACACAAATGATCCTCCTTATGTTGACCTAGGGGTATACGACATAGGGGTGACCATCAGGTACAAGTGATGGTACAAAAAGTCATGCCCCAAAGGATCTCCCTACCCATACCAGTATAGAGGCACCAGGTGATGGACCCAGGAATGCATCAAATATTCTAAGAGGCAACTTGCAAGTCCACAAATAGGGCATAGTAGACTCTTGCTAAGGTTGACATAGGTCCAAGTCAAGGTGGTAGAGGAGACCATCCCAGCAGCAGGGACCAGTGAAGGAGGAGTGATATATGTTCCCACATAGGTAGAGGGACCATAGCTCATGTACCCTAGGGAAGCATCCATATCAGTAGTGATAGGAGGCCAGATTTAGGGGATAGAGGAGCTAAGGGAACAACTAGCTTCTCTACAAACACATATGGCCTAGCTGCAGGTTGATAGGGACACTACATCGATGGAGGTTATCAATCTATAGGGAGAGGTGACCTAATTGGATGGAGAGTGTAAGCAAGCTAGGGCTTAGGATATGGCTTTTATTGGTAGCATCTAGTTAGGGGATACAATGCAACTCTTTCAAGCAGAGCTACAGTGTACCGGTGATAGGTTGGAGATAGCCATTCGGAGGGCCATGTTTTATGAGGTGGCTTACTACATAGCTGTCCCTCTAGAGCAGAGGATGGAGTCTCCTCTATCCCTTTAGTTAGCTAGTAGATCATGATCCTGATCATGGGTGTCGATGACATCTTAGCAATCGATGGCACAACTGAGGTTGCCTCCACCCTAGGGAGGGCCAGAGGGAGTTGGCTCTTAGAGCTAGGAGAGGATAGGCTAGGGATCGGGATGATGCACTAGTTTTTGATTGTGGTGTGCATCCCTAGGTTGAGTGTACCGAGTCTAGATTGTGGTACACCAACCTCACATGATGTACTATTTTTCTACGAGTAATACATAGCTGTGGATATTATTGTGGTCCTATGTATTCTATGTGTAATGATTTAATGCATGTTTTTTTATATGTTTTGCTTTATTTTTAAGTGTTTTTATGTATGTAAATTATCCTAATGCAAACTACATGAGGATAAATGAGTGCAAAAGAAATGAACAAGAAGGAATAAGAGGGAACGAAATAAGACAAGAGAAAACAAGAGAAAGAAAGAAGAGAAAGAGAGAAGGAATAAGAAAGAAAAGAAAGAGAAGAAGAGAAGGAAGAGAAGAAGAAGAGAAGAAAGAGAAGAAGAAGAGAAAACAGGGAGGTCCAAAGGTCAACCATCAGAAAAGGAGAAGAATGAACAATCCAAAGTATAAGGCTAGCATAGGTTGTAGCGAACCAATGTAGCCAGACACTATAGATCATATAAATGAGGTAGCTAGACCCACTATGGGTATAGCACTTGCATCAATGTGAAAAAGTGTGTGGAGGTTTGACCCACTATGGGTGGTTGCTCCCTTATTGACTGCTGTGAGGTGATTACCCACTAGGATGTATGTCGAGGTCTACTAAAAATGACCAAGGAGCTTATCTTGTAATGGGGTGTTGAGCCTACTGAGTCAAAAGAGAGTATGACCCAATAGAAGATCATAAATAGTGCAATACCCGATATGATGTATAAGTATCCCATATGGGGTGTAATATGTGTAAAAAAATTAGTATGCAAGTGCTATCCCAGATTGGGACTTTGAGAAATATTTTGTGCAATAAGAGTTGTCAACATCATGAAGAAATCGAGAAAAAAGAGAAGAGGTGATCATAAGGAAAAAAATAAGAAGGAAGGAAATAATCCCTAGGAGGGATCTTGCTAGGCATCAGAGTCCTAGTGAAAAGTGCAATGCATGTGAGCTATGACCTAACTAGGTATCATCACATGCCATTGTCACAAGATCCCCAAAAATCTATATGAACAAGCAGTCATGAACAATCAATCATGCATTTATGATAGGAAGACATGCAAGGTGTTATTTTAGATGTCAAGCAATCATGCAAGGATGACAAGCAATAATGCAATATGAGCAAATAGGTGGATGCAATGGAAAATGAAAATGCAACTATATGAAGATTTTTTTTATTTTATTATTTTTTATGGAGAGTTAAAATCAATGCAAAGCCTAAATGCACCATACATATTATCAAAATAAATAGGTGTGCCATGAGGTGTTGGATCAAAGACATCCTCAAAATCATGGAGAAGCTCTTTTAAGGCTCTTCGTTCAACATCTATGGCACGATAATCACAATATTTCCTAATAGCACCATTCTTTTTAACATAAAATACATCATACAAAGATTCATCATTCTCTAGCACAAAAGCAAAGTTATCTTTAGAAAATATAGAGCCAACCATATTACAAGACATTATCTTTGGAGGAAAATAAAAATTAACACTTTTATTATCATCTATTGATAAATTTTGATATTCCATGTATTCTACATAAGTCATAAGATGGTCATCATCCTCAAAATGTAGAGGTTGATTCTTATTAGGTATAAAACCTATACCACATCTCCCAGGACCAAATATCAACATCCAAGGGTTCTTGAATACCCTTCTTTTGTGGTCCCAATCCTTTACCTGCATATCCCATACCGGATAGGATCTACTTAGGAAGGGGATAATCATTAGTGAGATAGCATTGAGCAAAAGAGTGCTCATTGAGAGATGGGTTGCTACCATGAAGCTTCTCTTTGGAAGCCATACCTCCAAATATAAAAGCACATGTGCCAATGTGTACAACATCACCCTTCTTATGAGGTAAGCCCATAGTTCGGGGTGAAGGTGGTAGCTTGGCTAGATCCAGAAGAGGCTCTTGAAGAAACTGATTATCATGATCCAAGGAGAAAGAATGGGTTTTATGTTCCTCACTCACTTTTAAACTTTGAAGATGCTCAGAAATTTGAGATGAGGAACATGGGGAAATTGTTGAAGAAATAGAAGGACAAGAATAAGAATCGATTTGATCTAACTCTATATTTGAACATAATTCAAATGGTCGAGGGTCACCCGAAATGGTGATAACTTGATTCTTGAATTCAAACTTGAGACACTGATGAAAAGTAGAAGGGACGACCTTCATTGCATGGATCCAAGGTCACCCAAGAAGAAGATTAAAATATGCAAGACAATGTACCACATAAAACAAAGTATCCAATATTCTCGGCCCTACTTTTAAGGGGAGAAATATGACACCACATGCCTCTTGGGACTCATTTTTGAAAGCTTTAATGATGATATCATTTTTTATTAAATATTCCTCTTTTAATCCAAATTTTTGAAAGAATTGATATGTACACAAATTTAGGGATGAACCATTATCAATCAAGACTCGCTTGATAAGGGTATCCCCAATAAGTGTGGTGATGTAAAGTGATGAATCTCCATGTGAGTTTGAGGAATGTTTATCATCATATGAGAATGAGACATGATGTATCCCAAAAGAACCTATAGTGTCAACTATGGCATCAGGAGGGATGTCTGGGAAAATAGATTATTGTTGTAAAAACTTCATTAAAGCATTTTTGTGATCAGGAGAAGTTTGCAAAATCTCTAACACTGATATATTTGTTGGAGTACTAGCTAATTGCTTCTAAAGATCAAATGAAACCTATGACTGTGGTCTCAACACTATAGGTGGAATCCTTGTAGTTGAATCTTTTCTCTGATTCTCCTTTAAAACTAAACTGGGCTGAGATATTGAACTCTACTTTTTTGATGTTGTTGATTTTGATCATATTTCCTTGTAGTTACCCCAACCATACCAACTACATTGCTATGGTGTAGGGAATCATCTTGATGAGCCACCTGATTGGTTGTTTGTTGTTCATGCTTAGGTAGGGGATCCTTAAATATCCCCATATCTTGATTTGTTGTTGGAGCTTGTTGGGTAGGAGTTTGATTATTTATTGATTGGATATTTCCTAAATTGATACATCTTGCATCAATCAAATCTTGAACCACATGCTTCAACTTCTTACACATATTTGTCCAATGTCCTTCTATCCTATGGTAAGTGTAATATTGACCTACCTTATACCAATGAGTTGTAGTGTCTGGATGTCTTACTGGAGGTAATTCTATTGCCTTAGCATCCAATAATTGTTTCAAAACTGCTTCCATGGGCATATTAAGTCTTGTGAAATTCCTTTGAGGAGGCTTTTGAAGTACAATATTTTGTAGGTTGTTAGTGACATTATTAACATGCCTACTATCACTATTGCCTCCTATATTTTTATTCTTATGTTGAGACTTAATTGGCTTATCTTATTTAACCTTAAGTTGACCTCTTCTAATGAGAGCTTGTTCCACTTTTCTTGCTAACTCAATTGCTTGATCTAAAGATGTGACAATAGTAGTCTCTAATGCATAAGATAATTGTTCTTGTAAGTTACCAATGAATATATCAAGCATATCTTTCTGAGACACAGGTTGTCTTAATCGGCCAACTAAACTTCTCCAACGAGCTAAAAATTTTATGAAAATATTTCTTCTTTACTTTTTTTAAATCATATAAATCTCTCATAGTCACTTCCTTTTCAATGTAAGCACTAAATTAATGAACAAACATCTCTGTAGTCTTCTCAAAACTCTTCAAAGAATAGTTGGGCAACCGATAATACCACTCTAATGCCACTCCAACAAGACTCTTTGGAAATGTTTTCAATAAGAGCATATCATCATAAATAAGATCATGGCAAGCTATTATGAATCCTCTTAAATGCTCTATTGGATCTTCAATCCCTTTATAGATTGGTAAAATTGGCATAGAAAAATGCTTGGGATAAGGTCTAGTAGAAACAATAGGATCCAATGGCTGACTACACATTTCCTTATAATTGTATGTAAACCCTGAAGGCTGAATCATATCCATCCTTGAAACCAATTGATTCACAACACTTGTCAAATTCTGCATTTCTGAATTATTATTATGTATGTTCCCCAGACTTCCCAAAGGAGGAATGTATGTATGTTGAAACCTTGATGTTGGATTCAAACTTTGGATACCTTGGTTGTATGTGGCATTTTGAGGATAACTAACATTTGGTGGAATAGAAGCAATGGTGTTGATATTAGTGGATGTAGGAGGAAATGGAAAGCAATTTTTTGGGCCATTACTAGTTAGAGGGACTTGCAGATTCCCTCCAACATTGGTGGTATTAGTAGTGGCACAAGTCACTTGGTTCTTAAAATTTTTTTGATGCATGGATTGAGATGTAGGAATACCATGATGAAGCAAAGGAGACTTATTGGGAGGGGAAGGAGTAGCATCCTATTTTTCAAGATGAGCTTCTCATTCCACATATTCCAATAGTTTTTCCTTATGAGCTTTCATGAATTCCCAAATGTGATTAAATGATGAAAAGACATAACTTCCATTAGGTCCAACAAAATGATCAAGATTAGTTTTAGTTTCCATGTCTACCTCTTCTTGCTCTTCTGGATCTATATTAGGGTCTTCCCTATCAATATGATCATCTTCCAAAGGAACATAATCAGACTCTAGTTGTTTCCTTTGACTTCTAAGGAAAGGAGCCATTAGAAGTAGTGAAAAACAAATAGGGGAAAACACTAACAAGAAAATTTTAATTACTTAAATATTTTTCAAATAGAATTAATGATCTTTCTTAGTGTTTAAAAGAAAAGGAGGTGTTCACGTCGGGTTCACCAAATATGTAGAGAGGGAAAACTGCCCTACCACGTATAATTCCCAACAAAGGCTGGATCTGCAAAGAGGGTAAGCCTTATGGGGTGAACCGCAGGGGTGTGTTGTACTCTACACTCGGTGCTAGGGGAAGGGTTCACCTAGGAATGGTTTAAGGACTCGCTCCAAGTCCTCAAGATATTCAAGAATGTTTGATGTATTCAGTTTTAAGAAAAACACCTAAGTTTGGCCTTTCTAGATCTATACTAGGAAAGATAAAGGACAATGCAAAAAACAAAATATAATAGCTGAAAATAGAATGCAAGCATACAAGAGCTAGCCTAAAATGATTCTATCTTTTGAATGCTCACTAACCTAGGGTTTTATTCCAAAAAACCTTTAAAGCATAAATATACCAAATAAATGCACAAAAATTATCCCTAGATGCAAACTAAATGCTTTTCACTTTCATATGCCTAAGAAATCAATAATTAAATCAGATCTTCAACCAATAGAATGATTAGAGCACTTATCTAGACCGGTGGTTGATTTAGCTTTTTCTACCTCTTGTCCAATGATATCAAAAATACCTATTTCTGCAAGATCACTCATGAAACACTAAAAAATAGAATTAGCATTAGGGGTCTGCTTAGGCCATTGTGTAACAGTCCTTGGAGGTGCAGTAGTCAAGCCCCCTAGGTCCTTTTAGATGACCTTTTAATACAAAATAAAAAATTGACCTTTGGAGAATTAATCATAAAATAGAAATATAGTAACAGAAAATAGAAAATAGAATGTAGTAGTATGATCTAGATGCAAAATGGAATGCAATAGTGAAAATAGAATCTTGAAATTGCCCCTAGTGTGCTCTCGGGAAAAATTGTGCCTTGCCTAGAGTGGGTGAGATAATGCAGCAGTAAAGTCGCACCCTTCCTGGACGAGGTGCGATTTTACTTCTGTAGACTAGTTTACCCTAATTAGGGCAAGTGAAGTCATGCCTCACTAATACCGGGTGTGATATCACTATAGATTAATGAAAAATAAAAAGCGAGTACAGAAGATGAAATAAATACCAAAAATAAAGTAAGCAAACCCTAATGGATATCACAGAAGTAGGCAGAGAAGAATGAAGTAATCAAGTGGGCACTCTATCTCTCCGAACTACACCATGGATCCACCAAGTCACACAACAAATCAATCCAATCCACGCAATAGAAGATCAAATCCAAAATTTGCACTTTGGGGTTAGCTTGTAGCAGAAGAAAACAAAGGAAGAAGAACAAACTATCATAAATATTTTGAGCTTAATCAATAATCAAAATTTTGCATTACTCGCATATCGCATTGCACTTAAATTTTGCATATATGATTTGGCAAGAACATCCTTCCTTTTATAGATGAAATCGAAGGGAAAAAGGTGGAAAAATAAACCCAAAGCCGATGCCAAAACACGTTGGAGGGTTTAAACTTGGGTCTAAGTGGGCCCAAAAGAATAAAATAAAATTAAATTAAAAATTAGGTTAAAAATAGCGAAGTCATACCCCATCCTAATGGGGTGCGATATCGCTTGCATGAAGTCGCGCCTCATGAAGACGGTGTGCGATTTTGCTAAAAACACTAGAAAAAGAAAATAGAGGGGTGAAGAGGCCTACCCTTACCTTTGGTAGGGGTGAGGGACCTCTTAAATGCACTAAGGAAGATTTTCCACTCAAAGTGGGTCAATTTTCCATGTCTAAAAAACCATTGATAGCATATTTGCTAACCATAGAGGTTTAGAAAAGTTAACCCTATATATAGCTATGGGATGTTGTCCTATCTTGTCCACTTGGGTGTAATTGGCTATGAATTAGGCTCAAATGTGGTTATGCCTTAATTATGCTAAACAAAAAAGTATGGGAATATCTTTGATTTGAACCTTGTTGGAGAACCTTTATAAAAAGAAAATGTTTCTCTCTTTGGTTGGCTAGTTTTTGGGTTGTTATAGAAGTTGTTTAATTGATAGAAGAGAACACTATATTGACTACAGTTATTTGGAGAGATAATTTTTTATAGAAGGGTTGATTGTGAGCAAATGTTTTGGATGTCAATAGCATTGAGAGAGAATGTGCTAATGTTTGGAGAGCTAAATACTGAATGCATTAAAGTCATTGATTTTGAGATATAACATGTTGATGTTGGGAGATTTGAATAGTAAATGTGTTGAAGTTTGGATATCCCAATCCAGATGTTGAAGAAAATAGCCAAATTGGACATATTGAAAGCCAAAGTGGATGAAGCTAAACATTGAAAAAGGAGCCAAAGTGAACATGTTGAGAGACAAAGATGCTAGGACAAAGGTGAGTGGAGAGAACCAAAATTGTGAAGGACAAAGCTAAGTGAAAAAGGCATCAGAGAATGCAAAGGAATGAGGTTGCTACACCCTAATTCAATGTTTTACAACACAAAGAGTAAGAACAAAGTACCTAGTAAGAAGTGGAAATGATTATAGAAATTACACCTATGAAACACTAGTAGTGTAATATCTATATTAGAATTATTGCCCTAACAATGCTATTAAGGTGAGCCTCAATTTTAGAAATATTTTTATTAAGATATTAGTGTGGACACAGACATAATTTATTTGGGAAATTAATTAATTTGTAGTTATAGGATGTGTTTATTTCTAATCGGGAGATATAAGCTAGATAAAATTAAATTACAAAATTGAATGATTGAATATTTAATTAATTAAATAAATTAAATAATTAAGAAGGAATGCAATAAAATGAAATACAAATGAATATTGATTAATATTGAAAAGAAAAAATAATTAGGGAGACATAAGAAGATTAAAAGGAAATTGAATTTGAAAGATTAAAAATTTGAATATATACATCACAATGATTAAAGAAGAATACAATACAAATTCAGCTAAAAATCACTAGTATATTGACTCAAGGGCAAGTAGATATATGACTCGAAATAATTAGTGGTTTAACACTTTTCATGAAAAATATGAGAAATCACTTGCTATAGTCAATGAAAAGACATGTAAGGTTAAAATAGTAGGCAATATATTAATAAAGCCTATATTTTGGAGAATGCATGATTAAAAATATGTTATTTATGCCAAGGATAACTGCTAATCTACTCCCAGTATCTTAGAGGATAAAATAATCTAGTGTTTGAATTTAAAATTATTGAAAAAAAAATAAATGTAACATTATCCAACAAGGAAATATCAAAGCTACTAAATCCTTTTAAAATGGTCTATTTTTTGTTGATACTCTGTCAAATACTGTTCTATTAGTAAAAACATTACAAATAAGAGATATTTGGAATGAAAGGTTAGGGAATATAAATGTATCCTCTTTAAATGAAATAAGTAGATATCAAATGGTGGTAATATTACCTCAATTAACATGTAAATCTATAGTTTATCCATAATTAATATATGGAAAAAAAATATAACACCTTTTGATTCAAGTGTACATAGAGCTTAGGATCCACTAGAATTGATACACATAGATTTATGTGGACCAATGGATACTAGTCAAGTAGGACATAGACGTTTTAAACTTTATGTTGATGACTATTATGGAAAAATATGGGTATGCTTCTTGAAATTAAAATATGAAGTTTTTAGTTGTTTAAAACAATTTAAGCAACTAGTGGAAATAGAAACTAGAATAACAATCAAGAATGTTTGCTTAGATAAGGGTGGTGAATTATTATTATATAATTTGAATCATTTCTAAGGTTAAATGGTATAAAAAGATAACTCACTATAACTTATTCATCTCAAAAAAATGGTATAGCAAAACAAAGGAATCATTCCATTATGCAAATCGTACATTGCATTCTAAAAGAAGTGAACTTTGATTGGAAATATTGGGAAAAATTTGTTAAAACTATAGTATATATACAAAATAGATCACCAACAAGAATACTTACAAATAGTACTCCTGAAGAAAAACTTGGTCAAGATGAAAACCTTCAGTAGAATAGTTAAGAAGTTTTGGATACAAAGCATATGTGTACATTCCAAAGCAAAAAAAATAAAATTAGATGAAAACCATATGTGGGTTATATCTTGGCTATGATGACAATTCAATAGAATATAGAGTAATTGATCTAATCACAAATAAATTTCATGTGATAAAAGATGTGGTTTTTGATGAAGAAAAGAGAATCCTCAAATTTACAAAGGCCAATACAAGTCATATTCTAAATATTTCGAATAAAGGAGAATCTTCATGTGAAGAATCAAAATAAAAATTATTTAATGAACCAATTGAAAAACTTAGAATTCATTATGTCATACCAAATAAAATAGGAAAACGGTATATACATACAATTAAGAACTCAAAGCTAGAAGAATTGCCAAATATTACCACTACAAGACCTCAAAATTACAGCATGAAAAGAACAAATATGGGTTTAATAAGTTTAGTAATAGAACCTAAAACTAAACACTCTTCCATAAGAAAACCAAAATGAAGAACAACCATGTAATTAGAATATTTAGCATTGATAAAGGACAAGACATGATTTATTTGATCCAACACAAGGAAATAAAATAAGAGGATGTAAATGAACCTACAAGATAGGATACAAGGTATATTGTTCTTGTAACATATACAAGGTATGAATAGTTGCAAAGTGTTATACTAAAAAAAAAAGGAATTGAATATGAAGAAACCTTTGCACCTATAGCAAGAATGACTACTATTCATACACTTTGTACATTAATAGTACAACTTGGTTGGAAATTACATCAGATGGATTTTAAGAGTGTATTTCTTAATGGTGATATTGAAGAGGAGGTATAAATGATTTATCTAGAAGGTTTTATCATCAAGAAACAAGAACAAAAAGTTTAAAAATTAAAAAAAAAATTATATGGATTAAAAGAAGCACCTAGATCATGTTACATAAAAATTAATGATCATCTATAATGACACAATTTTAAAATAAATGCATTAGATTAAAATCTATAGATAAAAATTGTTGGTGTAGAGAAAAAATCTTGTGGTATATGTCAATGATAGAATAATCATAGGATGTTCAAATGCACTAATAGATGAGATTAAAAATTATATTGAAAAATAATTTTAAATGCTAGATTTGAGACTTTTGCACTACTCTCTTGGTTCAGAAGTCAAAAAGATAATAATATCACAAAAACTTAGAAAAAGTATACAAAATCATTACTTGAAAAATTTGGAAAGAAAAAATTCAAACCTAAATATACTCCAATGGAGCAAGGGCTACACATTAATAGAAAGTTTTAGGGACAAAAATCCCTTGATATCAATATTGGATTAAATAATGCTAAAACAGGTTGTCTAATATTTTGCTACAATAAAAATTGATCTTCAAAAGTTTAGAATATTCCTACAATAGATAGAGAATACTTTCATCTTTTATAGCTTGAAGACCAAGAGCTTTCCTCATACAGGGATTGATTTAAATTTGTAGTAAATTAAGATATATTTAAGATAGTAGGAGACCCACCGAAAGATGTCCCTTTGACAACTAAGATAGCAAACTTGAGAGAAGAGTGTAATAGAAGATATAGAAGAGTGTTATCCTCCATTAAAGTTGTAAGGAGAGATATTTAATACCATATTCCATGACCTACATACATAGTAAGGAAAAATGTACATTGTAAGTTTTTATGTGTTAAAATAGAAGAAAGAACATCATTGCAAAGAAGAAAGCACCATTTCTAATGTCAAGTGAGAACACCATAGTCAGATATGATAGTGTGTGAGCCATTAAAGTTCCATTAGTATCTAAGCATAGTAAATCCAATGGACATATTGAGAATCAAAATAAGCACCACTAGACACAAGTGCCAAGCATACTGGAAATGAAACATAAAAGGCATTTGGGTAATATTTATTAAAGAAAAAGTAGAAGAGAAATAACTTCTATGTATAAAGAAGTTGATGAGCTAATGTTGGAAAGCCAAGCATCAAGTGCTTGAAGAGATAACACCAACCAATGGAGATCCAAGTTGGAAACCAAACATTTGGAGCATTGAAAAATTTGTATGAGGTATGCAAATCCACATGAATGAAGGGTAGGTGAATGGATAGAGATGCAACCATTATTGAATGTCATGAATAAGACATTTATGCATGTAGTCAATAATAAGTTTGAGGTATTTTTTGAATCTCCAAGTGAAAGTATACTAAATAATATATTTGAGACAAGCCATTGGAAGGAAGGTGTCCATTGGAAGATAATATTTTATTGGAAGGAGGGTAACATAATGTTCATTAGAATACGTAGAGGAGAAGTAAGGCAACACCCATAATGCTTATTGGAGGAGGTAGGAATGCAAAACTCATAACTCCAATTAGAGGATGTAGAGAATATGGAAGGCATCATTCATAATGCCTATTGGAGGAGATAAAGGCATCATCATTCAAAATACCAAAGCACTCAATAAAAAATTGTAGAAAGTGAAACATCCAAGCATAGGTATTAAGGTTGAATCAATTTAAATTTTTAATTTTTTCTAAGATTAAGGGAGATATTAAGTTTAATTTTTTATTTTTCTAATATTTTAGAAGTTTAATTGGAGGGATAAGGTCTTTATTATCAAATTAATACCTTAGACATTTATTTAATGACCTGAAGCATTAATTAAAGGTTGATATATTTGCTTCTTAAGTTTTATGGAGAAATAAGTAGTAAAAGAATTATTTATTTGAAGTTTTTTCAAAAGGCATTTAATATTTGAAAGGTTTATTTTTATATTTTTGAAAATTAGAGTTAATAGAATATTTGTAAAATTAGTTTGGAGAGAAAAGGTATTCTACATAAAACTTAGAAAATTATATTTGCAAATTTCTTTAATTATGCAAAAACTAGGGATATATAAGGTAGTCAATTTCAAAGGTTATATGAGTGTCACCATGACAACAAATAAATTATTTATTTCATAATCTCAATTTCTTAAAGTTCCTAATTATGCCTCATAGGAAACAAATATGAAACCAATTTTGATAGTATAAAAACTTTGGGACATTGTTAGAGGAACCAAAACTAAACCTATTGAAGGTGATAGAGAAATTCAAAAATATGAAGAAGAAGTCAAGATCTCATGATAATAACATTTGCAATTATATATGAGATACAACCCTACATAAGTTCAACAATAACCTCTATAGAAGCTTGGAATACTTTAGCCAAGATATTTGAAGGAAAAAACAAAGCTACTATTTTGAATCTTCAAACTCAATTGCATTATTTAAAAGTTAGCAATTGTGAAATTATTGAATTATTCTTAAGAAGAGTGGTAGATATAAAAACTAAACTATTAACCTTAGGCAAAAATATAGAAGATAAATTTATTGTTCAAATGATCTTAAGAGCTCTTTGAAGAAACTTCAAGAACCTAGTTACACTTTTACAAATTCTAATCAAAGATATTTCATTCGATGAGTTATTCAATATTCTTCAATAATATGAGGTAGAGTATTAATTCAAATATGAAATGTGTAATAATGCCTTAGTATCAAAATATAAATCACAATGGAGTGTTGCCTCATCATCAAGAGATAAATCAAAATGAAATAATAGATATTGTCAAGTATGTAGAAAAAGGGGACATAGTACAAATTTCTATAGATACAATCCAAGGAATCAATATCAAGGAAATCAAATAAATCAAAGTGATCAAACAAATAGATCAACACAACTGAGGTAGTATCCAAGTCAATACCATCCACATCAGCAACAATTTTAGTTTCAATACCTTCTTAATATCAATATAATCTATCTCAGCTAAAATATAGAGAAGGAAATCAAAAGGGTCACCTAGCTCAAGAAATAAAAAAAATTGAAGAATTAGAAGAAACTACACAAGATGATGAATTTAAATCTATTCTAGCAAAATTAGTAATTTTTGAAGATACTAATCATTCGCTTGTTCATAATAAAAAAAGACTATAGATGAATAAAACAAGGAACAAGGAAAATACAAGTCCCAAGAACACATGGAAGACAAAGACTATATTGAAGACTAAATTCTTCAGTAACCAAATAATGTAATATAGGTAGGTGTGCAACCCTAATTTCAACCCAAACCTAGTTATTCAAACTCAAATAAAAGATTATTTCTTCTTGCAAATCTACAAAACATTGTTATACATTTCCAAATAAAACCCAACAATTGCTTCAAACAAAGATGAATTCTTTAATCATCTAAGACTATATTTACTTTGGAAATATCTCAACAACTTATTTTCAGCATATATCAAGGACTATTTCAACTTAATTAAATTAAGTCAACCATATAGTCACATAATTCCAAGGTCAATCTATTAGAAACTTTTAATCCCTTTATAAAATTCATTTCACTATTTCATTAGAATGATTTTCCTTTTGAATTAATGTTTATCTAATCCATATTAGATATAACACAATTAATGAATCACATTTCCCTATTATATAAGTTATTTTGTCTAGAGATTATTCTCTAATAGTATCAATTCAAATATTGAACTTGTTAAATACATTTTCTTCTACTGAGAAGTCATTTCTTTCTGATTCTTTTTATCTAATATTTAAGTATCTTTTTTTGTTAACATTTAAAGACGTATCCATATTTTTTAGCATTTATATTAAAGTTCAAAACCTTTTATATTTCATTTCCCAAAGCTAAGCGGAATAATAAAAGAAAGCTACAATTTGAAGGGTGCATGAATCTTATCCTTCCCTTAAGAATTTTAAGGATCTTTAAGAATTTCAAGTATAAACATAAGCTTCTATCTAAAAGCATGTGGTTTCAAACAATGAAGACATACATGGAAAGCATGGTTGGAACTCATCTTCAATTCCCTTTCAACTATCACAACCAAGCTACATGGTAGATCTAAGTTTGTCAAAGGGAGCACTATTAAACCTAAGGTTCAGGTTTAATAATTATTAAATTATCTTTTTATTGATTTTTGTTCCCCATTGTTCTATGCATCATGTACCACATTCGACTACATCAATTCGGGCTAGTGAACATATCACATTCACTATCAAACATCATACTTCAATGTACACATATATCTAGGCCCAAAGTAGAGGGTAGAAACAATTTTTTAAGGGTAACACTCCTACTCATATTTATATCATAAATCTAGTTATAGGTTGGAGCTTCTAGCCATCACTCACAGTGAGTCTATGATAGTATAACCACATAATATGGATACTCAGACTACTCCTAAGTTTTTTAACCAAGTAATAAGAAGATAAACCAACCTATTTGGTCCTTCACACAAATTCAAAGCAACTATATTAAGATATTTATAAAGAATACCTCACTATTTTAGAATGATTTTGTCTTGCAGAAGACTCCCAATAACATATAAGAATAGATCCCTTGCTCCTTATTTATTACACCATGTTCCAACACCTTCTCTACGATTCAAGTTATTCATTCAAAGCCAAAACAACACCAAAAACAATGTCCATATCCTCTTTCCTCATGAATATTTTCAAGAAAAGTCCCAAGAGGTTTCGTTACAAAAGAAACCAACTCTCAACTACCCTCCAATAATATTTTCTTTACTTGGATTTTGCGGGATTATATAATGTGAAGCATTATTTCATTTATCCTTAATGTTTTAACATATTAATGTACTTTTTATTAAGTTTTAATAAATATTTTAAATAAAACCCTTTTGACCTTTCTCCTTTTATATATAGTCTATTACAAAGAACATTAGAAATATCAAAATGATATCAAATGAAATGTAGATAGGCTATATTAAAACAAGGATGTAAACTATGTCTAGCATGTATATATCAATTGTTAATTCATTTTACAAAATTCCAAAATCTTTACCGGTTGTACTTCAATTACTGCCAAGTCATTGATCTACAAGTTAGACAAATTTTGTACATGGTTAGGATCAGCTACATATTTTCTAAGCAGGAATACATGGAAAGTATCATGGATCTTGGACAGGTTGGGTGGTAATACGAGATGATAAATAGTTGGACTTATGTTCTCAAAGATCTCAACAGTCCCAACATATCTAGGATTCAACTTGGTTTACTTGATGACACTTTTCATGGGTTTTAATATCAAAAATACTATGTCCCTCATAGATAATTATCTAGGTATGTGCTTTCTATTGGCATAATTATTTTGACAATTAGAGGCTTATTTTAGCTTCTATTTGATCATCTTTAGTTGTTTTTTTATCTCTCAAACTGCATTTGATACAATGGCCATTCGATCTTATGGATTTTCCCATGATATGGTGTTCAATATTTATTGCCATACAACACTTCAAATGGATCCATTACTAAATAAGTATTGTGACCATTGTTATAGATAAATTCAACCAAGTGTAAAAAATCTTCCAATTTAGATTTTTGATCTATATAGTACATGTGAAGCATATCCTCCAAAACTTGGTTGACTCTCTTAGTCTAACCATTAGTCTCTATATGGTAAGCAAAAATGCTATTTAATTTTGTGTATATAGCCTAACGGAGGGCCTACTAGAATGCATATGTGATTTTGGAATCTCTATCAAAAATAATTACTTCATGGAATGCATGTAACCTAAATCTTTCCCTCGAAAATATGTTAGCCACCATAACTATGTCATCCTTTGTACTCCTTAGTATGAAGTGTATAAGCCTGGTAAATTTATCTAATACCACAAGGATTGCATCATGTTGGAATCTATTCATAGGTAGTCCCACAAAAAATTCTATGGATATTACCTACCATTTTTTAAAAAGTATATCGTGTGGGTATAAAATGTCCACTAGATGTTAGTTTTCAGCCCTGAACTTCTGACACTCCATACATATAGCAACAAATTCATTTATGTCCTTCTTCATCCCTATCCAATAGAAGGTATTTTTCATGTTTTCCCTCATTTTGACCCCTCTAGGATGAGCTGCGTAAGGAGATATTTGCACCTCTTGCATAATCCTCCTCCTCAAGTCATCATTTTTTGGTGTGACAACCCTATATCTAAAACATAAAAGTCCATTATTAATGCTATAATCTTCATTTTATTTAGGAGCTCTTGCCATATTGGATCGACTATCATTGTAGAATCGATGCTGGGTTTGCATATCTCTCACATGATTCATTAATTCTACATGGATATGTGTGATAGTAGCTATATGCCTTCATCTACTCAAGGAATCTACAATTTTATTATCCTTACCTTTGATATACTCTATATCAAAGTTGTACTATGCTAAGAACTTAATTAACCTTCTCTACCTTTCATTCAACATTGTTTGAGTGAAGACATACTTCAGAATTTGGTGGTTGGTCCTAAGATCAAAGGGTTTGCCTAATAAATAGTGGCACCCCATCTTAAGGGCATGCACCATTTCTAAAGTTCCAAATCATGTATAGCATAATTCACTTTGTGTTTCTTGAGTTTCCTTGACTCATATGCTACCATTGATTTCTCTTGGGTTAGGACCCCTCCTAATCCTTATAATGATGCATTTGTACATACTAAAAAAATTCATGACCCTCCCTAGAAAACATTTTGGCACAAAGAAACAATGTATTAATATATGATACTTTAATACCTAACTTGAGAAATTGAACCAATTATGAGATATTTAGTTGTTTTGAAAGATCATAGTGTTGCTGACATATTGCCAAGATGTGCAGAATCAGATACACTCATAGGTGGAAGAAGCATAATCATCCACCATAAGCATGGGCACTTGAGGTTGGGAAAATGATGATTAAGGCAACTCAGGGGTAATATTGATGGGTGCCTTCATATAGGTATGCATGTTTTTAGGGATAATCATCAAAAGCTAGTCACTTTGAGCCCCAAATTAATAGCCTAGTAGCTATTATAAACTCTCGAGGCTGAGACAATTGACTAGGTTTATGGAAATATTTCCTCTTTATCTATTGCATATGTTTGATTATCTTTTGCTTCATCACTATTTGCATTTTTTGGAATGAGAAATGGAAAGCATGAGTAATTAGGTTGTTTATGAAAAACCCTTTGTTTTGCTTAGAACCATTCAAAAGAGTAGCATGATGTTAGTGTTTGAAAAAAAAAAATGCTTATATATATATATATATAGTAAGTTGATCATTTTAAAATGATAAATGAATTTCATTTATAAAAAATATATTTTTTAAAAATTTTAAATGATAAAAAAATTTCATTTATAAATAGTAATTGTCTTATCTTAATTGATAAAGGAAATTTCATCTATAAATAATACTTTAATTGTTTTAAAGGATAATAGAGCTTCATTTATAAATGATAATTTATATTGTTTTACATGATGATTGAATTTCATTCAAAAAACAATGAGTATTTTATATTTATAATGAAATGGAAATTCTTTTGAAAAAGGCAGCAAAGACCTTGTGTAAATATTAATGAAATTATTTAAAATACTACAAACTCTTCTTAATGACAAAAAAAAGAGCTTATTTAAAGTGGTAGAGATTTTATTTATGCAATTCAAATGAAATTGTTGAACCTTTAGATTTAAATAATATATTAAAATAACTATTGTAATCTAGCCTTTAAGAGGGAAGCATTGTGTTAGGCATTCAGGTGAATGAAGATATTTGCTGATTTTGGAGAAGGATCTCCAATGACTACAAGTATTAAAATAATGATTTTTTTAATAAATGATGGGCTACCACAATAGGGTGGTGGATGGAGAATTAATGGGACGGTGGTGGAATGTAAGAAGGAAAGGAAGGAACAAAATGAGGGAGATGAAGGAGGAGGACAATGAAGGAGAAAAAAACTAGTCACAATGAAGATCAAAAAAATCCATGCCAAGAAAAACACTTCGGTAAAGATGCTAGAGAGATAGAGACCAAAATGAGTAAACCAAGTTGGGTTTATAAGAGCTCCTCTTTTGCTTGTAGTTTATTAAATCTCTTTGTGTTATCTATTCATTGGTTCTTCTTGAACTAGGTTATCAATTGACTTTGCTTGTGTGAGTCGTTGTTTCCTTGTAGGAATTTTACCTTTTTGCTAGGGTTTGATTGAATCATGTTTGGTTCCCTTAGGTGCTAGTTGGGTAGTGATATCCTTGTGGTTTGAGGATACCTTCATGGATGAGAGTCTTATTATATATTTGTATCTCGTTTCCTATGAGAAACCAATTAGTGTCTCACATCGTAGCCTCCTAAGATGCCTTGTCAGTTGGTAGTCACCTACTGTAAGTTACCTCATGATGTTGGTAGTGGTTTCACCAAACTTTCCTTTGTTGGAATTACCCAATATTTGGCTCTAAGTGTGATCATGGGAATGCGTAAGTGTTACCTTGAGTGGAATATTACCTTGGATTTGGTTTCTTCATCTGTGCCCCTATCCCATTATTCCTACCCAATCTATCATTTGAGTGTTGAGTTGTCCCTCTGTAAGTTCACCCTCCCAATTAGTTCACCTATTCTTGGTCACCATTAGTTCTTAACCTTATTTGTTTAGGTTGTAATCTGAGCCAACAGGTTTACAAAGGATGCACCACGGATCCTCAGTTGACCTCACTATTTCTATAGTAGGAAGACCTGAGCATAGGAGTTTACCTTGCATTTGGAAAGTTCAATTTAATTAAACAAAATTAGGGGATTTAATTAATTAAACATGTTGCTTATATTGCATAGTTCCTTTTTTGTGTAAACAAAGGAGCCTCATAAATTGCATAGTAACTTTCAAATTAAGAGTAGAATGATTTATTTATAAATTAAATATGTTGATTTTTGATTTATTAAATAAAGTGAAAAGGTTTTTTTATAGATTAAAGGTTATGGGACTTTGGTTTATAAAATAAGAACAAAATGATTTATTTATGAATTAAAGATGTTGAGCTTTGATTTATTAAATAAAGTGAAAAGGTTATTTTATAGATTAAAGGTTATGGGACTTTGTTTTTTTTTTTTTTTTTTGGTATATTAAAAGTGGGTTTTTGTCAAGGATCCCAAAACCTGATTACAATGGAACATATTGCATCAAATTACATCAGATTAAAACAAGGCAAGGACAACCAAAAGGAACAAATAAGGAGCACACAATAGGACCAAAAAGGAAGGTACCATCCTTTGCACCATAGGTAGGCATTTTCCTTTGCGCCAAAGGAAAACGTCTTCCATTGCGCCAAAGGAAAAATGGGCAGGAAGGGAAGGCCTGCCAGAAACCAAATTTGAATCAAAAAGTGCCAAAAAAAAATTTGAAGATCACAAAGGGCAGGAGAAAGTGCTAGACCGCCCCAACCACTAAATGACAATTTGAACCTTTCCCAAAGACAGGAAAAGAAACAAAGCCATAAATTTAAAAATTATGGGACTTTGGTTTATAAAATAACAAAATAATTTATTTATGAATTAAAGATGTTGAGATTTGATTTATTAAATAAAGTAAAAATGTTATTTTATAGATTAAATTTTATGGGACTTTGGTAAAATAGTTTATTTATGAATTAAATATGTTAAGCTTTGATTTATTAAATAAAGTGAAAATGTTATTTTATAGATTAAAGGTTATGGGACTTTGGTTTATAAAATAAGAAAAAAATGATTTATTTATGAATTAAAGATGTTGAGCTTTGATTTATTAAATAAAGTGAAAAGGTTATTTTTTTTTTTTTGTAAAAGAGGGTAAAAATTTATTAACTCAACAAAACATTCATGATACAAAGAAAAAGCAGAAGCTATTCAGACATATCAGCTCTCAATAAAGAAGAGAGAGATTGAGAGCAATCGGAAGAAAGTTGAGACCAATTTTGAACATCCCAACCATCTTGAAACTTAGAAGCCCATTTAGCTAACAAATCCGCTACCCTATTCCACTCCCGAGGAATATGCACAAAAGAAATGAAGTCCAAGTGAGCAGAGATATTAAGAATTTGCCGAGCAACCCAACTCAACCGCCAACAACCATGAAGACTATCTCCAGAATTTAACAAATTTATAACAATCTGAGAATCAGATTCACAAACAATCCGACGCCAACCCAAAGCATACCCTTGCTCCAAAGCATATAAAATTGCGAGTGCTTCCATGAAGTTATTAGAATGATGTCCCTTAAAGCAAGAGAAAAAAAATTGGATAGTACCACTACTATCCTGCCCCACACCACCAATACCAGCATTACCCGGATTACCCCGGGAAGATCCATCCGTATTAATTTTCAGCACTCCCGGAGGAGGCGGATTCCATTTTCCAGCCCTCCGCACCCAATTATTCTGACCCATTCGTCTGCAAGAGACATTAGGACCAGGACCATTAACCATCAAGCCTAATATTTCCATGATCTAACGTTCCGCATGGTCCACGGGAGAAATAATCTGACATTTTGCAGACACAGTTTCCTAGATCATTCGCAAAATCCTCTACCAGACCTGGGAAGTAGTTAACTCCTTACCTTGGAAAATCCGATGGTTCCGTTCAAGCCAAATCTGCCAAAAAATGCATGAAGGACCAATACTCCATCCAACTTGTAAAAAGAAATCCGCTGCAGGAGGCCGCCCCATACTCCTCCAAAAATCAACTATTGATGAAGCACGCGAACAAGGGTGATTCCATACTCCCCACCAATAATGCCAGACTTGTCGAGCAAAGTCACATTGGAGAAGTAAATGCCCAACAGATTCTTCAGCCTTCCCACAGTTATAGCATAAAGAGGGGCCAGCAAACCCATGCTTTTGAAAATTATCCCAAGTGAGACAACGATTATGAGTAGCTTTTATAGATTAAAGGTTATGGGATTTTGTTTGTAAAATAAAAGGAAATGGTTTATTTTTAAATTGAAGTAATGAAGATTTGATTTAGTAAATAAATAAAAAGATTTTTTTATAGATTAAAGGTATGGGACTTTAATTTATTGAACAAAGACAAGATTTGATTAAAGTAAAAACCATGATCTAAGTTGTGCATGTTGAATGAATCTCTAAGGGTATTTGAGAGGTGAAAATAAAAGTAATGATTCTTTTATGATATCAACTATGCATTATATGGTTAGAGACTTGACAAAATTTGTATAGTTGCAATTTGACAAAGTAAATATTAGATACATTTAGAAGAATGCCTATATTGAACCATGAGTGTCCTGATACCTTATTATCCTAAAATGATCAATGTATAGAGAAGGATATCCAAAGAGGTGGATGGGACTAATGCACCAATTTATTCTCTACTTATCATTTATTTACTTATTCTCAAATAGACCATATTTGTAGGGAGATATCCCTAAATTAAAAATATGTATTACTTATTCTTATAAAATTATGGAGGCTTTGCCATACTAAGATGTATGTAATAATTGTGAAATGATGAGTATCATATATTTTAATTCATTGTTCAATTTACTTATGTTTGATTTAAAATTCCTTTTCAATTACAGTTTTCTCCTTTAAATGTTACTTCTTTCTTAGTATCTTTGATTGCTTTTGTTAGATTTAGTATCTAGTATCATTCTTATCTTCTTTATAATAAATAAAAATAAATAAAACTAAGACATAAGTTCTAAGGTGAACTTAGAGAGTGACCTAAGGGATTGACATCCCCTTTGGGTGAACATAAGAAGACCTAAGGGATTAAGACCCCTTAGGGATAATGGTAACTAAGTTTGTGGGAAGTCTACATCTGAGTTAATATAGCTCATCATGAAGACAAGATGAATATATTTACTCGTAATACTCATAGCATACCTGCACAAACTCGATTGTGTATGGTATGGTGATGTGTGTATACCTTTGATTTGCTAAAGGTGATAAGTCTAGCTCATCGAGGATGATGAGATAGATAGGATTATTTGTGGTAACACATGATATGCCTACATAGATGGAACTTGTGTGAGGGTATTTTGTGATATGTAGCTCTTCAGGAAAACTTAAGAGATTTAAACAATAGGTAAATCTTATATTGGTTAGGGGTTTATGAATCCCTCTCCTTAGTTAAAAAAAAATATTTTCTTTTCTTTGTTTTCTATTTGCTTGTTTTTTGCGGTCATTACATTTGGTATTAGAGCTCTAGGTATGAGGATATAGAGCTTATTTTGTGTGCTAAAGGGATTTGGATGTCTCCAATGAAGGCTTACTTAAAGTAGACGTTAAATTTAGGTTGACCTAGAATGCCCTATTGCTAAGATCTAATGGGAATAAATCCCAACTATGAATGAATGTTATGATAACTTAGTATGGTATTTGGTATTAATGATACATCCTAAACTTGGAATACTACCGTAGTTATATTTTGATGCTTTTAACAAGAGAAATTTGTATTATGGCTTGAATTAGAGATACAATTTAAGGTGAAGCTATAACCTAATATTTTTATTTGTTATAACCAAGTTAAAAATTCCAACTAAGGCCAAAAAAGAGAGGCCTACACCTAGATGAACTCAACAAAATAATGTTGAAGAGGGGAATCAAAATGAATGTTCGAAGAGATTAAGGAAAGATATGAAAACTCTTATCATCGTTACTATGGCATTGCAAGGACAGATAAAACAACAAAGGGAACTAATAGACCAATAAAGAGAACAACTAAATTAGTACAAATAGTTGAATGAATCCTTATTGGTAAACCTACAAAAGGTGAGCCAATGACCCCAAAAGGGAAGGATAAGTGATGGCTTCTTGAAGTGGAAAATCAAATGTAAGGGGTGAATAAACGAATTCCAACCAACCATTGATATTGTCCTAAGGAAATGGATACCATCCCAACTTACCTATGAGGTAAGTCAAAAACAACCAAAAGCACCTTGAGTAGGGAAATTAGGAAATAGACTCAACAAAAATACAAGGCCCCTTTTAGAGGTTTTTACATGTGTAGTGGATCACATTATGCAGTCAACTACCTAGGCAAAAGGATACCAAGCATCTAAACCAAGGAGATAAGTCTTGGGGCACAAATGGTAGGAAGAATTTGATATTGTAATAGGACACCCATACCAAAAATTTGAGAATGTAATTTTTATCCTTCATGAAAGTTGTTTTCTTAGTTTTATTTCTTCTATTCTAGCAAGGAGTATGTTGGAAATACTAGGATATTTGGCCCATGTGTGGAAGATCGAGTATAATTTTGGGTAGACCTACTCAGTAAACCAATATTACCCAATGGTATAAATTTCTTTAACTAGTGGAACTACAAAATGTTGCTTATATGTATCTTCCCTTCATGCATTCGATGTTGTCCTAGGGATGGATTGGTTACAAGCCCACAAATCCTTGTTCAATTTCTAATATCGATGCATCAATTATTTAGAGAAATGAAAGGAAAGGCTAAGAATTCATAGTGAAAAGGGGGTATTCAAGACTTAGATATTGTCAGCTATGCAAAATAAGAAAGCCCTTAAGAGAGGAGGGATAGTGTATAAAGTAAAACTTATTGAAGTAGGTGATCATCATAAGGGAGAAGTGCTAGGAAATCACCCAATTTTTTAGGATTTTAAGGATATATTTCCAGAGGATTTGCATGGAATACCTTTTGTGTGGGAATTTGACTTCATAATTGAAATTACGCTAGGATAAAAATTGATTGATAGAACATTGTATATGATGAACCCTATAGAGATGCAAGAACTAAAGGTTCAATTACATGGGTTTTTGGAAAAGGGACAGATAAAACCAAGTGTGTCATCATGGGGTACACAAATTTTATTTATGAAAAATAAATATGGTTCTTTAAGATTGTGTACAAGGGTTGTTCAATTATAAGGATTCTAAATAAAGCTACAATCAAGAATTAATATCTTTTATCTAGGATCAATGATTTATTCGATCAACTAAAATATGCCATGGTGTTCACTAAGATTGATCTAAGATCAAGGTATCACTAGTTAAGAATATGTGAGGAGGACACTCATAAAATAGAATTTAAGACTAGATATGTGCATTATGAGTTTATAGTTCTAAACTTTGGACTGACTAATGCCCCAACTACATTCATGAACCTAATAAATAGTGTGTTCAGAAGATACTTGGACTAGTTTTTCCTTGTATTCTTAGATGATATCTTAATATACTCATAGAACAAATAATAGCTTGATAAACATGTCAAGATAATGTTGGAGTTGTTGAGGGAAAATCAACTCTATGAGAATCTAGCCAAAAGTGGTTTCTATGTTTTAGAGGTAAAATATCATTGACATATCATATAAGTAAAATCAATTGCTATTGATCTAGAGAAGACATAGACCATATTGAATTTACCACACCCTACTAATGTGACTGAAGTGTGAAGCTTCATGGGATTAATGGGATACTATAGACATTATATAAAGGGTTATGCTAAGATTATTGTGGCAATAACTAATCCTCAGAAGAGAGGAAAGGAATTTTTGTGGTCAAAAAGTGTGAAGCTACTTTTGCAT
This sequence comes from Wollemia nobilis, assembly GCA_028583015.1. Taxonomy (NCBI): domain Eukaryota; kingdom Viridiplantae; phylum Streptophyta; class Pinopsida; order Araucariales; family Araucariaceae; genus Wollemia; species Wollemia nobilis. Next base: position 139,593 of record JAQPPZ010014268.1, read on the forward strand.
TGCTAAAACATAAGCTCACTACTACATTGCTACTAAATTTTCCCAACCCTCAAGGGGAGTTTTTAGTATGCACGGATGCATCATTGGTAGGGTTAGGAGGCATACTATTGTAAGAAGATTTAGTAGTACCATATAATTCAAGGAATCTAAAAAAACACGAAGCTAATTATGCTCCACATAATTTAGAGCTAGTTGTAGTGGTTCATGCTCTAAATGCCTAGTGCCACTACTTAGTGGGAATGCCATTTGAATTAAATACTGACAATCAAAGTTTGAGGTATATATTTACCCAATTGATATTAAATGCAAGAAAAAGAAGGTGGGTTGAATTAATCACCGAGTATGACTTTGATATTGAGTACAAAAAAAGGAAAGAGAATAAGGTTTTTTATGCCTTGAGTAGAAGGAAACACATAGCAGCCATAACCAAAAGTCACATGGGTTTGATGGATCGAATGAGATAGGAGCAATATTAGGATGTGTATTACAAAGAAATCTAAGTCAGGGTGAATAGAGATCCTAAAGGTAATGTAGAACACAAACATCCTCTACGAAAATTATATCTGCATGATATGCCTATGCAGAAATGGTAATTTATATCTATGGATTTTATAGTAGGTTTACCTAAAACCCGATATCAACATGATGCAATCCTTGTAGTAATCGACATATTGACTAAGGTTTCACATTTCATACTTGGAAAAATCAAGGAGGATGGTCATGTGGTGGCTAAAAAATTTGCCAAAGAAATATTCCATTTGCATGGATTTTTGGAGGTAATCATTTCAAATAGAGATTCTAAATTCTCTTCTAAAATTTGGAAAATCCTTCATAGTGTAGTTGGAACAAAACTGAATATGAGTTCAGAATACCACCCTAAGAGAGATGGTCAAATAGAATGGGTAAACCGAGTACTAGAAGACATGCTCTTCATGTACTGCATGGATCACAATTCTTGTTGGTAAGACTACCTACATATTGTAGAGTTTACCTACAATAATGGGCATCACTCCTCGCTAGGAATGGTTTCCTTTGATGCCTTATATGGGAAGAAGTGTAGAATATCATTATCTTGGGAAAACCTAGAATATCGAGTTGTGATTAGGCCAACAATGGTCATATAAATGGAGGATTAGTTAAAGGTAATTAGGTAAATACTTAAAGCAATTGTTGACAGAAAAAAATTTATGCTGATCTAAAAAGGATTCTAAGGAAGTACTCAGTTGGAGACAAGGTGTTTTTAAGGGTTAAACCAATGAAGAGTACTATCAAATCCATGAATTTGAATCCTTGATTTGTGATACCCTTCAAAATCACTAAAAATATTAGTCCAATTGTATATCGACTTGCCTTACCACCTAAAATATCCAAAATCCATGACACTTTCCACGTATCCTTGCTTAGGAAATATGTTGTTAACCTTGAACATGTGTGGGATGTTTCTAGTTTGCAGATGGTAAATCTGGAGGCTATTGAAGTAATTTTGATAAATATTCTTGGGTTTCATTCTAATTCTATGTAGAATCAGACTCTTGAGCAATGTAAGTCCTAGTGGGATCGGTTATTTGAAACAAATGTCACTTGGGAGAAAGTGGATGATATGCAAAAATATTTTCTCTTCTTGTTTGAAAATATATAATGTAATAGTATTATTTTTTTTAAAATTGGAACACCCAGGATGGTGTTTAGTCCAAGGGGGTAGGATGTCATGACCCTCCTTTGCAAATTTTTTATCACAAAGAAATAATGTATTAATATATGATACTTTAATACCTAACTTGATCAATTGAGCCAACTATGTGATATTTAGTTTTTTTGAAAGAGCATGGTACTACTAACATATTGCCAAGATGTGCAGGATCAGGTACACTTGTAAGTGGAATAAGTAATATCATCCACCAAAAGTGGGGGTACTTGAGGTTGGGGAAATAATGATTAAGGCAAATTGGGGGTAACATTTATGGGTACCTTCATATAGACATGCATTCGTTTAGGGATAATCATCAAAATCTAGTCACTTGGAACCCCAGATTGATAACCTAGTAGCTATCATAAAATATCAAGGCTGAGATAAGTGACTAGGTTAACAAAAATATTCCCTCTTTATCTATTACATATGTTTGATTGTCTTTTACTTCATCACTATCTGCATTGATGAATTGAGAAATGGAAAGCATGTGTAATTTGGTTGTTTATGAAAAACCCCTTGTTTTTCTTAGAACCATTCAAAAGAATAGCATGATGTTAGTGTTTGAAAAAAAAAAAACCCTTATTCTATATATATGTATATATAGTAAGTTGATCATTTTAAAATGATTTAATAAATTTCATTTATAAATAATAATTTAATTGTGTTAAAGGATAATAGAGCTTCATTTATAAATGATAACATATATATATATATATAGATTTACTAGAGGAATCGATAACTCATGACAATTCTCTATGCCTCTTCGTATGTTTGAATCTCGTTCCTTGTCACCATTGAGTAACATCAAGTAAACCTTTTACGTAGCTGGATAAGCCGATGCGACATGCCCATTGGTACTACGAGGCCTGAGAGATTGGAATTCTACTCTTCACATTCCTACAAAATTATTTTTACTGTTGAACCAATCCATCAGACCCAAATGATAATTTATATTGTTTTTCATGATAATCAAATTTCATTCAAAAAACAATGAGTATTTTATATTTATAATGAAATAAAAATTATTTTAAAAAAGGTAGCAAATACCTTCTTTAAATATTAATGAAATTCTTTAAAGCATTGTGAACTCTTATTGATAAAAAAAAGATCTTATTTAAAGTGGTAGAGATTTTATTTATGCAAGTCAAATGAAATTGTTGAACCTTTAGATTTAAATAATATATTAAAATGACTATTGTAATCTAGCCTTTAAGAGGAAAGTGTTGTGTCAGGTTTTTGAGTGAACGCAGATATCTGTCGAACCTTGGAGAAGGATCTCCATTGACTACGAGTCTTAAAATAATTATTTAAAAAAAAATATGGGCTACCATCGTAGGGTGGTGGATGGAGAAGTAATGACACAATGGTGGAATTTATGAAGGAAAGGTCAGAAGAAAATGAAGGAGATGAAGTAGACGAAGGGAGAAAGGATATGGAGGAGGATATCGAAGGAGAAATAAAACCCAATCATAGTGGATATTAGATAAATCTACACTAAGACTAATGCTTTTATAAATATGCTGGAGAGAGAGAGAGACCAAAATGAGTATATCAAGTTTGGTTTATAAGAGCTCCTCTTTTGCTTATAGTTGATTAAATTTCTTTGTGTATCTATTTACGGGTTCTTTCTGAACCAGGTCATTGGTTGACTTTGCTTGCGTTATTTATTGTTTCCTTTTAGGAAGTTAAGATTTTTGCTAATTTTTGATTAAACCATGCTTCATTCCCTTAGATGCCAGCTGGGAAGTTCTATCCTTGTGGTTTGAGGATCCTCTTCATGGGTAGGAATATTGTTGTATCTTTGTAGGACCTTCCTATGAGAAACCAATCAATGTCTAGCATCATAGCCTCCCAAGATACCCTATCAATTGGTAGTCACCTACTATAAGTTACCTCATGATGTTGGTAGTGGTTTGGTCAACCTGTCCTTTTCTGGCATAACCTGAGCTTTGGTTTTAAGTATCACCATAGGAACACATAGATGTTACCTCAAGTGGAATAGTACCTTAGGTTGGTTTTTCATCTATAATCCTATACCATTATTCCTACCCAGTCCACCATTTAAGTTTTGAGTCATACCTCTATAAGTTCACCCTCTTGATTGGTGCATCTCTTCTTGGGTATTTTTGGTTCTTGACCTTAGTTGTTTAGGATGTAATCCAAGCCGATGGGTGTACAAAGGATGCACCACATATACTCAATTGACCTCACTATTGTTGTAGCAAGCAGAACCGAAAATAGGAATTTACCTTACATTTAGAAATTTTAGCTTAATTGAATTAGATTAGGGGGTTTAAATAATATAATAGTTTGCTTGGGTTGCATATTTTTTCATTAATTAAATAAAGGATCCTTGTAAATTGCATAGTAACTTTCAAATTAATAATAGAATGATTTGTTTTTGAATTAAAGATGTTGAAATTTGATTTATTAAATAAAGTGAAAATGTTATTTTATAGATTTAAGGTTATGGGACATTGGTTTATAAAATAAGAACAAAATGATTTACTTATGAATTAAAGATGTTGAGCTTTGATTTTATAAAAGTGAAAAGGTTAGTTAAGAGATTAAATCTTATGGGAATTTGGTTTATAAAATAATAATAAATTGATTTATTTATGAATTAAAGATGTTGAGCTTTGATTTATTAAATAAAGTGAAAAGGTTATTTTATAGATTAAAGGTTATGGGAATTTGGTTTATAAAATAAGAACAAAATGATTTATTTATGAATTACGTTGGACATTTTGAGTCCCTAAGCTAAAAGTTGTCATTGATGTCAAAAGGACCTATGTAAGTAAGCACTATGATTTTGCTCCACAAAGAGCTTCATGAGAAGCAAAGGTTTTGATCAAAGGTTCTAGAAGGGATGCATGGCATTTGGTTCCAAAAGGAGCTTCAAGGGAAGCTTAGCAAAAGGTTTTTATGAAAACCAAGGAAGGCAAGGAAAGGTTTTATTTAAAACCAATGGATGGCAGATTTGAAATGGGTTTTTCTTAAAACCCAAGTTGGCTTTTTGTTTCATCGAAAAAGGTGCCCCGGTGATGGAGAAATTTAATTTTAAAGGTTTAGTTTAAATTTTAATTTATTTAAAATTTAAATTTAATTTTAAAATTAAATAAAAGGTTTTTCCCTCCTTTCTTATTGGCGTCGCCGACGTCATGAGGGCAATGTTAAAAGGGCCGACGTATTCGCATTGAAGGATGGCTTATATAAATAAGCCAAAGGTTTTCCATTTAATAAACCTAAGGAGTGTCGCATGATTTTTGAAAACCCAAAGTATTTTTGCATCCGAATATTGCGCAATGAATTTCGTGGAGTGTGACGTGGGCAGTCAAGTCATGGACGGTCAAAGTTTTGGTGCCTTGTGAGGAAAGCACACACAGTTTAAGGAAGAGAGTGCCCAAGGCACTCACGTGGGTAGTGTTAGCTCACGCGGCTTAGCTGCCGCTTGGCAGCACGGTGGGCAGAGGTTCGAAATGCCAAGGCCCTTCGAGGGCTCCTTTGAGGTATGCACTCCGACTCCGATATTTGTGGGGGTAAATATTTTAATTAAAATATTTGCTTGCTAAGGTTTGATTATGATTTTTGTGGGAGATATAAGGTTGAGCAAGCTTTAATATTTTAATAAGGTTTGATATTTGATTAATGTGAGATATTGCCTAAGAAAGCTTTGTGATTATTTTTGAGTGCAAAAGTGTTGAAAGGAAGGATATAAAATATTTGATTTATTTTATGGTATAAGTGGTTTGTGGAGTGACAAGGTTATGCAATGTTTTGATTTATTTTATTTTATGGTACAAGTGGTTTTAGGAGTGATAAGGAAGTTGTGCATTAATTCTTAAGAAGGTTTTCTAATTAAAAGCCTTGGTGAATATTATTGTGAAGTGGAGTAATGTTGATTATTTTGTGATCTTCTAACCCTTGTGAAGATTGGCAAAAGAATATTGTGATTGTGGCAGATTTCCAAAGAGGCTTCTTCATATTCATAAAAGGTATGGGCACATTCTCCTATTGATTGATTATGGTGGTTGATTTCTGAAAATATCTTTGGAGTGAAAAGGATTGATTGTGGTTTCCTTTTCGAAAGTGATTGGTTTAATGCTTCAAGGTTTTCTGGATTGAGAGTTGTGATTAAACCTTGTTTTATAAGCATTGTTGTTGGAGCCCATTGGTTGTGCAAAGAACTTGAACTTGAGTTAGAAGAGAACATGAGTATCATTGTTATGTGAGATTTGTTGTTGAGCATTGTTGGAAACATTTTGAGTTGATTGATACATGCTTGGACTAGGGTTTGTGAGAAAGGGTTGTTCATTGAGGTGATTGGTTGAGTTGAGTTGATTGAGCCTAGTCAAGTGGATGCATGTGGTTGTTCAAGTTCCATAAAACAAACTATTCTATATTCTTGATTTGAGTTGAGATTGAGATTTGAGAATAGAACATATAGAGTCTCTAACAATTCTCTTTATGCTTCTATGAGATTGATTTGAGTTGAGATTGGATTTGAGTATAAAACATATTAGAGTCTCTAACAATTCTCTTTATGCTTCTATGAGATTGATTTGAGTTGAGATTGGGATTTGAGTATAGAACATATTGAGTCTCTAACAATTCTCTTTATGCTTCTATGAGATTGAGTTGAGATATTGATTGAGCATTAAGTATAGAACATATTGAGTCTCTAACAATTCTCTTTATGATTCTATGAGATTGGACAAGTTCTATGTGAGCTTGTTAAGCAGATTTGAGACAAGTCTTTGAGAAGGCTTGTGGACTGATTTTGAGTAAGCTTTTGTGGAAGCTTGCTATGCAGATTTGAGCAAGTCCTAGAGAGGACTTATTGAAGAGATTTGAGCAAGTCCTAAGAGGACTTTATTTATTTAGAGGACCTTATTGAGCAGATTTGGACAAGTTCTATGTGGACCTTGTTGAGAGATTTGGACAGTTCTGTTGGACCTTTGAGAGATTTGAAGTTTTGGACCTATTGAGCATATTTGGACAAGTTTCTGAGTGAGCTTGTTGAGAAAATTTGAGAAGGTTCTGAGTGAACCTATTGAGATAGAGCTTTGGAGGTGACAGAGTATAGAGGATAGAGTCTCAATGGATAGAGATCCAATAGCCAGGACAATTGAAGATAGATCTGAGTGAGGAGTCTTCAAGTGGAGAGAGATCCACCATAGTGAAAGAGAGACAAAGTCTTCTAGAAGATCACTAGCCAGAGTAGAAGGGGAAAGAGTTCTCCTATGGAAGAGATCCATGAACTTGAGATTAGGGGATCAACATCTCCTTTGGATAGAGGTCCATAAACATTGTAATTGGGAAGGATTCCCAAAGAGATTGATTGAGAAAATTTTAGTAAAATATTTTCTCCGTGGAGTAGCCCACATTGGGTGAACCACGTAAATTGTGGTGTCTCTATTGTGTATGGTGTTTTGTGCATTGCTTTGATTACTACTATTGATACTGCTATCTATACACTACATAATATTGAATTGAAAGAAAAAGTAAAAAGGGGTCTTATACTGTTCACCCCCCTCTCAATATAAGCTTGTGTTCTTCAATTGGTATCAGAGCGGGTTCCTTTAGAAGAGTTTGATAGCTTGAAGGAAAAGTGGTCTAAGAACACAATGGATCAAAAGGATCAAAGAGATGGACCCTTCAATAATGTAGTACCAATATTTTATGGAAGTGACTTCTTATATTGGTGTATGCTGATGAGATTTTACTTGATGGCACTTGGCAATGAAGTTTGGGATGCAGTGGAACTTGGATATGATTCAATAGCCAATCCTCCTACAGATAAGGAAGGTAAGCTTCTAATGCATGCAAATTCAAGAGCTATGAATGCAATTATAAAAGGGTTGCATAGATCAGAATCTATGAAGGTTATGGAATGTAAAACAACAAAAGAAATGTGGGAACTTCTGCATGAAATATATGAAGGAGATAAAGGAGTCAGAATGGCTAAGATCAAAAATCTCAAAGGAGAATTTGAGAACCTAAGAATGAGGGATGATGAAAACATTCATGACTATCTCAACAAGGTTGATGAACTTGTACATGAGATGAAAGGTCTTGGAATGAAGGTTGATGAATCTGATGCTTGTGATAAGATCTTGAGGACTCTTCCAAAAAGGTATAGTGAAAAGGTTTCTGCTATAGAAACATCAATTGATAGTGATTCTTTGACAAGGAATTATTTGCTTGGCATGCTTACTACTTTTGAGATAAGAACAAAAGATCCTATTCCTCCGAAAGAAGTTGCTTTCAAAGTAGACAAAAATAAAAAGGGAAAGAAGATAGAATCAAGCAGTGAGTCATCCAGTGATGAAGAAGCAAATTATGGCAGAAGAGATAGAGGTTCCAGAAGACCCATAGATCTAAGATCTATCAAATGTTTCAATTATGGATGGTATGGACACTATGCAACAGAATGCAAAGAGCCAAAGAACAACAATGATGAAGAAAAATAAGATCACAGATACAGGGAATCAGAAAGACATAGGTACCAGAAGAAAAGCAAGGATGGACAAAGCAGACAAGGAAATAAGTTCTTCCAGAGACAAAAGAGAAGCTACTATGCGGAAAATGCAAGTAAGTACTCAATTGATAGTGATGCTAGTTTTTCAGACAATGATAGAGATGAAGTCCTATTTATGGTTAAAGAGAAAGATCCAGTTAAGAAAAGGACTCAAGTTATTCTCAAGTGTTTTAGATGTGGTAAATTTGGACATCTTGAAGATGATTGCACTAGGGATGGTTATAGTTTCAGTGATGATGATTTTGAAGATGCACTTGAAAGACCAGATGAGAATCTTCTAATGGATTTGGAAGATAAAGAAAGTGATCCTATAGAAGACAAGTCAAAAGGAAGTAATGATAAGGACAAAGGCAAACAAATAGAAGATTATTCAGTAGAGAATGGTTATGATCTCAAGGGAGAACTTATCTATGCCCTTGACATAGTAAAGAAGGTTAGAAAGCAACACTCCAAGCTTGAAAGTCAGTTTCAAGAATGTGATGAAGAAAGGTTATTGCTCATAGAGGATTTAGAGAAGTCAAAGGCTAAGGCAAGCAAGTTCAAGGATAAGTTAGAAGCAAATATTTTGGAATGTGAGAAGTTAGCACAAGAAGTGGCTACTCTAAAAGAAGACTTAAAGGACTCCAAGATCAAGATGAAGAGTTTCACAAATAGCTCTAAGAACTTGGATAAGTTCATCTGTGGACAACAATGAACATCATGTTCAATAGGTCTTGGCTTTGGAAAGGTTCAAAAGAAATAGGAAAAAGAATCTACTTCAAGTCTTGATGAAGAAGAAACTTCAGAAGAAGATACATCAGAAGAAGATAGTTTAAGTGAAAGTGGGACATCAGAGGATGAGTTGGACAACAAAGAGTTCAACAAAGAGAGGAACAATGCACAAAGAAGATACAGATGGAACAACAATCAGAATAGGAGACCAATGAGGTCAAGACAAGGAGGCTTCAATGGAAGATGCTTTTCATGTCACAGGTTTGGACACATGGCTTCACAGTGCAGGACTCATGAAAGACAGGTATATGGAAAAGAACAACTTTTCCAAGGTTATTGCTACTCATGCAATGGTTTTGGTCACAAGGCAATGAATTGCAGGATTCATGATAGAAGAGGATATGGCTTCATTAGGAGAAATCCTAAGACAATTGCACATCCAAGGAATAATAACATTAAGTGTTATAAGTGCAATAATGATGGTCACATAGCAAGATGGTGTAGAGAAAATATTCCAGAAATAGGCATGAACAAGAACAAGAACATGAACAGGAACAAGAATATGAACAGAAATAGGAATATGAATAGAAACAAGAAGATGAACAGGAATAGAGACTCAAAAGAATAGAGACTCAGAAAATAATAAGAACAGGAACAAGGATGAGAACCAGAATAGGAACATGGATGAGAACAAGAACAGGAATAGGAACAGAAGTGATGACAGGAACAGGGATGATGACTTGGAAAGAAATAGTGAGAGGATTCAGAAGACTCACAAAAGAAGAGAGAAAGATAAAGGCATAGATCTATGCTTTTGGGGAGTAGAAATACTCCCACCCTAGAATTAACCACCTCATGTGGAGGTGGGGGAGGGGCTAAGCTAAGAGGCTCATTCTTAGCCCCGAGCCCCAAAGGTGACCCTTTGCCATTGATGTCAAAGGGGGAGAGATTTGTGTATTGGGGAGAGATTTGATATGAGATTTGATATTTGAGAGAGCATTGAGCCAGGGGGAGCAAAGTCCCAGGGGAGCAGAAAAGAAGGTCAGGTTTCAGTAAAATGAATATGGGTTGCCATCAATGACAAAGGGGGAGATTGTTGGACATTTTGAGTCCCTAAGCTAAAAGTTGTCATTGATGTCAAAAGGACCTATGTAAGTAAGCACTATGATTTTTCTCCACAAAGAGCTTCATGAGAAGCAAAGGTTTTGATCAAAGGTTCTAGAAGGGATGCATGGCATTTGGTTCCAAAAGGAGCTTCAAGGGAAGCTTAGCAAAAGGTTTTTATGAAAACCAAGGAAGGCAAGGAAAGGTTTTATTTAAAACCAATGGATGGCAGATTTGAAATGGGTTTTTCTTAAAACCCAAGTTGGCTTTTCGTTTCATCAAAAAAGGTGCCCCGGTGATGGAGAAATTTAATTTTAAAGGTTTAGTTTAAATTTTAATTTATTTAAAATTTAAATTTTAATTTTAAAATTAAATAAAAGGTTTTTCCCTCCTTTCTTATTGGCGTCACCGACGTCATGAGGGCAATGTTAAAAGGGCCGACGTATTCACATTGAAGGATGGCTTATATAAATAAGCCAAAGGTTTTCCATTTAATAAACCTAAGTCGTGTCGCATGATTTTCGAAAACCCAAAGTATTTTTGCATCCGAATATTGCGCATCAAATTTCATGGAGTGTGACATGGGCAGTCAAGTCATGGACGGTCAAAGTTTTGGTGCCTTGTGAGGAAAGCGCACGTAGTTTAAGGAAGAGAGTGCCCAAGGCACTCACATGGGCAGTGTTAGCTCACGCGGCTTAGCTGCCGCTTGGCAACACGGTGGGCAGAGGTTCGAAATGCCAAAGCCCTTCGAGGGCTCCTTTGAGGTATGCACTCCGACTTCGATATTTGCGGGGGTCAATATTTTAATTAAAATATTTGCTTGCTAAGGTTTGATTATGATTTTTGTGGGAGATATAAGGTTGAGCAAGCTTTAATATTTTAATAAGGTTTGATATTTGATTAATGTGAGATATTGCCTAAGAAAGCTTTGTGATTATTTTTTAGTGCAAAAGTGTTGAAAGGAAGGATATAAAATATTTGATTTATTTTATGGTATAAGTGGTTTTTGGAGTGACAAGGTTATGCAATGTTTTGATTTATTTTATTTTATGGTACAAGTGGTTTTAGGAGTGATAAGGAAGTTGTGCATTAATTCTTAAGAAGGTTTTCTAATTAAAAGCCTTGGTGAATATTATTGTGAAGTGGAGTAATGTTGATTATTTTGTGATCTTCTAACCCTTGTGAAGATTGGCAAAAGAATATTGTGATTGTGGCAGATTTCCAAAGAGGCTTCTTCATATTCATAAAAGGTATGGGCACATTCTCCTATTGATTGATTATGGTGGTTGATTTCTAAAAATATCTTTGGAGTGAAAAGGATTGATTGTGGTTTCCTTTTCGAAAGTGATTGGTTTAATGCTTCAAGGTTTTCTGGATTGAGAGTTGTGATTAAACCTTGTTTTATAAGCATTGTTGTTGGAGCCCATTGGTTGTGCAAAGAACTTGAACTTGAGTTAGAAGAGAACATGAGTATCATTGTTATGTGAGATTTGTTGTTGAGCATTGTTGGAAACATTTTGAGTTGATTGATACATGCTTGGACTAGGGTTTGTGAGAAAGGGTTGTTCATTGAGGTGATTGGTTGAGTTGAGTTGATTGAGCCTAGTCAAGTGGATGCATGTGGTTGTTCAAGTTCCATAAAACAAACTATTCTATATTCTTGATTTGAGTTGAGATTGAGATTTGAGAATAGAACATATAGAGTCTCTAACAATTCTCTTTATGCTTCTATGAGAAAAGATTTATATAACATATAGAGTCTCTAACAATTCTATTTATGCTTCTAATGATTGATTTAGTAGATTATATTTGAGTATAGAACATATTGAGTCTCTAACAATTCTCTTTATGCTTCTATGATATTGAGTTGAGATATTGATTGAGCATTAAGTATAGAACATATTGAGTCTCTAACAATTCTCTTTATGATTCTATGAGATTGGACAAGTTCTGTGTGAGCTTGTTAAGCAGATTTGAGACAAGTCTTTGAGAAGGCTTGTGGACTGATTTTGAGTAAGCTTTTGTGGAAGCTTGCTATGCAGATTTGAGCAAGTCCTAGAGAGGACTTATTGAGCAGATTTGAGCAAGTCCTAGAGAGGACTTATTGAGCAGATTTGGACAAGTTCTATGTGGACTTATTGAGCAGATTTGACAAGTTCTTGGACTATTGAGCAAATTTGACAGGTTCTATGTGGACCTATTGAGCAGATTTGAGCAAGTTCTATGTGGACCTATTGAGCAGATTTGGACAAGTTCTAAGTGAGCTTGTTGAGCAGATTTGGACAAGTTCTGAGTGAGCTTGTTGAGCAGATTTGAGAAGGTTCTGAGTGAACCTATTGAGATAGAGCTTTGGAGGTGATAGAGTATAGAGGATAGAGTCTCAGTGGATAGAGATCCAATAGCCAGGACAATTGAAGATAGATCTGAGTGAGGAGTCTTCAAGTGGAGAGAGATCCACCAGTCAATGCAATAGAGAGACAGAGTCTTCTAGAAGATCACTAGCCAGAGCAGAAGGGGAAAGAGTTCTCCTATGGAAGAGATCCATGAACTTGAGATTAGGGGATCAACATCTCCTTTGGATAGAGGTCCATAAACATTGTAATTGGGAAGGATTCCCAAAGAGATTGATTGAGAAAATTTTAGTAAAATATTTTCTCCGTGGAGTAGCCCACATTGGGTGAACCACGTAAATTGTGGTGTCTCTATTGTGTATGGTGTTTTGTGCATTGCTTTGATTACTACTATTGATACTGCTATCTATACACTACATAATATTGAATTGAAAGAAAAAGTAAAAAGGGGTCTTATACTATTCACCCCCCTCTCAGTATAAGCTTGTGTTCTTCAATTGGTATCAGAGTGGGTTCCTTCAGAAGAGTTTGACAGCTTGAAGGAAAAGTGGTCTAAGAACACAATGGATCAAAAGGATCAAAGAGATGGACCCTTCAATAATGCAGTACCAGTATTTGATGGAAGTGACTTCTTATATTGGTGTATGTTGATGAGATTTTACTTGATGGCACTTGGAAATGAAGTTTGGGATGTAGTGGAACTTGGATATGATTCAACAACCAATCCTCCTATAGATAAGGAAGGTAAGCTTCTAATGCATGCAAATTCAAGAGCTATGAATGCAATTATAAAAGGGTTGCATAGATCAGAATCTATGAAGGTTATGGAATGTAAAACAACAAAAGAAATGTGGGAACTTCTGCATGAAATATATGAAGGAGATAAAGGAGTCAGAATGGCTAAGATCAGAAATATCAAAGGAGAATTTGAGAACCTAAGAATGAGGGATGATGAAAACATTCATGACTATCTCAACAAGGTTGATGAACTTGTACATGAGATGAAAGGTCTTGGAATGAAGGTTGATGAATCTGATGCTTGTGATAAGATCTTGAGGACTCTTCCAAAAAGGTATAGTGAAAAGGTTTCTACTATAGAAACATCAATTGATAGTGATTCTTTGACAAGGAATTCTTTGCTTGGCATGCTTACTACTTTTGAGATAAGAACAAAAGATCCTATTCCTCCGAAAGAAGTTGCTTTCAAAGTAGAAAAAAAGAAAAAGGGAAAGAAGATAGAATCAAGCAGTGAGTCATCCAATGATGAAGAAGCAAATTATGGTAGAAGAGATAGAGGTTCCAGAAGACCCATAGATCTAAGATCTATCAAATGTTTCAATTATGGATGGTATGGACACTATGCAACAGAATGCAAAGAGCCAAAGAACAACAATGATGAAGAAAAATAGGATCACAGATACAAGGAATCAAAAAGACACAGGTACCAGAAGAAAAGCAAGGATGGACAAAGCAGACAAGGAAATAAGTTCTTCCAGAGACAAAAGAGAAGCTACTATGCAAAAAATGCAAGTAAGTACTCAATTGATAGTGATGCTAGTTTTTCAGACAATGATAGAGATGAAGTCCTATTTATGGTTAAAGAGAAAGATCCAGTTAAGAAAAGGACTCTAGTTATTCTCAAGTGTTTTAGATGTGGTAAATTTGGACATCTTGAAGATGATTGCACTAGGGATGGTTATAGTTTCAGTGATGATGATTTTGAAGATGCACTTGAAAGACCAGATGAGAATCTTCTAATGGCTTTGGAAGATAAAGAAAGTGATCCTATAGAAGACAAGTCAAAAGGAAGTAATGATAAGGACAAAGGCAAACAAATAGAAGATTATTCAGTAGAGAATGGTTATGATCTCAAAGGAGAACTTATCTATGCCCTTGACATAGTAAAGAAGGTTAGAAAGCAACACTCCAAGCTTGAAAGTCAGTTTCAAGAATGTGATGAAGAAAGGTTATTGCTCATAGAGGATTTAGAGAAGTCAAAGGCTAAGGCAAGCAAGTTCAAGGATAAGTTAGAAGCAAATATTTTGGAATGTGAGAAGTTAGCACAAGAAGTGGCTACTCTAAAAGAAGACTTAAAGGACTCCAAGATCAAGATGAAGAGTTTCACAAATAGCTCTAAGAACTTGGATAAGTTCATCTATGGACAACAATGAACATCATGTTCAATAGGTCTTGGCTTTGGAAAGGTTCAAAAGAAATAGGAAAAAGAATCTACTTCAAGTCTTGATGAAGAAGAAACTTCAGAAGAAGATACATCAGAAGAAGATAGTTTAAGTGAAAGTGGGACATCGAGGATGAGTTGGACAACAAAGAGTTCAAAAAAGAGAGGAACAATGCACAAAGAAGATACAGATGGAACAACAATCAGAACAGGAGACCAATGAGGTCAAGACAAGGAGGCTTCAATGGAAGATGCTTTTCATGTCACAGGTTTGGACACATGGCTTCACAATGTAGGACTCATGAAAGATAGGTATATGGAAAAGAACAACTTTTCCAAGGTTATTGCTACTCATGCAATGGTTTTGGTCACAAGGCAATGAATTGCAGGGTTCATGACAGAAGAGGATATGGCTTCATTAGGAGAAATCCTAAGACAATTGCACATCCAAGGAATAATAACATTAAGTGTTATAAGTGCAATAATGATGGTCACATAGCAAGATGGTGTAGAGAAAATATTCTAAAAATAGGCATGAATAGGAATAGGAACATGAACAGGAACATGAATAGGAACATGAATATGAACAGAAATAGGAATATGAATAGAAACAAGAAGATGAACAGGAATAGAGACTCATAAAAGAATAGAGACTCAGAAAAGAATAAGAACAGGAACAAGGATGAGAACCGAAATAGGAACATGGATGAGAACAAGAACATGAATAGGAACAGAAGTGATGATAGGAACAGGGATGATGACTTGGAAAGAAATAGTGAGAGGATTCAGAAGACTCATAGAAGAAGAGAGAAAGATAAAGGCATAGATCTATGCTTTTGAGGAGTAGAAATACTCCCACCTCAGAATTAACCACCTCATGTGGAGGTGGGGGAGGGGCTAAGCTAAGAGGCTCATTCTTAGCCCCGAGCCCCAAAGGTGACCCTTTGCCATTGATGTCAAAGGGGGAGAGATTTGTGTATTGGGGAGAGATTTGATATGAGGAGATATTTGAGAGAGCATTGAGCCAGGGGGAGCAAAGTCCCAGGGGGAGCAGAAAAGAAGGTCAGGTTTTAGTAAAATGAATATGGGTTGCCATCAATGACAAAGGGGGAGATTGTTGGACATTTTGAGTCCCTAAGCTAAAAGTTGTCATTGATGTCAAAAGGACCTATGTAAGTAAGCACTATGATTTTGCTCCACAAAGAGCTTCATGAGAAGCAAAGGTTTTGATCAAAGGTTCTAGAAGGGATGCATGGCATTTGGTTCCAAAAGGAGCTTCAAGGGAAGCTTAGCAAAAGGTTTTTATGAAAACCAAGGAAGGCAAGGAAAGGTTTTATTTAAAACCAATGGATGGCAGATTTGAAATGGGTTTTTCTTAAAACCCAAGTTGGCTTTTCGTTTCATCGAAAAAGGTGCCCCGATGATGGAGAAATTTAATTTTAAAGGTTTAGTTTAAATTTTAATTTATTTAAAATTTAAATTTAAATTTTAAAATTAAATAAAAGGTTTTTCCCTCCTTTCTTATTGGCGTCACCGACGTCATGAGGGCAATGTTAAAAGGGCCGACGTATTCGCATTGAAGGATGGCTTATATAAATAAGCCAAAGGTTTTCCATTTAATAAACCTAAGTCGTGTCGCATGATTTTTGAAAACCCAAAGTATTTCTGCATCCAAATATTGTACAGTGAATTTCATGGAGTGTGACGTGGGCAGTCAAGTCATGGACGGTCAAATTTTTGGTGCCTTGTGAGGAAAGCACATGTAGTTTAAGGAAGAGAGTGCCCAAGGCACTCACATGGGTAGTGTTAGCTCATGCGGCTTAGCTATCTGCTTGGCAGCACGGTGGGCAGAGGTTCAAAATGCCAAGGCCCTTCGAGGGCTCCTTTGAGGTATGCACTCCGACTCCGATATTTGTGGGGGTAAATATTTTAATTAAAATATTTTCTTGCTAAGGTTTGATTATGATTTTTGTGGGAGATATAAGGTTGAGCAAGCTTTAATATTTTAATAAGGTTTGATATTTGATTAATGTGAGATATTGCCTAAGAAAGCTTTGTGATTATTTTTTAGTGCAAAAGTGTTGAAAGGAAGGATATAAAATATTTGATTTATTTTATGGTATAAGTGGTTTGTGGAGTGACAAGGTTATGCAATGATTTGATTTATTTTATTTTATGGTACAAGTGGTTTTAGGAGTGATAAGGAAGTTGTGCATTAATTCTTAAGAAGGTTTTCTAATTAAAAGCCTTGGTGAATATTATTGTGAAGTGGAGTAATGTTGATTATTTTGTGATCTTCTAACCCTTGTGAAGATTGGCAAAAGAATATTGTGATTGTGGCAGATTTCCAAAGAGGCTTCTTCATATTCATAAAAGGTATGGGCACATTCTCCTATTGATTGATTATGGTGGTTGATTTCTAAAAATATCTTTGGAGTGAAAAGGATTGATTGTGGTTTCCTTTTCGAAAGTGATTGGTTTAATGCTTCAAGGTTTTCTCGGATTGAGAGTTGTGATTAAACCTTGTTTTATAAGCATTGTTGTTGGAGCCCATTGGTTGTGCAAAGAACTTGAACTTGAGTTAGAAGAGAACATGAGTATCATTGTTATGTGAGATTTGTTGTTGAGCATTGTTGGAAACATTTTGAGTTGATTGATACATGCTTGGACTAGGGTTTGTGAGAAAGGGTTGTTCATTGAGGTGATTGGTTGAGTTGAGTTGATTGAGCCTAGTCAAGTGGATGCATGTGGTTGTTCAAGTTCCATAAAACAAACTATTCTATATTCTTGATTTGAGTTGAGATTGAGATTTGAGTTGAGATTGAGATTTGAGAATAGAACATATAGAGTCTCTAACAATTCTCTTTATGCTTCTATGAGATTGATTTGAGTTGAGATTGGGATTTGAGTATAGAACATATAGAGTCTCTAACAATTCTCTTTATGCTTCTATGAGATTGATTTGAGTTGAGATTGGGATTTGAGTATAGAACATATTGAGTCTCTAACAATTCTCTTTATGCTTCTATGATATTGAGTTGAGATATTGATTGAGCATTAAGTATAGAACATATTGAGTCTCTAACAATTCTCTTTATGATTCTATGAGATTGGACAAGTTCTATGTGAGCTTGTTAAGCAGATTTGAGACAAGTCTTTGAGAAGTTTACTATTTTATAATTTGTGTAGCAAGTCCTAGAGAGGACTTATTGAGCAGATTTGAGCAAGTTCTAGAGAGGACTTATTGAGCAGATTTGGACAGGTTCTGTGTGGACTTGTTGAGCAGATTTGAACAAGTTCTATGTGGACCTATTGAGCAGATTTGAGCAGGTTATATGTGGACATATTGAGCAGATTTGGACAAGTTCTGAGTGAGCTTGTTGAGCATATTTGGACAAGTTCTGAGTGAGCTTGTTGAGAAGATTTGAGAAGGTTCTGAGTGAACCTATTGAGATAGAGCTTTGGAGGTGACAGAGTATAGAGGATAGAGTCTCAATGGATAGAGATCCAACAGCTAGGACAATTGAAGATAGATCTGAGTGAGGAGTCTTCAAGTGGAGAGAGATCCACCAGTCAGTGCAATAGAGAGATAGTCTTCTAGAAGATCACTAGCTAGAGCAGAAGGGGAAAGAGTTCTCCTATGGAAGAGATCCATGAACTTGAGATTAGGGGATCAACATCTCCTTTGGATAGAGGTCCATAAACATTGTAATTGGGAAGGATTCCCAAAGAGATTGATTGAGAAAATTTTAGTAAAATATTTTCTCCGTGGAGTAGCCCACATTGGGTGAACCACATAAATTGTGGTGTCTCTATTGTGTATGGTGTTTTGTGCATTGCTTTGATTACTACTATTGATACTGCTATCTATACACTGCATAATATTGAATTGAAAGAAAAAGTAAAAAGGGGTCTTATACTATTCACCCCCTCTCAATATAAGCTTGTGTTCTTCAATTGGTATTAGAGCGGGTTCCTTCAGAAGAGTTTGACAGCTTGAAGGAAAAGTGGTCTAAGAACACAATGGATCAAAAGGATCAAAGAGACAGACCCTTCAATAATGCAGTACCAGTATTTGATGGAAGTGACTTCTTATATTGGTGTATGCTGATGAGATTTTACTTGATGGCACTTGGAAATGAAGTTTGGGATGCAGTGGAACTTGGATATGATTCAAAAGCCAATCCTCCTATAGATAAGGAAGGTAAGCTTCTAATGCATGCAAATTCAAGAGCTATGAATGCAATTATAAAAGGGTTGCATAGATCAGAATCTATGAAGGTTATGGAATGTAAAACAACAAAAGAAATGTGGGAACTTTTGCATGAAATATATGAAGGAGATAAAGGAGTTAGAATGGCTAAGATCAAAAATCTCAAAGGAGAATTTGAGAACCTAAGAATGAGGGATGATGAAAACATTCATGACTATCTCAACAAGGTTGATGAACTTGTACATGAGATGAAAGGTCTTGGAATGAAGGTTGATGAATCTGATGCTTGTGATAAGATCTTGAGGACTCTTCCAAAAAGGTATAGTGAAAAGGTTTCTGCTATAGAAACATCAATTGATAGTGATTATTTGACAAGGAATTATTTTCTTGGCATGCTTACTACTTTTGAGATAAGAACAAAAGATCCTATTCCTTCGAAAGAAGTTGCTTTCAAAGTAGACAAAAAGAAAAAGGGAAAGAAGATAGAATCAAGCAGTGAGTCATCCAGTGATGAAGAAGCAAATTATGGTAGAAGAGATAGAGGTTCCAGAAGACCCATAGATCTAAGATCTATCAAATGTTTCAATTATGGATGGTATGGACACTATGCAACAGAATGCAAAGAGCCAAAGAACAACAATGATGAAGAAAAATAGGATCACAGATACAGGGAATCAGAAAGACATAGGTACCAGAAGAAAAGCAAGGATGGACAAAGTAGACAAGGAAATAAGTTCTTCCAGAGACAAAAGAGAAGCTACTATGCAGAAAATGCAAGTAAGTACTCAATTGATAGTGATGCTAGTTTTTCAGACAATGATAGAGATGAAGTCCTATTTATGGTTAAAGAGAAAGATCTAGTTAAGAAAAGGACTCCAGTTATTCTCAAGTGTTTTAGATGTGGTAAATTTGGACATCTTGAAGATGATTGCACTAGGGATGGTTATAGTTTCAGTGATGATGATTTTGAAGATGCACTTGAAAGACCAGATGAGAATCTTCTAATGGATTTGGAAGATAAAGAAAGTGATCCTATAGAAGACAAGTCAAAAGGAAGTAATGATAAGGACAAAGGCAAACAAATAGAAGATTATTCAGTAGAGAATGGTTATGATCTCAAGGGAGAACTTATCTATGCCCTTGACATAGTAAAGAAGGTTAGAAAGCAACACTCCAAGCTTGAAAGTCAGTTTCAAGAATGTGATGAAGAAAGGTTATTGCTCATAGAGGATTTAGAGAAGTCAAAGGCTAAGGCAAGCAAGTTCAAGGATAAGTTAGAAGCAAATATTTTGGAATGTGAGAAGTTAGCACAAGAAGTGGCTACTCTAAAAGAAGACTTAAAGGACTCCAAGATCAAGATGAAGAGTTTCACAAATAGCTCTAAGAACTTGGATAAGTTCATCTATGGACAACAATGAACATCATGTTCAATAGGTCTTGGCTTTGGAAAGGTTCAAAAGAAATAGGAAAAAGAATCTACTTCAAGTCTTGATGAAGAAGAAACTTCAGAAGAAGATACATCAGAAGAAGATAGTTTAAGTGAAAGTGGGACATCAGAGGATGAGTTGGACAACAAAGAGTTCAACAAAGAGAGGAACAATGCACAAAGAAGATACAGATGGAACAACAATCAGAATAGGAGACCAATGAGGTCAAGACAAGGAGGCTTCAATGGAAGATGCTTTTCATGTCACAGGTTTGGACACATGGCTTCACAATGCAGGACTCATGAAAGATAGGTATATGGAAAAGAATAACTTTTCCAAGGTTATTGCTACTCATGCAATGGTTTTGGTCACAAGGCAATGAATTGCAGGGTTCATGATAGAAGAGGATATGGCTTCATTAGGAGAAATCCTAAGACAATTGCACATCCAAGGAATAATAACATTAAGTGTTATAAGTGCAATAATGATGGTCACATAGCAAGATGGTGTAGAGAAAATATTCTAGAAATAGGCATGAACAGGAACAAGAACATGAACAGGAACAAGAATATGAACAGAAATAGGAATATGAATAGAAACAAGAAGATGAACAGGAATAGAGACTCAAAAATAAAAGAATAAGAATAGGAACAAGGATGAGAACAAGAATAGGAACATGGATGAGAACAAGAAGTAACGATAGGAACAGGGATGATGACTTGGAAAGAAATAGTGAGAGGATTCAGAAGACTCACAGAAGAAGAGAGAAAGATAAAGGCATAGATCTATGCTTTTAGGGAGTAGAAATACTCCCACCCCAGAATTAACCACCTCATGTGGAGGTGGGGGAGGGGCTAAGCTAAGAGGCTCATTCTTAGCCCCGAGCCCCAAAGGTGACCCTTTGCCATTGATGTCAAAGGGGGAGAGATTTGATATGGGGAGAGATTTGATATTTGAGAGAGCATTGAGCCAGGGGGAGCAAAGTCCCAGGGGGAGCAGAAAAGAAGGTCGAGTTTTAGTAAAATGAATATGGGTTGCCATCAATGACAAAGGGGGAGATTGTTGGACATTTTGAGTCCCTAAGCTAAAAGTTGTCATTGATGTCAAAAGGACCTATGTAAGTAAGCACTATGATTTTTCTCCACAAAGAGCTTCATGAGAAGCCAAGGTTTTGATCAAAGGTTCTAGAAGGGATGCATGGCATTTGGTTCCAAAAGGAGCTTCAAGGGAAGCTTAGCAAAAGGTTTTTATGAAAACCAAGGAAGGCAAGGAAAGGTTTTATTTAAAACCAATGGATGGCAGATTTGAAATGGGTTTTTCTTAAAACCCAAGTTGGCTTTTCGTTTCATCAAAAAAGGTGCCCCGGTGATGGAGAAATTTAATTTTAAAGGTTTAGTTTAAATTTTAATTTATTTAAAATTTAAATTTTAATTTTAAAATTAAATAAAAGGTTTTTCCCTCCTTTCTTATTGGTGTCACCGACATCATGAGGGCAATGTTAAAAGGGCCGACGTATTCGCATTGAAGGATGGCTTATATAAATAAGCCAAAGGTTTTCCATTTAATAAACCTAAGGAGTGTCGCATGATTTTTGAAAACCCAAAGTATTTCTGCATCCGAATATTGTGCAATGAATTTTATGGAGTGTGACGTGGGCAGTCAAGTCATGGATGGTCAAATTTTTGGTGCCTTGTGAGGAAAGCACACATATTTTAAGGAAGAGAGTGCCCAAGGCACTCACGTGGGCAGTGTTAGCTCACGCGGCTTAGCTACCGCTTGGCAGCACGGTGGGCAGAGGTTCGAAATGCCAAGGCCCTTCGAGGGCTCCTTTGAGGTATGCACTCTGACTCCGATATTTGTGGGGGTAAATATTTTAATTAAAATATTTTCTTGCTAAGGTTTGATTATGATTTTTGTGGGAGATATAAGGTTGAGCAAGCTTTAATATTTTAATAAGGTTTGATATTTGATTAATGTGAGATATTGCCTAAGAAAGCTTTGTGATTATTTTTGAGTGCAAAAGTGTTGAAAGGAAGGATATAAAATATTTGATTTATTTTATGGTATAAGTGGTTTTTGGAGTGACAAGGTTATGCAATGATTTGATTTATTTTATTTTATGGTACAAGTGGTTTTAGGAGTGATAAGGAAGTTGTGCATTAATTCTTAAGAAGGTTTTCTAATTAAAAGCCTTGGTGAATATTATTGTGAAGTGGAGTAATGTTGATTATTTTGTGATCTTCTAACCCTTGTGAAGATTGGCAAAAGAATATTGTGATTGTGGCAGATTTCCAAAGAGGCTTCTTCATCTTCATAAAAGGTATGGGCACATTCTCCTATTGATTGATTATGGTGGTTGATTTCTGAAAATATCTTTGGAGTGAAAAGGATTGATTGTGGTTTCCTTTTCGAAAGTGATTGGTTTAATGCTTCAAGGTTTTCTGGATTGAGAGTTGTGATTAAACCTTGTTTTATAAGCATTGTTGTTGGAGCCCATTGGTTGTGCAAAGAACTTGAACTTGAGTTAGAAGAGAACATGAGTATCATTGTTATGTGAGATTTGTTGTTGAGCATTGTTGGAAACATTTTGAGTTGATTGATACATGCTTGGACTAGGGTTTGTGAGAAAGGGTTGTTCATTGAGGTGATTGGTTGAGTTGAGTTGATTGAGCCTAGTCAAGTGGATGCATGTGGTTGTTCAAGTTCCATAAAACAAACTATTCTATATTCTTGATTTGAGTTGAGATTGAGATTTGAGAATAGAACATATAGAGTCTCTAAAAATTCTCTTTATGCTTTATAGATTGATTTGAGTTGATTGAGATTTGAGTATAGAAAATATAGAGTTTAAAATTCTACTTTATTTATTTGTTGAGATTGGGATTTGAGTATAGAACATATAGAGTCTCTAACAATTCTCTTTATGCTTCTATGAGATTGATTTGAGTTGAGATTGGGATTTGAGTATAGAACATATTGAGTCTCTAACAATTCTCTTTATGCTTCTATGATATTGAGTTGAGATATTGATTGAGCATTAAGTATAGAACATATTGAGTCTCTAACAATTCTCTTTATGATTCTATGAGATTGGACAAGTTATGTGTGAGCTTGTTAAGAAGATTTGAGACAAGTCTTTGAGAAGGCTTGTGGACTGATTTTGAGTAAGATTTTGTGGAAGCTTGCTATGCAGATTTGAGCAAGTCCTAGAGAGGACTTATTGAGAAGATTTGAGCAAGTCCTAGAGAGGACTTATTGAGAATATTTGGACAAGTTCCTAGAGTGGACTTATTGAGCATATTTGAACAAGTTCTATGTGGACCTATTGAGAATATTTGGACAAGTTCTAAGTGGACTTGTTGAGCATATTTGGACAGGTTCTATGTGGACCTATTGAGAAGATTTGAGCAGGTTCTATGTGGACCTATTGAGCATATTTGGACAAGTTCTAAGTGAGCTTGTTGAGCAGATTTGGACAAGTTCTGAGTGAGCTTGTTGAGAAGATTTGAGAAGGTTCTGAGTGAACCTATTGAGATAGAGCTTTGGAGGTGACAGAGTATAGAGGATAGAGTCTCAGTGGATAGAGATCCAGCAACCAAGACAATTGAAGATAGATCTGAGTGAGGAGTCTTCAAGTGGAGAGAGATCCACCAGTCAGTGCAATAGAGAGACAGAGTCTTCTAGAAGATCACTAGCCAGAGCAGAAGGGGAAAGAGTTCTCCTGTGGAAGAGATCCACGAACTTGAGATTAGGGGATCAACATCTCCTTTGGATAGAGGTCCATAAACATTGTAATTGGGAAGGATTCCCAAAGAGATTGATTGAGAAAATTTTAGTAAAATATTTTCTCCGTGGAGTAGCCCACATTGGGTGAACCACGTAAATTGTGGTGTCTCTATTGTGTATGGTGTTTTGTGCATTGCTTTGATTACTGCTATTGATACTGCTATCTATACACTGCATAATATTGAATTGAAAGAAAAAGTAAAAAGGGGTCTTATACTGTTCACCCCCCTCTCAGTATAAGCTTGTGTTCTTAAAATTAAATATGTTGAGCTTTGATTTATAAAATAAAGTGAAAATGTTATTTTATAGATTAAAGGTTATGGGACTTTGATTTACAAAATAATAATAAAATGATTTATTTATTTTTTTGTAAATTAATTTGTATTATTTCAAAAAGGGTATTTGAAAGGTGCCTTGTCGCCTTTTACATCAAGGAACCAAGAGGAATGCAAAAGAGATAAATGAGCCTCCTTAAATAGAACAAACCTAGTAAAATTGAAATACTAAGAATAGAAAATCCAGAAAGGTTAAAATCCATTACAATCCTTTGGAAAAAATGAACATAAAGGAACACCACCAAAAAGAGAAACACAAATATGAGCTGGAAAAAACATCTTACACACCAACATACCAAAGGAAGAGCAATGCATCCAAGAGAAAAACCAGTAGCAAGCCATGAACACCGTCAAGGAAGGGTGTCCGGTTGTAGAAGTTTGTGAACATCAATTTCCAGAACATTTTCCTTCGCTTCCTACTTCAGGGTTTCTTTGTCCTTGGAAGTTTCCTTTAGATTTTCCAGGCAGGCATCTTGAGCAATTTCAACTACATCATCTTCATTAGCACCCCCTTTGACATTGAAAGTGGGTTCAGCAACAGAGACCATGTAGGAACCATTAAAACTTTCACAGAAGAAGAAAATATTGAGATTATGCCTCTATTTTTTAAGGCTAGCAATGACCTTACCAATGGCGATGTAATTCATCTCCAGATAGATGATTGATGCAGTAGTAGTATGGATAACTAATTTATGGAGGAACTTGTCAATAATATCAAGTAAAGTAGACCGATCTTTAGGAGGTTTTACAATGATGGACGATGGGATTTTAGCTACTTCCTTAAGCTTCAGTCATTTAAGAGCTTCTAACAGGGGTTGTTTCAACTTTTATTTCCTTCCTAGAAATAGAGTGAGGTTTATCTTTTTTTATTTTCCTTTTTTTTGGATTATAAGGATGGGGGCTAGGAGTAGAGGAAGAGTTATCTTCTCCATACTCAGACTTAGGTATGTTGCCACTAGGGACATGAAGGAGGAGATAACGGTAAAGGACTTTGAAAAGCCCTTGGTGACTGGGAAGAACATCCTTCTTTTTGTGGGTAGACGTAATGGTGTAGTCGATGGACCAAAAAATAGCAATAAGGATGTTCATGGCTTTGGCTTCACGTAAATGATTCACATAGGCAAGGTGAATACAACATAATTGAGAGTCTGGATTATAATAGGAAATATATTGCATTACAAGAACAAAAAATTTGTAGCAAAGGAGGGGAAAGGTGTCACAAAATAAACCTTTGCTGTAAATTTTATAAACCTCAAAGTTCTTCTTGAAGAAATACAACTCAACCTCCCAGTTGTGTTTGTTGCACCGAATAAATTTACCCTCCAAGGATTGGCTTGTCAGGCCCGCCAACAACTCAATGGAGATGTGAAATTGGACACCATGAATTATGACGTAACCCTTATCCCAAGAGTCAAAAAAGGCCTTAGTTATGTTGTCATCAACCCTAGTGAAAAGCTTAAAAAAATTCAATCAAAGCACTGTTGGTTTTGTCTGTCTACAAATCACGAACCAAAGGATGGAGCTGGAACATAGCAGGATCAATGTAAATGGGTTTGTGCTCTTTCATAGTGGTGAAAAAAGAAAAATATAGATGTCGATAAAGAAAAGGAATAGAAAGAGCAGGATCAAACACCAGGATAATGAACAAGGCATAGACATGATCAAATAAAAGAATGGCATTGCCTTATGAACATTTGCTTTGGGACCATAAAGGTATTAGTGCAAATGGAATGAAGTCTTCAAAAATCAGGGATTAGCTAGGGCAAATTTTCTATTTGCAAATAAATATTAGGTTAAAAACCCAGCCAATTACTTGGCAACACTCTAAAATGGCAGCTTGGCAATTCGAGGTGCATGAAAGGCTTAACCAACAAGATATCCAAGCACAAGACCCTGAAACACTTGGTATG
This sequence comes from Wollemia nobilis, assembly GCA_028583015.1. Taxonomy (NCBI): domain Eukaryota; kingdom Viridiplantae; phylum Streptophyta; class Pinopsida; order Araucariales; family Araucariaceae; genus Wollemia; species Wollemia nobilis. The sequence goes on from JAQPPZ010014268.1 coordinate 165,840, forward strand.
ATTGCCAAATTGATTGTCGAGATGATACTTCGATCAAGAAGTCTAAATATGGTTCCTAAAAAAATAGGATTACACATATCAAAACACATGAGATTCAAATGATTCAAACTTATGTGAAAATATGCCTTGGGATAATAAGAATAAGTGGTCACCCGAAAATGATTAAAATTCTTTAAAGAGGCAATGTGGAAATGGAAAATAGAACCTAGGGTAATGTGAATCCAATCTCCCAAGAAAGGCAAGGTGATTGAATGAAGACGAAACCAAAGGTCTGGCAAGTAACTCTTGGGGATTACAAAGGACAAAAAATTTTGATGACTAAGATTGATAGGAAAATTAATGTTCATCATGGATAACATGAGTTTGGTCCCTCCCTTTAATTTTGTCTCATTTAAGAAGATCATCCACCTTATGGGGTAGAATGTTTGTCCATGTTAGAGGTCCTTGGGGATTGACCCCAATATTATCCAGCTTATCAACAATTGTATTAGCCTCTTTGTAAGTATGTTGAATAATGCAATTATGTTACCTATGAAGGATGAGCTTGTAGTCCTCAATGGTTGGTCTAATACTCTAGCTAGAAGGCTTAGAAGACTTTAAATAATTAATGATATTTAGAGAATCACCTTCCACAATGATATTTCCTGGAATATATTTGATAAATTGGAGGCCTCTCCAGATAGCCTTTGCCTCAGTGGAGTGATTGGCAGTCACACCTAGAGGCTATGAGTAGGCAAAAATAGAATTTCCTAGATGATCAACAAAATTATTTATTTAATAATTAAAGATGTTAAACTTCTATTTATTAAATAAAGTGAAAAGGTTATTTTATTGATTAAAGGTTATGGGACTTTTGTTTAAAAAAAAAATGGTTTGCTTTTAAACTGAAGTAGTGAAGCTTTAGTTTAGTAAATAAATGAAAGGATTGTTTTATAGATTAAAGGTAGGGGACTTTAATTTATTGAACAAATTCAATATTCGATTGACTTAAAAATGATGATCTATGTTGTGCATGTTGAAAGACTCTCTAAGGGTATTTGAAAGGTGGAAATAAAAGTAATGATTCTTTTATGATATCAACTATGAATTAGATGGTTAGAGACTTTATTAAGTTTGCATAGTTGCAATTTGGCAAAGTAAATGTTAGATGCATTTAGGAGCATGTCTATCCTAAACCATGAGTGCCCTGATCCCCTATTATCCTCAAATAATATAAGTTGTGCATGTTGAAATACTCTTTAAGGGTATTTGAGAGGTGAAAACAAAAGTAATAATTCTTTTATGATATCAACTATGCATTATATGATTAGAGACTTGATTACGTTTGTATAGTTACAATTTTGCAAATTAAATGTTAGATGCATTTAGAAGCATGACTATCCTGAACCATGAGTGCCTTGATCCCCTATTATTCTCAAATGATTAATCCATAGATAAGGAGATTTGAATATGTGGGTGAGATTAATGCACCAATTTGCTCTCTACTTACCATTTATTTACTTGTGCTCAAATAGACTAGATTTGTAGGGAGATATCCTTGAATTAAATTGATGTATTACTTATTCTTTAAAATTATTGAGTCTTTACCATACTAAGATGTATGTAATACTTGTGAAATGATGAAGATAATATTTTTAATTTATTATTTAATTTACTTATGTTTGAATTAAAATTCCATTTTGATTACAGTTTGCTCCTTTAAATGTTACTTCTTTCTTAGTATCTTTGATTGCTTTTGTTATATTTAGTATCTAGTATCATTCTTGTCTTCTTTCTAATAAATAAAAAAATAAAACTAAGAAATAAGTTCTAGGGTGAACTTAGAGAGTGACCTAAGGGATTGAGACCTCCTTAGGGTGAACATAGAAATACCTAAGGGATTAAGACCCCTTAAAAATAATGGTGATAATTTTTGTGGGAAGTCTACATCTAAGTTAAGATAGCTCATTGTGAAGATGATATGGATAGCTTAACTCACAATAATCATAGCATACCTACACAAACTAGATTGTGTATGGCATGGTGATGTGTGTATGCCTTCGATTGACAGAAGGTGATAAGTATAGTTGATTGAGGATGAGATAGATAGGATTATTTGTATTAACACATGATATGCATAGATAAATGAGACTTGTATGAGGGTATTTTGTGAGATGTAGCTCTTCGAGAAAACTTAGGATATTTAAACAATAGGTAAATATTAGATTTTTTAGGGGTTTAGGAATCCCTCTCCTTAGTAAAAAAAATAATCTTTTCTTTTATGTGTGTTTTCTGTTTGCTTACTTTTGGTGGTCATTATAAAATTCCCTATGGATCTGGAATTTTTAGAATAGCTGCAGTGGTGTGTTTCTATTTTAATAGCTCAAAATTTTCCTCACACTTATCTATTTATTTAAAAAAAATTTGCTTTTTCTGAAGATTGGTAATAGGATAGGTAATCTTAGATTAATGTTTCACAAAATGTCTATAGTAGTGGATGATGCCCATAAAAATTTGTACTTCAATCACACTAGTGGATTGAAAGCAAATCAAAATGGCCTCTATCTTCTTTGGGTCTATTTTTATTCCATCAAAAAAAGTAATATGCCCAATATAATGTACCTCAAGGACATAAAAATCACATTTTGAGAGGTTATCAAAAAGCTGATTTTCCCTTAACAACTCAAGTAGTATCCTTAAGTGTCTATCATTATATTCCTTATTCTTGGAATATATCAAAATATCATCTAAAATGATCAAAACAAACCAATCTAGTTGTTTTCTAAACACACTATTCATCAGATTCATGAATGTCATTGGAGCATTAAAAAATCCAAATGGTAGCACTGTGAATTCAAAGTGCCTATATTGAGTCTTGAAAGTCATTTTATGAGTCTATTTCTCATGAATTCTCAACTGATGGTTTCTTGATTTCAAGTCGATTTTGGAGAATATGGTTGCTCCTTTCAATTGGTTAAATAAATCCTCAATTTTGGGTAGGAAGTATCTATTCTTGATAGTTCCTTTCTTCAAAATTCTATAGTCGATACACAATCTCAACATTCCATCCTTATTCTTTACAAAAATAACAGGTATCCCAAGGTGACACCCTGGGTTTTATCATCCTTTTATGTAACAACCAATGGATTTGTACATTCAACTCTTGAATTTCTATAGTATTCATCCTATATGGGGTTATATGTATTGGATCAGTGTTAGAAATCAATTCTAGAGTTAAGTTACATTGCCTTTTTGGTGATAAATCAGGTAAATATTTAAGGAACACATTATTGTATTCCTATAGGATGGGGTGTTTTTCAATAACCTATTCCTTTTTATCTATCTCTAATTCATTCAACTTAACCATGAAGATCATTCCACATTTTTATGGTCTTTTTTAGTTCCAAAACTGATAGTAACTAAGATCGATATTAAACTTGTTTATTGACAATTCACCTTCTTTATTTATCACTATTAGTGTAATCAATCCATATTTAATGGAAATTGATTATAGCCTTTTGGGATTTTAACCAATCCATATCTTAAATAACATCAAAGGCATGGAGAGGAGGTACGTATAGGTGTCATTCTATGGAGTTTTTTGGTAAGATGACTTGAATGTTAGTATAACAATGATCCATGGAGTAGGTTTATCCAAAACCATACTCTACTTTCCACCCATCCACCATGAATCATGATCTTTTTGATATATCCCTAACTAAGCTAGATGAAATGAAGCTATATTTTGCTTCTCTATATATCAAAATATTAACATTCTTATTAAAGAGTATACCTTTTAGAAGAAGTGGGGTAACTTATCTATCTAGATGTTGACTACTTATGACTGCATAGATCCTGTGGTTTGGCTTTTCTGGTCATTTACTAGATCCAATTTTATATGGATAATTACTAGCATAATATGGACCCCCACAATCATAACATCCAATCTTGGGTTCAAGGTATCTATTCTAATTATTTTTCTTAGGTTTCTCTATTTTTCTAGCATCTAGGTGTCGTTGAGATCAAGATGCATTATTGGTTATTTTGTTATTATCATTCCTTTTTGGAACTTCTTTTTATCTTCCTCTTGATTCATGATATGTTTTCTTTCATAATATGGGTTATTTTTACTTTTATTGTTTTTCTCTCTTTTCCAATGCACAAAACTTGTACTATTTATTTTCCTCAAAGATTGATGATCTTAAACTGATAGATTTATTTCTACATGATGGGCCATATCGTAGGCCTTTTATATCACTTCTAGCTTATTTATATTAATAGCTAATCTTATTTTAGATTCTAACCCTAGAATAAACTTATGTACCTTCATATTTTCATCTATATCATAGGTAGGAACATACATAAGAAATTCGACATATTTCTGAAAATAATTTTCTACAGTCTTCATCCCTTGGATGAGTGTTGTAAAATCCACAAACATTTCCACATAAAACTATTTTGTAAGAAACCTTTTTTGTAAAGTTTCCACAAAACAGTCTTAGTCATCGATGAATAATTCTTTATCATGAAATATGACTCTATCTCAGTTAGCCATGCTTTAGCTGCATCTTCACCTCCCTTACCATTAACCTTAGATACTTTAACATTCTTTAAATATTTATCCAGCTATAATTCAATTCAATATCTAGCCTCTTGTTCCGCTAGCATTGTATTTCTTTCATATCGTGCTTCAAAATTTTTGTTTTGTGAATTCTAACTTACTAAAATCTACCTCTATTGCTCTAATTGTTCTTGTAAGAGAGACACAACCACTACACAATTTGTTGCATCTGGACTAGGATTGGCCTCATTTCCATTATGAGATCATATCAAAGTATTATTTATTTCGATTGATGGTGGTTGTAGAGGTGGTATTCCTTTGCCTCTACCACTATCTCTACACGGTGTAAATGCCATTCTTCCTAGCCACATGAGAAACTCTTGATTTGGTACTATTCCATATACCTCCCTTTTACTTAGTTTATTTTATAAAACAAGCATTTATATTTTAATGATTATTTAAGAGTATCACTTGCCACACTTACTTTCAGTGAAGTGTCTTGCTAAGAGTAAGATCAATTGGTTTATTTTTTTATTGTAAACCACCATTCCCATGGGAATATTTCATTATTCCTTAGTCACACATCAATACAATTCATGGCTAGATTCTTTCTAGAGTAGATTTCTATCCTATACCAGATTTTAGCCTAAAAAAAGCTTATAGACCTACAACCATGCTCTGATACCTATTGTGGCTACTCCACAACGTACCCCAAATTTTGGGGACCCACCTTTAAATTTTGGTTTTAGTAAGTTTTGACTGTTTGAGTGCATTTGGCTTGAGTAAAGTTTTTGTTGTAGGAGTTTACATTCTTGGGGTTGCTGATTGGAATAGGTCTCATAAATATTCACACGCATGCTTGCATTGGATTCTAGCTGCTATTTCGAGAAGTGTCTCTTTTCTTTTGTGTTGTCTTCTTTTGGCATCTTGGGATTGGGATCATAGGGTCAATTGTTATATTTCGTAATTTTAAAGTTAGGTTCATTGCCTTCTTATTATTATTGAATGTCAATAATTAAAGCCTTTTGATCTACTTTTTGAAAAAAAATACTTAAAAGAATAAAATAAATTTGTCTCTTTTAAAAGTGAAAGCGTGATAAAATATAAAAAGCATTTAGATATATGTATATGGGGCAACTTATAACATATATATAAATACTTCCTTTTATCTAAAAGATATTTAAAAAAATATAGTAATAATAACAAATAAATATATATATATATATATATATATATATATATATATATATATATATATATATATATATATATATATATATATATAATAAAAGTTAAATATATACATACATTCATATGTGTAGATATGTTTAATATAAAAAATAAAATAAAAGTAAAAAATAAAAAATAAAAAAAATAAAAGAAAATATAAGCATGTATTATTATATACATCATATATAATAATACTATAACAAAAAAAGGAAATATATAAATAACGTGAGTCCTCCATAGAAAGGCTTACTTTTTGGGAATCCTTTGTCATATTATAAAGTTAACTTGATTGGCATATAGGTTCATGTTATAATTCTTACTGTTTTTTGTTTGTCTATGCAAAGTTGGAGGACAGAGGTCAATTCGGGCGGGCCCCGCCGCACGCGCGGCAAGAGATGAAACGTGGAACACCATGTGGATCAATAGTTTTATCATCGGAGGCGGATACAACTTGGTAGTGGACATGTACTCGGGCCTGAAGCTGGCAAACATAAACCAATGAGATGTAGCTTGAAAAAGAGTTGGCAAGAGCTGCATCATATGGGATGGGCCAACGCTCGACAAATGGCTTCGACAATAATGACTCAATGTGGACCTATTCACAAAGGAATCAACGGTGATTAGGTGGTGTATAACCACATATTTAGAATTCAATAGACGACGCAGGATTATTGTGATGACGATGCCACGTATTCACGACAATGTAGTAGTCCCACATGCGTAGGTAAAAGACCCAGAAAGAGCTTGCATAGCAGACAGTGTGTAAACGTGGAGGATTAGACCACACAGTGGATTCACAAGTGATGGCCAAGCTACACCATTGCTACAACGAACAACAGTAGCGAGGTAGTGAATATGCGCTATGCGTGGGATGGGGCCCCCAAAATAGAGAAAGGGCAGATGACTTAGCCAAGATGTTTTCACGCAAAGCCAACATGGAGGTCGAGTTTCCAAATAGATAGATATGTCAGGTGGAAATAAACATGGGGAACATCAGGGGCTGCGACATTTGAAGAACATAATAATACACTACCCAATAGAAAAAGACATGGGATTTGGTAAATGACGCAAAGAATGGTTGCTTTTCATGCCAGAATAATCGACGAACGAGGAGTGATTTCAACATGTAACAGAGGAATTTTGGTAGAAAGGAATCAACAACGGATACCAGTGAGGATGTAGACCTCAGGAAGTTTTAAAAAAATATTCTCGATGAAAATTTTGGGTACAGCTCGGCGATGTGGTAGGTATAGCTGTCATGGAAACAACAAATGTAGGTTACATAATGGATAGAAATCCATTCGACCAGCAATGAATATGATTGGTTGAAGGTTTGAAGATATCTGTAGACTACGTTGAGAAAGATGTAAGGGCCAAAAATGGGTTCGGACGTCGTCAAACTGACAGAGACAGTTAGATGAAGACTTGAGCATCAAGCGCAGTAATCAGTGGATTTCAAGGCATGTTGAAGGAGCATTGTGAGCAGATGACTCCAGCAAGGCAGATACAATACGTGAGAAAGACTGACGAAGTCATTAAAATTTTATGGTGAACAATGGTTTGATAGAAAATGAATGCAAGCCACATAAGCAGTGGTGATTGGATAGACTCGAAATCGGAGTATACACAGTGGATGGTGGTAGGGTCCCACGCATTTTGGGACTAGCAAAGCAGTGGACCGGCAAAGAGGACATCTAAGGAAGGCAGTTACACCATGAAAACACAGAGGCACAGGTGTAGAAAATCTATCAAATATTTGTAGTATAGTGGTTGAAACCCTAAGACAGAGCCCCTTCCTATTTTAAATAGCATCCAGGGCACATGAAGGTTTTCATTCACGGGCGGCCTTACAGATTGGTACCGGGTCATGGTAGATCATACGACATCTCCGCAAAATGCAATGATGTGAAGACGCAACCGTAGGATGTGAATCGCATCCGAAGACGGAGGTATTCGGCCCGCAAGAAGAAATGAAGGAGGGTTATGTGCTTGTTTGATCTGCGCGTCGTTCGAAAGTTTACCTCGGTAAGGTTATTTCCTTTGTACATGGTCGATTTATTGAAAATGGGTCATAAAGTTTCGCTCTAATTTATTGATTATATATTATAATATATAATGTGGGAGTCATAAGGTGTAATGGTTAATAAAGTTTAAATTTATTTATTATATATTATAATATAGGAGGTGAGGGAGTTATAAGGGTTGCAAGCCCTTTCATGTCATAAAGGGATTAAACAAGAAGAGTTATAAGGAAATGAAAGGGTCGAATATTTTTGTTTTTTTTGTTTTATAATGTTAAAAGGGGTTATAAGAAAAATAAAATATAAATTCATTTTTATATTTTATTTTTTATTTGTGTTACTTTAATATTATAAGGAAGATAGGTTTAATATTGTTAAAAGGGTTTTAGGGTTTGTTGAGGGAAGCTCATTCATTTTTGTTTGTAATAATGGTGGCTTCATGCCTCCAATGAATTAGGAAAGAAGTGGAAACGAACCATTGGATTGAAACTTTAAATACCCAAAGAGGTCAGTGTACCAAGGGCTGGAAATTTTTGTAAACAAGACTATTCTGAAATAAATGCTTCCATTTTGGAAAGAACAAACTTTGTGAGCAAAACCAAAAGGGGATTACATCTAAAACTACTCATTTATGGTGTATCTTTTCTGCATTTCTATTTGACTTTTATTTATCTGTTTATGCCATTAAAGGGTTACAATAGGTGAATGTTGAATAGAATGCACTTATATTTTATCCTTTGAGTCTCGCACTTGGTCTAATATGATTGTGTTTATTTTGCAGGTCTGTTAGGTCAAGTTGTCTTTAGATTTATCTCATAACTTGGGGTTTTGCAGGGAGGGGATTGTTAACCAAAATTTGATGTCATTTTTGTTTTTCTAGCTAACTCTGTAGATATCTCATGTTGTTTATTTTTTGCAACCTAGATTAATTTTGTGGTCATTTCAGATTGTTATTTTTGGATTCTGGTCATCTCCAAAATTTCTGTTTTGATTTCTTTTACATTCTGGTCATTTCCAGAATTTGTGTTTTTAACTATTTCCATTCTAGTCTTTCCATAATTTCTTCATTTTAATTCAGTGTTTATTCTGGTCCTTTTCTAGAATTTCAAATTTTTAGTTCTTGTTCATTTAGTTCCATTCTGGTCCTTATCCAAAATTTATAAACCTCCAAACTACACTAAGCTAATATTTAGATAAAATTAATCTTATGAGGGGGGTTACTAACGCCAAATTCACATTAATGGAAGATAAAGCAACTGAACACTAACATGCTAACTTGCTAACTATTACTAAGTTGGTAGTGGAATGCCCATAATGAAGATAAAATGAATCTACTAATTGTAAAATGAATCTTACATTAAAGGCATGGAACTTAAATTGAAGTGGACTATTCCACAAACTTTTGAATTTTGAACCTTTTAACTTGAAGTTAAATGAGCTTATGGACTGGGATTTAGGGTAGGTCATACTAATATCAAGAGCATTAAAGGAACCAATCATTTGCATTTTGAGGGTTAAATATCATTATTGTTGAGCATTATTCGATGTGGACTATCAAGGCCCCCTTGTTAACTATTACTTGCACGTTTTGATTTTATTATGGTATACATTAATTCTATTTCAATATTAATTGATTACATATATGCATGAATGTTTGCTTACCAAAACCTTGGGAAAATGGGTGATTTCATCTAATTTCTTTGCAAGAGAGAGTTATCAACATAATACTCTGATTGTGGTGATTACTTTGCAATAGGGAAAAATATTCACTCAATATTTTGGTGCTAGAAGGAGGGCCTTCTTTCATAGCTTTGTGATTTAGATATTTATTTTCTAACAGTCAATGTGGGTAGTTTTGTTTCCACTATATTGTGCTTGCAAGTATAGTGTTTATACAGGTTTTACCTTGAGTGATTTGTGAGAAGCCTTTTAGAGCATTAATTTTTCCAAGCTGGCCCAACCTGAGTACATAGCTACTAGGTCTAAAACCATTGGGGAAACTAATTTCCAAAGTCTTTCTCCCAATTCTAGGAGATCGAAAAGCAAAACTCAAGAGATCGAAATCCCACCCAGCATACTTGAGCTAGGGTCTTCATTAGACTCAAGTACATCTAGTGGTCATGTACCCATTGTTTCCACTGTGACATCTACATAAAGTGTATCTATCCCTATTACTATGATTGTTTCTATTGTTCCCATAGGGTCATCACCATTGAATAACATGGCCCATCATCAACAACAACAACCTGCTCTTTGGTGGGGTGCGCAAAGCTCTCCCTTAAATATACCCAGGGATGTCAATGACATACCTAGACATATTGAAAGGTCGCTACCCAAGTCCACACATGATGGTCCCTTTAAATCTAAGGAGCATGTCCAAATTTACAAAGATTATATGTTTAGACAAGGGGTTACTCATGAAGATGTTGCCTGTGCAGTCTTGATCATATGGCTCAAGAATGGTATAGGAATATTCCTGTAGGGTCCATTACTTTATGGTACCAATTGGAAGTTACCTTCATTAGCCAATTTTGGTTGTTGTTAGATCCTCCCATTATCTATAATTTGTTGATGTCTTGTAAACAATTACCCAATGATCCTATTAGGATGTTCAATGCTAGGTTCCAAAATATTTATGCGAATGTAACTCGCCACTTTATGGTAGATGTCGTTGTGGCTCTTCAATTATATTTTGGATCTCTTGACCATTTAACATTATTTTTTTCTATAATAAATCCTTAGGTTACGACCCTTGCCCTAGCTTACGCAGAGAGAATGACCCTCGAACAACAAATGACTTTGCCATGTGGGGGTTATCCTAATTGTCTGAGATGGGAAAATATGGTCCATAGAGTTAGTTCACCATGATGAATTAGATTATGGAATCACAAGTACCAATGATGAACAACTTACCATATCAACAACCATACCCATTCATCCCCACATATTCACCATTTCCCACTTATCCTAATGCATCCATTCCACCCACAACCATGTTGGCAAACAATCAGATGACCATGCCTGGGTTCAATGTGATCAAAAATTAGTTGGCCATGCCTAGATTCAGTGTGATCAATACATAAATCCCAATGACTTATCCATCAGTCATGCCTCTTCAAAGAATGAACCCTGGGTGGAACCAAAATGCTCAGAATCAAGCTATCATACCCATTCTAGAGGTGGCTAATGTAGGAAATGCATTTGGATATGGGACTACAGTGCCCCAACCACAAGGGTCTGAGTCTAGGATAGATGTATTGGAAAAGCAAGTTACCAAACTGACCAACCACATGGGACACCTACACAAAAATCCTGTACAATCTTCTAGATATAGCTAAAATCACAACCAGAGAGGAAAAGCATCATACAACACTCACCCTAATAATGGATGCGTACCTAATACTATAGCTAATCAAGTAGATACTTTGATTTTTTTTTGTGAATTAGAGCCTTGTGATGAGGAATTACTGCATTGTTGCCAAGGGAAGCAGGATGCTCTGGTGACTAAAGTTGTCCACATTCAAGAAATTGAGGAAGAGGAGGACACTAAGTTCTTAGGAGAAGAAGATGATGAAACTTTGGAAGCCCAAGCCATTAGACATTTTGGGAAAGGAAATCATGGATATTACACAAGAAGTTCTAAGGATCCCAAAACTTCCTGTACTCCTCCAAACAACCCTTTACTTCCTCCTAATGCAAAATGTGATGTTAATCCACCTATGCCTCCTATTTTTGAAGTGTCTAAACCAATGCAAAAGATGCCAAATTCTTAAAAGTTCACTTACAACTTAGAAGAGGATATGAAAAATACTAATTCTAACATCTTGATGTTTGAGGCCGCTCAACTATTGGGACAAGATAAATTCTTTGGGAAAAAGCTGAATCCACATAGTAAAATCCATGAAGTTAAGGGTGTCGAGTCTCAATTAGTTTTGAGAAGGGAAAAACGAGAAGTACCTTCTTTTCTCATAACCATTAGAATTACAGGCAAAAACTTACACAATTGTTTGATAGATTTGGGTGCTTCAACTAATATCATGCCCCTTGATATTTGCCAAAAGTTAGGATTCACACCAATCCCTTCTAAGAGTAAGGTGGTGCAATTGGATAGATCGATGATGGATGCAGTTGGAAGTCTAAACAATGTCCTTATTCAAATTAACTCAGAACCTAGGGTTCAACATCACATGGACATATTGGTACTTAATATCCCCACCAAATATGACATGGTATTGGGAAAATATTGAATTAAGAACCTGAATGGGTATATCATTACAGATTCTTCCCATATGTGGTTGCCTTGGAGAGGAATAACAAATCAAATTTGGGTGGATAGTGAGCCAAGGCTCAAATAAATGATAACAAAGTGTAATAAACCCAATGAAATACAATTTTATGAAACTGAGTTAGGGGTTTACAATTTGGACATAGAATAAGCTATCGAAGAACCTAAAAAAGAGAACCTTTCTTGTAACACTTCGAAAGAGGATAATTTGGTTTGGACTCTAAGATTCGATGGATCTAAGTCAAAACAAGGTGTTGGAGCTGGTATCGAACATACATGTCCTGGTAGTAAGCCTATGCTTACTGCCTATAGATTATAGTTTCCAGCCACCAATAACATGGTAGAATATGAAATGCTTATCTTTGGACTTCAATTGGCCCTAAGGAAGAAATTTGAGTGTCTTAAAGTGTTGGGAGATTTAGAGTTGGTGGTTAAACAAGTTAAAGGGAAATATACTTGTCGAGATAAAAGATTAAGCCTTTACAAAACTAGAGTTAAAGATTTGGTAGACGAGTTTGATGCCTTCAATATATCCCTTATCTCTAGGAAAAATAATCGAATGGTAGATTATTTAGCCATAGCCGCAATCATGCTCAAACCTATGGACCATAAGAAATGTAAGATATTTTCAATACCAACTATAACAAACCTAATTTCAACACAAACCTAGTTATTCAAACTCAAATAGAAAGATTATTTCTTCTTGCAAATCTACAAAACATTGTTATATATTTCCAAATAAAACCCAACAATTTCTTCAAAAAATGATAAATTATTTAATCATCTAATACTATATTTACTTTGGAAATATCTCAACAACTTATTTCCAGCATATATCAAGGATTATTTCAACTTAATTAATTTAACTATTTCAATGTCAATATATTAGACACTTTTAATCCCATTATAAAAGTTATTTCACTATTTCATTAGAATGATTATTATTTTGACTTAATATTTATCTAATCCATATTAGATATAACACAATTTAATGAATCATGTTTCCCTATTATATAACTTCTTTGGTCTAAATATTATTCTCTAATAGTATCAATTCAAATATTGGATTCATTAAATACATTTTCTTCTACTAAGAAGTCATTTCCTTCTAATTATTTTTATCTAATCTTTAAGTCTCTTTTTTTGTTAACATTCAAAGATGTATCCATACTGTTTGGAATTTATATTAAAGTTCAAACCCTTTTATATTTCCTTTCCCAAAGATAACTGAAATAAGAAAATAAAGCTGCATTTTGAATGGTGCATGAATCATATCCTTCCCCTAATCATTTTAAGTATCTTTAAGAATCTCAAGTATAAACATAAGCTTCTATTTAAAATCATGTGGTTTCGAACAATGAAGATGTAGATGGAAAGCATGGTTGTAACTCGTCTTCAATTCCCTTCTGCCTATCACAAATGAGCTATGTGGCAGATCTATGCTTATCAAAGCGAGACACTACTAAACCTAAGGTTCAAGTTTAATAATTATCAACTTATATTATGATTGAGTTTTATTCCCCATTGTTCTATGTAGTGCGTATAATGTTTACCTACAATAATTCGAGCCAAAAAATGTTGTACATTTTTTTTCAAACATTATACTTTGATGTGCACACATATCTAGGTACAAAGTAGAGGGTAGACACAGTTGTTTAAGGGTGACACTGCTACTCATGCATTTATTATAAAATCTAGTTATAGGTTGGAGCTTTTGGCCATCACTCACAATGGGTCTATGACAGTATAACCACATGATATGGAGACTTAGACTGCTCCCAAGGTTTTTAACCAAGCAATAGGAAGATAAACCAATCTATTCAGTCCTTCATAGTGATTCAAAACAACTATATTAAGACATTTACAGATAATAGTACCTCATAGTTTTAGAGGATATTTGTCTTGCAAAATACTCCCAATAACATAGGAAAATAGATCCCTTGCTCCTTCTTTCTTCCACCATATTCCAACACCTTCTCTACACTGCAAATTCTTTGTTCAAATTCAAACCAACACCAAAAAAAATATTCCTCTCCTCATGAATATTTTTCAAGAAAATTCTTGAGAGGTTTCGTTATGAAAGAAACCACTCTCAACTATCCTCCAATAATATTTTCTTTACTTGGCTTTTGCAGTGTTATATAATGTGAAGCATTATTTCATTTATCCTTAATGTTTTAACATATTAAAGTAATTATTTATTAAGTTTTAATAAATATTTTAATTAAAACCCTTTTGATATTTCTTCTTTTTCTATATAGTCTATTACAAAGCACATTAGAAATGTTAGCATGATATCAAATAAAATATATGTAGGCTATATTAAAACAAGGATGTAAACTATGTCTAGCATAGATATATCAATTGTCAATTCATTTTGACTACATTGACCTTCAACTTCCTACTCTTTTGTGAAGGTTTCTATCCCTACAATTATTCAGATCCATTAGAAATATATCATTGATTATCAAAATAAAACATAGCCAAAAATATTTGTCATTAAAAATAATAATTAATACATAAATCCTTTATGTGACAAAGTTGTCCAGGGGAGGGTCATGACAGAGTGTTGGAGAATATTACATTATCTAGTAGATGTCAATGTACCACCTTGGTACATTATTATATTAGGTGTGTGTCCTATATTAGTGAGTTATTTAATATTTTATGTAATGTAATAATGTGTAGGAAATGCACAAGTATCATGTAATTATGTGTGCAAGTGTTGTGAGTGTAAATGTGCACAAGTGTTCATTATGTAAGAGTGCACATGTGTCCTTAGATTAAGAAGAGTCAAGTGAAGAGTCTAGTACAAGTGTGTGTTCAAGATAGAGTCATGTGTATGCAAGTGGCAAGTATAGAAGCCAAGAGTCATAAGACTTGGCATATGAAAGGAAGAGTCATAGTAACCAAAGAGTCATCCTAGAATGGCTATATATTTCTCCATAGAAGACAAGGCAAAACAAGTATGATAATCAATATCATTAGATTATTAGATTATCATATTACCTACTACAATGCTCTATATTGTCATATCTATATGATATATCTATAACAGAAAGATAAGTAATACAATTTTGCATACATTTGAGCAAATAGTATTGTAAGTGTTCATATTTTGGATATTTTACTCCTTATTGTAGAATGTTATTGCATATGAATTGTCTTATTTATCTTTGTTATAGTATCTTTATCGAATTATTATATTACAAATTTATTATATTCGATCCTATGATTATATTCCTATGAATTTCATATTAACAATAAGGCTTCAAAAGCCATCAATTCATTATCTTCATTTAATATAAACCCATTAGAATATGGCATTACCTTATGTTGACTACTAGATGTATACAAATTATAATCACTAGTATTCTTACCCATGGGTAAAGGAAAAATATCTCAAAAATTATTAGTTTTTTTGCCCTTGGATAGAGTAAAATTCTCTCAACCATCAATATTGTTATTTCCTATAGGAAGAAGAATACTTTATCATATTTGAACCAACATAAATGAATGATACTGATGTAGGAGCATCCAACGGTGTAAGAGTGATCTTGCATCACCCAAATTTGTATTTGTTTCATTTTGTTCTAAATTTTATTTAGTTGTTTAGAGGATGGAGAAATAGACCCAACGCTGAAAGAATCATCCCAATATCCTGAGCGGTTTGGGAGATATGTAAATTTTAAGGTCTTCTACCCTATCAAAACTAGTGAAAATCCTGCTAGTAAAACTTGGAGGTCAATTTTGAAGGCCTTAGAGGCCTTTTTGAGGGCTGAAATATGGTGGTATTGTCCTTTAACACATTATTGGGCCACAAACCCCTTTGAGAGCTTTTTGAAAACATGCGCCAATAGTCATTTCGAGCAACGAGCGATGAGTTATGACCTCGGGAAGTTTGCCCCCAAAAATTCAAATTTATTTCAAAAAGTTGTAGTTATGGTCTCTGTAAGCTCTATTTTCTAAATAGTAATACAAGAAAATATTTGGCTCATTTTGCATTTTCTCTACTTTTTGTGGATTGTATGTGTTTTGTTTAATGCAACTCTACTTCAAGTGGTATCAGAGTAGGAGTTCCTGAGTGTGTAAATAGATCACCGAACGTGAGGTAGTTTACACCAGGATTTGTGGTTAGGGTTTGTGAGAAACATGAGAAGAATGCCTCCACGAAGAAACCATGGTGGTGGGAGAAATGCTGTGGTGCCAGAAGAGGATTTTAGAGCTTTGCAGAGGCAAGTTCAAGCTCTGCAAGAGGAGCTGCATAGAGGGTTTGAGCCAAGGAGAGAAGATGGGAGTGAAGATGAAGCTGAAGAAGAAGAGGCCCAATTCAAGGAAGAAGAAGAGGTAGTAGATCCTGCACAAGCCAGATTATATAAGGCCATATCCCAGATTGGGAAGAGATCGAAGATGGAGGTTTCTACATATTCTAGAAATCTTAACCCAGAAGAGTTGATCGACTAGATCAATGATATGGAAGAATACTTTGAGTATGAGGAGGTGGAAGATCCTAAGAGGGTCAAATTTTCTAAGACCAAGTTGAAGGGTCATGCTAGTATTTGGTGGAAGGGAGTATAATTGGATAGAAATAGAAGAGGGAAGGAAAGGATAACAAGGTGGGAGCGGATGGTGGAGAAGTTGAAGAGGCAGTTCATTCTAGCTGATTACGAGTTGGATCTACTAAAGAAAATGTAGGGTTTGAGGTAGTCAAGCAAGTCTATCAAAGAATACATAGAGGAGTTCTATAATATTCTAATCAGAATAGGCCATTTTGAGGCCAACAAGGAGAAGGTAGCCCATTACATAAATGGGTTGAGAGCAAGTATTCAAGAGGAGCTAAGTCTGGTCAGGATGACCACCATAGAAGATGCTTACCAGTTTGCCTTGAAGGTAGAAGAGAAGTTGAATAGAATATTTGAGAGCAAACAGAGAGGAAGAGGTCATGGTGGAAGAACTGGTGGGAGAACAAATGGAGGATGAAATGAGGACCAAAAGAAGAATGGAGAAGCAAGCAACAGTTAGGACCAGAAGGGGGAGAATTCTTACCACCCTTATGAGAAGAATAATGGCTACCAAAGAGGAAGAGGAAGGTCTGGATGAGGGCCTGGAAGAGGAGGATTTCATGGAACCTATTTCCAATGTGGGGAAGAAGGACATCGAGCATACGAGTGCCCACAACACCAAGGGGGAATGAATAAGAGGCCTGAAGGTAATGCCCGAGATATTGTTGTAGATGAAGGTGCTGAATCTGAGCACTCTGAAGAAGCAGAAAGAGGAGAAGTTCTAGTCACAAGGAGAGCCTTGTTGAATGAGGAGAAAGATCCAGATCAGAGGAAGAGTCTATTCCGCACAAGGTGTAAATGTGTAGGTAAGGTGTGTAATGTTATCATTGATAATGGTAGCACTGATAACCTAGTTTTAGAAGGGATGGTTACCAAGTTATAGTTAGAGAGAAGGAGGCACCCACATCCATATCAGATTGCGTGGTTGTAGAAGGACCATAGGGCTTTGGTCAGTGAGCAATGTTTAGTAAAGTTCAATATTGGGAATTACCATGATGAGGTCCTGTGTGACATCCTACCTATGGATGCTTACCATTTGCTATTGGGAAGGCCATGGTAGTTTGATCGATATGCAATACATGATGGGCATGCCAACACTTACTCCCTGACAAAGGATGGAGTGCACCACAAGCTAAAGCCCCTGAAGGAGGTGGAAGAAAAGGTATGTAGCAGTGCCAGAATTTGTTTAGTTGATGGTAGAAAGTTTTTGGATGGTCTGAAGCATGAGCATATGTGCTATGCATTAATTCCTAGAGTTAAGGAAGAACAATGCAAAGATATCCCAATAGAAGTCTCAGGTCTATTAGAAGAATTCCTAGATATTATATCAGATAATGTACCTGAGGGTTTACCACTAGTGAGGAAGATCAGTCACCACATAGATTTGGTACCGGGAGCTAGTTTACCAAATAAGGCAGCCCATAGAATGACTCCTATAGAAAGTGAGGAGCTAAATAGACAAGTCCAAGAGCTACTAAAAAAGGACTGATTCGAGAGAGCTTGAGTCCATGTGCAGTACCTATAGTACTAGCACCAAAGAAATATGGGGAGTGGAGAATGTGTATAGATTCTCGAGCTATTAACAAGATCACCATCAAATACAGATTTCCATTGCCAAGGATGGATGACATTATGGACTATTTGAGTGGAGCCAAGTACTTCACAAAGATTGACCTGAAGAGTGGGTACCATCAGATTCATATCAGAGAAGGAGATGAGTGGAAGACAACCTTCAAGACCAGAGAGGGTTTGTATGAGTGGTTGGTCATGCCATTTGGGCTAACCAATGCACCAAGCACATTCATGTGGCTTATGAATGAGGTATTGAAGGAGTTTTTAGGAAAATTTGTCATTGTCTATTTGGATGACATTTTAATTTTTAGTAAGACTTTGGAGGAGCACCTATTGCATATTCGATGAGTTTTTGAGAAGTTGAGGGAGGAGCAGTTGTTGATTAATTTGAAGAAGTGCAGTTTTGTGAAGAAGGAGTTGGTGTATCTAGGATTTGTCATCTCAGATGAAGGTCTTAAAATGGACCCAGAAAAGGTGAGGGCTATCATTGAATGGCCTACCCCAAGGAGCATTACAGAGGTAAGATCATTCCATGGTCTAGCCAGTTTTTACAAAAAAATTATTAGGAATTTTAGTAGTATTTGTGCACCCCTAATGGAGACAATGAGAGGGGATAAGAAGGAGTTTAAGTGGACTTTAGGAGTAGATAGGAGTTTTGATATGTTGAAGAAGAAAGTCATAGAGCAACCTATTTTGGCACTTCCAGATTTCAATAAGGTATTTTAGGTAGATTGTGATGCTAGTGGTAGTGCCATAGGAGTTGTATTGAGTCAAGAAGGTAAGCATGTTGCCTATTTTAGTGAGAAGCTTAATGATGCTAGGAAGAAGTATTCTATCTATGATCAAGAGTTTTATGCTATAGTTCAGGATTTGAAGAAGTGGAGACACTATTTGTTGCCAAAAGAGTTTGTTCTATATACTGATCATCAGGCCTTACAGTATATTAATAGTCAAGGAAAATTAAATCAGAGGCACTTAAAATGGGTTGAGTTTTTGTAGAGTTATACCTTTGTGTTGAAGCATAGGAGTGGGAAGTCAAATAGAGTTGTAGATGCCTTAAGTAGAAGGTAAAACTTGTTGATAGAAATGAAGGTGGAGGTTATAGGGTTTGATGAACTTAAGAGTTTGTACCTTGAAGATCTAGATTTTGTAGAGGCTTGGAGAGCTTGCTTGGCACCAATTACTTTGGATAGAACTAAATGGTTGGATTTTCTAATCCAAGATGGAATGTTATTTAGAGGAAACCAATTGTGCATTCCAAGGAGTTCGATGAGAGAGAATCTGGTCAAGGAGAAGCATAGTGGAGGGTTGGTTGGACACTTTGGTCGAGATAAGACCATTGCCCTCATTAGTGAGAACTACTATTGGCCATAATTACAACAAGATGTGAAGATATTTGTACAAAGTTGTAGAGTATGCCAGAGGGCCAAGGGTGTGAGGTAGAACACTAGATTATATCAGCCATTACCTATACCAGAGAAACCATGGGAAGACATCAGCATGGATTTTGTTCTTGGCCTACCAAGGACACAGAGGGGGAATGACTCCATATTTGTGGTGGTTGATAGGTTTTCAAAGATGGCACATTTCATTCCCTTCCAGAAAACTAATGATGCAGTTCATGTTGCAGGGTTGTTTTTCAAAGAGGTGGTACGACTACATGGTCTACCAAAGAGTATCATTTCAGATAGGGATACCAAGTTTATTGGGTATTTTTGGAGGACCTTATGGAAGAAGTTGAAGATAGATTTGAAATTCAGTTCTGCATACCACCCACAGACTGATGGACAAACAGAGGTGGTGAATAGGAGTTTGGGTAACCTATTGAGATGCTTAGTAGGAGATAAGCCCAAGGGATGGGATTTGGTTTTACCATAGGCAGAATTTGCTTACAACAATTCTATCAATAGGAGTACTAATAAATCCCCATTCCAGATTGTATATGGGAGCAGCCCAAGGAATGCTTCTGAGTTGAGGAATATGGACAGAGGGGAAAAGAGTAGTGTTGAGGTTGAGGACTTTGTAGAGCACCTGAAGAGCTTGCATGAAGAAGTAAAGAAGCATATTAATAAGATGAACACTCAGTACAAGATAAGGGTAGACCAGAAGTGATGGTTTAAGGAATTCCAAGTGGGAGATGAAGTTATGGTTCACCTGAGAAAAGAAAGGTTCCCTGCTAAAACTTATAACAAGCTAAAAATGAAGAAGTTTGGACCATGCAGGATCATAAAGAAATAGGATTCAAGAAATGCATATGAAGTAGAATTGCCGAGTGGGCTTAACATATCACCTATGTTCAACATTTTTGATTTGGTAGAATATCATGAAGGGGACAATGATGATGGACCAATAGCAAAATTTTGGGATATTCCAACATCTACTCTAGAGAAGGAAGAGATAGAAGAAATCCTGGATACCCGCATCGACAAAAGTACAAGAAATAGGCAGTATGAAGAATATCTAGTTAAGTGGAAGGGCAGGCCTATTGAAGATTCATCTTGGTTGTCAAAGATAGAGGTTGACCACCTTGGTTTTCCTCCAACAATAGAGAAGTGAAGGTCACTTCTCAATTTACCCTAGGTGTCTGATGTAGGAGCATCCAATGGTGTAAGAGTGATCTTGCATCATCCAAAATTTGTATTTGTTTCATTTTGTTCTAAAGTTTGTTTAGTTGTTTAGAGGATGGAGAAATAGACCCAATGCTGAAATAATCATCCCAATATCCTGAGCGGTTTGGGAGATATGTAAATTTTAAGGTCTTCTACCCTATCAAAACTAGTGAAAATCCTACTAGTAAAACTTGGAGGTCAATTTTGAAGGCCTTAGAGGCCTTTTTGAGGGCTGAAATATGGTGGTATTTTAATACATTATGTCGTAAACCCTTCGAGAGCTTTCGAAAACATGCACCAATAGTCATTTCGAGCAACGAGCGATGAGTTATGACCTCGAGAAGTTTACCCCCGAAATTCAAATTTCAAATAGATTGTTCTAGGTGGGAAAAGGGAAAACAGGGTATTTGAGGGGGAATTTCAAATTTGTAAGCAGTTGGTCTCTGTAAGCTCTATTTTTAGAACAGTAATACAAGAAAATTTTTGCATTTCTCTATTTATGTAGATTGTATGTGTTATTTAATGCAACTCTACTTCAAGTGGTATCAGAGTAGGAGTTCCTGAGTGTGTAAATAGATCACTGAATGTGAGGTAGTTTACACCAAGATTTGTGGTTAGGGTTTGTGAGAAACATGAGAAAATACCTCCACGAAGAAACCATGGTGGTGGGAGAAATGCTATGGTGCCAGAAGAGGATTTTAGAGCTTTGTAGAGGTAAGTTCAAGCTCTGCAAGAGGAGCTACATAGAGGGTTTGAGCCAAGGAGAGAATATGGGAGTGAAGATGAAGTTGAAGAAGAAGAGGCCTAATTCGAGGAAGAAGAAGAGGTAGTAGATCCTACACAAGCCATATTATATAGAGCCATATCCTAGATTGGGAAGAGACCAAGAGTTGATGTTTCTACGTATTCTAGAAATCTTAATCCAGAAGAGTTGATCGACTGGATCAATGATATGGAAGAATACTTTGAGTATGAGGAGGTGGAAGATCCTGAGAGGGTCAAATTTTCTAAGACCAAGCTAAAGGGTCATGCTAGTATTTGGTGGAAGGGAGTACAGTTGGATAGAAACAGAAGAGGGAAGGAAAGGATAACAAGGTGGGAGCGGATGGTGGAGAAGTTGAAGAGATAGTTCATTCCAGCTGATTACGAGTTGGATCTACTAAAGAAAATGTAGGGTTTGAGGTAGTCAAGCAAGTCTATCAAAGAATACACAGAGGAGTTCTATAAGATTCTAATCATAATAGGCCATTCTGAGGCCAACAAGGAGAAGGTAGCCCATTACATAAATGGGTTGAGAGCAAGTATTCAAGAGGAGCTAAGTCTAGTCAGGATGACCACCATAGAAGATGCTTACCAATTTGCCTTGAAGGTAGAAGAGAAGTTGAATAGAATATTTGAAAGCAAGCAGAGAGGAAGAGGTCATGGTGGAAGAACTAGTGGGAGAACAAATGGAGGATGAAATGAGGACCAAAAGAAGAATGGAGAAGCAAGCAACAATCAGGACCAGAAAGGGGAGAATGCTTACCACCCTCATGAGTAGAATAATGGCTACCAAAGAGGAAGAGGAAGGTCTAGATGAGGGCCTAGAAGAGGAGGATTTCATGGAACCTATTTCCAATGTGGGGAAGAAGGACATCGAGCATACGAGTGCCCACAACACCAAGGGGGAATGAATAAGAGACCTGAAGGTAATTCTCGAGCTATTATTGTAGATGAAGGTGTTGAATCTGAGCACTCTAAAGAAGCAGAAAGAGGAGAAGTTCTAGTCACAAGGAGAGCCTTGCTGAATGAGGAGAAAGATCTAGATCAGAGGAAGAGTCTATTCCGCACAAGGTGTAAATGTGTAGGTAAGGTGTGTAATGTTATCATTGATAATGGTAGCACTGATAACCTAGTTTCAGAAGGGATGGTTACCAAGTTACAGTTAGAGAGAAGGAGGCACCCGCATCCATATCGGATTGTATGGTTGTAGAAGGACCATAGGGCTTTGGTCAGTGAGCAATGTTTAGTAAAATTCAATATTGGGAATTACCATGATGAGGTCTTGTGTGACATCCTACCTATGGATGCTTACCATTTGCTATTGGGAAGGCCATGGTAGTTTGATCGACATGCAATACATGATGGGTATGCCAACACTTACTCCCTGACAAAGGATGGAGTGCACCACAAGTTGAAGCCCCTGAAGGAGGTGGAAGAAAAGGTATGTAGCAGTGCTAGAATTTATTTAGTAGATGGTAGAAAATTTTTGGATGGTCTGAAGCATGAGCATATGTGCTATGCATTAATTCCTAGAGTTAAGGAAGAGCAATGCAAAGATATCCCAATAGAAGTCTCAGGTCTATTAGAAGAATTCCTAGATATTATATCAGATAATGTACCTGAGGGTTTGCCACCAGTGAGGAAGATCAGTCACCACATAGATTTGGTACTAGGAGCTAGTTTACCCAATAAGGCAGCCCATAGAATGACTCCTATAGAAAGTGAGGAGCTAAATAGACAAGTCCAAGAGCTACTAAAAAAGGACTGATTCGAGAGAGCTTGAGTCCATGTGCAGTACCTATAGTACTAGCACCAAAGAAATATGGGGAATGGAGAATGTGTACAGATTCTCGAGCTATTAACAAGATCACCATCAAATACAGATTTCCATTGCCAAGGATGGATGACATTATGGACTATTTGAGTGGAGCCAAGTACTTCACAAAGATTGACCTGAAGAGTGGGTATCATCAGATTCATATCAGAGAAGGAGATGAGTGGAAGACAACCTTCAAGACCAGAGAGGGTTTGTACGAGTGGTTGGTCATGCCATTTGGGCTAACCAATGCACCAAGCACATTCATGCGGCTTATGAATGAGGTATTGAAGGAGTTTTTAGGAAAATTTGTCATTGTCTATTTGGATGACATTTTAATTTTTAGTAAGACTTTGGAGGAGCACCTGCTGCATATTCGATGAGTTTTTGAGAAGTTGAGGGAGGAGCAGTTGTTGATTAATTTGAAGAAGTGCAGTTTTGTGAAGAAGGAGTTGGTGTATCTAGGATTTGTCATCTCAAATGAAGGTCTTAAAATAGACCCAAAAAAGGTGAGGGCTATCATTGAATGGCCTACCCCAAGGAGCATTACAGAGGTAAGATCATTCCATGGTCTAGCCAGTTTTTACAAAAAATTATTAGGAATTTTAGTAGTATTTGTGCACCCCTAACAGAGACAATGAGAGGGGATAAGAAGGAGTTTAAGTGGACTTAGGAGCAGATAGGAGTTTTGATATGTTGAAGAAGAAAGTCATAGAGCAACCTATTTTGGCACTTCCAGATTTTAATAAGGTATTTTAGGTAGATTGTGATGCTAGTGGTAGTGCCATAGGAGTTGTATTGAGTCAAGAAGGTAAGCATGTTGCCTATTTTAGTGAGAAGCTTAATGATGCTAGGAAGAAGTATTATATCTATGATCAAGAGTTTTATGCTATAGTTCAGGCTTTGAAGAAGTGGAGACACTATTTTTTGCCAAAAGAGTTTGTTCTATATACTGATCATCAGGCCTTACAATATATTAATAGTCAAGGAAAATTAAATCAGAGGCACTTAAAATGGGTTGAGTTTTTGTAGAGTTATACCTTTGTGTTGAAGCATAGGAGTGGGAAGTCAAACAGAGTTGCAGATGCCTTAAGTAGAAGGTAGAACTTGTTGATAGAAATGAAGGTGGAGGTTATAGGGTTTGATGAACTTAAGAGTTTGTACCCTGAAGATCCAGATTTTGTAGAGGCTTGGAGAGCTTGCTTGGCACCTATTACTTTGGATAGAACTAAATGGTTGGATTTTCTAATCCAAGATGGAATGTTATTCAGAGGAAACCAATTGTGCATTCCAAGGAGTTCGATGAGAGAGAATCTAGTCAAGGAGAAGCATAGTGGAGGGTTGGTTGGACACTTTGGTCGAGATAAGACCATTGCCCTCATTAGTGAGAACTACTATTGGCCATAGTTACAGCAATATGTGAAGATATTTGTACAAAGTTGTAGAGTATGCCAGAGGGCCAAGGGTGTGAGGCAGAACACTAGATTATATCAGCCATTACCTGTACCAGAGAAACCATGGGAAGACATCAACATGGATTTTGTTCTTGGCCTACCAAGGACACAGAGGGGGAATGACTCCATATTTGTGGTGGTTGAAAGGTTTTCAAAGATGGCACATTTCATTCCCTTCCAAAAAACTAATGATGTAGTTCATGTTGTAGGGTTGTTTTTCAAAGAGGTGGTACGACTACATGGTCTACCAAAGAGTATCATTTCAGATAGGGATACCAAGTTTATTGGGTATTTCTAGAGGACCTTATGGAAGAAATTGAAGATAGATTTGAAATTCAGTTCTGCATACCACCCATAGACTGATGGGAAAATAGAGGTGGTGAATAGGAGTTTGGGTAACCTATTGAGATGCTTAGTAGGAGATAAGCCCAAGGGATGGGATTTGGTTTTACCATAGGAAAATTTGCTTACAATAATTCTATCAATAGGAGTACTAATAAATCCCCATTCTAGATTGTATATGGGAGCAGCCCAAGGAATGCTTCTGAGTTGAGGAATATGGATAGAGGGGAAAAGAGTAGTGTTGAGGTTGAGGACTTTGTAGAGCACCTGAAGAACTTGCATGAAGAAGTAAAGAAGCATATTAATAAGATGAACACTCAGTACAAGATAAGGGTAGACCAGAAGTGGTGGTTTAAGGAATTCCAAGTGGGAGATGAAGTTATGGTTCACCTGAGAAAAGAAAGGTTCCCTGCTAAAACTTATAACAAGCTGAAAATGAAGAAGTTTGGACCATGCAAGATCATAAAGAAATAGGATTCAGGAAATGCATATGAAGTAGAATTGCCGAGTGGGCTTAACATATCACCTGTGTTCAACATTTTTGATTTGGTAGAATATCATGAAGGGGACAATGATGATGGACCAGTAACAAAAATTTGGGATATTCCAGCATCTACTCCAGAGAAGGAAGAGATAGAAGAAATCCTGGATACCCGCATCGGCAAAAGTACAAGAAATAGGTAGTATGAAGAATATCTGGTTAAGTGGAAGGGCAGGCCTATTGAAGATTCATCTTGGTTGTCAAAGACAGAGGTTGACCACCTTGGTTTTCCTCCAACAATAGAGAAGTGAAGGTCACTTCTCAATTTACCCTGGGTGTCTGATGTAGGAGCATCCAATGGTGTAAGAGTGATCTTGCATCACCAAAATTTGTATTTGTTTCATTTTGTTCTAAAGTTTGTTTAGTTTTTTAGAGGATGGA
The DNA here is from genome assembly GCA_028583015.1 of Wollemia nobilis. Taxonomy (NCBI): domain Eukaryota; kingdom Viridiplantae; phylum Streptophyta; class Pinopsida; order Araucariales; family Araucariaceae; genus Wollemia; species Wollemia nobilis. The sequence continues at coordinate 191,955 of JAQPPZ010014268.1, forward strand.
GAAATAGACCCAACGCTGAAATAATCATCCCAATATCCTGAGCGGTTTGGGAGATATGTAAATTTTAAGGTCTTCTACCCTATCAAAACTAGTGAACTAGTAAAGCTAGTAAAACTTGGAGGTCAATTTTGAAGGCCTTAGAGGCCTTTTTAAGGGCTGAAATATGGTGGTATTATGTATGAACACAATATCGGGCAGTAAACCCCTTCGAGAGATTTTCGAAAACATGCGCCAATAGTCATTTCGAGCAACGAGCGATGAGTTATGACCTCGGGAAGTTTGCCCCCAAAATTCAAATTTCAAATAGATTGTTCTAGGCGGGAAAAGGGAAAATAGGGTATTTGAGGGGGAATTTCAAATTTGTAATGGGTTGGTCTCTGTAAGCTCTATTTTTAGAATAGTAATACAAGAAAATATTTGGCTCATTTTGCATTTTCTCTGCTTTCTATGGATTGTATGTGTTTTGTTTAATGCAACTCGCTTCACATACACTACTAAATAAAGTTAAATTGTTTTCTTGACAGAAACATAATGAATTTTCCTATATGAATGTTTTCTAATGTTTTTTGAATTATCCTCCACATCATCAAATCCTTTCTTATTGAAAAAATAGAGATATTAATATTGATTACCAAGATTTTACATTTTATTATACCCATCATAATAACTAAAATAATTTACTTGAGTCATTGATTTCCTTAATTATCTGTATGTCAAGATAAATTAAACTTCTTAGGAATCATTCAATAAATAAAAATAATATTAGGTATATAACCTAGTATATTAAGAGTATCCCTAAATAATAAGGAACTAAGAGTCACTTCTCCATGGCCATACACCTATAAATAATATTCATAAGCAACAACTACATGCTCACCTAAATTTAGACTATTGTAGTTAGTTAAAAGATGATGATTCCTAATAATAATTTGGGTTGCCCATAAGTTTTAAATCCAATAATAAAAATATGTAGATATCTAATCCTCTCAAAATCTATCAAAATATCCAATATTATCCCAATAGATCTCATCATTATTGTGAAGTTTATGACCTAAAAAGTTGCAAAAACTATTTTTTCTTGAACCAAAATTTGTGACAATAGTCAGAAAACGGAGGTCTTAAACTTGTGCAAATGAGCTGAAATTTTGTGAGTATATTCTAGACATCCATACCTATCCAATGGTTTAAAAATTGCATTAATTGGAGTTGTAAATAAAAAGTTACATGCTCTGCAAGTTGACTTATTTTTCTAGGTCTGCACACACATTTTTGAGAGAGAAGAAGATGAACCAAAGTTGTTAAAACTTTCAAACAAACCCAGAACACTTGCAAAATATTTATTCAGATTCTCCTCACATTTTTACACTTGCTTCTATGTACCATATAAAAAACTAACATGTTTTCTCTATCTATAACCCTTGGAATGACTTTCCAAGTAACCCAACAATCATGGAACATCAAAAGACTCTCTAAGACTTTTCCTATACCACAAAATCCATGGCACACACTTTAAGATATAATATTTACATTACAATAATGTATTAATGCTTAGCATAAATATCCAACATACTCCCCCTTGATGCTAAGTGGTGAAACTACTCTATCTCTTAAATACAAAAATTATTCTTTAGAAACTCCTTTGGTAAACAAATCAGCCAATTGTTCCTTTGTGTTGCAGTAGACAAGATCAAAAAACTTATTTTCAATGACATATCTAATGAAATGATACTTCAATGCAATGTGTTTTGTCCTACTATGATGAACCGAATTCTTGGCAATCTTGATGGCACTAGTGTTGTCACAATTGATAATCGTAGGACTGTCTTGGACTTCTCCAATCTCCTCAAGCATCTTCCTCAACCAAAGATCTTGAGTGCTTGTTATTTTTGCAGCAACATATTCAGCCTCCGTGGATGAAAAAGCAACAATGCTTTGCTTCTTGGAACTCCATGTGATCAGCCCGAAACCAAGAGTGAAATAATTTTCGGATGTAGACTTTCCATCATCTAAACAACCTCCATGATCTGAATCACAATACCCAACAAGCTCCAACTTGTTGTTAGAAAAATAATGTATTCCAAATTTTGAGGTTCCTTTCACATACCTCAAAATCCTCTTGGCAGCCTTCATGTGATTTTGTGATGGTTGATTCATATATCTAGAAACAAGTGAAACATCGAAAGCAATGTCTGGTCTAGTAGTGGTAAGGAAAATTAAGCTCCCAATAATGCTTCTATACAACTTCTCATCAACCCTTTCAAAATCATCATCTCTACACAATGATTCACCATGTGCAATAGGAGTCCAAACCGATTTACAATTTTGCATCTCATATTTCTTCAACATATCATTCACATACTTAGCTTGGCAAACAAAAATTTCACCATTTCCTTGAAACACTTCAATCCCAAGAAAGTATTTCATCAAACCCAAATCAATCATGTCAAACTCACTCATCATGGAAGTCTTGAAATCAACCAACATCTTGTTATTTTTCCTCCATGTAAATCAAATCATCAACATAAATACATACAAGAAGAATGTCCTCACCTTCCTTTTTGAAGTAAAGAGTGGGATCATTTTTGCTCTTCTTGAAACCATACTCTTGAAAATATTTGTCAATCCTAGAGTACCAAGCTCTAGGTGCTTGCTTCAGCCCATACAATACTTTTTTCAGTTTGTACACATGATTTTCTTTACCTTTCACTTCATAGCCTTGAGGTTGTTGCACATAAACCTCTTCTTCAATGTAGCCATTCAAAAATGCACTTTTAACATCCATGTGATACACTTTCAACTATTTTTGGGCATCCAAAGAAAGAACCATTCGAATGGTTTCTTGTCTTGCTACGGGTGCATATGTTTCTTCATAATCCATGTCAAACCTTTGTGTATACCCCTTTGCAACCAGCCTTGATTTGTGTTTTTGTATGCTGCCATCACTATTATACTTTGTCTTGAAAATCCACTTGCAACCAACAACCTTTTTTCCTTTGGGCAACTCAAAAAGTTCCCATGTATCATTATTTTCTATGGACTAAATTTCATTCTCCATTGCTTTCACCCAAACATCATTAGTACTTGCATCTTCAAAACTAGAAGGCTCAATTGAAGATAACAAAGCATAATGCATCATCTCACCTTTGGGTTCTTCTTCATCATCACCATACACATGTATATTTTCTAGCCTTGTAACAATTTGGTCCATCTCTTGTGCTTGACTCCTTTTCAACCTCTTCTCAAAGTTTTTATCTAGCATTTGACTTGGTGGATGAGATTTCAAAGTTCTTTTACCTTTTCCTTGCTTTGGACTTGAGGAATAATCACTAGTACTTGGACTAGTGGAACTAGAACTTGTGCTTGGGCTTGAAAGTGGGCTAGGAGGAGGTGAGGGAACACTTGGTGGTTGTCCCCCAACTATTATTTCTTCTTCATCAACCATGGCTGCACTTTTTCCTTTGTTTTCCACTATTTTTTGATGACCATACACTCCCCCTTCATCAAAAATCACATCTCTAGACACAATAAATTTATGAGCTTTTGGATCATACAATCTATATGCCTTGCTAGTTTTAGAATAGCCAACAAAAATACATGCTACACTCTTGTCATCAAGATTATTTCTAACTTCATCATTCACATGTGAAAAAACAAGACACCCAAAAACTCTCAAATGGCTAACCGTGGGTTTAGTACCATACCATGCTTCATGAGGTGTCATTTTATGGAGGGCTCTTGTTGAACATCTATTCAATATGTACATAGTTGTATCAACCATATAAGACCAATATCCATTGCTCAAACCCTTGGTCTTGAGCATGCTCCTTACCATTTCAACTATGGTTCTATTATTTCTTTTAGCCACCCCATTTTGTTGAGGTGTATATGCAATTGTATGTTGTATTTTAATGTCATTTTGATTGCAAAAATCATTGAATTATTTTGAACAAAACTCTCCTCCATGATCAATCCTCAAACATTTGATTTTATGACCACTTTCATTCTCAAAAAGTGCTTTGAAAGTCTTGAACACCCCAAATGCATCATCCTTGTGCTTCAAAAAATAAACCCAACATTTCCTTGAGTAATCATCAATAAAAGTTATGAAATAAGATGACTTACCCAAAATTTGTGTTTGCATAGGCCCACAAATATCAGAATGAACTAGTTGAAGAGGATATGAGGCTCTCCATACCTTACCTTTAGGAAAATCAATCCTAGCATGCTTTCCCAACACACATGCTTCACACACATCCTTCCTCTCTTCAACTCTTGGAAGCCCATTCACCATACCTTGATTTGATAAAAAATTCAAACTCTTGAAATTGTAATGCCCAAATCTCAAATGCCATAACCAATTCTTATCTTCAAGTGCCAAATTTGCTAAGTTCACACCTCCCTTGTTACCAAACTTCAAAGGAAACATTCTATTTTTAGACATAGGAACAATTGTGACAACACGGTTCCTATTATCCTTATCATAATTAATGCATTCACTATTTTCAAACACAACTTTATAATTATTTTCAACAAGTTATCCAACACTTAACAAATTATTCTTCAGATTTGGAGCATAAAAAATATCATTGATTCTTTTTGTACCTTCTTTTGTTCCAACCTCCATGGAACCTTTTCCAACCACTTCCAAAGAATTGTTGTTTCCAAGCATAATTTTTGACTTAAAACTCTCATTAACATCAAAAAACAAATCATTTTTCTAGTTGTGTGATTAGAGAAACCATAATCTAAATACCAAACTTCATTGCTAGTATTTTCCACCATATCACTAGTTAATAAAATATTATTTTTGAGTGTCTTTATCTTAACAAACATAATGTGAACTTTTATCCTCATTTGTAGTCTTTGACCAATAATTTTTGGCAAGATGACCCTTCTTATGGAATTTTTAGCACTCCACATTCCTTAGATTAGTCCTTCCTCTACCTCTTCCTTGGTTAGAAGCTCCTCTTCCTCTTATACCTCTTCCTCTTTGCTTATTTTTTCCTCTTCCTCTATTGTAACTACCTTCATCTTCATCTCTCCTTGAATATTTTGCCTCAGAATTGAAGGTATTCTCCTCACTCTCCTTGGTGGTTTCTTTAAATATCTCTTCATGTGACATGAGAGATCCTAGCGATGAATATTTAATCTAATCCAACCAACTTACTAGATATAATGAGACCCTAATGATCGATGTTATAAGTAGGTTTTCTATGAAATCTTAAATAATTGTTGGACATAAAAAATCCATAAATTGCTTTAAAAAATAAAATTTTCTTGTAGAATTACTCTAGAAGGATACATGCCTGAAGTTTTAGGTCGTGTAATAGAGATTCAAACCCACTCTAATACCATATTGGATTTTTTTAATACTTTATAGAAATGAACAAAATCAAATAATCACCTAGAAAAGAGAAAATATATCATAAGTAAACATACACAATATAAAGAGTGTCCATTGACACCAAATAATCTTACTAAAGGAAAGAAATTATATCGCATTGATGATTGAGTGAATGGTATCAATGTGCATAAATAGAAAAATTACAAGTGATCTTAAGTCAAGGTTACAAAATTCACCTTACGTTAAAATATTTTTCTATTACATTATTCGTATCTCTAAATGGGTACAATATGAAAAGATTGGCTATGACATCAAGTAAAGTTTACACCATATATTTCAAGACTCATATATCACTTTTAGGATATGGTACACCATATTCAAGATGCTCCTACATGAGCTCATCTTGTGAAGGCCCTAGAAAAATAAATAACCCATGATAATAGGAATAATATTTAAATATAATTTATGAACCATTTCAAGAATGCCAGAGTAAACACATTTAAAATATTAATAAAAATATAACAATAAACAAGATAAATAATGTAATTTGGCTTAAAATTTAAGATGGAGCAAAGTAGACAAGCTATATAAATTATCTTTGAAGAAGTAAACTTATTTTTAACCATATAAATTCTAAAAATGACCAAATATAACAATATAATTATTTATATTTTTTAAATTATTTTATTTGTTTGGTAAAATTCAATTGTACATTTCCATACTTATATAATAATTTATCGAAATAAAAAATATTTATAAGTAATTTAAATAATATTTTTTCATGTAACATATGTAAGTGATATTTTTAGTTTGAAGCTATTTCATAATAAATTATTATATATTATTATTATTATTACAGTAAAAATTATTTATACAATTCAATTTTAATAATTGAATTAAGATTAAATATACTAGCAGTTCTCTTATTGTATATGTAAGATGTGTATTAGAAAATAAATAAACCGCAAAATTTTATACCCATAAAATAATGTTTATCGAGATAAAAACTCATAGTGCAAATATAAAAATAAAATAACTATAAATTAAATTGGTATAACATTGCTGATTACAAATATTATAATAGAATTTCACTACAAATCATATTATAGGACTTAGCACGAATGGTGACGGCGACGGAGGCGATGAAGGCGGGAGCAGGTGTTACAGGTTTGTCTTCAGGTCCTTCAGGTGTTGCTAGGCCTATCGCAGTCCCATCAGGCGGGAATCTCGGTGAAGACCAAAATGGCATGGTGAAACCGACGGATGGTGTTGGGAGCCATTCTAAAACTATTAGGGTTTCATCCTCTTCTCCTTCCAAAGCACCTCCGTGGTCTTCATCCTTTGCTGACAAAGTGCGGTCTTCATCCGACGCGTTTTCTTTCCAAACTCCTTTGCCCTTCTCTGTTACGGGCACTAAAGTTTCTTTCCCGAGTGAGGTTATGGAGCCACTAATCTTCCAAGAGTCTCTCTCTCTTATTGGGAAATTTTTCGGTGCTCGGCCTGATATGGAAACTATCCGCAAGTGGGCTCTATCCAAATGGCGGCTTTCGGGCAGCTTGGAGTTAGTGGCTTTCCCTAGGGGATTTTTCATGATAAGGCTAAACAATGCCCTTGACACCCATCGCATCCTTACCGGAGGGCCATGGTTTTTCGAGCGCCGTAGCCTATTTCTACGAATATGGGGGGAAGACTTTGACCCTGAAACTCAGTCTATCAACATCGCACCAATTTGGGTCAAATTGCATGGGCTCCTCCCATAGTTCTTCTACAATGACGCACTCAAAGGCATCACTCAACCGATTGGAGATTTGGTATCCATCGACCCTACTACTCGATCCAGAACTAGAATGACCTATGCTCGAGTTTGTGTCATGGCAAACCTGGACTTGGCTTTGCCTACCTGCATCAGTATCAACTATGAAAGCTACAGGAGACGCCAAGGATTTGAGTATGAAAACAAGCCCTCTTTTTACTTGGAGTGTAATACTCAGGGCCATCTGCTTTCTCAATGCCCTTCTCAAAAAAAAGAACTCCCCAGTGATTCAAGACAAAATTCGGATACTCAGATCCAGAATATCCAAAAAAAGGCTACTGCCCGAGGTCAACTATCGCAAAAGAAAGCTATACTTTATCAATACTCCCAATCATAGACAAAATATGACTGATGAGATCCTTGGGTGCAACATTGGGATCCTTCCAACTACTTATCTTGGATTACCGCTTTTCCACAGCAGATCTGTCTCGGCTATGTGGAATCATCTTTTAGATCGCCTCAACAAGAAACTAGTGGGGTGGAAAATCTCAATGCTCAGCCAGACAGCCAAAGCCACTCTGGTTCAAGATTGCCTTTAAAGCATCCCTATTTTTTTCTTATCTATTTTCAAATCTCCAGCTACCATCTACCAAAAAATTGAACAAATTCAATGTAGATTCCTTTGGGCTGGAAACGAAAACAAGAACAAATTTTCACTAGTCACCTGGGACAGGGTCTGCTCCAATAAAAATGATGGAGGACTCAGATTTAGAGACATCAAGCGGATGAACTTGGCCCTCATTGCCAAGCAAGCCTAGAGACTTACCATCAATGAAAAATTCACTTGGATTGATATCATTAAAGCTAAGTACCTCCACCAGTCGTCCTTTCTTGGAGAGCACAACCTCCTTATCGGATCCCATTTCTGGAATGGCGTAATCAAAACAAGAAAAATCATCATGGAAGGCCTAAGGTGGTGTCTAGGAACTGGAATGACCATCTATTTCTGGGATGACCCATGGATCCGTGATAAACCTCTCAGCCAAGATCCACATCTTACAGTTCTCAAGGCGACTATCGAAGCCACTTTTGGAGATAAGGTGTGCCACTTCATTAACCAAGGTCCTACAAGACATGAATGGAAACACCTAGCTCTTAATGGGCCCAGGCATATCACCGAGGCTTTCAGGTGATTACAAAACTTATTGAGGACTTGCATCATCCCAAAATCTCACAAAGATGATTCCATGGTCTGGAACCTTGAAGAATCTAGAAATTTCACTATCAAATCAGCCTACTACAGTCAAGAAACTCCCATAGATGGTTGGGACTTATTAAATTAGGTCTGGGTCCTCAAAATCATTCCCAAGGTCAAATTATTTTCCTAGTTGGCCATCCAAAATAGAATCCTCACCATTGACAACTTGATAATCAGAGGGTTACTCATTCCCAATTGGTGTATCTTGTGCAAAAATGCCTGTGAGTCTACTTTGCATGTTTTTTTGGAATGCCCCTTTTCTCTTGCAGTTCTCAACCAGGTCCATAACACCTTTGACATCTCCATAGTCCTCCCATAGTCCATTCCCCTCCTTTTTAAGCAATGGCCCTGGCATTTCAAGAGCAACCAACTAAAATTCATGTGGCAAGCTTGCCTCCACCTTTACCTGTGGCAGATATGGCTTGAGAGAAATGCCAGAATTTTCAAAAATCAAGCCACTAATATGAATATTATCGCTATCAAAATCATGACCCTTGCTGCGGAGAATGCCTCTCTTATTTCATCTTCAAAACGCCCCCTCCTGGCTTAGAATTGGACCTAACCAATCTTTTCAATCTGTCTAACATCTCAGTCATGCGTCATATTTTTGTTGACAGGTCCGTCATCAAGTGGGTCTTACCACCTACTAGGTGGCACAAGCTCAATTTCGATGGTGTGGCTAAAGGCAACCCAGGAGCGGCTGGCGGAGGGGGAATCCTTAGAAATCACAGAGGAGAAATAATTTTGGCCTTTGCCCAGAACCTGGGAATTCAATCCAACAATATGGTAGAGGTGTGGGCCCTATTCCAAAGTTTGATCCTCATGGAAGGGCTGACCATCAATAAACTTATCATCGAAGGAGACTCGTTGCACTGTATTAACTGGCTCAATGGTACCGCTAAGCCTCCTTGGGCCCTTGCTTCGATTTTCCAAGATTGCAAGGCCCTAATTGGCAATTACCCAGAATTAACCATTAAGCATCAATACCGGGAAGGAAACAAAGCTACGGACTGGCTTGCAAACAAGGGAGTCGGCGAATCTGACATTCAAGTGTGGAGAGACTCCTTCCCCATCGGCCTAAGGAATGATCCTACAAGTTTCAATGTTTGCACAATGTGAGTTGTTGCCAGGGGATTGGTTTGGTATGCTGTTGAAACTTGTGATATCGCGACACCCTTTCCTTCTCCTCCTTCGATAGTGAAAATGCAACATGTCGCGATATCATGACACTTTTCGCCTTTGGCCGCAAAAATGCAACATGTTGCAATATCGCGACACTTTTTTCTCCTATGGGTGCAACGTTGCAACTTGTCGTGATATCGCGACACTTTTTTCTCCTGTGGGTGCAACGTTGCAACTTGTCACGATATCGCGACACTTTTTTCTCCTTTGGTCGCGGTGTTACATCATGTCGCGATATCGTGACACTTTTTCTCTTTCGGCCGGGATGTTGCAACATGTCGCGATATCGTGACACTTTTTTCTCCTTTGGTCGCGGCGTTACATCATGTCGCGATATCGTGACACTTTTTCTCATTCGGCCACGGCGCTGCTTCATGTCACGATATCGTGACATCTTTTCTCTTTGGCCGTGATGTTGCAACATGTCACAATATCGCGACATCTTTTCTCTTTGGCCATGATGTTGCAACATGTCACGATATCACGACATATTTTCTCTTTGGCCGCGATGTTGCAACATGTCGTGATATCGCGACACTTTTCTTTGGCCGCAATAATGCAACATGTCACGATATCGTGACACTTTTCTCTGACCGTGATAATGCAACATGTCGCGATATCGCGACACTTTTTCTCTTTGGCCGCGATAATGCAACATGTCACAATATCGTGACACTTTTTCTCTTCGGCCATGATAATGCAACATGTCATGATATCACGACACTTTTTCTCTTCAACCACGACGCTGCTACATGTCACAATATCGTGACACTTTTTCTCTTTGGCCGCAATAATGCAACTTGTCGCGATATCGCGACACTTTTTCTCTTTGGCCGCGATAATGCAACATGTCGCGATATCGTGACACTTTTTCTCTTTGGCCGCGATAATGCAACATGTTGCGATATCGCAACACTTTTTCTCTTCAGCCACGATGCTGCTACATGTCGTGATATCATGACACTTTTTCTCTTTCGATCGGGATGTTGCAACTTGTCACGATATCGTGACACTTTTCTTTGGCCGCAATAATGCAACATGTCGCGATATCGCGACACTTTTCTCTAACCACGATAATGCAACATGTCACGATATCGTGACACTTTTTCTCTTTGGTCACGATAATGCAACATGTTGCGATATCGCAACACTTTTTCTCTTTGGCCGCGATAATGCAACATGTCGTGATATCATGACACTTTTCCTCTTTGGCCGCGATAATGCAACATGTCGCGATATCGCGACACCTTTTCCCCATGGCCACGATAATGCAACATGTCATGATTTCATGACACTTTTTCCTCATCTGGCCGTGACAATGCAACTTGTCACGATGTCGCGACACTTTTTCTCCTTCAGCCATAGTGTTGCAACATGTCGCGATATCGCAACATCTTTTCTCCTTGGTCGTGATGTTCCAAATTGTTGCAATATCATGACACTTTTTCTCCTCTGGCATGACATTGCAACATGTCGTGATATCGTGACACCTTTCAACTTGTCACGATATCACGACACCTTTTCTCTTATAGCCACGATGATGCAGCATGTCGCGATATCATGACACTTTTCCTCCTGTGGCCGTGACAATGCAACATGTTGCGATATCACGACATATTTTCTTCTTGGGTCTCAACAATTCAACTTGTCACGATATCGTGAAACCTTTCCTCTGACACCTTTCCTCCTCTAGCCGCGACGATGAAACTTGTCGCGATATCGTGACACTTTTCTATTCTGGCAGCGATGTTGCAACATGTCACGATTTCGTGACACTTTCTCTCCTTCGGTCGCGATGCTGCATCTTGTCACGATATCATGACATCTTTTCCTCCCTTGGTCGTGACGGCTCAACATGTCATGATATCGCGACACCTTTTCCTCCTTGCTTTCCTATATGCTTGGAACCGCGAAAATGCAACATGTCACGATATCGCGACACCTTTCTTCTTGTGGTGTTTGAATTTTTCTCTGTTCTTTAGCTCTTGGGCCTCTTCGGTCGGTTTGATTAACATGTAAATTTATACTTGTACAAGGTTCAGGGACCTTTCAACACCCTTTCAACCAATCAAAAAAAAAACAAATATTATAATAAATGAACCAAAGAGAGAAATACTTATTATATTCTATATATAGTATATATTTATTTTCCCAAAAAAAATTTGATGTACCCATAAACATATTTAACATTATGAAACATATATGTTGGTTCTTCACATAACAATCATGATTTAATATATCTTTAGAATTTTTTTTTTCTAAATTTGTCAAGAGAGACATAATTGTTGAGTAAGGAGTTTGTATTGATTGATATTGGGAAATATAATAGATGTTTTATTTTTATTCTTCGTGTTAAATTGTGATAACTATTTATTGATTTTAATCAGTTGTTCTCACCTATATTACACCATGAATATATTAGCATGATATTAAAACATCTTGGTATTTATCTATATATTGTTCATCAAGATCTAAACCTTAATCTCCACTTTCAAAGTCAATATAATTAACCAATTATGATTTTAATGTTTTATGTTATATATGTTTTCTATTGGAGCCACTTCCATCGAAATAATAAAATATTACATTTCTAACATGTTAATTAAACCATATCCATTTTTTTTTAAATATATTCTTCATTTACCATTTTAGCAAAGATATTCATCATCTTCCTTAAAATGCTATGTTTTTGTGATCAACTTCATGATATTATTTTCATAAGAGATACAAAAGTGTAGGACACCATTCTAACCTTATTATGTAATTACCCTCTTCTTAACATGGATACCCCATCTTAATAATATTATATAATATTTTATAATATGTATGTGGTATTTGAGATGCCTAAAATAGAGGGAACAATTGATATAATTGTTATAAATAATGTCTTGTTTGGTAGAATATTCTAGTTTGGGTGGCTACTTGCATGTGAATTCAACCTTTACACACTATAGTTAGGGTTGTGAAGAGTCTTTAAAAAGACAAGGGGACATAGATGAGAGTATCTCTCATATTTTGTATCAAAGGTCTTATTTTAAGGTAGTTGACCCCTCGACGAGGTTTATGATTCTGTAATGTGTTTTTATTTTTTTGCAATATAATCTACTATATTTACATTTCATTTTGTAATATTGTTAATTTCAAGCTCATTTTCTATTATTATTGTAATATTTTGTGGATGTTCTTTTATTTTATTACAAGATTCATAAAAATTGGTATCAAAGTGCTTTTTAAGGTCGTGTTTTTCTACATTGCAAATAGTTTACATTCTACCATTTTTACTTTTTAGGTATTAAATTTTCTTGTTTTCATTTGCCTACTCATTTTCTATTAAAAATTCAAGCCTTTTTTCCTTGCATTTTTAGTTTAATAGGTTATAAACCCTATGTCGAGGGTTTTGAAATATCATGGAGGAGCTATTATTATTAGTTAAGCTACCTACAAAGTTTTAGTAAAGCAAGATATGATCAAACTCCAATATCAAGGACTCAAATAATACCTATATATGGACTTGATATCCCATGTATCTTTGGGTATTGTCATGACCCTCCCTTGGCAAACTTGTTATGTGTATGGATTCAAGTTTTTGTTGTGATGCATTGGTAATGGACAATTAATTACTTCAAGACTATAGATGTGAAATATACATTATGGAAATGTTTTATATATTTTGTCAATGAATAGGATGAGAATTCCATATGCTAAGTTTGAGGAAGAAAGAAGCAAATATTAAGAAATAGAATTTGTTACCTTCTTTGAGTTGCAAGTACTTGTAAATGATTTTAACTTTTAAATTAAGTTGTTAATCTTTATTTACTCATCCTGACTTGTTGGACTAATATCGGATGTTATATTGTTAAGAGGGAGTGAGGACTACGAATATGGTTTAATATTAATTTTAAATCCTCATACCTTAATGAGTAAATTAAAAAAAAAATTAAAATTAAAAATAAATATTTATATATATACAATATTCATGGAATGATTGTTAATGGAAGTGGAGGATATCTTGTTTAACTAACTAAACTTTTGTTTTAAATTGGCCCACTAATTTGTAAATTGAATGACAAGCTCTAGGTGGCATCAAAGGATGAGTATGCCAGGAATGAACTAGATATGTGGAGGTGATTGAAGTGGGAAAAAATGGGCGGATAGAGAAAGAGGAAGGGGCCACCAAAGGAAAGGGAAGGATAGTTTTGGTGGAGAGTAGTGAGAGTGGTTGAACGGATATGGTGAGGTGTGACATGAGAGCGCAGGAGTCCGAGGGGTTGTTCGAGGAGTCGGTGTGAAGGATTGGAGTTAGTGAACTATGGAGATCTTACTATAAATAAAAGGTATTTAAGTAAAACCAATCTCTGGTTAGTGTTTACTTAGCTTTCTTTTACATTGAAATATAGAAGCGATAGTTCACTTTGTACTCATAAAACTAGGGGGGGTGGTCTCGACAACATTTAAACCCCCCGGCCGGGGTGTTGATCTTGACCATCAAATTTAGGGTCCCCCCCTTTATGTTACACCAAAGTCTCTTGAATTTCCAAGGGTGTGGTCTTACCAAACCAAGGATACACTGAGTGTTGTTAGTCCTTTGGTGACATCTCATCATTGGATGAAATGTGTTTGGGCTATCTTGTTTTGGTTGAGTCATCTAAACTCTGATGGATTTTAGAATCCTATGACATAGATACAGACGTAGGAGTCTAGGTGACTATTAGAATAGTGCACTAAGAATGTTGACTTTCTGTTGTGAGTATAAGTTGTTAAATTGTCATCTATGAAGGATAACAATGTATTGTATTGGTAGCAATGTGTAGTAAGCATAATAGATATTTTTGGGTCCTTTACCTATGTGTGTGCTGAAAAATGTAGGTCTGCTAATGTGAGTACTCCCATGAGAAGTAGGTTGACAAATATTGAGGCTCCAATAGGTGTCATAGGTGGTTTTGAACATTTTTTGACCAATATGTAGTCATATTAGCTATTCTGGTCCAAATGGTAACTTGTGCATCGACCAATAGGTTATGGGTCGATTGGAATGAATTATTGATAGAGCAAGTAGATATTGTGGTGTGTTACCATTTCAGTGATACAAAAGTTTTACTTCTAGTTCATATTAAAGGCCCAATGATATGTCACTGCTAATAATATTAGGGTTGGCTTTGCATTATGGAAATGCTTGTGATGAAGGATAGATGAAGAACATTGGACATCTTGGAATTTGGAATCTGAACCTGGTAAATTGGGTCTTGTTGTCTATTGATGGTGCAATTGATCCATAGTGTATAGATAGTAGGATAATAAGGTAACCATGTGTTACTGAGTGTGATGAACACTACAATATAGCAAGAACTAGAAATTTAACCTTGTAATGAGGATGGTCGGGTTGTATTAAGTCGACTATGATGTTTGGCTATGGAACCAAATTGAATGACCAGTTTGATAGTAAAGAGATGGAAGCTTTTGGAATTTTACTAATGTGGTAGGAAGGCTTAATGAATGCCTAGCCAAAATGTATTTATCCCTTTGATCATGCAATAAAATATTGAACTATTTTGTTATTGGGTTTTTACCTTCGGGTTTTACCAAGATAAATCATTGTGTTATGGATCTTGTGATGGTTTATTGTGATGGAATTATGTTATTTATTTTTTAATGGAATGGTATGATAAATATAATTAGTTCTTTGAAATATGATTTTATGAGTTGCGCATTGTTGTGTAATTTCAAGAACATTGTTGTAATAGCTTAGCAAGTAACAATCATTGAAATGGAATGCTTGGAAACTTTCATTATTATAGAAGAGTCTTACTCTCGGTTGTCTGTATAATGAGTAGCATATGTATCTTGAATGGTTGCTTTATCTAGTGTTGAATATCTACATGGCTGAATGAACATTTATTCTTCTTCATTTTGGAAAGATGTGCAAGAGTCAATTAAGCAAGTTTACAAAATTGTAAATATCTCAGAGTAGCAAACTTGGTTGTAAGAAGAGAAGTCAGTTTAGTTACAAAGTGATAGTAAAGGTAGAATGGACTAAGCCTTCAATGAAATGTTAGTTAATCAAGAAGTGCTAATGATAGTCTATGTGTATCGATCTCTAAAAACCTATCATAGAATGACTTATGGTTTGGGTGTTACAACGTGGTACTCTCGAGAGAATGAGAGAAATAATTTAAGACCACCATAGGTTATGTGGAGGTTGTAGTTGCAATTTTAAAACAAGGAAAATGTTGGTCCATGTTCATAACTGGAAGCACGGTTGAATTAGGGACTGGATAATCTTATTAGAGATTGATAGGGAAAGATGCCTATATTATAAATTAAAAAAAAATAGAGAAGAGGAGTAAAGATAAACTACCCTTGGGTAAATCCAAGAAAGGAGACTTGGAGGGCATGTAGACTTAATAAATATATTAAATGAAAGTTAATTTTGGAAACATGGGTAGGCTTTGTTGATGTTTTACAATACTTCTGCACTAAAGGAGATGTGTAGAAAGTATAGTTGTAGTGGCCTTTGGTACTTTACACTAAAATAATTGTGTAAAGTAAAGAATTGGCTAATCCTAGATCTTCTACACTAAAGGAAATGTGAAGAAGTATGAACTAGGACTCCACATTTCAAAATAATGAAAGAGGAGATATCTACTAGCTAAGAAATGAGTAAGTTAGCTAGTATGAAGGAATGACATCTAGTACTTCCCAGAATGACTTGTGGAAATTAGAGATGGATGACCTCAAAGCCTTGTTGACTATGACCAAAGGATTAGGGTAAGAAATAGTTAATGAAGGACCACTATGATTCAACTGGGTGCTAACGGATTTGAGTACTTGGTTAAGTAGAAGATTGTTAGGTATATATATATATATATACATATATACATATATACTTATGTATAAAAACTTTAGATTGGATATTTTAGGAAGTGAATGATTTTGAGGTCGTGACATCTGGTATTAGAGCATGGTTCGTAGTGGGATAGGTTCACTACATAGAAAATAGTTTTGGTATGTAGTAGAAAGCATACATAAGTAGGAATTGAACCCTACCAATAAGAATACCTATTAGAAGTAAATTTATTGAATTACTTGAGATGATAGGGTAAATAATTACTAGTGAGAAGAGCAATTTGAAGGACTAATTGCTAATGAATTCTTACTACCTCTTTTGTGTATGGCTAGGGATAATGCCACCAAAGAGAAGAAGAGGAAGTGTTGCCCCATCGACAAGGCAGACACAATAGACTAATATGGAGAGTAGGAATCCAGAGGTGGGATCAGGGAACCCTAGTGATGAAAGGGAAAATCCTAGTAATGAGAATCTCATTGAGACAATGGCTCTACTTCAGGAGTAGATAGAAACCCAAAAATAATTGTTGGATGTCGTGTTGAGTCGAGAAACATAGATAGGAAACCCTAGAGTGAGTTAGGAAAATGAACCTCTGACTGAGGCACAGTAGGCTAGGGTCATATTAGAGGCCGAGTTGGGTAGGGAAATGAAACATTTGAAATATTCCAAATTTAATGGAGAGGAAGATGGGGACAAGGCCGAGGCATGGTTAAAAGAGATAGAAACATACTATAACATGAAGAATTTTTCCTCAAGCACTCGAACCTCTTATGCCACACTACATTTGCAAGGTGATGGTTTAGCTTGGTGGGAAGTGTACAGTGATGAACTAGGTCTTGAGGCAGCAGTTGACCTAAAATGGGTAGAGTTTGTAAAAGCCTTCAAAGATAGATTTCTCACAGAACATTTCTATTCCCAAAAATTTGAAGAATTCTCTAGACTTCGGTAGGGGACTAGGATAGTGGAAAAGTATTATCAAATATTTATCAAGTTAATGAAGTATGTACCTGCTTATAACAAGAAAATGAAGATCCATAAGTTCATATGGGAAGCGGACCCTATAATTGGACAAGAAGTGGACATGAGGGAACCCAAAACTCTATAAAAGGCCTACGATTTAGCCAGGAAAGCTGAAGCATATCTCAAACCCATATTTGATTATGAAAGACTAGATGAAGAGGGTAAAGAGGCACTAAGAAAGAGAAATAGTGCAAGTTTTGTAAAATGGGAAGAGAAACAAGCAAACAAGAACGTTTCTCAACAGGATCGAGGAAATGATAGGAAGAAAGGAAAGTTTAGGAAAAGGTTCCAGGGGAAGAACCGAAATAACAACAAGGGTAATAACAGACAATTATAGGGATAGATTAATTCTCCATCTACGAAAAGAGTAGAAGAGGGACAGAAGTGAAAAGAACATCCAAGGCCGAAAGAAGGATGTTATCTTTGTAGAGGACCACATTATGCTTCTAATTGCCCATGGAGAGCCAAAATGAGTTCTAAAGGAAAGGAACCAATGTACAAAGAAACTGCACCTAGAGAGCCCACACACAAGATTTATGCAACTACAAGAAACCAGAATCTTGATGGTCAAGCCATACCACTAGTGATTAAAGGTAAGATTTTTGGTAGGGATGTTAAAATCTTAATTGATAGTGGTGCTACAGATAGTTTTATTTCCACTAGTTTAGTTAAAGATATTTTATAAAGGCTTAGAATCTTGGCTCATGGGTGGAAGGTCGAGTATGGTTCAGGATAAACCTACTCCATCAATCAATGTTATCCTATGGCAGAAATCACCTTACCTAGTGGAATAACAGAAGGATGTTTGTATGTAGTACCTTTGCATGCTTTTGACATAATTCTAGGAATGGATTAGCTGCAAGTGCATAGGGTAATACTCAACTTTCAGGATAGATGGATTGAGTACATAGATGATAGGGGTGTTGTGCGTAGGATGTATAGTCTTCAAGGGGCTTTTCAACCTCAAATCCTATCGGCAATGCAACTTAAGAAGGCCATAAAGAAAGGTGGAATGGTCTATGTTATCAAGATAAATAAAATTGATAAAGAAAAGGAGGAAGTGTTTGAGAAACACCCAATTATTCAGGATTTTAGGGATGTTTTTCTAGAATATTTACCTAGATTACCTCCTAAATGGGAATTTTATTTTACTATTGAGCTTCAACCTAGAACAAAACCAATACATAGATCTCCTTATATAATGAATCCCATAGAAATGCAAGATTTGAAGGTGCAATTACAAGGGTTACTAGAGAAAGGATTGATCAAACCAAGTGTATCACCTTGGGGTGCACCTATATTATTTGTAAAGAAGAAGGATGGTTCCTTGAGGTTATGCATAGACTATAGAATGTTAAACAAGGAAACTATCAAAAATAGATATCCTCTACCTAGAATCGAAGATCTCTTTGATCAACTCAAAGATGCCACAATATTCACAAAGATTGATTTGAAGTCAGGATACCACCAATTGAGGATCCATGAGGAGGATACCCATAAGACAACCTTTAAAACTCATTATGGATATTATGATTTTGTTGTCTTGCATTTTGGCTTAACAAATGCTCTAGCAGCATTTATGAATTTGATGAATAGTATCTTTAGGAAGTACTTGGATAGATTTGTACTGGTATTTTTGGATGATATTTTGATATATTCCAAAAATAAAATAGAGCATGATGAGCATCTCTGGATTGTGCTAGAACTATTAAGGAAAAATCAGTTGTATGGGAACCTATCCAAGTGTGAATTTTATGTGTTATAAGTGCAATACTTAGGACATATAGTGTCGGTTGAAGGGATCACAGTGGATCCAAAGAAAATAGAAGCCATTTTGAATTGGCCGCCACCTACCAATGTGATAGAATTTTGAATTTTCATGGGATTAACTGGATACTATAGGCGTTATGTGAGGGACTATGCCAAGATCACCTCACCAATAACCAACCTTCATAGAAAAGGAAAAGAATTCAAGTGGATAGAGAAATGTGAGGAAGCCTTTGGTTTGCTAAAGCAAAATCTTACCATACCTCCTATATTAAAGGTACCTGATCCTCAAGGAAGTTTCTCTATTTGTACAGATGCATCCTTAGAAGGTTTGGGAGGAGTGCTCTCTCAAGAAGAAGCCATGGTAGCCTATGGATCTAGGAAACTAAAGAGACATGAAGTTAATTATGCAACCCATGACTTAGAGTTGGTAACTATGGTTTTTGCTCTCAAGATTTGGTGATATTATCTGGTCGGGAGACCCTTTGAGCTAAGGATAGACCATTAGAGTCTACAATATATATTCACTCAACCTTTACTCAATGCTAGGAAAATAATATGGATGGAATTCCTCATAGAATATGACTTTGGTATTGAGTATATTAAGGGAAAAGAGAATAAAGTCATCGATGCATTGAGTAGGAGGAGACACATAGCAGTTTTGTCTCGCATCCATGTCAACTTGATGGAACAAGTCAAGGAAATACAAAATCAGGATGCATACTACAACCAAATTCGAGAAATGATGGAAAGGAAACTTGATGAAAACAAGGACTTTGGCATCAAATATGGTTTCATATATTTTAAGAATAGAGTAATAATTCCTAAGACTAGAAATTTGAGAAAGATGATTTTGAATGAAGCGCACAGATCTCCATATTTTTCTCATCCAAGAGGAGCAAAGATGAGGGAGAATATGAAAAATATATTCTTCTAGCCAGGAATGAAGAGAGACATAACTAAATTTATCGCTCAATGCCTTGAGTGCCAAAAGGTAAAAGTAGAACATAGACATCCTACTAGTTTGTTGTATCTGCATGATGTGCCTATGTAAAAATGGCAAGTAATTTCAATGGATTTCATAGTAGGACTGCCTAAGAACAGGTTTTAGCATGATGTAATTCTAGTAGTGGTCGATAGACTGACCAAGATGGCACACTTTATACCAAGAACACCAAGGATGATACCATGGCTGTGGCTAATAGATTTGCCAAGGAAATATTTTGGCTTCATGGTTTTCTAGAGGTAATCATATCAGATAGGGACCCAAAATTTACATCGAAGTTTTGGCAATCCTTGCATCATGCCATTGATACTCGATTGAATGTCAGTTCTTCTTACCAACAAAAAAATAAAGGAAAAAAAAAAGAGAGAAAAAAAAAAAAAAAAAAAAAACATTAAAAATAAAAAAAAAAAAAAAAAAAACGCGAGAAAAAAAACTTGATATTAAAAAAATAAAAAAAAAAAAAAAAAAAAAAACAACAAAAAGAAAAACGTATTTTAAAAATTTAGGAAGTGTAGAACACCATTGTCATGGGATAATCTAGAATACCATATTGTGCTCGGTCTAGACATGGTCAAATAAATGGAGCAACAATTGAGGGTGATCAAAGAGAAGTTGAAGGAAGTGACAGACTATCAGAAAAGTTATGCTAATCTTAAGAGATCACCAAAGGAGTTTGTTGTGGGTGACAAAGTATTTTTGAGGGTTAAGCCAAGGAAAAGTGCAATTAAGTCCACAAAGTTAGATCCTCACTTTTTTGGACCCTTTGAAATCTTAGAGAAGATTAGTCCTGTGGCATACCAACTTGCCTTACCACCCAATCTATCCAATATTCACAACACCTTTCATGTTTCATTGCTTAAAAGGTATGTTGCTAATCCAGAGCATGTGTGGGATTTTTCTAATTTATAGATGGAAAACCTAGAGGCTATAGAGGTTCAACCAGTAAAAATCCTTGAGTTCCGATCTAAATCGATGAGGAAAGGAACTTTGGAGTAGTGCAAAGTTTAGTGGGACCATTACACTGAAAGGAACGCTACTTGGAAAAAAGTAGTTGATATGAAAAGACACTTTCCATTTCTATTTGAAAATGTTGATTAAAGACTATGTTATATTTTTATTTTTTTTAAAACACAAAGGATTGTGTTAAGCCTAAGGGGGGTAGGATGTCATGACCCTCCCTTGGAAAACTTGTTATGTGTATGGATTCAAGTTTTTGTTGTGATGCATTGGTAATGGACAATCAATTACTTCATGACTAGAGATACAAAATATACATTATGGAAATGTTTTATATATTTTGTCAATGAATAGGATGAGAATTCCATATGCTAAGTTTGAGGAAGAAAGAAGCAAATCTTAAGAAATAGAATTTGTTACCTTCTTTGAGTTGCAAGTACTTGTAAATGATTTTAACTTTTAAATTAAGTTGTTAATATTTATTTACTCATCCTGACTTGTTGGACTAATGTCTGATGTTATGTTGTTAACAGGGAGTGAGGACTGCAAATATGGTTAAATATTGATTTTAACTCCTCATACCTTGATGAGTAAATATTTTAAAAATAAATATATATACAATATTCATGGAACGGTTGTTAATGGAAGTGGAGGATCTCTTGTTTAACTAACCAAACTTTTGTTTTAAATTGGTCCACTAATTTATAAATTAAATGACAAGCTTCGGGTGGCATCAAAGGATGAGTATGTCAGGAATGAACTGGATATGTGGAGGTGATTGAAGTGGAAAAAAATAGGCAGATAGAGAAAGAGGAAGGGGCCACCTATTGGTTAGTGATATGGCACCGTGCAGAGGATGGGGGTAGACTAACACTAATATTGAATTATCACTACTCAGGACTGGGTGATCGATCTATGGAGGAGGCTAGTTTCTCTACGCTGGTTACAACTATCTATGCTACAAAGGTGGAAAAGGAGAAAAGAGGGGAAAGAAATAAGAAAAATGGTTGTAGCCAAAACTTACAAGGACAAGTATAGCTGCATCAAGACATATGCAAACAATATATCATGGATGGAAACACATTCTCAACACCTAACAGATCAACCGATAATACCTTCATTAAAATATTTGGAGTGGTGGGCAAAGATTGAATTCTAGAATAGGCAGATAGGTGCATGAAATCCAAGATGCAGAATTAGAGTTCTCCCATCCTACCAGATTTAGAAAATTTAAACTCTCAACCTATATTTATAAATGCAAATTCTCGATTCACTAAGAAAATCCCATGAAATCCAGATTGTATAATAATATGAGACTACTTTAGCGACCAATAAAGAAATAAATATTCGTAAATTAATTACAAAGAAATGAATGCAGAATCAGAGACCAAATAGTGTCAAAATTATATTTATAGTGGTGAACACCTTACATATGAATTGTAATGGCTAAAGAGTCACCCTTGGGAATGACCAAGATTCCACTATTTATAGGTATTTTTACTTTAAGCTTATAATTTGAACATTAATGGTGGTAGGTAGGAAGACAACACTTGAACTAATAGGCACTTAGCTGGTACACTATTCCTCAAGATGGCACCGATCTTCTAGAAGGACGTAGATGTGTCTGGTTTAATCTAGTCCCTTGAAAATACTAACATTCCTACCCAATTTATTAATTTTCATCTATCTCACCCTTTTAATCTATTTATGATACCCTAGTTAGGTGGTGAATGATTGGCATTTAACCACTTTGAGAGCATCAAATCTTAGATCAATCATTTCTATGTACAACCACAAGGATATTTGCAGTTGGGTGGGCATGTTATTCATCCTCTCACCATTTGTGGACTCATTATGAAGGAGGGTGGGAATTTATCCTAAGTTTCACCCAATCCCTGCATAAAAGTCTTGCTCGAGATGTGCAGGATTCCACATCCTTCTCTTGGGTATGTTTCTCAATGTGTCTATCCTTGTTGATCGATCGAAAAGTCCACTTGAAAAGTGTGTGGGCCTTTTGTACAATTTTTTCCAAAGCAAGGAACGAATCATCTGCCCACTCTATTGTCTACCCTACTTCAGTCCACCATCTGCTTGCTGCTTGTATTCACCCATCATAGCTACCACTACCATATTTTGTCTATCTATTGATGTTTATAAATTTGGTGATCACTTTTTAAAGGGAATCATTTCCTAAAATGAATAGTAGGTGAAGCGTGCAAAATTTCACCCACACTTCTAGTGACTTACAGGGGATTTCCATCTTGTGGAAAAGAAGAACCCATAAGGATTAGAAAATACAATAACAAAAATAGAGGGACGACAAAGAGGAGGGAAGGACAAAGAGGAAAGGAAGATGCAAAGAAGAATATAACACAAACATGGTGAAAGGTAGAGCAAAATAAAAGGGGAAAAGGCACAACTGATGGGAACAAAAAGTGGAACATGAAAAAGAAATCCAGAAGAACAAGGCCAAATAGTCCAACATGGAGAGGACTACTGTAGACAAGAGTAGCAGGAAGACAATTAGTGGAAACAACAATAAAATACTTGAAAATCGTACTAAAGGACACAAAAGGAAAGAAGGAAAAACAAAAAATAGATGAGAAAAAGAAGCCTTTGTTTCCAACTGACAGAGTTATAGGTAACAAAGGGGAGAGAAAGGTGGAAGAGAGGTAAGGGTGAGGAAATGAGGAGACACAAAGGGAAAAGCAATCCAAAGTTTATCAATATAAATCGATAGGACATATACCTAGACATAGCCCACAAGATACTTTCTAATATTGAATCCCATTAGACATAGCCCACCAAGGATCTGAGACATTCCAAGAGTAGATAAATTGCCATTGCTTTTCATCTCTTCTATCCCATACCCTATTTTTTACACAATATAGAAATGATCCTCTTTTACTAACTGCTATCCACCAGGAGGCCATTCCATTTCAATCATATTTTTTAGTCTTCACTTTTTGGTCTTACTTGCATCTACCCGTAGGGTGCTATTTATAGAATGTTCACTTTTCCTTGTACCTACATTTCTAAGGCTTCTTGTTATATCTCCTAAAGGTGATATATGAGGTCTTTATAATTTTTGGATGCATCCATTGGGCTATGAAGTAATGAAAACAATAAAGGAAGAACTAAAAACTAGGAAGACAACATGAAGACAGAGGAGGAATTCTAAATTTTCTAGACAAAAACAATTCCTAGGGAATCCTCTCTTGATGTTTTTTGGTACTTGTCCAAGTGGAAATATTTTATAGGGTTTTGCTGCATTGATGATTAATAAAAATATTTATGATATCCCTTCACATTGGCCACTCATAGTAGGCAGATTTATTTACCAATCTCAAAATTACAGTGTGGTAGACACACCTAAGCCAAAATATTTTGTAAAAGTCACCTTGTAAATCTGCAGTGGCCAGACCAAATTACATTGTATTTAAGGTTTCATTTGTATTGCCTCTAGAATCATCAATGTTGGCTTAGAATTATGATGAAATTGTAATTCTTATTATTTTACCTAAGCTTTTTGACACTTAAGCCCTTAAAACCTAGAGTGGCAATGGCTTTTACCACTGTATTCTGCCTCTCGAGCGGTAAGATATCCATTTTTTAGATTAGCCAACTACACCAATCTTGTTGTCGGTTCCTTCTCCACCATTGGACCACTCTCCCACTCATGGGCATCCACATCCTTACCCAAACTCAACTGAGTTTAGGGTTGATCTATCATGTTGTTCTCATGGGCATGGTTGTCATGGCACACTCACTTTTGATGTGTGCTTGATGTGTGATCTAGCACCAGCTCATAAGAGGAACAGATTGGATGAAGCCTCCACATCAAAAGTTGCTCGAATCTAAGTGCTTCCTCATAAAGTTATGAGAATTTGATTTCCTCACATTTATTCAGAAGGAAGATGATATCAGGTCTAAGATCCCAGATGTAGAATAGATACACATGGGCAGAGGTTGGGAGTATTTGTCACGAAATCCTCTTTGAGCTCTTTTCAAAATGAACATTAAAGTTTACCAAATTCTCAAGGATTTATCTTGATAAATGTGAATTGATCTAGAGACTGAAAGAGGTCCTCCAGTTTTCCAAACACATCCATGATAGGCTCTACCAGATCCATCCATATAGATATGCTCCCAAGCTACAGGTTTTTATACCAGAGCCATGCTCTGCCATCAAGAGAAGCGACCAATAGCCTGATAATTACATCCTTGTACATGATATAGACGGTGGCTAGAGAAGCCATATTTTCAAGGTGCTCCTTCACAAATCCCTTAATGCCAACATATTTTACTAAGGTATCAAAGTTAGCTTTTGGAATATTGTGCTAGTATAAGAGACTGAGGGAACTAGAATCATTCAAGTGCAAGAAGTTCATGGTAGCACTAGTCTTCAAATATCCCATCGAGATTAGAGTTGGAGTTAGAGTCAGAGTATCCAGATGAACATACTATCTCCGCTAGCGAGGTCAAGGTTGTTTATCAAACCCTGATTCCTCTTAGATGTTTGGATATTCAGCACATGGAGGTGATTGATCTCATGATCTTAAAATTTCACATAGTTAGAGTCATTAGGTGATTTTGAGATGATATAGGAAAATCAGAGTGTCATCAAACTCTGATTTCTTAAAATGTAGAAACTCAATGAGTTCTCCAATAGAGTCACCAAAAATTGTTGGTTGGTGATATGACACCATACGAATGGTAGGGGTAGACCATCTCCAACATCAAATAATCATCACTTGGGAATGGGCAGTCAATATCTAGAGGAGGTCAGTTCCTCTATGGTGGTTCTATATATCTACGCTGTGAATATGGAAAAGGGGGGAAATAAATGAGAAAAATGTCCATATCCAAAACTCACAAGGATGGGTATAGCCGCATCAAGACATATGCAGGTAACATATCACAAGTGGAAACATAGACTCAACACCTAACAGATCAATTGATGATACCTTAATTAAAATATTTGGAGTGGTGGGTGGAGAGCGAATCCCAAAATAGGTGTATGGGTGCATAAAATCTAGGATGCATAATTAGAGAACTCCCATCCTACAAAATTTAGTACAAATAAACCCTCAACCCGTATTTATAAATGCAAATTCTTAAGTCACTAAGCAAATCCCATGAAATCCAGATTGTACAGAATAATATGAGACTACTTCATTGACCAAATAAAAAATAAATATTCATACATTCAATGCAAATAAATGAAGGAAAAATCAAATATCAAACAGTCTCAAGCTTATATTTATAGTGGTGAACACCTTACATATGATTTGTAATGGCTAAAGAGCCACCCTTTAGAATGCCCATAATTCCACTATTTATAGATATTTTTACATTAAATTAAAAATTTGAACATTAATGGTTGTAGGTAGGAATATAACTCTTGAACTGATAGGCGCTCAACTGGTACACCGTTCCTCAGGATGGTATCGATCTTCTAGAAGAAGGTAGATGCATCTGGTTCGATTTAGGCCCTTACTAATACTAATATTCCTGCTCAAATAATTAATGTTCATATACATCAACCTTTTAATCGATCTACAATCCCCTGGTTAGGTGGCAAATGACTAGTATTTAACCACCTTGGGAGCAGTGCATCTCAGATCAGTCACTTTTGCATATGATCTCCAGGTACCTAGACTACTTCAGTAATGAATGCACCTCATATTTTAACTTCAAGTAATGGTGGGAGATTTATGATATGGACGGGTGCGTTAGTCCTCCCTTCCACCTATGGAGATATTAGGAAGGAGGGTAGGCATTTATCCAAATTTTCACTCAATACATGCATAAAGGTCCTACTCGATATGGGTGAAAGCCCACATCCTTCTCTTGGATGGGTTTCTTCAATGTGTTCACCATTTCTAGCCGCTCAAAAAGTATGCTCGATAAGTGGGTGGACCTTTTGTGAAATTCCACCCAAAGAAATGAATGAATCATCCATCCACTCTATTGGTAACCCCACTTTAGTTCACCATCTACCCGCTGCTTGTATTTTCCTATCATTGTTGTTGTTGCCATATTCCACCCGTCCATTAATATTTTCAAAATTTGACGAGCCATTTTTAAATGGAATCATTTTTTAAAAGGAAGAGAGGGTGAAGGGTGCAAAATTTCAACCACACTCAGTCTATCATCCACCTACTTATTGTATTCACCCATCATTGTTGTCGTTGCCATATTTCACCCATCCATTAATGTTGAACGGATATGATGAAGTGTGACATGAAAGAAAAAGAGTTGGAGGGGCTATTCAAGGAGTCAACATGAAGGATTGGATATGGTGAACTATGAAGATATTACTATAAAGAAAAAGGTTTTTAAGTAAAACCAATCTCTAGTTAGTGTTTACTTAGATTTATTTTACATTGAAACATAGAAGCGACAATTTAATTTGCACCCATAAAACTGAGTGATGTTGTAATATTCAACATCAATCTGTTTTATGTTACACTAAAGTATCTTGAATTTACAAGGGTGTGGTCTTACCAAACCAATGATATATTGAGTGTTGTTAGTCCTTTGGTGATGTTTACACCAAATAAAATATGAATAAGTACGAACTGGGACTCCACCTTTCAAAAGAATGAAAGAGGAGATATATAATAGCTAAGAAATGATCAAGTTAGCTAGTATAAAGGAATGGCATCTAATACTTCTGAGAATGACTTGTGGAAAGTAGATATAGATGACCTCAAAGCCTTGTTGACTATGAACCAAAGGATTAGGGTAATAAATAGCTAATGAAGGACCACTATGATTCATTTGGGTGCTAACGGATTTGAGTACTTGGTTAAGTATAATTTTTCTAGGTACACACACACACACATATATATAAATCTTGTTTAAATTGGATATTTTAGGAAGTGAATTTTTTTGGGTCGTGACACGTATATTGAGAGAAACCCCTAGGATTAAGAGAAATTATTAGCCCTATAAATATTTTCAACCATGTATCTATCCAAAGTGTATCAAGCACAATACTCTTAGGAAGATCACCCTATCATACTATCAAAGAGATAGGTAGTGCACTCAAGGGTATGTGTACAATCCTTCTTCAGTAGTGGTCTAAAATATTGGTTTGAGCATTATTGTTTGTTGATGTGGTATAATAAATGGCTATAGATAATGCATACACCTTGGCCTAAAATACCATGTTTCTATGAAATTTTTATCTTGAACACCAAAAACCCTACCATAGAAATTGAGCATGTTGAAGAGACTACACTATCACAAAATTGACTGAAATAAAATAGACAAAAAGAAAGTGTTATAAAAGTAAAATTTAAAACAAGGTTGTTAATAATAGTAGGGAATCATTTCAATTAGGGCCATAGTTAGTAACAATAAATATAGGTTTTGAATGTGTAGTTCATAGTTACAATAAGGAATCATAGTATTTAGGGTCATTTTCAATAACAAACATTGCCAAGATAGTCATAAAAACAATTAGTTGCAAAGTCAAATAGAATAATTGTTAGTAATGTATATAGTAGGGTCTGCTAAGGGGGTTTTTGAACAAAAGTAAATTTTTTGAATGAACCAATACTCCATGATAAAAATAGATAACACTTGAAGACAAAAATTGACTAGAAAAAAACCTTTGGGGTGCCAAAACCTATCATTATGAGATCTATCCCATTGTATTCATATTTTCAACCTAATAATTTTAACATATAGT
Organism: Wollemia nobilis; assembly: GCA_028583015.1. Lineage (NCBI taxonomy): Eukaryota > Viridiplantae > Streptophyta > Pinopsida > Araucariales > Araucariaceae > Wollemia > Wollemia nobilis. Next base: position 220,788 of record JAQPPZ010014268.1, read on the forward strand.
ACCCAATTTTGTTCTATCCATCACTAAAAATAGTAACTCCTAGAACATCACTTATATTTTAGTATCTCAATTGGGGTTCTCCAAATCACATATATTTTCCTAGAGGGATTAGAGAATCAATGAAGGAGTTGGAATAAAGCCAATCTATGGAACAATTAAATCAAACACTTAGTAGCCTACAAAGCCAAATGTTCCTTTATTAGACAAGATGTTAAATAGATGAAATATCACATACAATTTGTGAAAAAAAACCAAATTAAAGTAAAACGTAATTGAATAAAGATTCCTAGAAGTTGATGAATGTTTACAAGAAAGATCTAAAGTATTCCAACATATTAACATTGAAGGACTAGGTGGAAGTTTAGGCAGTATAGAGAAATAAATCCATCATACTAAATTTGATATATGTACCCCATTTAAAATGCCTAAATTAGACTTTTCGAATTTTAATGAAAAGGACATTAATAGTTGCTTGTGTCGGGTAGATTAGTTCTTCAAAGTCAATAATGTACCCTAATATTTGTGTATTACCATGACATATTTTAATGTTGAATGAGAGGCCCTACAATGTTATCAATGGTTATAGAACATGACTCCTAACCCTTTCATGGGAGGACTTTGACTCACAATTACTCTCTAATTTTTTTTTTTATTGGCATAGGGGGCTTGAAAGGGTCCCATAACCTTGTACATTATGGATTCAAAAATATCAAAACTAGGACTGAAAAAATGTAGGCCTCTTGAGACAAAAAAATGAAGCCTTCTTTGTGAAGTGGGGATAAAATCGGATGCCCACGTAGGGGCCACAAAAACATCAAGAAATACCAAACCAGATGTGTTATCCATATCACCATGAAGGAGAAACATAAAATATATCCTAATACCTACACATGGGTGGTAGACGTAAAAAAATTGAGAAAAATACCCTCATAAGGGCAGCATAATGGAAATCCAACTACCCACATAGGGGCGACAAAATTAGATACCAAACCAAAAAGAAAAATCCCACGTAGGAGGAGGCATGAAAGGCACACTAATATGTTGTATGGCCCACAAAATTACAACCATTAGCCCCCACCAGGCTCTTGAATTCTTCTAGGATCTCGAATTGATCCTTATACTCATCTAGGAGGGTCTCTACCTAGGAAAGTAGGGAAGATGTCATCTTGGATACTCTCCTAAGGGCCTTCATAATGTCATGAAGGTCTTGGAGGTGGCCTTGCTCAAAAATATTGGGCCAATAAGAAATCCTAGAGGCCAAAAGAGGAGGCAACTTGGTGGAGGTTCCCTTAAGAGGATGAATTTTCTTGGGGTAGTCTCTTGCTTTACATAAAATGACTGAGAGTCATTAGAGCCTTCATTGTCAACAACTATAGGAGATTTGTACTTACCACTATTATATTTAACTCTGGTGGAGCGTCTGGTGCTTGGAGTCCCTTCCATCCTTGTGTCAAAGTCCAACTCTCGGTTTGTTCAAAGGGATGCAGATGTATCACCACCTCCATATATGTCATTGTGATCAACAGGTCCCATCACCACCACACCCATAACTCTCCTCGTTTGCTAGTCCAAAATGAAATGATAAAGTAGTAGGTGTAACCCCTGGTGTAGAGGAAGAGAAGATACAGTGCACTTGACATTGAGAATCGATCACTCAATAGAAAAAAAGATATATTCCATTATTTTAATGGTATTATTTTCTCACATATGGTTGAGGAAAGTGAGGTGAAAGTTTTGAAGGATAGAACCAGGACTATTCAAGGTGAAATATTGGAAAACAGTGATCATAACCACATCTCAGGATTTTGAGAGTGAATCTCGAATGACACCACCTTTATCCCTAGTGAGGGATTAACCATAGTCCTTGAAGAGGGCTAACTCTCTCTGAAGTGAATTCTTCTCACAATTTATGATCTCTCCATCATTTAGAATCCCCATAATTTTAGCCAGTAAATCCACCGTAACAATGAAACTTAAGCCAAAAAAACAACATGACCTCCATACCAGGTACAGAAAAATTCAATGGATAGGTCATGGTCATGGCCTTGAAATATATGGAGGAAGTTTAACAAACCATGGTCACAGAAGATATCCTCGACAAAGGCAGTCAAATGGAGGGTGGCAGGTTTGACTTCAGCCATTGAAACATAGGTATGCCAAAGGGAAAAAATAGTAGGGGAACACACTAGAGCAAACATAAAATGGGAGGGTAAAAACATCTCAATGAGTCATCAAAACATGATTAAAAATATAGGAGAATCTAGCTTTATCCATTTCCATGAATGGTAGTGGAACATAACATGCATGTCACACTTTAGAAAATCATGCATCATGATTTAGGACAAAGTGGAAATTATTAGCATGAACAGGTTGACACTTGTGGCATCTACCCAATTGGAAAGTCTAACCAAAAAATAGGATTCTCTGGGTTGAGAAAAATCTTCAATCGAAGGATAAACACCATATTTAGAGGTAGAATTTTTCAACACCATTGAATGAATGATCCACTTAAATATCGATGGCTGGTGATTGTCCAAACTCAAGGTACACAGATCAAATAATATAGGGGGTTGTGAAAAGCCCCATGAATGGAGATGAAGAACAAGGATCAAACCACCACATTGTTTTCCACTCATCAAAGAATTGGAGGAAAATCAAGGTGTTGATGAGGGAAAATAGAGGGCCACCATCTCTTCATCATTGTCTGACCATGATTGATCCAAAGGTTCCCACAAAACTCCATAGTGGTAGGATAGTGGTTGGTGACCTGTCTAGACATGTGGTTCACTCCAAAGGCACTACCACCCCAAACATTATATGTATTTCTAGAATTCACCATGTGACAAATCACCCACTGACCAACTTCAAATATATTACTTGTAAGAGCCTCATCAATGGACATGTGAGCTATCCTAGTAATGTACCTTCCCTTAGAGTGAAAAGGCACAAAATGAAGTGAAAGTAAGTAAATCCATGTGGTATCCAATAAAAAAAACCTATCAAGATTACTACTCACATGCTCTATGAACCTCAATATCATTGATAGCGATAAGTTCCAAAGGAAATCATGATTCTACATAGTGAGACACTACTCAAAAGTATTCAAATTGACCAAAAGGTTGGTCATACAATTCCCTTCATGGTAAACATGGCTGAAAGTAACACTCGTGAAGGATTGCATGAGCCACTTGATATTAGAGATCATATTCATGATGTTTGAAGAAGAAGACTAAGATCCCAAAAGAAAACAATGGATGATATTTTTAGAGTCACCTTCGATCAACATATTATAACACTACATGTTATGAAGGAGGATAATGCCTTGGTGAAGAGCCCTGGCTTCTAAAAAATTACTGGACTAGTGTCCCAAATAATTTTCAAATTCCAACACAATATTACCTAATTAATCTATGATAATTCCACCAGCTCCAACAGGTCCAAGATTTCCTTTGGTGTCTCCATAAAAATTCAACTTGAGAAAGCCTCTAGGAGGTAGATACCAAGAGATCTAAGACCGATCCCTCTTAGGAGTTTGGGAGTGGATGTTACAAGTGGGGATCTTCATAGAGGAAGCCAACAGTTCTTAAGTATGGGGTTCAACATCACCATCTCAAATAGTGATAGAAACATTGTCTGCAATATGATCGGCTGTAGAAGCTTACATTTAATTTTATCAATCCGAGGGAAATCAAGGTTAGATTTAAAAAGTAGCAATCCCGTATAGATTATATCGTAGGAGTTAATACTAAGTCTAGCTCAATTTTCTTTCCAGAATTCATGCGTACACGTGTACAAAAAGAAATATAAAAATTATGCAGGGATGAATTATGCAAGATATAGTAAATAAATGCAATCTAACTTTTACTAATGATGTAATTTACTGATGCATCTGATTACTTGCAACTAATTTATGATATGTTTTAATCTAAGTGTGAGGAACTAATTTATGATATGAGGATCCTCGTGCAATTTATTTTATTTTATATAATTTGAAATGCAAGTCTAACTAATCCTAATCTAATGCAGGGGCGAGAGAGCTCAGGGACTGTCTATTAGGAGTGGGCCCTGCCTCCTAAAGTGGCAGTGTAAGTCTTTCTCCCCTAATTTACCTTATCAGTAACTAAGTTTTATGTTTCATACTAATATTTATGCATATTTTATGAATGCAGGTAATAAGTCTACAATTTACAAAACAGAGATTAAACAAACTACACAGTTGATACAAAATACCATATTTGAAGAAAATGTTGTTTTATTGCTGGAGCTTCAACTGTACATGCTTCCTCTAGTAACTTAACTTAGAACAGACTGTAAACTGTAATGCAAAATTATTCCAATGCAGCTAACTCGGATCTCTCTCAAGGTCCTCTATGTAATTTTATACTAAAACTAATACAATGTTGAACAGTTTCTTCCACGTATTTGTCATGCGTAACTTGTGGACTGATGATTGTACATGAATCAACAATAATCTAAAACCTAATATAATTCTTATTTTGACTTGGACTTATAAATGTTCTTATTGGTCCAAGTGGCATCTACACATAATCCTATCAAGATACTATCTATTCTAACTAACTCGCAAGATAGATGTTAAGACTTTACTTCCTTTATTCCAGGAAGTCTTAACAATCTTTTGTGATTACATTTCAAATGTCCCAAAATAAACTCATTACAAATCTTATGAAACTTTGTCAACTGGAGATATTCTCGTAGATAATTATGCGAGAAGCAAGGTAGGTTGAAAAGATATCTGTTGTCGTCCATTGTAATGTGTCGTCCACTTGATTGTGTCATCCACGGTCAATAGTAATTGTTGGTAACATTCTCCAGTAATTACCTTCAGTAATTACCTTCAGTAATTACTGTTAGTAGTTACCTTCAGTAGTTACCTTCAGTAACTACCTTCAGTAATATACTTTAGTAATATACTTCAGTAATATGCTTCAGTAATATGCTTTAGTAAGATCAATTACTGTTGTTTCCCGAACTGCTATGGTTCTTCTTCTCGTCCAAGGTGCATTCCACAGGTTCTGTGATTTCTTTATCAATCATCCATGCTTTTTCCTGTATTTTTCTTAGAACTCGGACAAATTTGATACAAATCAAACATAACTGTTAGATTACCATAATTAATCATTTTTACTAATAAATTGTATTTTATTAAAAATAACTTACATAAATATATCAATTAATCAGGTAAATGAAGTAATTCTGATACAAAAATCTGTGGTGAATGACCACTCATCATTCCCCCAAACTGAAGTTTATGCATGTCCCCATGCATACAGAAAAATTTAAATGAAAGGGAAATAACAGTTCTATGCATGCATTACATATTCAGAAAAATGACATTATAATCAGAATTCTAAATGAGTATTAGAATTTATAACACATACATTTTTGTGTCAGAATTTTCAAAATAGTTCACACACAGATAGATATATTTTATCAAAACTATAATAGTCTGAATATAAACATATATTTCAAATAAAACTATAGCAATCTAACAAAAATCAGAACTGTAACAATCTAACAAACATATATTTTAATCAGAACTGTAACAATCTGCATAGATACAAAAAAAAATCTTTCTAAAAAAAACATAAATACAAAGAACAAAAATAATCAGAAATGATAAAGTAAAAATGAAATGATATTTTTACAGATCATATATAATGCAATCTATAAATATTTTAATAGCAAAGAAAATATTTTTATCTTTTTGCAATACTAACTGTCCATCCACTTATATACAAATATACAAATAAAAATTGTCTTCAATACCATATAAAATAAAATATAAGTCTGAATAAAAGTTCTTTGTCATTGTTTTACTATTTTTGAGCCTGTTGCGATAAGAGTCTAGAAGAAATTCTAGAAGATCGGGGTCTTGCTCCCGGTAGTTTTCATTCCTTTTTAACCTATTGTACATGTCCCTTAGCTCTCTGGTCTGCAGCTGCTACAGTGGTTATAACTAGCGTCTCCACCATAATCATCTTAATATGTTCGACCTCCTGATCGCTTCCCTTATGCTCTGCATCCTTTGCTTGTGAAGAATGGAGTTCCTCATTATGTACCATCAGATCATCTTCCAAAGGCATCCCTATATTCAAGACAAGGCCTTTTAATGCATTTCCTTTATTAGTTGGCACATTCGGTTTTATAGATTGATGTTGTTGAGAAAAATTATGAGTTTGCTGGGAACTATCCTCTTCAAGAACCTTTGAAAAGTCAATTAATTTATTAGTAGATATCTGTTTACTAAAATTGACTGATTTCTTAGGCTTTTTCCCGGAGGTAGAACTTTTAGGCAGGGAAGTTTCAATAGGTGGCGGTCGGTTGACAGAGTCCATAGGTCTCGCAGTCTTATCCACATAAAGTTGTTTAATTAATTCAAATTGAACAAAAAGAGCACATTGTACAATTTTATATTGTTCTGTAAAATCTTCTCTTAACCTATCAATTTTCATTTGAAGAACTGTATTTTGTGCTTTGAGATATGACAGGGTTTCTACAATAGTTTCATTTACAGGCAATTCTGGCTCTTGTTTATCTTCAAAATCTTCTACAATTTTTGTTTGCTTTCTAGGTTGAATTTTAAATCTCATATCTTTACGTTTTTTCTTCGGGCTTTCAGGTTCTTCATCATGGCTGTCAGAGTCATCTTCTTCTAGAGATTGATCATCTTCGGATTCAGAAGACTCCGAATATTCAGGTACATTAGATTCTTCCACAATTCGGCTCCAAGATGCCTTTACTTCATGAGCCTTTTTCAAGATAATTAATTTAATCAGACCATGGTGAGAGATCAAGTGCAGCTTAGGTTTTTCCTTAGGAGCTTTTGGTTTAACCCTTAGAACTATTGATTTCAATGACTGAAACAGGAAATAGGGAAGATTAATAACACAATCATTTTTATCTGGATATTTCAAATTAATCAACATCCGAATATGATAGGCTAGCAGAACGGACATTCGTCCTTCGACAGTGAAAATTTTGATGATGAGGACAACTGCCTCCTGCCATAAAAGGGGAAGTGTAGAGGTTGCAACTTCCTTGATTGATCCTTCTTTATCCCTTAAAATTGTGCATTTCTCATCAAATTTATTTACCAACTGAGTGACGCTTTTTGAGTTTTTATAGAAAGATGCACCAACCTCAGGTAAATTTAGAATTTCAAAAATCAGACTTGGGTTTAACTCTAGTTGCAAACCTCCAACATGGGTGACCATCGTATCAGGGTTACAATTTAAAACAAATTGTTTTGCTACCCCTACATCATGCCCTTTAAACTTAGTAAGTGCCTCCCACCAGCGAGCATTTTCGAATAATTCAATTACGAAATCGCTCAGACTTTGTGTATCAATAGAGGATGGCTCACTACGCTTTTGGAACACAGGTTTAGGCATCGTGGTGTCTGGGGATTGAGGAAGTTTTAATCACCCAAAAATCCTGCAATATTCGAGTACACAAAGTTTGTTTTAGAGGCCAGCAGGAATCCTTATTATTTTCTATATATATAACCCTTTTTTTATTATTATTTTATACTTAATACCAAAAATGTACAGAATACAACACATAAGTGAAAATACAAGGTATATTTATAAAAACGTAAGATGTACAGAAAGCAAAACAAAAACGTAAAATATACAAAATACATTCTAGAAACAATAAAACGTAAAGATGTACATAATACATTATGTAGAGTGTACATCACATAATCTAAAATCTTATAGATTAATTAAATCATAGTAGAAAGCAATCCATAAAAAATATTTTCTAATTCAAGAAAGAAAACCCTAATTTATTTTTATAAACAAAGCTTAATTGTATACCAGATAATCACAAATTGTCAAATAATGCCTAATTCGAGGAATTTTCCTAGATTTTTACCTAATTCTAAAAAAAACAATTTAATTATAAATCTACTATGAAGAATTAGGAATTTTCCATTTTTCTAAAATATTTTTAATAATTTAGTGTAGAATAAGAGATTTCAAGCAAACTGTTCTGTGAATTTGCCCTAAATTTAGGGAATTCATGCATTTTTTTCAAAATTTTCCCAAAATTATAATCGAATTTTCCTAATAAAGAAAATTCATTTTCCCCCAAATAATTTCAGGGTTTTCAAGAAATTTTAGGATTTTCAAATAATTTTAGGGCTTTTAAATAATTTCAGTCCTAAAACAGAGATTCTGCCCTAAAAAAAATTAATTATGGCTTTCATAGAAAGGATGAAAAACCCTAATGGCAGATTCCAATTTTGCTCAGAAAACCTTGTTTATACAGGTTTTGCCTAATCCTCACTTAAAAATGAACAGGGAAAAATAAAGAAAAAAGAAAAGTATTTTTACCTATCGCCTATCGCAATCACAGAGGAAAGGGTTTGACCACCTTTTGGTTGACGTCGTCAACTTCCTGGCCACATTTCATTTTCGGCCTCCCCAATTTCTTCGAATACAAGGAAATTGCAGAATATTGGGCTAAAACACATCGATTGCATAATTTATTTGCAAGAAACACTAAAATTTCTGGCCAAAATCAGGTGAAAAGTTCAGTGGTTTCCTTCTACATGGCCACATGCAACGTCGACTGTGAAATAAAAATGATCGACGGCAAGAGTTTTAGCCACCTTTTACCCAAAAACTCATCGACGATGGAGGTTTACCCTAAATACTAATCGACGACGAAGAATTTACCCCTAATATTAATCATCGATGGAGAATTTACCCCTAATATTCCAGAATTTGATCAACGACGCAGGTTGTTCGTCAACCCGCCTAACCCTAAAATCAACGGTGATGCAAATATTAACAAGTTTACCTTGTGTTTGTTCAAATTAGATTATGACCATAGATCTTCTATGCAATCGATGGTGGAGAGATCTTATCCACGTCCTCGCATTCTATTGGTTGGAGAAAAACAAAATTGTCAACATGGTCCGTTGATTAGGTTACAAGATCGACGGTGCATGTTGTACTCCACATGCATACACACGATTGGAGCCTTTGCCCACACGTTGCAATATTTATACGTGGCGCAAAGGAATTCCACCACCTTTCTCCGCATGTGATAAGGTTTACAACAATAGTTGTAAATCATATATTATTTAATATATTATAATATTATATATTATATATTATATATTATAATATATTATAGTGTATAATGTATATTATATTTTATTATATATTATAATGTATAATATATATATATATATATTATATATTATAATGTATTATATATTATATTAAAATATATTATTATATTATATATATTTATATTAATATAGTTATATTTTTATAATATAATATTAATATATATTTACTATACGAATTAATATAGTTATATTTAAAAATTATTATAATGTATATTAATTAAGTTATATATTAAGCTGTATATAATATGTATTAATTCGTACATGATTATTTACTATATTTTAATTATTATATTTTTTTTATATATTAGATTTTTACAAATGATAATTACAAATATTACGGAATAATATTACTGATAATGGTATTTTACAGAAACCTATATGAAAGCAATTATTTTACAGAAGGTGTCTACGGAGAATACTTACATAAACTACTTACATAAGATGTTTACAGAAAATACTTACATAAGATTCTTACGGAAGACACTTACGAAAGGCACTTACGGAATATACTTACGAAAGGCACTTACGGAAGGTACTTACGAAAGATATTTACGAAAGGCATCTAAAAAAATATTTTTCTTCCCCCAAACTATATTATAAGCTATATACATCTTTATTTATTCCCTCCCCCAAACTTTAATTTTGGCTATATAGCCAAAACAAAGGAAAAGTATTTATGGATAATAATAATAATATTTTATATACGGGGTGTATGTATAAGTTTTTGAGATTATGCTTCCTGTATGTCATTAAGAAGTTTCTATTGTCAGTCATCTAGAAAAATATAATGGATATAAGCCATGTTTTTGTAGAAAATTTTGAAATCATAGTACTGTCATAATGTTTTACTATTGGGCTTTGCATAGGATGTTTCTAGGTTGATTCTTCAAGGTCATCAAACAATATTCTAGGCATACTGAAATAAACTCCATTTACTTCTATCACAAATCAATTTAGTGTTAAAGTTATCCTAGTATGTTCAAGTTTTCTTTCAAAACCAACTGTGTGTGCAGTGAAGATTCATTCCCCATTATGAGTAAGGATTAAAAACAACAAGGATTATACATGCCAAAAGCTAGCTGATCTTGTAAGCATCTAGAGGTCTTGTCCAGACTTATTGCTAATACGTAAGGATACCTTAATAAAGAATATCCCATGGTTTTTGAAATACTAAGAATTCCAGGGATTCAAGCTCTTTTTGCCCCTTTTTATTATGCTTTATTTGGGATACTTGCTTAGCAAGGGATTTTGTAGTGCTTTTTGAGGTTCTTGCTTATTTTGAAGAGAAGCAAGAATATATGTTTTTCTTTGTAGGATTCTTGTTTATTTTGAGGAGAAACAAGAATTTATGGGGATACTTGCTCGATTAGATGAGGAGCAAGGGAAAATTCTTTTTTTTTTTTTTTATGGAAGAGGGCGAGCTTGTCCTTTTGCCAATTCATTAGTAATCTAGACCATGCGTATAAATAGATAAGCAAGGGAAACTTTTTACTTATGGCAAATATAATACATGAGTTAATTTTCCAAAACGTCACAATGTCTTTTAAATGTGTATGTGTGTGTGGTTAAAAGAGAAAACTTAATCATCTAGAAGTTACTCATAACATTTCAAAAGATTTGTTCTATTTTCAATGAAAATTTTGTTCAATATACCAGATATAATTTGAGTATTTGAAAAAAATACCTAGATTTCATCTAGCAACAAGGTACTATACATCATGTGGTCATCATTTCTCTACAAAGTTTGAAATAAAGAATTTTCTTGAAAAACTTTGAAGACTGAAAAATAAAAAGAAATGTAGATACTTCATGATGAAATAAAGGAAGCATAATCATTTTTATTTTGATATAATAATTACATTATTATGTATAGATATGTATATGTACATATATGTATATATATGTATATTTTTTCAAAGAAAGAGTTTATTGAATAGTAGTTGATTGTAGTTCAGAAATACATTGCAAATTAGTATGTTGTCTAAACTGATGTATGAATTCTTCCTTAGATAATGGCTTCTTATAAAGTTTAAGCCTATGGCCATTTACTAATAATTTTCTTGTTGAATCATCTATAGGCTTAAGCTTAACTGTACCATTTCCAAATATTTCCTCAATTTCATAGGGTCCTAGCCATCTTGTTCTCAATTTACCTTGAAAATCTTGGTAACGAGAATCAAATAACAAGGCCCAATCTCCTGATTGAAATGTACGTGGTACAATGTGTTTATCATGCCATTTATTACGTTGTTGTTGAGTTATTTATGTTCTATGCAAGGCTTCTAATCTTCTTTCATCCAAAATATTTAACTTTTCCAACCTTTCTTTTTGTGCATTATCCAAATTCATGTCAAGTTGTACTGATGTGCGTAATGTTTCTATTTCAAATTCAATGGGCATGATGGCTTGTTTTCCATAAACCATTTCATATGGTGATAAACCTATGGTAGTTTTCCAAGTTGTATTATATGCCCATACAACTTCTTTTAATCTCTCATTCCAATCACCCCTATTAACAGTTACAATTTTTGTGATAATCTTTTCAAGCTCTCTATTTGTAACTTCTACTTGTCCATTAGCTTGAGGGTGATATGGTGAAGTTTTCTTGTGTTTTATTTGATAAATGTTAACAAAATAATCAATCACATTGGAGGTAAATTGAGGTCCATGATCTGAAACTAATTCTCTTGGTGCTCCAAAGCGTTGCATTATGTTTTCATAAAGAAAATCAGCTACTAGTTCAGCTTGAGCTCGTGGAAGAGCTTTAACTTCAGCCCACTTGGTAACATAATCTGTACATACAAGTATGTGTTTATTACCATCACTTGGAGGGTCTATAGGTCCAAAAAAATCAATTCCCCATTTTTCAAATGGTTCAAGAGCTATTTGTGGAACCAAAGGCATTTCCATAGAGGGTGTAGGCTTGCTAGCTCTTTGACAAGCATCACATCTATCAATAAATCGATGAACATCCTTATTCATAGTAGGCCAGAAGTACCCAGTTCTAAGTATTTTGTTAACTATTTTTTGGGTGGCATAATGACCTCCACAAGGTTCTTCATGTGCTGCCCTAATAATATCATATACATCATTTTCCTGTACACATCTTCTAATTATTTGATCTGGACATCTTTTAAATAAATTTCCATGAATCCACGTAAAAGGAATACTTTGATGTATTAATTTCCTACGCTCATGAGGTGTAAAATGTTGAGGTGTTCTTCCTGTTACTAAATAATTTACAATATCAACATACCAAGGGGTAAAAATAGAAAGAGCAAATAAATGTTCATCTGGAAAATTATCAGGTATTAACTCATTGTCATCAAGGATTTGCATGCGAGATAAATGATCGACAATAACATTATCCTTTCCTGCCTTATCTATAATTGTGACATTGAATTCTTGTAGTAAAAGAAGCCATCTAATCACTCTACTACCTATTGTTGCTTTGTTCATTAAGTATCTAATAGCAGAATGATCAGTGTGAACAAATACTTCATACCCTGTTATGTAATGTTTAAATTTATTGAGAGCATGAACTACAACTAAAAATTATTTTTCTGTAATAGTGTAATTAAGTTCAGCTCCATGCAAATTTTTGCTTACATAATAGATAGCATAAGGTATTTTATTTTCTATTTGTTGCAATACTGCTCCTATTGCATACCCTGAAGCATCACAATGTATGTGGAATGGTAATTCCCAATTTGGTCCTCTTAAAATTGGAGCAGTAGTCAATCTTTCTTTTATTTCGTCAAAGGCTTTTTGACATGCATTTGTCCAATTAAATTCACTATCTTTAGTTAAGAGCTTAAGCATAGGAGTAGCAACTTTACTGAAATATTTAATAAATCTACGATAATATCCTGCGTGTCCTAAGAAACTTCTCACCTCGGTTTGTGTCTTTGGAGGTTGAAGAGTTTGAATAACTTGTATTTTTGCAGGGTCTACTTTAACACCATATTGTGATATATAATGCCCTAGAACAATGCCACCTCTCATCATCATAAAACACTTTTCATGACTTAGAGAGAGATTTTGCTCTTGACATCTTATTAAAACTTTTTGCAATCCTAATAAAGTTTCTTCAAAAGTAGTACCATATATTGTAAAGTCATCCATATAAATTTCCACGCATTCATTTGTTAAATCAGCAAAGATAGCTAACACAGCTCTTTGAAAAGTTGTAGGTGCATTACATAATCCAAAAGGTAGAACATTATAAGCATAAGTTCCTACAGGACATGTGAAAGTTGTTTTTTCTTGATCTTCCTCAGCTATGGAGATTTGATTATACCCACTAAAACCATCTAGAAAACAAAAATATTTCTTTCTAGCCAAGGTATCTAGGACTTGATCAATAAATGGTAAGGGAAAATAATCTTTCTTGGTTACTTTGTTCAATTCTCTATAATCAACACAAATTCTCCATTTACCATTCTTTTTAGGGACTATCACCAAAGGTGATACCCATTGGCTATCTAAAATTGGGTATATAAATCCTGCATTTAAGATTTTAATGATTTCCTCTTTAACTATTTCTTTCATAGCTGGATTTAATCGTCTTTGGGGTTGTCTTACAGGATTACAACCTTCTTGAATAAATATTCGATGAGTACATACATTCGGGTGGATACCCTTCATGTCTTCGTAGTTCCATGCAAATGTTGATTGATGCTTTTTAAGCATATCTACCAATTGTGACTCTTGTATGCTCAGGAGTTCATTATTGATGTTAAGAGTTCTTCCAGGTATAATATTTATTTGTTTACATTTTTCTGTATTTGCATCTATCCCATTTACTTCATGTTCAAAAATATTCAAATCATAGCCATATGATTCCATTTGAGATTGACTTGTGCTTGCTTCATAAATAGAAGATTCAGATAAATAACTATTGTTTTGACCTTGTTCTTCTTGTTGATTTTCTAACAATAATGGTAAGGGTCCCTCAACTTCTTGTTCAAGTTCTTCGATTAGAACATTAACTGATAAAGTTTGAATATCATCATATTCATGAGGAAAATCATACCACAACTATTTTGGAAATTCTTCTTCTATTGGTGATTTAGGGAATAAACTAAGATCTTTTGTATCCTTGCCATTAGAAATAGTCATGTTTCCTGATCTACAGCTAATGTAAGCATCAACTGTTGCAAGCCATGGTCATCCTAAAATTAAGGGATGTCCCCCTAATTTATTTTTGGGTTGTAGGACTATAAAGTCTACAGGGTATTCCCATGAATTTACTGAGACCATAATGTCTTCTAATTTTCCTTCAGGCTTAATAGTAGATCTATCAGCGAGTTGAAGCACAATAGAAGTTAATTGTAGTTTATGCATCCCTAAGGATTCTGCTGTTTCTTTGGTCATAACATTAATAGCGGCTCCTAAATCAACCAAAACATTTTGTAATGTTATGTTTCCAATATGCATAGTGAGTATAGGTATTCCAAGATCTGTATATTTGGGTACTAACCTATCTCCTATCATCATCTCAGATAATTGTCCAATGACTTGAATAGTTTGAAATTCATTCTTCTTTTTATTCTTTGAACATATATTTTTGATAAGTTTAGAATAAATGGGTATATCCTTGATAGCTTGTAATAAAGGAATTTTAATAGTAACGCCTTCTATTTCTTGAAGAAAATTAAAGGCTGGCTTGGATGGTTCTTTTGGTATTGCCAGTCTTTGAGGAAATGGTACTTCTATTTCCTTACTTGTTTGGATTTCTTGTTGTTTGTTTTTTTTGAAAAATAATTTGAAAAAAATTGTATTAAAACAAAGATCATTTACAAGTTGGGATGATAATTTTCCCAGCCTTATTCAAAGAGAACACATGTTTACAATAGTAAAAGAAGATTTGCATTGGAGCCAAATCTCTTAAACCATATTTCTACAATGACTGTTCACCTATTTAAAACTATAAAAGAAGATCTACATTGAAACGCAAATATCCTAAATAGTATTTCTGGAATGGTTATCCAAATTAGCTAAGCACTGGATTTGCTCACCAACCTGTCTAATCATCTCATCCTCAATAACCATGTCACTATGCCACTGAACCCCTACCTCCTTCTCAGTACCCATCTTAGCCAAGAAGTCTGCCACTTTATTTAGATCTCTACTCATATAAATTGGAATCACATCATATAATTCCCTCCATAATTCCTTAATTTGAGTGACAAGAATCCTCAACCTCCATGTTTTCAAAGCAAAGTTCCTCATGCAATCTAGAGATCCAACCATTATTTGAGAATGTGATTCTAGGATTATCCTCTTGTGACCAGTTCCCAATAGAGCACTATTCCAACATGATTCTGGCAAACCACTCCAATTCCAGCTCTACCTGGATTGCCTTTTGCAACTCCATTAGTATTAATTTTAATCCAACCTTTTGGGGGTGGTTTCCAACTAGCTATGTCTTGTCCCTCTTGCACTTCAACTTCCTTTTCCATTGCCCCAATAACAACCTGAGTTTCCTCTTTAGCATAGACTACCACAATTTATGTAACTTTCCTCCAAATGACCTATCAAAATCCATCTAAAGAAGAAAAAGTTTCTCTAAAAATTTTGGCATTTCTCTCCAACCACACTTGCCACCAAATAAAGTTTAATCCAAGCTTCCAACCAATACAAAGAGCTTTATATTTAAATATACCCCTATTCCATCCTTCCCAAATATTAATTCGATTCAAATCACCTTTAAATTGAATTTTATAATATAAAAACCATCTCTCCCAAATCTGGCACATGAATGGGCACTCAAACATCAAGTGATAAGCTATTTTCTCACTCTTGTAGCATAAAACAAATTGATATGGACCAATTATTCCCCTACATCTAATATTATCAAAAGTAAGAATTCCATTATGCATGAACCACCAGGCAAAAAAGTTTACTTTCGGCCAACCCTTGGACTGCCAAATCTTTCTCCAATCCTCAACCTGGTATGTATGAGGAGGAGGCTCTGGAAGGATCTTATCATATCCATCCTTCACTGTGTAGACACAAAGGCTCCCATATACCCAAGCTAATTCATCCTCCTCGTCTCTACCTATGAGAAATATTTCTTCCAAGATTTTAGTCATGATGGGTGTCAAATCTGAAGG
The DNA here is from genome assembly GCA_028583015.1 of Wollemia nobilis. Lineage (NCBI taxonomy): Eukaryota > Viridiplantae > Streptophyta > Pinopsida > Araucariales > Araucariaceae > Wollemia > Wollemia nobilis. The sequence goes on from JAQPPZ010014268.1 coordinate 237,069, forward strand.
GATTGAAATTGGCCACTCATCCAACTTCTTAAACTGCTTAAACTTATAATCCCCTAGCTAACTAGTGTTGAAATAAATTTCAATTTGGACTCATCCCCTGATTTCTATGGCTATTTTTATTGTTTGTAGTTCAAGAAATTCAACAATGATAGGTGGGTATTAATCCCATGAATCTGTCCAAAATCGTGCCTTCTCCCCTCTCCCCACTTTTTGAAATAATCTATCTTTTAGTACCTGAGATCCTAACTTGAGATCCTGCCATACTAAGGATTCATTACCATCCAAATGGAAACGACCCACCTCATTTTGGTTTACATGTCCCAAATATTTACTAGTTAAGATTCTACTGAATAAATAAGTTGGTTGGGAAATCCACCTCCAGTAAAGCTTTCCAGCCAAAGCTTTATTATTTAACTTTGATCTTCTAAGTCCCAAACCTCATTTTACCTTGGGTTGGCTTACTTTATCCCAACATACTAAGGCTCATTTACTCTCTCCTTTTACTCCTTCCCATAATAATTTTGTAGCCATCTTGTCTAACTCTTTCCATATGGTATGTGGGGCAGCAAGGATAGAAAATTTATAAATTGGCATGGCCTGAATGACTGACTATAAAAAAGTTAATCTACCCCCATAGCTTAACCATTTGTGAAACCAATGATTAATTATGTCCTTCATACAATCCAAAATATTCCTCTAGATATCTATTTTTAGTTTTTTAAAATGCAAAGGGACCCCCAAGTATACCACTGGGAGATAAGTCTTTGTGAATCCCAAGATCTCTAAAATTCTGTCCTGAAGCTTTTGATCAAGATTGAAAAATACCACTTTAGATTTTTTATCATTTATGACTTGGTTTGTAGCCCTAAGGTAGAAATTAAGTGTATCTCTAATCATTCTTGATTTTGTGAAGCTGGCCACTCCCACCAATCCTGTGTCATCCACAAACTGTAGGTGATTCAAAACTTCCTCACCCACCTTGATACCTATTAGCAAACCTTGTTGTCTTCTCCTCAAGATGAGTCTACCCAATCCTTCAGCCAATATGAGAAAAATATAGGGAGAGCAAGGATCTCCTTGACGAAGGCATCGAGTAGCTCCAAACGGTTGCGAGGGAAGACCCTTGATTAAAACTGAGTATGTCAGAGTAGAAACACAACTCATGACCCATTATATCCAATCCTGAGAGAAACCAAAGGCTGCCATCATATTTGACAAGAAGCTCCACTCCACCCTATCATAAGCCTTTGATATATCTAATTTTATGAAAATTCATCTATTACCAGATGTTTGCATTGAATGGATTGCCTCCTGAGCTAGAACCACACCATCCAAGATCTGCCTACCCTCTACAAAACCCCCTTTCTCTGAGGAGATAATGTTATGTAGAAGAGGTTTTAGCCGCTCAGCCATTACTTTTGTGATTATTTTATATATGACATTGCATAAGGCAATAGTTCTATAATATGAAATATGTACCCCCTCCTCCCCTTTTGGAATTAAGGTAATGAAAGTATGATTTAATGCTTTAAGAATTATTTTACTACCTTTAGACTCCTCTATAACAGCCATTACATCCTCCTCCAAGTTATCCCAAAATGCCTAAAAAAACTGAATTGGAAAGCCATCTAGACCTGGTATTTTTTTGGTACTCATTCCAAAGACTACATTTTTTTGTTCCTCTCTATCAATGGGTTTAAGTAGGGTCTGATTTTATTATTTAGAGATAACAGAGGGTATGACAACAATAACTTCTTTTTGAGCCTCATCTTGCACCCTACTTTCCTTAAATAGTTTAGAAAAATAATCCATTGAATGGAAATGCATACCTGGAATTGTATCAAAGGAGTGTTCGTTCTCATCTTGAAGAGCTTCCATGTTGTTCATATGTCTCCTAGCACAAGCAGTCCAATGGAAAAATTTGGTATTTTTATCACCTTCTAATAACCAAGTGGTTCTTGCTCTCTGTTTCCAGTAGGTCTCCTCTTGGTTGTCAATGTCCTCAACCGCTTTACGCAATGCATCATCCTCTTCTTTGAGTTGCTTTGTAATTGTTCCTTCCCTAAAGTGTTTTTGAACCTCATCCCATCTAGCCACTAATGGAGCTCTTTGGACCTGGAATTCTGTCTTGTTAGCTCGCCTCCATTGTTTCAGTTGATCTTTGACATAATAAAGTTGTTTGTGGAATCTAAACATTGTTGTCCCATATGTTGGGTGACCTTATTCCCACCACTGTGGAATTTTCTTTCGAAGTTCCTCTTTTTGTAACCAAAAATTTTCAAATTTAAATGGTTTGTGATGCTGCACTATCTTGATCCCTCCTTCCAAAAAAATGGGAAAGTGATTTGAAACTGGACCCTCCAAAATCTAAAATTTTATATTCCATTTTACAAATGCCTCCTCTAAAACCAAAAAATGGTCTAACTTCACCTTCCTGCTATGTGGCTCCCTCATCATATTAGTCCAAGTATAGTTGGTTCCAAGGCATTTAATATCCACCAAGTGTAATGCCTAGACTTAGGCAATCATAATTCGATCCCCTGGGTCCAAAATTGGGGTTCCCCCTTCCTGATCTCTAGAGGATAATCTAGCATTAAAATACCTAGCAATAATCTAGTCTAAATCTTCCCTTCAGACTCTTATGTTATGCACAACTTTCCATTGATGCATCTGACCATCTAGGTTTTGAGCCCCATAAAAAATTGTGATTAAAACATGTTCAACTGTGACATTATTTCTAAAATGTGATGTGAGAACACCCCTCCAAGCTATATGTTCTATTGCAATCCATTCAAGAGAGTTCCAAAGAGTAACTATCTCCCTTGAGGCACCTTGGGCAGCCACTTCCATATGACCAACACCCCTCTAATGTCTGTTAACTATTTTACACATAAGATCTAATGACATTTTTGTCTCCTAGATAAGCAAAAATTTTGTTTTACATTTTTCTAAGAGTCTTCGAACAGCATATTGATGGGTTCTACTATTTAAACCCCTAACATTCCATTATTTTATAATCATTGGTTACCTTGAGAGCAGTAAAAATCTATTGGCCTCACCGATCCTCCAGTGATCAGTTTGTCTCCTTGAACTGCTATCAATTCCTTATTTGATTTTCTACCCACTCCTTGAGAGTTGTTATTTTTTAATCTCTTTTCCACTTGAGTTATCCCTAAAGTTGTCCTTTATCTATTCTTTTCTGCTATGCCCATGCTAACATCCTTAATTATTGGTTGCTCTTGGTTATGCACTATCAATACCCCTGCACTCTCTGACTGCGATAACTCATTGTACTCAATTACCTGCTCTATGGTGGGGGGAGATGAAAGAGGAGCTTGAACATGGATGTTATTATTTTTATTATTCCCATCCACTCCTTCCATGAATTTTTCTTCTTGGTCCATTAGTGTCTTAAATATCTCATACCTATTGGAGGGCTTGAGTTGGGTTTGCTCTTTACCATATTTTTTCTTTTGCCTTATCCTTCTTTTGGGTTGTTCAAAACCATCTCCTTGTGCTTCTTTACCCTGAGAAATATTGGTTGGTTCTTTGTTGATTGTTGAATTACCCTCCTTAGGAAGATTTGAAATTCCTAGAGGAGCCTCCATTTTTATGTTCATATTATTTGGGCAATATCGAGCCAAATGCCCATATTTGTGGCAAACTCTGCATCTGAAGGGCAATTCCTCATAATCTAGTTGTTTAAACTAAGATAGTCCTACAAGTTCAAGTTCCACCTCTGTCGATAGAGGTTAGCTAAGATCCATTTCCACACATAATATTGCATAAACAACTGTGTTTCCTTCTATTGTGTCTTTGGAAACACCCAAATGTCTTCCAAGGGAATTATCGATAATTTCCAATACCTTCTCACTCCAAAACTCCATTGGAAGTGCATACAAATGGATCCAAACTGGAGCATTAGTGGGTTTAATTCGAGGATCAAATCCCACTCTCCAGGGTTGAACAAATAATCCTTTCGGACCATTATTCCTCTTTTATGATTCGAAAACCCTATTTCTATCGACAAGTGAAGAAAACTAACAATAAAATATCCATTGCTAATAAACCATAAAGAATACTCACCAAGAGGCTCCCAATTTTGTCGGACCCAAGAATGCAAAAAATTCAATGTAGGACGAATACCCATGAATTTTCAAATCAAATCATGATTGGCTCTATATAAAACTGTTTCTTCAACCATCCTTTGCTCAGTGACAATCTTTGGACTTGATTCTGACTGTGGCAAGCATCCATTAACTCGTTGAGATGTTGATCTATTTCCAGTAGTTGTAAAGAGCATTTTTAATGTAGTTTTTTATGCTTCTTCAGTATTTTATGGAGATTTATCCTTTAACAAATCTGCAAAAGAACTATGTCTCTCTAGAAGAGGATCCAGAGGTGTCCCCATTGGGCCCTCCTGGGGCAGCAATCTTATCTTCAAATACACAGTAACCAGAAATCTCTTTGGCTACCCAACTGATGCCCTAGTTTTCTCTCATATAGGAAGATTATTACAAAAGGTGTAGGAAATTTTCAATTAAACCTTTATATTTTTCAATTTCTTGTTTCTTTGTTGGAATACTTTTTGGTTGATTTTTTGTTTCCTTCTTGTTGTCATTTTCATTTTCAACCAAGTTTTCAATAGGATCATCATATTTTGTGAGAGTGACATTATTTTCCAACACATTTTTTGATCTTAATTGAATTTCTTGACATGGTGCTATAGATATAGAACATGTTTCATTTGTTTCATGGACTTGTTGGACATTTTTACTGTTATTAGGATTAGGAACTGGTTGAGCTGGAAGAGGTAATTTTTTAGCAAGATTATTATTATTATTTTGAGATGGTAGAACTCTATTTTGAGATGGGTTCTAAGTATTTTTTCCCCTAAATTGATTTTGAGAATTTGGTTGTTGCATTGTATTTGGAGACCAATTAGTGCCACCTTGATTATATTGGCCACTATTATTCCAACCAGGCATATTTTGATTTTGTGTTCCTTGATTCCATGGGGGTTGTCCTCCATAAGAGTTAGCCATAAATTGAGCCCATGGGGGTATGTTCCAATCTTGGTTGTAAGAATTCCAATTAGTCTAGTTTGGTATATTGGACCATTGATTAGGTCTTTGTTGGTTGGGATAACTAGGGTTTGACCAATTTGATGGACCATTAAAAGGACCATTTCATATTTTAGCAACAAAATAAACATCTTCTTCCTCTTCTACTTCTAGTTCTTTTATGGCAGCTTTAACAGCTGAGATATATTTACAATTTTCAATTTTATGAAATTTATCACAAATTTGGCAACAAGTAGAAATATTGGAAATATTTGTTATGTTGAGAGGACATTCTCTTGAATTGTGCTTTTTCCTACAACTATGCAGTAAATTTCTTCACTATCCTTTGTATTTTTATCCATTAAGTCCAAATATGTGGTGAAATTACTCAACAAATAAATTTTTAAGCCGTCCAACATATTTCCAATTTTAGCTCTTGTTACTCCTACTCTTGTAGATGTGTGTTTATTACCTCTCAAAGGTTTGTTTCTTGAATAGTTTCTACAAATATTTACAATCTCCTCAAGTGATATAGAATGAATATCTCCTTTTGCCATAGGATTTAAGATTTCAAGAACATCTTCCTTTAAACCTTTCAAAAAAAGTTCTTTTAGAATTTCTTCTTCAAGATCTATATTTACTCTAGATTCTACAAATTGAAATATTTCAAGATAATCTTCCAAAGATTCATCTTATTTTTTATTCATACAAAAAAGCTTAGCTTTATTATCCCTAACTCTACAATAATCTTGATATCTTTCAAGAAATATTTGTTTTAATCCATTTTCTCCATCCCAACGATTATAAACTCCTTCTCACAAACCCATAAACCATCTCAAAGCGGCATCTTTAAGAGTAGAAGGAAATAACCTTAACTTTTGCACATTGGTAGTATAAAAATAAGCTTGACATACTACTTCAAATTTGAAAAGAAAAGCATCAGGATCTTCATGGGGTTTTCCATAAAAAGTAGGCAATACAGAAATAGATATTGATTTAGATTCTCTTACTCCATCTTCTATATGTAATATTGGGAAAGCAAAAAATTTTCTTTGTCTAATTTCCCCCTGATCTTGTTTTTGTATCTCTTGCCTTTGTCTCTCACTCCCACGGTTTTCTTCTCCTATTTCACTTTGTGCATTAACCATTCCTAAATATAGGAATTCAAGAATTGGTTTAGGTATAGGTTCAGTAAAAATAGAAGAGGGATCTATGTAGTTGTCAAATTCTGGATCGGACAATAAATATGTATTGGGATCTTGATCTAGGATTTCAGCTTGATTGGTTGATGATGTAGCCTTAGTTTTTACTATTTTAAAAATCCCAGGTTCTCTAAAGTCTCTTGGGGATTTTTCTATTTTATTAGTTTTTATAAATCTTCCTTTAGAGTCTCTAGGTCTATTCATGTATGTTCTAAACCTATTATTATTATTATTATTTTCTTTTTTTCAAGCACTATGTCTAATATTCTTTGAATAATTTATGTATATCGTTGATTGGATCAAGTTGGTCTGGTGTCATGAAATGTTCCTCTTCGAAATTAAAATAATCTACCAATAATTGAATCAGCTGAACAAGATAAGATTTAATTGTGATAGTATTAGGAATTGCAAACTGTAGTTCGTAATGTAATTCTTAGCATAATTCTCTAAAATGTACAACTCTAGGAATTCTATAGTATCTCTTATTGTATTGCAGGGCTAATTCTCCCCTCTTAATTTCTACAAGAAAATTGTGGGCAGTAAGGGAATCCTCAAGGTATTGATTCCAACGATAAATTTTTGGATTTACTATTGCTCTTCTATCCCAAAGCCAATTTTCACAACTTATTCCCAGATTATCATAAGGTGTAGGATGATTTACCCTTAAATTTTTTGCTATATTAATCATTTTTATCTTCTTAAGTTCTTCTAATCTTTCGTTGATAGAGTCAACACGTTCACACAATGCTTCCCATTCTGGTTTGGTTATGAAATTTTGATCAACAATAAGATTAACCTCTTGTTGTATCAGAAAGTTTCTAAGGTCTATGAATTCAATCTGACTATTTTCAACCATTTGTTTATTTTCTCTTTCTGAATTTTTTTTAATTTATTTATTTTATTTTTGGGTTTTGATTTTTCTGTTTTCAATCCTACTGTTTACTTAAATATAAAATTCAGAATTTATATATACTTTTAACAAAATGGAAAAAAATATGTATAATTTTAAATAGACCTAATGCTACTAAAATAAGATGTGATCCACGGTCTATGAAGGATTACATGACAATTTGGACTATGATAGGGGTTTCTCGAGGAGCCAGTAGTATATCAATGCCACAGGGATGAGAGGACACTAGGCTGGCCAATGGTGTAGGAGGTGGGAGAGGAGGTAGACTTGATAGTGTATGTTCTTGACGTGGATGATGTCAGGACTATAATAGAGTATGACTCGTGGTGGGTGATGCACTAGTGGTGAGGTGCAAGGTCTCTTAGAGGAGATGTAGTGGGGGCTATAAATGATGTGATGGAGAATGCTGCAGAGGCATACCAAGCATAGGTGGATGAGCCACACAGGTAGCACTAGTAGGCAGATAAGCAAGTGGACTTGTTAGACTTGGGGGATCAAGGTGATGAGGGGGAGACTGAGGACTAGGGGACATAGGGATAGTAGGGTACCCAAGGTGACAGATACCTAGAGCTATAGGTAGATTTTTTTAGGGTTAGGTAGGAGAGGGATCTCCTACATGCATAAGAGCAGGAGGATCAGATCGATATTTCATCCCTACGGGCACAGGTGAGAGCACATGATCCTAGGTAGGAGGGGTCTAGCATTGGGAATGTAGAGAGACTACAAGACGAGGTGCTTCGATTGTAGTCAGTAGTGGACACCTATTAGTCATAGGGATAGTGGAGATAGGCTTACATGGATAGACTGGAGATGGAGGTGGTGCACCTTGGAGGGCATATTCCTAATTATGGAGAGACCAATGGCTCACATCAAACTCGATAGAGTGAGACGATGTAGTCATCATCTAGGCAAAGGACTAAGAGAGTTGTTGGTAGCAGTTCTAGGGATCACAACGGACTCAAACTATGATAGGTAGTGCGAGTCGTAGCACTAGTCCTACATGCCCATGGTGATGGGTACTATTGAGGCTCTTTTTGATTGGCTATTTTTTTTTATACTGGTGAGGTCAAAGGACCCACATTTTTGTAGCCCACCGGTATTTTTGGAAACTATGATGTATATTTTTACCCCATATATATATGAGATTTTGTTATGGTCATCATATGTTTCATTTATTTTTTTATGAGATGGATGCAATGTATGTATGTGATTTATTATGGTATGTTAAATGTTAATTATTATTTTAGATGGATATTGTTATGTGATATGTTGTATTACTTATGGATGTTGTACCACGTATGCACATGTATGCTTCTATGATGTAATGCAGATGTGGATATTTATTATGTATGCATATGGATGCTTTTGTGATAGGATTTGTTGTTGATGTATATGCGTGGATGCATAGTGAAATGGATGACTTGCATGCTTTGATATTTTAGACTATAAATAATTATTTTTCTCACTATGTTGGCACTATAGACTGTATAAAATGCATTAGTTCCTTTTGTTTATTTTTGTACTATTTTTGTGTAATGGATATATGGGAATGTATAATTACAATGTGCTAGAATGGAATAAATGAAATGAGATGCTAGAGAATGTATATGAGGTTTTCATGAGACTCAAACACTCTAGCTACCTAATAAACAGTTATATACTAACCATGCAAGATTTTTTGATAAGGTATGAATTTACTAGGATGACCAAGCTACTCCATATCCCTATGTGTGCAAGTAATTTCATTCATGTGAGATGCATAAGGATACTGTCATTTCCAGATAGGCTATCCACCAAACTTGGAATTAGGATCACCCTATGAATGTCATAATCCTAGGTTTTGTACTTAGTAGGATTAGACCCCTAGAAAATCTAGGTTACCAAAAGCTAGCTCATCCACATACAAATATTGGTCTATACACATGCGAAAGCTAATATGACAGACATATCATCATGCGGGAGGCTATTGTAATTAAAAAGTAGGCTATCCACCAATCCTGTAATGAGGATCACCTAATGGTTGTCCAAATGCTAAGAATTCCAAGGATTCAAGTTCAACTCCCTTATTTTCTTCAATTTTATTGGGATACTTGCTCATATGTAGTGATGAAAATCACTGTTTATTTTGTATATTTTTGTTTCCTTTAAGCAAAGGATGTGGGGAGTGGTAATGACCACTGTTAACTTTGATTCTAATTTTTATTTTTTGTGGGATTTTTCTTTTGACTATTGGGGAATTTTATTTCTTTGAACTTTTGGGATTTTGATGTGGTATTTTTTATAGTGATGAAAACCACTATTTATTTTGGAGAACTGGGTAGGTAAGAGCTTGTCCTTGTGCCAATTCTCAGCATTCTTGAACCATTCGCATAGGGGGATGATCAGGATGACCTTTTTCACTTAAGGTAACCTAGACCACTTTGTAATTTCATCTTTCCTTGCACAAAACTTGGATTTATTAGTGTGAAAATGTGTTGGGATTTGTTGCATACAAGGTATAGTCTAAGCAAGACTATACCTTCTATAAATCATGATAGATTTCTACAAAATCTAAAAAGTAAACTAGAGATGGCTGAGTGACTGAAAACCCTAAGTACATTCTAGAACAAATGACTATGTGATGGTAATAGACACTACTATGACCAGTGTGAAATGTAAGTGGATATGCTAGGTGATAATGGAATGATGTGGATACTGACTTTGACATGATTGTTTTGAAATAATGCATAATGTATAATCGTAGTGCTAGACATGCATGAGCAACCCTAAAATGCAATGATGAGTATGCCTAATGCAGATGATTTTGAGAATGTGACGAGATGTGATGTAATGAAATGCAATATGATATTTTTGCATTTTTTATTGATATGTATGATGTTTTTTATTTTTGATGTTTGAAGATGCAATGTAATGCAATTTTTTTGTATTTTTGATTGATCTATATATGATGTTTTTATTTTTGTTTGATTTATATATACATGTGACCAATGGGCTTATTGGGGGCCATTGGGGCATTTGGGGTGACCAAAGGGCTTATGGATGCCATTGGGGCTTTTAAGGTGGCCTAGATGGTCATAGACTGCCTAGAAACATTTTGAGTTGACCAAGTAGGTTAAAGGCACCCTTGGAGCATTTTGGGATGACCTAGATGGTTATAGACCACCTAGGAGAATTTTGAGTTGACCAAGTGGGTTAAAGACACCCTTGGAGAATTTTGGGGTGACCTAGATGGTCGTAGACCACCTAGGAGCATTTTAGGTTGACCAAGTGGGTTAAAGGCACCCTTGGAGAATTTTGGGGTGACCTAGATGATTATAGATCGCCTAGGAGCATTTTAGGTTGACCAAGCATGTTAAAGGCACCCTTGGAGCATTTTGGGGTGACCTAGATGGGCATAGACCACCTAGGAAAATTTTAGGTTTACCAAGCAGGTTAAAGGCACCCTTGGAGCATTTTGGGTGACCTAGATAGTTATAGACCACCTATGAGCATTTTAGGTTGACCAAGTTGGTTAAAGGCATCCTTGGAGCATTTTGGGGTGACCTATATGGTTATAGATCGCCTAGGATCATTTTAGGTTGACCAAGCGATTTAAAGGCACCCTTGGAGCATTTTGGGGTGACCTAGATGGACATAGACTGCCTAGGAGAATTTTAGGTTGAAAAAGTGGGTTAAAGGCACCCTTGGAGCATTTTGGGGTGACCTAGATGGTTATAGACTACCTAGGAGCATTTTAGGTTGACCAAGTGGGTTAAAGGCACCATTGGAGTATTTTGGGGTGACCTATAAGGGCGAGGATCATTTTAGGTTGACCAAGCGGTCTAAAGGTACCCTTGGAGCATTTTTGGGTGACCTAGATGGTTATAGACCACTTAGGAGCATTTTAGGTTGACCAAGTGGGTTAAAGGTACCCTTGGAGCATTTTGGAGTTACCTAGATGAGTATAGACCACCTAGGAGAATTTTAGTTTGACCAAATGGGTTAAAGTCACCCTTGGAGCATTTTGGGGTGACCTAGATGGTTATAGATTGCCTAGGAGCATTTTAGGTTGACCAAGCGGGTTAAAGGCACCCTTGGAGCATTTTGGGGTGACCTAGATGAGCATAGACTGCCTAGGAGCATTTTAGGTTGACCAAGTAGGTTAAAAGCACCCTTGGAGCATTTTGGGGTAACATAGATGGTTATAGACCGCCCAAGACCAAGTAGGTTAAAGGCACCCTTGAAGAATTTTGGGGTTACCTAGATGGGCATAGACTGCCTAGGAGCATTTTAGGTTGACCAAGTGGGTTAAAGGCACCCTTGGAGAATTTTGGGGTGACCTAAATGGTTATAGACCACCTAGGAGCAATTTAGGTTGACCAAGTGGGTTAAAGGCACCCTTGGAGCATTTTGGGGTGACCTATATGGGCATAGACTGCATAGGAGTATTTTAGGTTGACCAAGTGGGTTAAAGGCACCCTTGGAGCATTTTTGGGTGACCTTAGGCCACAAGTGAAGGATGTTCAAGGGTTGAGGGTCCTCGACACCTTTAGGGGAAGCTAGGCGATAAGTTCCAGGTCTAATCTAACTGGTAATGACATAAGGACCTAACCAGTTTGCCGCAAACTTGTCCCTTATATGGGGTGGCAAATTAGAATTTTATTGCTTCTCTTTCTGAATAAGGTCACCAATATGAAAGTCTCTAAGATGGACTTTCATATTATAGACTCTTTTAAGTCACTCTTGATAAACGTTTAAGTGCTCGAGAGCATTAACACGACGTTCGTCAAGCAGCATAAGACAATCTTGGTGAGCCTGCTGCATGGTGTCATTGTCGATGAACTCCTACATGGATATGTGTAGCGATGGGATATCCAACTCTAACAACATGACTACCTCAACACCATACACTAGTGAAAATAGAGTGGCCCCAGTGGACATTCGAATGCTAGTGTGGTAGGCCCATAGAGCAAGGGGTATTTACGTATGCCAATCGGCGTGATTCTCTTTGACAATTTTCGTAAGAATGGCAATCAATGTCTTGTTGGGAGCCTCTACTTGCCCATTTTCTTGCAGATAGTAGGGCATCAAAAAGCTATGCTAGATATTATATTTTTATGTTAAAGGACACACATCTTTATTCTTAAATGACGTCTCATTATCTGAGATGATCTTGGATGGAATACCAAAATGACAAGTGATATTATGCAAAATGAACTCCGTAATGCGGGGTCATGTCATAGTGGTAAGGGGAATCTCTTCCACACACTTTGTAAAATACTCAGTAGTCATAATGATAAACATGTGATATCCCAAGTATGCAGGGGAGATTTTGTGGATTAAATCCAACCCCCATTATGAAAATAGCCAAGTCGATTGGATCGGCTGTAAGGCCTGAGAAGGTACATGTGTCAAATTAGCATGGTGTTGACACTTCACATACTTCATCACATATTTGCAATAATCTCATTCTAACATCGGCCAATAATAGCCCATGCAAATAATGCACTTTACGATGGCCATACCACTGAAATGGCCACCACGTGTACCATCATGCGCTTGGGAGATTGCTCAAACTAACTCCTAATGCTCTAAGCAGTGAAGGAGGATATCTTCATAGCTCTGATGATACATAATGTCTCCTAGAAAGACATATTTTGTCACCTTCCATCTGAATTTTCTTTTAGCGATGTGTGACAATCCAGGAGGGAGATTACCCAGCTTTAGATATTCCCTAATTTGTGTGGACTAGTCCTGTTGAGGGGAAGCCTCGATTGCACAAATTTCCTATCCCTCTTGAAATTCATCCCAAGAAAGTGCTAAGTGGGAAAGAACTTGTAATAATAGCATTATACTACTATAAAAAGGGGCTTTAAGGAACAGAGTCCCCCAATCGACATGATTCAAGAGATCGTTAAGGTGCGAGAATATAATCTTGATGAGGTTCAATTTGAATCAAGTGGACTTTTGGCGTGGCCTGAGTATCCTCACACTCAATCGTAGACTACAAGAGCATCTTGACCCGAATGGTTTTTGATGCGTTGTCGTTATACACATCATTAATTCTCAATGAATTTGTCAATCCAGAGCTGTGTACAAGGCTATCTACGAAAGAAGGGGTGAATAGGGTTATAACTTAGGTCAATCTAGAGCAACAGGTCTTATTGGTGAAACTGATTATGTGGGGGATTTAGGGCATTCCTATCTCTAAATTGCATGAATTAAACCTTAATCTAAGTTGAATAATTAGAAACTAATCATTAACTACATAAATGAAGTCCTAATTACAATTTGCAAAATGAGACCTAATTATGTTGTAGAAATAATAGTTGTAGAATTGAAATTCTGATTGTAATTGCAGAAAGGAAATCTATTTACTTTTGCAGCAATGAAAATCTACTTCTGAAATGGAAATGAAACTGTCAAGTCTTTGTAACAGAAGGTTGTCAATATTCTATGTAGGGGTTGACAACAAAACATAAAAATACAAGAAATTACAGAAAATAGTAAATTCTGGAAATGGCAGTCTACAATAAATTGAAAGCTTTGCTGAAAGTGGATATTACAACCAAATCATTAATCACAAAACATAGAATAAGATAAAATTGCAAATATCATTAGTTTTTTACAAAGGAATGAAATCACAAGTTCTATAACTCATTATGCTGTAGCAAAATCAGAATAAAAACCTGTTGTTAGTCCTCCTCCTAGGTCTGGAAGTGGCCAACCTCTTTGTCCAGAAGAAGGTATGAGTCTCTCTCTCTCTAGATCTTACTCACGCTCATTTACAAGCAATATGAAATAGAAACAATATACTTTATTGATTCAAACACATGATTACAATAATGCTACTGAAAACTGTTACAGGACTGTAACAGTCACTTTCTGATTATCACCTATTATTTTTTTATTTCTCTATCTTCTACTCCCCTTACTCTCTCTACCTCCTTTATCTCAACCTGAATGGAAGCCATATTTATAGATGTCCTAAGATTTATTAACAAGCTGAGAATATCTCAAAAATATCTAATCCTATTATGCTGCAACAATTCTTGGTTTTATCCTAGAAGAAGATCACACTTTGATCTTTCCATAAATGGTGGCTTTGGTCGGCAAGGATGGCAAAGTCAGATCTGAGATATTTTCCTTTACCCTTTTCAATATTTATTTCCCTTTTTCCATCGTCAGAATTCGGTCAAGTCAAAGTGCATATTATGTTTTCATTTCGAAGATACTGCAATTCTCATTTCGAAGATCCGCTCATTCCAAAGGTACTACAGTTCTCATTTCGAAGATCCGCTCATTTCGAAGACACTACAGTTCTCATTCTAAAGATCCACTCATTCTGAAGATACTACAGTTCTCATTTCAAAGATCCACTCATTCTAAAGACACTGTGTTTTCTCATTTTGAAGATATCTATTCATTCCAAATAGACTTCGGAATGAACAAATGTGGGCTCCTTAAATTATTTCTTTTGCATTTCTCATGTGGGTTACTTCTCAGGATCAGATTCCAATGTGTTAGGATCCTCAATCCTAAAATTATTAGTTAGTATTATTAATCATTTAATTATTATATTATTAACTTATAAATTGAACCATCACAAACCTTCATAACATGAACCATCACATCTCTTCATACGTGAACCATCATGTCTCTTCACAAACATAGCTTTAGGGTAGATATATATATTAGGTTGGCCATCCATATCAAATCATCCAAGAAGAATAATAATAAGCATAGATTCTAAGGAGGGATCCCCCTATAGTGGCAAAGTGATTACAAGAGAGCCCCCTTTGAGTGGCCTGCAATTACATTTACATTAAGTTGTTAATAATTTTATAGTAAGACCTTGGGGTCTTACCATTTGGTATCAGAGCCATGTGGGACCCAATCATGTGGGAATTGCTCAAAGATCTTCATCAAATCACTTCTATGTGTGAGTATAAAACTTAGTTTGAGGATATCACCAAATACAACACAATATTGGATGAATCAATTCTCATCAATGGATTCATTAGGGGATTAAAAGAGGAAATTAGAATGGAGGTTACAAGGTTCAATCCCTATACCATGATGCAGACCTATGTATTGGCAAAATTAGCTGAAGGTAAAATTAATGCACAACAACAATTAGGGAAACCACTTATGGAAAAATCATTGACCACATACATTGCTCCCAAACCTATGCATAATGGAAGGGCACAAAGCACCTACACAACCCCCAAATCTAATCGAAATTTACGAATTAAATATCTTAGCTTTGAGGAGATGAAGGAACGACGAGCAAAATGACTTTGTGATAATTATGATGAACAATTTGGACCCCACCATAAATGTGCTACACTAACATTGTATTTACTGAAGGAAGTTGATCCCTGTATCTCCATAGAGCAAGCAGATGAGGTAGTTGTGTCCAAAGCGACCAGTGCACCTACTCACCACAATGAAGACAATGAGGTCGATGTGCAAGAAGTGATTGATGTACCAAGCAAGGATGAGGTAAACATACCCAAAGTGATCAATGCTAGCCAAACATACACTCTACAAGACCTACACATACCTTCCTCACCAATAGTGCATTCTTTACATATGACCAAACCTATTTGGAACCAACGTAGAGTGACTACACACTCCTCCGTTGGCTCTACCAAGGAACAAAAAAAGGATATGAAATCATTACCATCACTTTTGATGCATCATTCTAAAGTATTTTAGGAATGCCAAGGGTTGCCCTCCCATCGTCATCATGATTTTCCTAAGGAATATTCTACTATTGTTCTTGGCAACCCCCCACTAAAGCTTCATCCTTCTCGATATCCCTGCCTACAAAAATATGCCATTAAAAGAGTCCAAGAACTTACACAAATCCTTCTTGGAAAACAAAGGATAAAGCTTCTCACTTTGAGCTTTGAGGAAAAAGCTCTTTTTAAGAAGGGTGGCATGTTAGGATCCTCAATCCTAACATTATTAGTTAGTATTATTAATCATTTAATTATTATATTATTAACTTATAAAGTGAACCATCACAACCCTTCATAACATGAACCATCACATCTCTTCATACATGAACCATCATGTCTCTTCACCAACATAGCTTTAGGGTAGATATATATATTAGGTTGGCCATCCATATCAAATCATCCAAGAAGAATAATAATAAGCATAGATTCTAAAGAGGGAGCCCCTAATAGTGGCAAAGCGATTACAAGGGATCCCCCTTTGAGTGGCTTGTGATTACATTTACATTAATTTGTTAATAATTTTATAGTAAGACCTTGGGGTCTTACCACAATGGTCTTCATCTATTTTCATATGTGAATTACATGCCTTGCCATTCATTGGCAGCTGGCTAGAATTTACATGGGAAAACCCAGTTTTTGCTGCATAGTAACAGTTTTCTTGAACTGTTGCCAGATTATATCAAAACATGATTAGTGAAATGCTGCTATTAATCTAAGCATATCTCATTTTAGCAAGTCATAACAAAACAACATAAAACTTATACAAAAAGTTGTAAAAATCATAATATAGTATTTCAGATACATTCATCATGCAAATAGTTAATACACAACATATTGAATTAACTTAACTAGCATATTAGATTAAACATAAGAGTTTATAGGTAATTTCAGTGTTCAAAATATGTTATGATTGAGGCATTTCCAGGCCTCATCATTTTTCCCCCAACTTATATTGATGCATGTCCTCATGCATTATGTTGGGCTATGGAATCACATATGTCCATGGTCAAATTCCATGACTTGTAGAACAACTTCTTGCCTATATAAAATCCCCTATTCTTCTGAAGGTCCCTGAGCCATTCTTCAAATTGTTCGTCAGGTTGGGCATCTTCTTCAAAGTAGAATGGGACTGGAGTGATGATGGTTGGAGGTCTAAATCTGAGACCTATCCAATTATGTTGCATGAGTTCAATAAACTGTATTACTCCTTCTGCCCTTCTTCTAGACCATTCTAAGTTGATGGGGGAAATGGGTTCTCTTTTTTGCAAAGACATGAAAAGTTCAGCCCATCTGTTTCTACAGACTGATAATGTTGGCACAAAATTGTCATTACAAAAATTGTGAAATTTGTTCACACAGTCCCTCAATTTTGTCAAGTACATTCACTTCACATCATCCATGTTCATCATGGTGAAGTGTTGTCTTGTGATAATGGGGTGATTTGGCTAAATTGCTCTAACTAACAATTCATCTCTTGTTTCAATCTCCTTATTCTGCCTCTTTTCTTGGTCCCAATAAAACTGATTCTATAAGGTGGACATGAATGCCCTCAATTTAATATCTCCAATGTAGATCTATGGATGAAACTCTACTTCTTTTGGAATAAAGAAATTGTGTAAAAATAGTTCACACAGGATATTTTTCTGCTCAAAAGGGCTGTCAAAGTATGCTTCTAGGAAATCTGCAGTGGTGTCCAATTTATATGGAAGATCTTAACTAATCCTCATGACCTGCCATCTGAGGTATTTCTCCTTCAGAATAAGACTATAAAATCTTGCTGGCCGTCTGAATTGGACTAAAAACTCAACAATTTGACACAAATCAGACACCTTTTCTTTCAATGCCTGAATTTCTGTTTCCTTGGCCTCTAGCTGTTTTACTTCTAATTTGAATTTTTCAATCTTAGTGGTAAGCTTCTCATACCTAATCATACAGCTGGATATGTCTGCATTGTATTATTCTAAGGACACAGTAATAGGTGGTCTGACGACAGGTGGAATTCTAGG
Source organism: Wollemia nobilis (assembly GCA_028583015.1). Lineage (NCBI taxonomy): Eukaryota > Viridiplantae > Streptophyta > Pinopsida > Araucariales > Araucariaceae > Wollemia > Wollemia nobilis. The sequence goes on from JAQPPZ010014268.1 coordinate 254,976, forward strand.
TAGCAGATCTATCTGAACCCCTTTTTTTGCCACTTCCACTGGTTGTTCATCTGTCAATAATTCTACTTGCACCCCCTTATCTGCTACTTCTATTGGGTTGTCATTAGATAGTAATTCTACTTGCACCCCCTTATCTGCTACTTATATTGATGGTGTAACTGTTTGAAATATAGGGACATCAATAGGAGTACTTACTTGATCTGTTTCATGCTGCTGCTTAGACTGTTTTTGTGCTGGTGACTTATCTCCAATGTTTTCTATTGTACTTTTTGCCAATTCTAAAGCATCTTCAAAATGAAAGGGTGCTTCTGAATGAGAAGGAACATATTCAGAATGAAAAGGTGCTTCTTTAGAATGAGCTCCTATGTCTACCTCAGTAGAGTCATCTACCCTAGATAAATCCACAAGCAGTTGAGCCAAATTATCTTCATCAATGGATACAATTAGCTGTTTTTCAAACTATGACAGCTTCTCTCTTAGTTCTGCCACTTCTTGTTGTAACTCTACAATTTTTCTTTCCTGCATCTCAATGATGTTTTCTTTTTTTGAAATCCATCTAGTTTGTGTCTTGACAACACTTCTTGCTACTCTTAGCTACTCTGTAATATCTTCCTCCTATGTTTCTACTTCAGAATCAGATGCAGATAAGTCAGCTATAGCAGGCTGCTCAATAACTGGCTCTTCCTCTGAAACATATGTTTGCTCCTATTCATGAGGCTCTATGAAATTGTCTATAATTGCATCTACTATTTTTGTGGCTTGTTGAACTATAGCCACCTCTAGATTATCCTGCCCAGCCTCTTCCTCCATTATCTATTCAAGGAATTCTAGGAAGTTTTCAGGGGCTGGTTGTATCTCTGTGACATCTGGACTGCTTTGTCCATCTTCTTGTTCTATGACCTGGTCCATCATTTCCCTCAAGTGGAGTCTTGTAGACCTCCTAGTTCCAGATGCAAACTTCTTCTTTTTGCTCTATTTTTGAGTGATAGCAGGGGTTGTGGGGTTAGTTTCAGATGCTTCTGTTTCCCTTATTGTTTCTTCCCCTGTTGGGCTAGGTGCTTCATTTCTTTGTTCTAAAAAATTAGTTGCTACTTTGGAAAAATGGACCTTCTTCTATTTTTATGTTCTACTTCTAGTTCTAGATCCTCTTTTCTTTTGTCTTTTTGCTTGTGAAGTTGAAGGTTCTGGAGCAAGGTGTTTTGTTGTTGTTGTTGGGTGTGTTTCTTTTTCTGTAATAGCTTCTATAGCATCTTTTGCAGCAGCTTCTGCAACATCTTCTGTAGTAGCTATTTCTTCTTCTACAGCAACATTAGCAGTATCTATTTCTTCCTCTTCATCCTCATCTCCAAAAATTACATCATTTAAGGTGGAGTAAAACCTCTCAAAGCTCCTAGGGTTTCCTCTAAAATGGTGTTGGCAAACTAGTTTGATAAGACCATGGTGGCGAAGACTCCCTTTTCCTTCCTGATATATTTTTGCCATGTTTTTTAATTCCTGGTGTAGGTATAGAGGAAGATTTACCCTAACCTCTGGTTGTTTCCTACCATGTCTAAGATGATTTAAAATTTTTATGTGATGCCCTGACAATAGTACATATTGTCCTTCATAGGTTAGAAATTTGATTACCCATGTGGCTACTTCATCCTAGGGTTCCTGTAGGCTAGCCCTTTTTACCCCCTTGCATGTGTTATTATGTGTTAAATACTCAGGTGCCCTATCATTTTCTTCTAGAAATTGATTAACTGTGTTTACCAATGTATTTTTGCCAGACCTAGAAATTGGAAGACCTTCTAATGGCAACTCAATAATTTAACTCAAAAATTTAGGGGTTACCTCAATAGTCATGTCGTTAACGTGTTCCTGGTTGTTTCTGAACATGTGGGCGAACATGCTGACCAAGTCTTCAAAGGACCCATTAAATTTATCCAAAAATGGCATAAGCCCTCCATCTTCAAAAATCTGCACCACTTCTAGATTTTCTCGAAGATGGGTGGTATCTGCTGGTTCCATTCTTGTTTTTCACCCCATTTTCCTGTCTTGGTTTGTCACAAACTGCTCTCTTCTGTCGCTATTCCTCTGTTGGATCTCTGGTTTCTGGTGTTTGCGACTTTGTAGGGTTTGGTTCTAGTTTTTAATTTCCCTATTTTTTTTCTTCAAAATGAACCGTAATCTGAGCACTGTACCTCGTAGTCATTTTGCGTTAGAAAATATGTCTTCGAAAAGAAGAGTGGCACACGTTTCTATTTTTTCTTCGAACACATGTCCATCAATGATTGCGCAGATGCCCTTGCCATCAGATCCACCTTACTCATTTTTAATTTTTTTGTTTTTTTCTGCAGACTCTCACGTGCATGTTTATTAGCATAAAAAATTGGTGGCATACGGTTGGTCACGTCCTTCGTGATTCTAGTATTTTCCAAATGGGTGCAAAAAAAACCACATTCTAACTAACATGTGTTCCTTTATTGTATGCTATCAAAAGAATTTTCACTTGATTGTATTTCTTTCCTTCCTTGGATGCCACGTGGAGATATTACATTGAATGTTCTTTTCAAAGATTATAATTTATTGCGAAAACAAAACTTCATTATGAAGATTATGACTTCATTCCAAATATTATGACTTCATTCCGAAGATTATAACTTCATTTCGAAGACGAGTCTTCATTCCGAAGATCATGCTTCTTTGCAATGTCAAATCCTCATTTCGAAGATAAATCCTCATTCCGAAGACAAATCTTCTTTTCGAAGACAAATCCTCTTTTCGAAGATAAATCCTGCTGCATTCTGAAGACAAATCCTACTTCATTTCGAAGACAAAGCTTCATTCTGAATATGAGGCTTCATTCTAAAGACAAATCATCATTCCGAAGACAAAGCTTCATTCCAAATACATTATGTCATTTTGAAGACAAAGCTTCATTTCGAAGACAAATTGTCATTCCGAAGATAAAGTGCAACAATCTGCTATCATTCCGAAGACAATTTCAATCCGAAGACAACACAACAATTAGTCTGAAGAAGATAGCAGGCACTATTTTTGGCATTCTTGTTCCGAATATTAGGCAAAAATCAATATTCCCATTCTCAAAACATGTTTAAGTATGCCAACTCTTATGGATATCTTTTATGCTAATGGTTAATTGTTATATACTATATACCAATCATTTACAATGAAGAAATGTAAGGAATATATACCTGATTAAAACAAGTTAATGCAAGTTTTTAAAATATGACTGCTTCTGTTGATGTTCTGATAATTTTTGCAACATTTCAAAACAAGTGCAGTTGGTGAATTTGTACAATGATGGTTCAGAAATTTTCAAGGTTATGCATGCCAGAAAACTGGTTTTCATGCATACCAACCCAGTAGTGCCTTGAAAAAGGTTTTCACTGCTGAGTTATTAATTTTTCTCTTTTTGTTTTGTTTTTCTCTCTTACTTCTCCTTTTCTCTCTCTTTTTTTTTCTTGATTCTGACTATGCCCATGAAGGAATTTCATGATTTCCCTGAATTCATAATTTCTATGAATTCATAATCAAAATTTATTCATCTTTTTATTTTTTGCTTTTTCTGATTTTTTTGTATTTTTCTGTCTTTTCTTGAAATCCATGATCATGTTGATTGTTTTGAAGTGGAAGAGGAAATTTCTTCCACCTGTTGTGTATCCAAATTGTCAAGCTACTGCAAGAATTCCTCTTTAGTTAGAGGTGTATGGTATACCCTGAGGTGATGTCCATTCACTACCAACTTTCTCTATGACCCATCAATAGGAGATAAACGGACTGCTCCATTGTCAAATACCTCCTAAATACAGTAAGGTCTAAGCCATCTAGTTCTCAACTTTCCAGTGAAGTCTTCTTAGAGAGAATCAAACAGTAAATCCCAATCTCCTTGTTGAAGTTTCCTCTACTGAATGTGACTATCATGCCACAATTTCCTCTGCTCCTGAATTACTTCATTTTGGTGCAGAGAATCCAACCTAAGTTCATCCAATGCATTCAGCTATAGAATCCTATCTATCTATGCCTGTGACAATTCAATTCCAATTTCCAATGTTGTGCGCAGTGTTAGTAGCTCAAATTCAATAGGTAAGAGGGGCTTTTTACCAAAGACTAGTTCATAAGGTGTGAATCCAGTAGTGGATTTCCAAGTAGTATTGTAAGCCCATACTGCTTCAAGTAATTTATCTAGCCAGTTCTTCCTATGAAAAGCTACTATTTTTGTTAAAATTCATTCTAGTTCCCTATTTGTTACCTCAACCTAGCCATTTGCTTGTGGGTGATAAGGTGATGATTTTCTATGTTTGATTTCATATAATTCTATAAATGCCTCAATGACTTTAGATGCAAATTGGGGTCCTTGGTCTGTGATGATAGACCGGGGAGCTCCAAATCTCTAAAAAATCTGAGTATACAAGAAATCAGTGACCTTCTCTTCAAGAGCATGTTTGAAATAACACACCTCTACCCACTTTGTCAAGTAATCAGTGCATACTAGAATATGCACCTTTCCTTGAGAAGGTGGATCAATAGGTCCTACAAAATCAAGCCCCCACCTCTCAAATGGCTCTAAAACCAATTGAGGCTACAGTGGCATTTCATTTGTATGAGTGGGTTTCCCCATTCTTTGGCATGCATCATAATGCCTGATGTACTTTTTCACATCCTTGTGAAGAGATGGCCAGTAATATCCTGTACCTAAGATTTTCCTAATTGTGCTTTATACAGAGTAGTGTCCACCTGCAGGTTCATCATGACAATCCCTAAGGATATCATACACCTCATCCTTTCAGATGCACCTACGTAACACATGGTCAGGACTGCACTTAAAAAGTATACCCTTGATCCATTCAAAATAAGAACTCTGTTTGATCAACTATTTTTTTTGTTTTGAAGTGAAATGTGGAGGAACTTTCCCTGTGACCAAGTAATTGGCTATATCTGCAAACCAAGGTGATTGGACTGATATAGCAAATATTTTTTCATCAGGAAAGGTATCTTCAACTAATTCCCCTTCATCCATGTTGTATAATTTGGACAAGAAATCTGCTACAACATTACCTTTTCCTAGTTTGTTGATTATAGTGATATCAAATTCTTGTAGCAACAGTAACCAGTGAATAATTCTTGCACTTACCATAGGCTTATTCATCAAATATTTAATGGTTGTGTGATCTGTGTGAATAAATATTTGATAACCTATGATGTAATGCCTAAATTTGTTGATGGCATAAATTACCACCAAGAATTCTTTCTCAGTTGTGGTATAATTTTTCTCAGCTCTTGTCAAATTCTTGCTAATGTAGTAGATGGCATAGTGTTCACAGTTGTCAATTTTTCCTAATACTGCTCCAATTGTAGTATTGGAAGCATAAGCCTGTATGTGAAATGGTAATGTCCAGTTAGGGACTCTTAACATAGGTGGAGTTACTAATTTTTCTTTTAGAGCTTCAAATGATTCCTGACATCTTGCAGTCCAAGAAAATTCAGAATCTTTAGTCAATAGGGCAAACATGGGATTGGCTATTGTGCTAAAGCTGGGAATAAACCTGCAGTAAAAACCAATATGTCCTAGGAAGATTCTGACATCAGTCTGAGTTTTAGGAGGAAGGAGGTTATTGATAATTTCCACCTTCTTTGGATCAACCTAGATCCCTTGAAGAGAGATGTGATGACCAAGAACTATTCCTTCCTTCATCATCATAAAAAAAATTTCTGGGTTCAAGGATAACTGGTATGTTTCCCAGCGAGTTAAAACTTTGTCAAGATTTTCTAATGTAAAGTCAAAAGTCTGTCCACATACTGTGAAATCATCCATATATATTTCAACATTATTGGTACTCAGATTAGAAAAAATTGCTAAAATTGCTCGCTGAAATGTTGTTGGGGCATTACACAAACCAAAAGGTAAAACCCTATAGGCAAATGATCCCCATGGATAGGTAAAGGTTGTTTTCTCTTTATCTTCAGGTGCAATCTGAATTTGATTATATCCACTAAATCCATCAAGAAAACAAAAGTATATTTTTCCAGCAAGGGTATCTAACACTTGATCTATGAAAGGTAATGGAAAATGGTCTTTGTATGTTACTTTATTCAGTTCTCTGTAGTCTACACATACTCTCATTTTTCCATTTTTCTTAGGAACTATAACCAATGGAGAGACCCACTGGCTATCAGAAATTGGGTAAATGAATCCTACCTCCAAAATTTTTTCAATTTCTTCCTTGACAATATCCCTTAGGGCATGATTTAGTCTTCTCTAGGGTTGTCTTACTGGCTTGACTTCTTCAATATAAATTATGTGGGTACATATATCAGGGTGAACTCCTGACATATCTTTATAGTCCCAAGCAAAAGCATGAACATGCTTCTGCAAGACAACTATCAATTTGTCTTCCTCTTCCCTAGTAAGCCAGCTGTAAATGTTCAAAAAATTTCCTAGCTGGACTTCTATTTGTTTTGTATTTGGAAGGACTGAACTTACTTCTTCATACTTGGTGGTTAGAGAGTTAAGAGGACACTAATGAGATGGGAGGAAATAAGAAATTTTTGTTTTATTATTTTTTAATGGAAGCATATCCTATATGGAACAGTGAGAAGGAAAAATCAAGTGATGGTGCCACCCATGTGGTAGTGAAATAGATTTTTCCTATGATAGTACAGATGGTTCACCTTTAGAGTTTTGGTTTTCTTCATTTCTTAACAATTGTTGGATATTTACTACTTCCTCTTCTAACCCTTTTTCATGCAAAACATTCATTAGGATAGTTTCATTTTCTGAGTTTTCTGTGTCATGGAGGTCTTTTGTGTGTTCCCTTACTACCAAGGTGGCTAGTGTGGAAATAACCTCCTCTGATTCTTCATCTGAATCAGGAAACTATAACTGACCTAAAAAATTGTTGGAGGGTCTTGCAGGAGGATACAGAGAGATCTATTTTAGATCAATACCATTTGAAATAGTCATTTTTCTAGATATGTAGTCTATGAAGGTTGTTGCAGTTGCAAGCCAAGGTCTTCCCAAAATGATGGGATATCCATGTGTTGAATTTCTTGGTTATAAAACCAAAAAATTTGTAGGGAATTCCCAAGAAGAAAATTCTATAAGAACATCTTCAATGATACCTTCAGGTTTTGCAACTGACCTATCAGCCATTTCTAAAACTGTAAATGTGGGGCTGAGATGTTTGAGTTGTAATTGTTTCATTATATCCTTGGTCATGACATTTATTGTAGCTCCTAGATCTACTAAGACATTTTATATTGGTATTGAACCTATAGTAACTGTGATAACTGGACTTCCTGGGTCACTATACTTTGGAGGTACTAGTTTTCCAGATAAGAGATCAACTATCTTTCCTTCAACCTGAACAGACTTGGGAAATGCTTTCTTTTTTCTTCCTGCTCTTCTAATGCACAAATATCGGATAGTACTTTTAATCACTGGTATATCCTTAATGGCTTGCAATAATGGCAATGATATAGTTAATTTTTTAAGTTCCTTGACCAGGTCTGATTCAGAAATTTTTGCTGTGGTATTGAATCTTTAAGGATATGGAATTATCCTTGATGAAGGTAATTGTTCTGCCTGTGGTTCTATTTTTTCTTCTTCTTTCTCTATTTTTTGGTTCCACTATAACTGGTTCCAAAGGTTCTTGCTCTTCATTTTCTTTGCTTTTATTGGAAATAGGTTCAAGTACAACTTTTCCTAAATGAAGTTGGATGTTACTACAATCAATAACATTGATCTCAACATTTTCTTCAGCTTCAACCACATAGATAGGGGATGCCTGTCTCATGTTGTTTGGATTAGTGATAGATTGAGCTGGAAGTTGAGGTTTTTTCACCTGTTGTGTTTGTTGTGGTTGGTTCTATTTTTCTTGAATGTTTTGATTAGGTGCAGGCAGCAAATGCTGATTTTGACCTTGATTTCTTTGCTGCCTTGGATAGGACTGGTATTGTTGATTCCACTGTGGTTGATTTTGCATCCAATATGGATTAGTCTGATTCTGATTCCAAGGTGGATTATTTTGATTCTATGATGGATTTTTTTTACTCCATTATGGGTTGTTTTGATTCCATGATGGGTTGTTTTGATTCTGATTCTAGACTGAATTACTCTAATTTGTTTGTGGCCATTCTTGGGAATTTGTCCATTGAGGATAATTCCAAGGACGTTGGGGTGGTTCTGATTGCCCCCAAGGCATAGTACCAGGATTATGCCCCCAATTTATAGGAAAATGAGGGGAATTTTGGTATTGAGAGAAATTTCCCCCTTTTTTTGGTCCAATATAGTTGAGTTTCTTAGTCTAACTTTCTAACACAGTTTTGAGTTGTGGTAGTAGGTGGCATTAATTAGTTGAATGCCTCTTTGAACAGATACTACAAATGGATGAGATAGATGTTTTATTCAAAGGACATTCCTGCAAAGCATGTTTATTTCTACATCTTGGGCAATAAATTACCAAAGGTTCTGTGTTTTTTGCTTTTACAAAAATTTCCCCCAAAGTTTTGTTTAATTGCACTAGAATATCAGTTTTAAAATTTGCAAGTTCCTCTATTAGTTCCTTCACATCAGTGCCATTTGTATTTTTTTTCTTCTTCCTTGCTTATTGCGAGAGTAATTCCTGTAGAGATCCATAATTTCCTCATTACTGAGAGTATTTACATCCCCTCTTCCCATCAAATCCAATACGTCTCTGGATTCATCTTGCAATCCTCTCAAAAATATGGTTTTGCATAATTCTGGTTCTACAAGTCCACATCTCCTTTGAACAAAGGAGAACCTATCAAGATAGTCTTCTAATGTTTCATCATCTTCTTGTTTAATCCTAAATAACTCATCTTTCCTATTCCTTACATGGCAATACTCCTGATATTTTCCTAAAAACACAGTTTCAATTTGATCCCAAGTTTGGATGGAATTTGGCTCTAAACTCATGAACCAGCGTAATGCTGAGTCCTTGAGTGTTGAGGGAAAGACCTTAAGTTTTTTATTGTCATTTACATAGTCATAGGTTTGACATACTACTTTGAATTCAAACAAAAACTGATCAGGATCTTCAGATACAACACCTCGAAAGGTTGGAAGTATTGAAGGTGAAATGGTTTTCATGGGATAATTTTGTGTTGGGTTCAAACAAATAGGATATTCAAATGTTCTAGAAGGTTGGTGCATATCCTGATCATCTCCTTCATTATGGACATAGCCATGTTGGCCATCTCTATCCATATTTTCTACCATAGTTTCCTATTCTCTAGAAACAGTTAAACCTATCCAAATTTCACTCTCAAGAGGTCCAAGACCCTCTATTGATGATGAGTCTGATGATTCTTCTTTCTTAGGATGTTCTAATGATGGTGAAACTGGTGATTTTTCTTTCAATATTTTTGGTAATTCAAACACAGGTGATTCACCCCTTAGGCATGAAGATCTCCTTAATGGAACAAGCCAGGGATCCTTTCGGTTAATTCTACCTTTTTCATCCTTGTACTTATTCATGTTTACTCTAAAATGACATTAATTATATGTCAATAGTTGTTATTTTAACCAGTTGTTCTATTCATATTTTAACCTAAATCTTCACAGTCTAGTCTAATTAATAGCTATAATACTGTTGTTACCTTATAGCAACACAATTTTGTGGCAACGGTGCCAAAATGACGCGTTGTCATTATACACATCATTAATTCTCAATGAATTTGTCAATCTAGGGCTGTGTACAAGGCTATCTACGGAAGAAGGGGTGAACAGGGTTATAACTTAGGTCAATCTAGAGCAATAGGTCTTATTGGTGAAACCGATTGTGTGGGGCATTTAGGACATTCCTATATCTAAATTGCATGAATTAAACCTTAATCCAAGTTGCAGAATTGGAAACTAATCATTAACTGTAGAAATGAAGTCCTAATTACAATTTGTAGAATGAGACATAATTATGTTGCAAAAATAACAGTTACAGAATTGAAATTCTAATTGTAATTGCAGAAAGGAAATCTATTTACTTTTGCAGCAATGAAAATCTACTTCTGACATGGAAATGAAACTGTCAAGGCTCTGTAACAGAAGGTTGTCAATCTTCTATGTAGGGGTTGACAACAAAACATAAAAATGTAGGAAATTACAAAAAATAGTAAATTCTGGAAATGACAGTCTGCAATAAATTGAAAGCTTTGCTAAAAGTGGGGATTACAACCAAATCATTAATCACAAAATGCATAATAAGCTAAAATTGCAAATATCATTAGTTGTTTACAAAGGAATGAAATCACAAGTTCTATAACTCATTCTGTTGTAGCAAAATCAGAATAAAAACCTGTTGTTAGTCCTCCTCCTAGGTCTGGAAGTGGCCAACCTCTTTGTACGAGTAAGAAGGTATGAGTCTCTCTCTCTCTAGATCTTACTCACACTCATTTACAAGCAATATGAAATAGAAACAATATACTTTATTGATTCAAACACATGATTACAATAATGTTGTTGAAAACTGTTATAGGACTGTAACAGTCACTTTCTGATTATCACCTATTATTTTTTGATTTCTCTATCTTCTACTCCCCTTACTCTCTCTACCTCCTTTAGATCAACCTGAATGGGAGCCATATTTATATATGTCCTAAGATTTACTAACAATCTGAGAATATCTCAAAAAGATCTAATCCTATTATGCTGCAACAATTCTTGGTTTTATCCTAGAATAAGATCACACTTTGATCTTTACATAAATGGTGGTTTTGGTCAGCAAGGATGGCAAAGTCATATCTGAGATATTTCCCTTTACCCTTTTCAATCTTTATTTCCCTTTTTCCATCGTCAAAATTTGGTCAACAAGTCAAAAAGCATATTCTGTTTTCATTCCGAAGATAAGTGGCTCATTCCAAAGATACTACAATTCTCATTTCGAATATCCACTCATTCCAAAGGTACTATAGTTCTCATTCCGAAGATCCACTCATTTTGAAGACACTACAATTCTAATTCTGAAGATCTGATCATTCTGAAGATACTACAGTTCTCATTCTGAAGATCCACTCATTCCGAAGACACTGTGTTTTCTCATTCCAAAGATATTTGTTCATTCTGAAGAGACTTCGAAATGAACAAATGTGGGCTCCTTAAATGATTTATTCTACATTTCTCATGTGGGTTACTTCTCAGGATCAGATTCCAATGGTCTTCATCTCTTTTCATACGTGAATTCCATGTCTTTCCATTCATTGGCAGATGGCTGGAATTTACATGGGAAAACCCAGTTTTTGCTGCACAGTAACAGTTTTCTTGAACTATTTCTAGATTTAGGTAAAATGAATGCTTGAGACATATCAAAACATTATTAGTGAAATTCTGCTATTAATCTAAGCATATCTCATTTTAGCAAGTCATAACAAAACAACATAAAACTTATACAAAATGCTGTAAAAATCAGAATATAGTATTTCAGATACATTCATCATGCAAATAGTTAATACACAGCATATTGAATTAACTTAACTAGCTTATTACATTAAACATAAGATTTTATAGGCAATTTCAGTGTTCAAAACATGTTATTATTGAGGCATTTCCAGGCCTCATCAGTTGTCATCTCATCAGTGGGGTTCTATGGGATCAAGGAACCTAAGGAGGCCATCGTATCCACAAAATGATTAGATGATCGAGGGAGCGCCTCGATGTCATACCATTCAAAATTTACCAAGAATTTATCCACAAGGGCTTTGTAGGCTTGCAAAATTGGGCACTTGCATTGGTAGATCCCTTTGACCTGGTTAACAATGAGTAAGGAGTCGCCAAAGATGTTAAGCTTGGTGATTTTCATGGCGATAGTCGTTTGAAGACCTATGAGCAAGGCTTCATACTCGGCATTGTTTTTGGTGCATGGGAAATCGATTTTAAATGATAGGGGTATGGGAGCCCCATGCGGTGTGAAAAACATGATCCCAGTGCCACCTCCTTGCTCGCATTTGGAGCCATCGAAGAATAGAGTCATATCTGCCTATGACTCAGGCTCATCAGAATCAGGTGATTCTGATATTTGGAAGACTCCATCATCGAGAAGCTCCATGCTCAGAGGCTGATCATCCTCGAGGGGAGCCTCTACGAGTTGATCGACGATGACCTGACCCTTGATTGATTTTTTTCCAATGAATTCTAGGTCGAACTCCATCAACAACATGATCCATTTCATCGTGTGACTATTATGATAAGTGTGACTCATCATGTATCGCAATGGATTCTCTTTAGACACAACATACGTGGTATGGCTAAGCATGTAATTTTGTAGCTTCTTGGTGGCGAAAACCATCGCTAGGCATAACTTCTCAATGTATGCATACTTAATCTCATAATTGACTAGGGTGCGGCTGAGATAGTAAGTAGCCTGCTCCTTATGTAGTTCATTGTTCTGGGCTAACATGGCACCCAATGCAATCTCAGTGGTTGAGATGTATAAGCGGAATGACACTCCTGGTCGAGGCAGAGCCAACACTGGTAGTGAAGCTAGGTACTATTTTATGGCATCAAAGGCCTCCTGGCACTCGTCATCCCAATGGAATGCGACCCCCTTGTGCAATAACTTGTTCATGGGTCGACACTTGTCCGACAGTTGCGCTATGAAGCATTTGATGGATGCTATCTTGCCCTACAGACTTTGAAGTTGCTTGATGGTAGTCGAGGGAGGCATCTCGAGGATGGCCTTGACCTTGTTAGGGTCTACTTCGATGCCTCATTTAGAAACTATGAATCCCAAGAGCTTTCCAGATGTGATGTCGAAGATGCACTTCTTGGGGTTCAGTCTCACATTATGCTCGATAAGGCGATCGAGGAATTTACGCAAAACATCGAGATGCTCATGGCGTAACAAATATTTAGCCAATAAGTCATCCATGTAATCTTCCAAAATCTTATGCATGTAGTCATGGAAGATGTATGTCATGGCACGCTGGTAGGTGGCACCGATATTTTTAAGGCCAAAGGGCATGACCTTATAGCAAAATGTTCCCCAGGGCATTGTGAACGTTGTTTTGAGCTGGTCCTCTAGGTTGATACGAATCTGATTGTACCCAGAGAAGCCATCCATAAGGGATAACATTTCATGGCCCATTGTGGCATCTACTAGGGCATCGATGCTCGACAAAGGAAAATCATCCTTAGGACTCACTTTGTTTAGGTCTCAAAAATCGGTGCAAATGTGAATCCTCCCATCCGGCTTCTTGACGGGATCCATGTTGGACAACCATGGTGGATAGTCTACAAAAATAATGAACTTGGCATCCAATAGCTTCTGTAGCTCATATTTGACCATTAAGGCCACTGTGGGATGCATCTTTCTCAGCTTTTGCTTGACAAGCTTGGCCTTGGGGTCAAGCGTCAGATTGTGGGTGACTAGATTTGGGTCCAGTCCCGACATGTCTTTGTAAGACCATGCAAAAGTTGCCTTCTTTTCTGTAAGAAGGGCTATGTAATCGGCTTGCTCTACGGGGGATAGACTTTCCCCCATCTTGATACATTATGGGTTCTCTGGGTCTGAGCTGATATCTTTGTCAATCATGGGCTCGATTGACATATGCGACCCCTCCTCCAACTGGTGGGGGGTAGGGATCAAATGGATGTCATCAGCTAGATTTAGATCATCAATGGGAACTTTGGGTTCCTCCTCAGCATGGAAGACATCATGAGTTGGCCCTGGAGAGAAATGAAATGGTTGTAACATCTCATCACAAGGCCAATACTCAGAGGGCGAGGGCGGTGAATCTCCTCGATCAAAGTTGATTGCCCCCATGTCGAGGTGCAATGGCTCCAATGGGTTATTCGGATCTCACAGGGGCTCGAACAGGTCTATGGAAATCATATTTATGGATGGATGATTTCCCCTATGTGGCTGATGGTGCCCATGGACCTTCGAATGTCGCAAGATCTGAGGAGGTGGTTGTGGGGGTGGTGGAATGACCGATGGTGGTCGGTGCGGCTATGGGTGAGCTTGCTCCTCTAAAGGTAGAAGTTGTCACTAGATGGGATGATGCAATGGGAATATGCATAGATAGAACTCATCCTCATCATCTATGGGGATGACCCGAGGGCCTTCTCCATCTGAGCTACCAGAATCGATGGGCGCGACTCCATAATCTGACTCATCATCCGACGTCCACTCATAAGGGGACCCTGGATCCTCTTCCTCACCATCATGGGGAAGAGTACGTGAACCTTCACCTCTCTCATAAGAGAAAATATCATCATGAGGTGGTTCATCATCTCCCAAGGGCATAGGGAAGTAGTCCCCTAGTGAGTAGACACGATTGGGATTGGCGAAAGGATCTCGTGCGAGCTCATCTCTACAATCTAGAGTCATGCATTCTAAGCTATCTATGAGGATGTCTAAGGACACAGGCTTGTTGAGTCCCAAGCCAGACTTGTCATATGGCATTTGATACTATGGTTGGTAGGGAACTTGAGTGCCCTGCTCATATAGGCCCAACCCATAATCATGCCAATTGCATAGGTCAAGGTACTTCAGAGCGAAGTTAGGGTTGGACAGGTAGTTAATGTCTTCTCCAAAGGGCTCTTCATCTTCTTCCTACTGTTGATAAGGCTCGATGCCATAGTCAAGGCCCCCATAGATGAAATTTATTTGATTAGGGGGAAGCCGAGAGGCACGATGGTGCCTATGGGAAGATGGGGTCGACCCATGTCTTGCATCGACTCTATAGCAGGGGTGGTTGTAACATTCCTAACCATGTACTCCCCCAATCCGGTGGAAGCCAGGTGCACAGTGACCTGAGGCTGCAGATAGAAGAGGGATGAGAGTGAGACCTGATCTGATTCATCGTTCATCTCATGCGGTAGTTCCTCAACTACTGGGCTAGGAACCTCCTCTATGGAGATGGTGGATATGGTCGGTTGGGCCTCCTCAATAGGCCGCTTCCCTGGGTTCCTAGGCAAAGGATCCACAGGTGCACTAGACATCTATGGGGGTGTCGATGATGTGGATGGTATGGCCTATGATGGCGGTGGATTCAAACCTTGGTTGGATTTATTCGATTGAAAATCCAGATGGGTTGATGGCAAGGTTGACTCGGGGAGCTGCTGCACCATATTGCAATACTTGAAGGGCTCTAGGTCCATAGGGATGACATGAACTTGCCCTTCATGAGTGTACTTAAGGCATTGGTGAGTGATGGAAGGGACACACTTCATGTCCCTAATCCATGGTCTACCTAATAGGATATTGTACGCCATCTCACCCTCCAGGATGTGGCACAACATTGGGATGGTCTTTTCCCCTACCTGAATAGGTAGGATGATCGTACCAACCATTGAGCATATGGCATCATTGAAGGCTCGGAGGGTGTAGGTAGATGCGACAATGTGGGATGTTGGGAGCTTCAAATGCTTGAGAGCTATTGTCATGATGATATTGCTAGAGGACCCAGTGTCTATCAACACTCTCTTGTATGGCGTTCCATTCACACATGCGACAATGTGCAAAGGGGGATCTACCATATCATTTGGAACCGGTTTAAGCTCATCTTCTCGAAAGGTAATTACCAATTCCATGCATTATCGCACATGCCCCATGAAGTTGTTGAAGGAGTCAGACTCCCGGGGCTGAAGCTCGATTGCTTTAAGGATCTCCATCAAGGCCTCTCTATGAGGTGTTGATTGTTGAATGAGCTCATAGATGGAGAGCCAGGTGGATGTTGTTCTTAAGCTCTGAGTGAGCTTGCTCTTAATGGTGACAATAGGCCTAGGTGGGAGGTTCGACATAGGAGGCGGTGGAGGCTACGATGTCGAGGGGACATCATTCTGAGCCATAGGTGGCATGGCTGGACTTGGGTACCGCCTATTCCTCATTACAATGTTGACCATGCCAACATACCCTTGCTTAGGAGGGGCATGATGAACCTCATTCACCTAGGGTGCTAGCTTGGCCTGCTCCACATGGGCAGGCAAGGGGTCTTTGAAGACCTCCATTTGTTGGTTGTTTGGTGCAACAGGGTTGTCCACCTAAAGGGTGTTCCTATCGATCATGTCTTGCACCAAATGCTTGAACTTGTAGCACATTTGCACATCATGCCCATTTTGCCTATGAAACTTGCAATATAGGTCTTCTCTGTATCCTTTGGGCTTTGGTGCATTTGGGTCGATAGGTCGACTCTCAGGTAGGTGAATCGCATTAGCCACTAAGAGGCGGTCAAACAATGAGTCCATGGACTCTGCAATGGGCGTGAACTATCACTTGGGGTGATGTTGTTGATTTTGCCCTTGACTATTTTGGTTATCCTTGGCATAGTTCCTGGGTGTGGCCTGATAATTAGGCTTTTGAGGTGGCACGGCTTGTGCTGGCCTCGGGACACTAATGGCAACTTGATTTACTACTGTTGGCTTAGACTGCGCTGGGGTGCTTTTGGCATTCTTGTTCCACTCCTTGCGAGGCTTCATAATTTTGCCCTCTTGAATTTTGATTTCTTCGATGGTCCTAGCCTGTGCTAGGGCATCTTCAAGAGTCGGATACTGTTGCAGCTGCAACAACAAGGATATTGGCTTCAGGTAGCTCTTGGAGAACATTTGAGTCAACTCCAACATGGGGAGGAGATAAGGTAGCTTGGCGAGCAAGGTTCACCATCTATTGCCATAGTTTGTTATTGACTCATCGTCATACTATTTCAACCTAGCTAAGTCGGCCAACATCGCCTTCCTCTTGGTATTGAAGGTGAAGCATTCTAGGAATGCATCTGCAAGTTGGTCCAAAGTGTGGATGCTATGCTTAGGGAGTTGGTAAAACCACTCCGAGGTGGGGCCCGAGAGGGTAGTCATGAATATCCTCAAAAGCAAAGCATCATCATCATGAATGTCGAAGCACTGGCCCAAGAATCTGGTGACATGTTCCTATGCATCTTCCTCTCCTTTAAATGTAGCCAACTGAGGCAACTTAAATTGCTCTGGATAAGGAGGTGCAGGAACCAAAGTATGGATGGGTTGACTATGCAGCTGGCGCATAGTAGGCTTTTGAGATCCAGACCTAGAGGTCTTGTGCTCTACTGACTCTAGGCACTCTAGCAACTCTTTATAAGGGTCTGAGGATTTGATCTCCTCGTCCTTGTTCACATCCTACGATGGAGGTCTAGGATCCTCCAACCTATTGTGGGGCGGTGGCATGTCACCCCCTACCTTGGTAAGGCATCTCCAAGTACTCTACTTCTGGCTCATGCTCATCGTAGGCTCCGTAGGGCATCTCTCGAGCCGGTCTATAAAGAGGGGTATCTGCCCGCCATGGGCACCCTATGTTTGGCCTGGGAGGCGCATCTCGATCTGGCCTAGGAGGTCATGGAGGTAACATTGGATAAGGCCTGGGAGACCTATCTCGAATGAGTGTGGGTTGCCTCGGGTGGACTTCCTGCCTATGTGTCTTAGGGGTAGGAACCCTCTCCCGTAGAGTCTTCTGGAATAGCTCATTGGTCTGTCGTTCGATTCTCTCTTTCTCAAGCTGATGCAAGTGGTCTAGTTGCTCTTTGTCTCATCGAAGCTGCTTGAACTGAGCTTGGTATTCCATGTATCTTGCAACTACTTGATTAATTTGTTCCACTGTGTGGGGCCTAAGAGGCCTAGGAGTCTCACCCTAAGGCCGACCTCATTCAAGATAATCTATGATATCCATCGCATGCTTCCCTCGATCGAGGGTCACCACGTTAACTTGAGGTTTAGGTCGGGGCATATGCTCATTATACTCAATGGGCGCAGAGGCACATCGTGCATGCATAGAATACTACTCCTGAGGAAAATCTAGGATTTCCTCATGCCTTCCTTCCTGGATGAGGAAGGGCAGGGTGGAGTTAGCTCACTCTGAGCGACGAGTATCATACCCATCAGTCTGCCTAATCTATTGTACCCTATCAAGGTGACGCGTAGGCAAGGTCATACCGACCTGCTCTACCCAGTGTGTGAAGTCATGCCTAGGCCTATGAATAGGCGTGTCAGCCCTAATAGGTATGCGAATGCATGGCACCGCTCTATCTACTAGCGCCTCAATGTGCTGTTGCCTTTCATTCAAGAAGGCGTGTGACATGTCTAAGTACCGGGAACACTCTCCCAAGTAAAGTCCATCATCCCTGGGGGTGTCCCGCATAGGGCTCCCTCATAGGTGTGGCTCGTGCCCCACTGTCTTGGGGCTAGGGTGAGTAGAAGCTCACCAGGGAGGTATGACCAGGTCCCTGGGGCTATAGCGGAGATGACTCATGTCTCCTAGTCCACTCTCCATAGCTTCTACCCATGATTGGGCTTGGCTGTGGGTGCACACCATCATAGCTCTCTACCAAACCCTAGATGATTATCTCCTTTACAAATTCTTAATGAAACAACAAATAAAAAAGGAAACACTCAATAAGACAGATGATTATCTCTTTTAAGTTTTAAATGTGAATCTCTAAACTATTTTGTGTGTTTCAGATGTGTTGTTTGTAAAGAATGACCTTGTGTCACGTGTTTGAAATATTGTTGGATGATACTTGTGTTAAATTGGATTTCACTTGTATACTCACACAAGTCTGAACCCTATGGTGATGAAGTCCACACCAACGAGGGAGAATAGGTCCTACCATTCCTCACCCAGTTCAATCCCATTTAGTGATATACCTCTCCGAAGAGAGATACGTGCTATAACCCATGGGCTATGATGGATCTTGGATCTGGCCTTGGCAAAGAACAAGGCTCATGGGATTTGAGACAATGGGTGGAGATGAAATCCACCTCATTGCACTCTACTAGTGGGTGGTGATGAAATCCACCTCACTAGCGTTTAAGTGGATCGTGGTGTGTGTGGTTCTTTTTAATCCAAATAAAGTAAGCAAAGAAGCATTCGATGATCATTCACTAGATGCATGCAAAAGGTGCATTTTACTTTTAGAAAGTTAGTATAAAAAGAACTCACAAATGTATCTAGAAATGCAAAAACCCTAAATGCTAGCCTACCCATTGGGTAGGCTACAAGCAAGCAATCCAAAGAGATGCATTCCTACTTTAAATTTCTTTTGATTTTTCTCCTTTTATATGTTTTTGTTATTTTGTGTTTAAGAAAAGGAAAACTAACTTTTAACCTTTCTAAACAAGCAAAATATGCGAGAAAAACCAAATAAAAAAAAATAGTTTTTGAAAGTGAAAAACAGAGATGGAAGATTCAGATGCCTACCTCATCACTGCCAAAACTTGCTATTTCTGGAATTCTGCTCTAAAAACCCTCTGGTTTCTATTCACTCCAGGGTGGGATGAATAGCAGGTCTGTATTCATCCTAGGGTGGGATGAACTCGCGTTCATCCCAGGGTGGCACGAATAGCAGGTCAGGGTTCGTTTCAGCCCAGAACGAATAGCACCTGCAACATAAAAAGATGAAGAATGAGTTCCAAAATTCACCTAAAGCAAAAGGGACTAGGTCCCACCATGATCACCACTGAATTAGGGAAAAATGGTGCACCAAATGATAATAAAAAATATGTGTATCTATGTCCTATTGCTTATGAGCATCAAACGGAAGCATGCAAGTAAGATGGAAAAGATAGCAAATAACAAGAAATAATGCAAAGTAAATTGACTTCTTATTAATTGGGTAGATAAAATCTAGGTTACAAAATTTCCCCTTTGAGGGCTCAAATAGATGATACAAATTTTTACAAATCGGGTGCCCAAGGATCAAAATCCTTCAAGTAACTCGGGTGCACATCCAGTGTCTTTCCTCGTACCCACAATCGAAGTGGGTGGGCCAAGGCTACCACCACTTGTATATTTGATTATTTGAGGTCCAATTATGATCCCTAATGTATTGTATAACCTACACCTACACACAAGGAAACAAGAAATGTCAAATAGCAAGTGCGTGTGATGAGAAACATGCAATCCCCATAGGGGCCAAATAGCTAATAGTGAGAATAAGCATCAAATAAACTCCAAATGACTTGAAATTATAGAGGGATGTAAAACAGAATATTTTGGGAAGATATCACTAGAAATTGTGCCAATATTGAGTCCGATGGTGCCTCGTAATTGCAATGACCGTGCGCAACCTACAAAACACAAAGCAAACAATTTTTGGCCCTACACATATCCAAAACACATGAAAATTGGAAATAATACATAAAATGATATTTTAAGAAAACCCATTTGATCATATTTGCAAAATAAGTAACATTTTAGGTGTTTCCTCAGATGACCGCCGGAGACCTGCATGAGACCCTGCAAAACACTAAAATTGCAATATCTCGGCCAATATAGCTCAGAATGACCTGAAATTTGAACTGAAGCATAATAATAACATGTAGAAAATAACAAATAAAAAATAGTCAGAAAATTGTGCATAGATTTCTATTCATCATAGGGTGGGACGAATAGGACTGTCACAAATTGGGGGCGCCCGGGGTGGGATGCCCACCGTTTCTACCTAAATTTTACCACCAATTCCACTGAGGATTGATGCAAAACACTATGGGATGTATTTTCATCAAATTTGGTGAGGTAATTCACTCATATGGTTTGGTTATGTGACAAATTGCGCCTCCTAGTTCACTCGCGAACCTCCTTCGCTAGGTAGATATTTTGAGGGAAAAATGGGCACAAAAGGTGAGGTGAAATCTTAGCAGCACTCCGTTGCATAAAACTAAAACTCCTCTCTATATTTTGTGTGGAAAATGCATCCACTTTATAGCCCAAGGAGGCTTCATGGGTCAAAGGGCATGCGAGGGCATGCAGGGCAAGAGGCGCCACTTGGCCACCGGGGCGGCATGCATTGGAGGGGGAAGAGAATCTCCCAAATTGGCCTCATTCATTGAGTATGTCATAAGATCTACTGCGTGCCCTGACTTGTGGGCAATAATAGCCAGGAATCTGACCGTTACTAGGTGCCATTGGCCCAGATTTGACTTTTTTCTGGTCAAACCTGCTATTCGCCCCACCCTGGGATGAATGTTGCTATTCACTCCAGGGTGGGATGAATAGAATTTGTATTCATCCCAGGGTGGGATGAATAGAAACAGGGTGTTCAAAAGGTCCCAAAAGTGGCCTGAAACCTTCCAAAACCTTGCACTGAGTGGTTAGGACCATTGTATACCTGTTGAGGGCTGCCCTAGGGGCCTTGGTCTATCATTTAGCCATTGCTTATGGTAGCATAATCGGATTGACCAGATTTTAGTGTCTACACAAACTTTTCAATCCTTGGCATGACCTAAACTACTACTATTTATAAAGTACAATGGGGATGTTTTACCTCAAAAACTTACAATATGATTTGAATTTCTTATCTACTGTCTTTATGAGGATTCTAAATATTGAATAATGACACCTTCCACCAATACTTTTGTTAGTCAACAACTATCATGGTTGCAAGTCCCATTCCTTTGTTTTTAATGTCCCAACTTCCTTCTATTAACTTGTTGAGTTGAAATATCCTTGGAAGATAATCCATATTTTCTTAATAATGGTATGTTATCCTACATCATTTGCTTCTAGAAATTGGTGCACCATAGCTCATACCTACCTTATTTGATACCAATATTGATGTACTCTTGTTTGTCCCAACGGTTTCCCACATTTTTGGAACTTTTTGTTGGAAGCTTTATCTACTCATTGAGACTTTTACCTAGTTCTTTTCCATGGGAATTTCATGAGTTCTAACAAGTGACCCCATTGGAATTTCTTTCATTAGAATTGTCTTCCTTTGAATTGGTCTTTTTCCATGAAACTATAGATCATTCTTTCCTTTGCCTTTCATTTAAAATTTCATACCAATGATTTACCTATTGGGCCGATATTTTTCTTCTTTCATTCTAAGGCAAGATCTTTTGGAGTTCCCTCTGATGTGAGCTATAGATGAAAACATCCATTCCTCAAGGTTTTCAATTAGTAAAATTCCATATCAGTAACTCTACTATCATTTTGACTTGCTCCTCCTGTTGGATGAGTGATTGGTGTAGAGAAGCCTCACCCTATTGGCTCCTTGTTGGACATGGGTAAGTAGATGTCTTATGATGTCTCTTAATGCCAATATTTTTGTAAGTTCTTATCTATTTTTCCAGTTGTTGGAATTTCCCTCATCCATCATCCTTTCTTAGATATTATTTTGAAATTTTGGTAGATGGATAAGGCATGAAGGACCTAAAGCCATGGTCTCAAACATATGTAAGTGAGAATTGATTTTTTTGGCTTGTTGGTGACCACTATCTGGAATAAATTTCTATAATTGATGGGATTTTTTTAGTTATCATTGAAAAGGCTCATAAACCACCATTCATGGTAGAATCTGATTTAGATATCACCAAAATGGTAGGTAAAATCATTGTAGGTCATAATTTTGCAATGGTTTTGTGGTCAACTTGTCCACACAATGTGAGGGTTTTTACACCCATCCTTACCCTTTGGAGATATCTATTTGGTGATATTTGACATGGAATCTCTAGAATTTGGTGATTATTGTGACCCCCTTGTATATATTTTAGGCCTCACATCAATGCAATATAATCAAGTTGTAGTGATATATCACATCTTTGGCAACTCTTAAAGGGCCTTTTGCCTATAGGAGAAGATGAAATTAAAATTTAAGGCCTTTATCCATTGGATGCAAAGTTGTTGGTCATGTAGCTTTCTGGAGAGTGGTAATCTTATTTTATATTCTTTCTCTTGGGTATGAGGTAATTATTCCCATTTATTTCATTTCATTCAAGCATGTATTTCCTTCTGTATTATTGTTGGAGTAAGTTTTTCCTCTCATGCTAAAGGATGACATAATGAAATCCTTATTTTTTATTCACTTCATGTTTGATTAGTCCTTGGCCAATGTGAACATATCAACCAACTTGTCTTGATGGTTCCTTTTATTTGGAATGGATTCCAAGAGTGATCCTATTGATGGTTCTACGACTACTCTTTTTGAAAAGTATCTTGCATTTCAAAATTGGTTAGGTATATTTTTTTATACATATTTACATAACCCCATCAAGGGGGTTGAGATACATTTTTATCTATATCTATCCCATGCCTATTTGTTTTTATACTTTTAGGGGATTAGAATCCCAACTTTCTATTGCCCATTGGTCCATTTTTTCATCAAAGATGAATGATTGCACTTCATCAACTAAGGACTCAAGTTGCTCTTCTTCTATCATCAAAATTTGGCTAAAATTTAATCTTGATGTTGGCATATTCTCTATGGTGGAAAAAAAGTGTCTCCAATTGAAGTTCAAACTTGGTCCCATATCAAATCCTGAGTATCATGGTGGACCATTTTGAGCATATACAACCTCCCATTTTAGTAGTAAAATACGTTGATAGGTAAAGGCTAAATGATGCTAGGAGATCAATAATGCAAATATCCTTCATCATGGTTACACTTAGGCATGTTTTTAGGGCCATCAGGGGTCCTTTTACTCACCCAAGACTTGAACTGAATTATCATCCAATTATGCCATTTTTTTCTTAGTAGGTTTACTTTATCCCTAGCATGTTTGCAACATTTTTGGGTATGACAGTTGTGCTTCCCCTTGAATCTCCTATACAAATATGAATTATTTTATCTTTGTATATAAGTGTAGATAAAATGGAGGGGGTAGTCTGCTTGGTCCAAGGGCTAAAAACTACAATATATCATCAACTTGTCTTTGTTTTTCTTGCTTTCCTTCTCTTAAAGGATTTTTCTCAACTGCTCCTATATTGGAATGGCCAGTATTTCCCAAATTTGGACTGGCACTATGGATTTCTTCAAGTGATCTACTATGATAAAATATCCCAAAGATATTGCCCTATGTGGGATGAAACACAATCTTTCTCCAATTTTCTAGTTATCTTTGGTTATTTTTGGTAGTGACGACTATGCCAAAAAAATTTATATTTACTAGGCAAGGCGTTCCCAAAGAATTACTGATTATTTTGGCCTATATTCCTAGGTCCTTTTGGTTTTTTTATTTAGATATAGTAGGAGACATATATTCCATTGATTACTGACATGTTGTAGTTGGGGGATGCCACTTTGGTTGGGCTAGCTTGTGCTGACTACTAGGAGTTGGTGCGTTGCTTTTATCCCTTTCCTCCATTACCTGCTTCTTAGATCTTGTTAGATAATTTAATTAGACCTAAGGTCTTTCAATCATTAGGTTTCTCATTTCATCAAATACTGCATAAATTTCTTCTTCATCCCATGTCGTTAAGATTCACTCTTGAGGAGCATAGTCAGGCTTTGAGATGGAAGGAAAGGAGATATGTTGTTTCAACATCCAATTTTTGGATCCTAAGTATGATATGGATGCTTGATATGGTATTGTCTTTGTTGTTGCAGTGGCCAAGAGCTAAAATATTTCTCTTATGTTGTTGCAATTGTAAAAAAAAAAATAGGTATGGACAGTACCATGAGGTAGACTCTTCTACATAATTATTTTGTATAGGGGTTATTTCCCTAGCATGGATAGGGATTTTTATTTGAAAAGGATTCACCAACATGACTACTTGCTATTTCTAGGACTGGATTTGACCATTCTCCTAATTTCTTTGGAAGTGGGGCCTAGGATACCCATTGGGTGGGGCTCTATAATCTTGGTTCCCTAGAGGTAAGGGAGGTCTTAAATTATTTTAATAGGGGTATATCTAGGAATTTTGTTCCCTTTTCATAGTCAATATTTCATTGGCTATTAAAGTAAGCAACTTGTGAGATGCCTCTTTTTTGGGGTCCCTAGGAATAGGAGGTGGTGGATTTTGCAGGGATATAGCAATTAAATGTGAAATTGAAGGTGATTGAGAGGTCATTGGCTAAGTAACCAGAGTTGGAGATTGCATATTAGTGTATATAGGTATATGAGGCCTAGAGGCTAACCTTCCGATATGAATCAAGTCATATTTAGCTTTAGTGGCTAATCCATAGGCTTTTGTTAGGGTGTTTCCTCCTCTATATTTAATCATCAATGAGATTTTAGTATCCAAGGATTTTAAATAATATAGGAGTTCCATACCTTGGGGGTATGCATCTCCTTGTGTATTCTATGCCAAGAATTATGGAATCTAAGGTTGAAATCCTCTACTACCTCCATGGGAGCTCTTTTTTTTGTTTCCATTTGTTCTAGGCGTGATACCCCATATACGCTTTCTCCAAATATCTCTACAAAATGTTATAGAGATGGTCCTAATTTGTTAAAAAACTATATTGGAGCATAATGTACCATTCTCAAGACTTTCCCTTGAAAGAGATTGCTAATAATATTAGATCCATATTTTTCTCTAATATATTATGGATCTTGCATAGGATCACCACATGATTAAGATGCCCAATGGGGTTAGTGAGATATTTCCAAATGAAATAGGTGAGAGACTTTAGAGTAGATCGGGTTATCTCCTCCCATAATTCGTTTAGAGTTGGCAGTGCCAATGGACCTTTATCATTCTAAGAAGGGAACATTTTTGGGGGTCATGGTGGAGCATCCATATTATGAACTACAACTTTCCTTCTTTGTGGAATGATTTTAGGTAGTGGCAACAACTCTTGTCAAATATTTAAGGTGCAAAAACCCAATCATAGGTTCTTCACCTAGATATTTTTGGATTTTTTTTCAAAGTAGATTTTCTAGGTTAATGTAGTCTTCATGCTTTTAGAAAGTAGGTAGACTAAGGTCTTTACCATAACCACAGTATAATATCTTTAGTAGTGACTTCTTTTGGTATTCCTTCTGGAGCGAATTTTCTAGGTGAGTTAGAGGTGCTTCAACAAGAAAAATAGGAAAATACCCTCACCAAGTGTAAGTCTAACTTGTGATTTGGGACCAATGATATATCACTAGGGTCCCATCAGGTATGCCATTAAACTATTTTTATATTTTAGTATCTCGATCAAGGAAATTGTACCTCGTAGGGAGCAATGTAATAGGGTTGTAGCTAAGAGCATGGGGTTTTGTTCAATCGGGGGCCTTTGGGAGTTTTTACAAGGTCAAATCCTTGTTAATATGTGATATTTCGAGAATACTTAAACT
The DNA here is from genome assembly GCA_028583015.1 of Wollemia nobilis. Taxonomy (NCBI): domain Eukaryota; kingdom Viridiplantae; phylum Streptophyta; class Pinopsida; order Araucariales; family Araucariaceae; genus Wollemia; species Wollemia nobilis. The sequence goes on from JAQPPZ010014268.1 coordinate 280,957, forward strand.
CAATAGGGAAAGGAGATGATGGAAACAAAGAAAATATATTTAATAAAAGGAAAAAGTAGTGATGCACCGAAAGATCTATTAACATCTTCTTGCAAAAATAGGCCTAAACACTATGTGCCAACGGTGAACACTTCCTCTCCTTGACATAGTTAAGTATAAATGATATTCATAAACATAGGTATGCATAAATAGGTGGGTCTTATAGGAGAGCTATAGATGATTAGTCCAAAATAGATGCATGACCCTCACACACACGTACATCAATAAAACCCAAAGCAGATAAAAAATCATAGATACACATATACACAAAATATGTCTGTAAGCCTCCATATATATGTGTGTGCAAGCAATTTTTTTACAAATATTATGCTAGAAATAGGGGTTCAATTTTCCCACAAGCCACTCAGGAGCCAACTTCTCTTATAAAAATAAATGAAGGGAAAGCTTACATATGACTACAATTGCAAACTTGCCAATCCTTGGCACCACATAAACTACTATTATTTGTAAATTATAATGGGAAATTTTTCCCTCTAAAAACTACAATATGATTTGAATTTATTAGATACCCTCTTTATAGGGATTCTAAATTTTGAATGAGGACACATTCCTCCATTGCTTTTTTCAATCCACAATGTCATAGTTACAGGTTCCATTTTTTTATCTTTAATGGTTTAGCTACCTTCTCTTAACTTGTCAGGTTGAAATATCCTTTGCAAATAATCCATATTTTCTTAATAATGGTACATTATCCTATCTCATCTACTCTTCTAGAAATTAGTGTGCCATAACTTATACCTATCCCATTTGGTACCAGTATTGATGCACTCTTATTTATCCAAGTGGTTGCCTACCTTTTCAAAACTTTTTGTTGGAATCTTTATCTGCTCATCAAGAATTTGAATAGTCCTTTTCCCCAAGACTCTCATCAGTTCTAACAAGCGACCCCATCAAAAAAAAAATCATCAAAATTTTCTTTTTTTGCCTTGGTCTTTGTCCACAAAAATCTCAATCATATTTTTCTCTATCTTTCATTTCAATTTTATTTTTTAAATTTACATGGTGGAATCAGTAGCTACCACAAATCTGAGTAGGTTGTCTAGATTTTATTGCCACCATAGTATTATGTGTTATCTTCCCCATAATTCACCACACAGTTCTTCATGCAGTCCACCCCTATAACCACCATGTCACAATTATTTTAAACCTTTTACACCACTGAAATCACCAGGAAAGTGACAATCGGTCAGTCCAACGAGGCTTGATATTTGAACCTTGGACATTTACCCTCATTATGGGGTTTGGTAAAACCATTTTATCTAAACTACAGACCTCTCTTTCATTTCAAAATTCATACAATTTTTTTGCTTTGTCAGATATTTTCCTTCTTTTCTTCTAATACAAGATCTTTGGGAGTTCCTTGTGATGTGAGTTATAGATGACAAAATATAATCCTCGAGGATTTCTATCAGTAACCTATATATCAAAAACTTTACTATCATCTTGACTTGCTCCTCTTGTTGGATGAGTGATTTGTGTAGAGAAACCTCACCCTATTGGCTCCTTGGTAGACATGGGAAGTAGATGTTTTATGGTGTCTCTTGATGCTGAGGTTTCCATAAGTTCTTGTATTTTCTCCAGTTGATTTTCCTTCAATCATCCCCTTTCTTAGATATTATTTTTAAATTCTGGTGGAGGGATGAGGCATGAAGAACCTAAATCCATGGTCCTAGACAAATGTAAGTGAGAATCAATTTTGTTGGCTCGTTGGTGACCACTATATGGGTTGAATTTCTTACATTGATGGGATTTTTTAGTTATCATCAAAAAGGCTCATTAGCCACCATTCATGGCATAAAGCAATATAGATACGACCAAAAGGACTATGTAAAATCATTTTGGGGCATCATTTTGCAATGGTTTGGTAGTCAAATTTTCTACATAATGTGAGGGTTTCTAAATCGACCTTACCCCTTGGAGATATCTATTTGGTGATATTTTACATGGAATCTCTAGAAGTTGGTAATTATTGCAACCTTCTTGTCTTTTATTTAGGCCTCGCATCATATTTGGGGTAAAATTTAACCAAGTTGTAGTAATTTATCACTACATTACCTTCTATCATAAACACATTCTCAAATAGGTTTGTGGTTATGAATTGTCATCATGATTTCTAGCTTACCATATGATCCACTTCTATAGCTCTTAATTCATATAAGTAGAAAACAAGGGTTAACCTTGGTTAGAAATTGAAGAGTGATATATTGGTTGAATTGGAGAGTTTCATATAATGAAGGAAAAAAGTGACATCAATGCCACATTTATTACATTGGTTTCTAAGAAAGATGAGATAAAATATTTTTATATGTTTTAATCCATTAAGCCTCTCTAAAAATATTCATAGAATCATTTCAAACATTATGAAATACAAGTTAAAAAGCATTGTCAATTATATTATCTCAAAGGAACAAGGTGGTTTTGTTCATGGTAAATATTTTTTATGGTTTAATAATTACACAGGAGGTGATATATAATCATATTACAATGTTTTTTGTAATATTCTACATAATATTCTCAAATATTTTGTTTTTTATCAAGGTTGGTGTAAATGAATTAGATGTTGTTATCGCAGTTCAAAATATTCAATTTTGATAAATAGCTTTATTGTCGAATATTTTGAGTCATCCCATGGACTCCATCAACATGATATACTATCTCCTTATGTATTTATTATTCTAGTTGAGGCATCAAGGAGAATCCCACAGAAGTAAAAATAAAATGTAATCAGGTTATAATAAATGGTCCCTCTAGATCCCATGTCCAATTTATTGATAGTACTTTTGTTTTTTACCATACCTTAGTCAATGAGACCATGGAGTTTATTTCATTGCTATAATGCTATGAAAAGGATTTTGAACATTTGCTTAAGACTATAAAATATATTATCTTTTTTTATTAAGACTACATTAGATTTATAATAGATTATTGTAGACCTTTTAAGGGTTTAGATTGAAAAATTTTCACCAACATATTTGATCATTCTTTTTTTGCATAAAGGAAAGAAGAAAAATATTTGGGAATTAATTTTGGATAGAATAAAATTGTGTTTGGAAAATTAGAAAAGTAAGTTCTTAAACATGGTTGGAAGGCTACACTCATAAAGGTCATCTTGTAATCCACCACTACTTATATGGTGCCACTTCAAATAGCAAGTATAGCATCCAAAATGATAAAATTTATAAATATTTTCTTTGGAAAGGATGTGAAGAAAAATTTATGTTTACTCTTTTTAAATGGGATAGGGTTTGCAAAGAAAAAAATATTTGAGGGTTAATATTGCATAATTATGAATTTATGAGTTTGGCCTAAGGGACAAAAATTGGTTGGAGATTATTCAAATATTAATGAAAGACTTGGGCAAAAATGTTAATTCAAAAATATGCAATGAAATTATTTAGGAAATAAACCCTACTTAAAGGATCATCAATATGGAACTTATAGACAGTAGTTCCAATTACAAATAAATCACTAAGCTGTCTGACAAAGAATTTCCTATGAATATTTACAATTTTGACTATGTACAACAATTTTGGTAATGTACAAATCATGAAAATGATAAGTTTACAATGTAAAATTAGCCAATCCAATGAATATGGCTTGATTAATAAATATGCACAAAAGGAAAAATGTAGTCTTATTTATATTAAGATGTCCTGATTAGTTAGACATCTGAATTAGTCAAACGTCCAACCTAACTAGTCAGACATCTGGTTTTTGTGTTAGATGTTTAAAGCAATTTGTTATGCTATAAATGAATTGCTTAGTAATAAGTGGTTGGGATGGTTGAGATGGGTTAGTTGCAGTAACTACCTGGGCTTACCTATAAATCCCTCCCTATTTCATTTTATAATCTATCTATACTTGTCTATAATGCAGATTTGTTGTGCAAAAATTATTATTATGGAATGCATATTGTATGTGATCGCATGTGTTATAGTGTTGTGTTGCACATATTGATCATAACATGGTATGAGAAGGAGCATTGTTATGTGTTGTTTATTATTTTAGGATTTTCTAAGGAAAATTGAGGACTGAAGATGGATATATCAGTTGCAGACGTCTAAAATCTTGTAGATTATCCATCGCCTATGTCATTCTAGCCATCTATCCTAGATGTCGGTCCAGATATCTAGACATCCAATATAAATGTCTAGTTTACCAGTTCATACATATAGCCATCCAGTCCAAACATCTAGTTGTCCATCCTAGATATCTAGTCATCTGGCCCAAACATCCATTAGTCCAAATGTCTAGTCGTCTAGTCCAAACATCTAGTATTCCATTTTAGACGTTTAGCCATCCATTCTAAATGTCTACCCATTCATCCCAAATATCTAGTCATCTGATCTAAACATCCATAAATCCAAGCATCTAGCCATCTAGTCCAAATATCTAGTCGTCCATTCCAAATGTCCATCAGTACCAATATCTAGTTGTTCAGTTTAGATATCTAGATATCTATCCTAGATTTCTATCCGTCTAAGATGTCTATTGTCTAGACGTCCACAAAAAATCTTTTTACCCATATTCACTAAGCATAATGGTTGGTGTAACCATGTTGATCACTCCTTGTCATTCCCTCATCTCAGGATGGTACTTACCCTTGTCTATATTTGACTTCATTACCTAAAAATAAACTTTGGATCACGAAATAGACGTGATAAGATAAAGAGGTGATTGACACATAGTAGGTCAAATAGAATATGAAGTCCAAAACATCCAAGAAGAAGTGCACGATTGGCTAATCAAATAACACACGATGAAGAAGAATTTTAACAACCTAAAGTGGAAAGAGTGTGGAATCCTATGGAAGATGAGAATCCAAGAGTAGAGATGCTATTGGTGATAATAGAAGATAGATAAAATAGCAAAGGAAGTATCAGGTATTGAAAATGAGGATTGGATGGTAACACCCGAACCATCGAAGAGGAGTTGGCCTATGGATACAAAAGTAGAAGACTTTATATCGTAGCAACCACACATCAGTTCATGGGAAAGAATACTAGAACTACATCTTATTTATTCATGAAGGAGGTCGTAAAGTGGAAGTAGAAGGCTAATTAACCCAAATTTTGCACCATCAATAGTAAAGAAAACCAGACATAATTCCACCACGCTCACCACCAAGAAACCCACCTAGTGGGAAAGTCCTAATGGTGCATACTGCTACTCAAATATACAGACAAAAATGTCCACCTTTCCATGGAAAATTAAAGGAAGATCCTACCCATCAAGTGGGAAATTGTATCACAATTTGGGGATCAAATGGGATAACACAAGATACAAAGTGGTTACGATTGTTTCCAGCCACTTTTTGGAGAATGGTTATGGATTGGTATTTAAAATGATAGCGTACACACCCATTCACCCAATGGACCCCTATAAAGGATGCATTCATTTAAGAATTCTGATCATTAAGGGATGACACAAAGATCATCACTAAAATATTTACCACAAAACAAAAACCAGAAGAAGATATCAAGAGCTACGATAGGAGATTAAGATAGCTAATGGATAAAATGGAAATACCACCAGCCGATGGAATAATAAAATGTTGGTTTTTGGATCTATTACTACACAAATATTGAAAGAAGATGAAAGTGGTACCATCCTTGACATATGCAAAATCTCTTGACAAAGCAAAGAACTTTGAAAGTGAAGCTAAGCAAACAGTGGTAGGCATCGATGGATAACCAAAACACGAAGAATCTGATAGTGATGAAGAAGATAAATTAAAAATTGCAATACACTCCTTTCAGAAAGAGTTCGATAAAATAATAAAGAAGTTAAACGAGAAGTGATGAAAGATAGGAAGGATATTTGGTGTTTCAACTACAAAATGGAGGGACATACCAATACCAATTTCCCAAATAAAGCATATTGCAACATATGTGATAGTGCAAGTCACCCAGTAGCATATTATCCATTCAATATAAAGGGAGAAAGGCACCAGACCTTAACGATTCAGTAAGGAAACCAACCAGATACTCCAAGAAATGGATAAGGTGCAACGAGCATCAGATACATGAACATCCATCGAGGAGGAATACAAGGAGGACAGAGTTGACTGTAGTATGACTCTGAAGAGAGACCTGTAATTCAATATTGAAATTATCAAGAATAGGGCCACTTTATGAAGAACTACCCTAGCCTTAGAATATGAACACTATTGGTGGTAAAAATGTTACTCAAATGTGTAGGTGGTGTGGTCCAAGGAACCACAAAGAGGCTAATTGCCCAAATAAAGCAAGTTCCAATGGAACACAAAATGTCAATTTGATTGACATTGGCAAAATAAGTATAGTGATGGAAAGAGAAGATGAAGTCCTAGTTGTAACAAGAACACAAGCTAGGAAGTTAGATGAATACCCAAATCCTACCAAAGAGAAAGAGAGATGGTAGGAAGCTCAAGAATGGATAAAAATAGAACTAGACAAATTAAAGCAGGACATACTAATTCTGGAAAAATATCTAAATAATGTGGAGATCATAAATGATAAACAAACATCAGTAGAAGGCTTTGTGACACAAGTGTTGAATACGATGATAAAATTTAAGGTAGCTAGTCTATTCAACATAGTACCTGAGCTATATGCTACAGTAGGAGAAATCATAAAATAAATAAAAAATAAACATGATAGGTAGCACATATCAAGCAAGGTTAGTTCATTGATCTAATGTTATTGATGATCAAGGCAGATAAGAATCCAACTTTGGTTCATATGGAGATACTAGACCATAAGTTGAATCAGGTGATCATTGATGGAGTATCAAGTGTAAATGTAATGATAGATAAAACATGGTGGAGTATTTGTCAACCCACAATTAGATCTCCAAACTTCAAAGTGTATGGAGCATATCAGTATGACATCAAGATATTCAATGTACTAATGAGCCAAAAACTATGCATCATAGAAAAAGATTTTATACTATATTTTGTTATTATTACCATGTAGAAGTTAGTATATGATGCATTTATGGTACATGGGTGATTACAAATAGCAAAATTAAACCACGACTAGGAGAAAGAATATATGACTTTCAAAAAATGCCAACATAGATATTTGATCAATTTAAATAACTAGATGGTAAGCCAAGATATTGCAAGTTCTGATGATTCAAGAGTTTCTTCCTCAGATGAAGAAACAAGATATGAACCATAAAAGAGGGAGTACTACACCTGGAATACTACATTGGAGGATGAGTATAATGAAGACAAGGGCTTACTCCACTGGCAGTAGGAAGACTATGAAGTATTCTCTCCCTAGTGTTTTACATTGAAGTAGAAAATAAAATCTAGAAGGATGAGAAGAAAGAACTAGAAAGAGAGAAAAGTAGTAAGAAATAGAAAACAATAGAGAGGGACAAGGAGAGAGAAAAATGGATATTCCCCAAGAATTTTGTAGAATATACGATGGGAGACATAGTCATTGAAGATAAACCAGCCCACCCCATCGATGTTCTTAAATCAGCAAATGAACCTAAGTCCATTAAATATGAGGGTCCTAGAATGATTCTAAAGTTGGGAGAAGATGGAAAAGAGAGGATGATTAAATGTGGATATGATTGGGATCTAGTACTAAAAGTGATAGCTTTTAAAATATATATGGAGTACAAGGATGTCTTTGCTTGGATGTACAAGGATCTGAAGGGAGTTCCACTAGAACTCTGCGTACACAAGATTCCCATGATTGAAGGTGCACAACTAGTTAGAAGGCAACCATACAGGATGAATCCCAAATACGTAGCCCTAGTGAATGCTAAAATTGATAAAATGTTGGATGCAAGCATTATTTTCAAAGTTACGACAAGTGAGTGGGTGTCACCAATTGTGATCACCTTGAAGATGGAGGTTGACAAAATTTGAATTTGTGTAGACTTCAAAGCCTCAATGTCATAACCATCAAGTATTCCTTCCTGATCCCTTTTACAGACTCCATCATGGAGGAAGTAGTAGGCCATAAGATCTATTCATTTTTGGATGGGTTCTTAGGGTACAACAAAATTAACATTACAGAAGAAGATAAGTTGAAGATAACTTTTGTAGTTGAAAATGGATATAATTGCATGCCATTTGATTTGTGCAATGCACCAGATACTTTTAAAATAATCATCCTATATATTTTTGACAAGATGTCCACAGAGAATTTTAAAGCCTTCCTAGATGATTTTTTGTTGTATGGAAGGACACAGGAACATTTTAAGTCACTAGAGGAATGCATGAGCTTGTGTAGGTGAGCTTGGATATCATTGAATATAGGAAAATATGTCCTGATGGTACCATATGGAAATTTGTTGGGGTATATTGTATGCGAAGAAGAACTGAAGCTTGATCCAGATAAGATTCGAGTAATACTGCTGATGGAGTAGCCATATGATGTGAGCTCAATAAAAACCTTCTTGGAAATAATGGGATACTATAGAAGGTTCATTTGCAACTATGCATTGACTTATCATCCATTATATGCTCTTACATGTAAGGGTGTTCCTTATAATTGGGTAAAGAAGCATCAGGAAGATTTTGAGATCTTGAAAGCACATTTTAATAAAGTACCTATCCTAGTTTATCTCAACTAGGAGAAGGAGTTCCATGTGCATGTTGACGCCTCAAATTATGCTATTGGTTGTGCATTGGCACAAGAAGGTCAATTTGGGTTGGATCAGCCCATCTATTTTACACGTTGACTGTTGTCTCGAGCCAATAAAAACTATAGTACAACAAAGCACAAAGCACTAGGGATGGTGTATGTTGAACAAAATATTGGTTAATTTTCTATGATTAAATTCATTGCCTCCATTTAATTGTCAACTCGAGACAACTCGTAAACTTGTGAAAAACCGTGCACAGTATATGCCTATAATCTCCTTAATAAGATGAGTCCCTTAGATTCTATGGTTTGGGGGTGTGTTGTTGCATTGGAGTTTTTGTTTATTTTCCAAACCATTAACCTATTTCATATTATCAAAGACATGACCGAAATAAACTACAAAAAGTAAAATGCATACTTGTTGGAAAAATACAAAAAACAGGGGAAGCTACATAATTAAATGAATTTACAGAAAATACAGTAAAAATAGGAAATAAATTAAATAACAAAAAGCAAGGAAAAAGTGGGAGGAATACTATTGAGAGTGGGCCCAAGCTTCCAACAGATTTCACCCGAGTCAATTCATTCACCGGATGCTAGTTTGAGATTAAGAAAATACTCAAATGAATTGTATTGTATTGCAGTTCAAAAAATTTATAGAGAAAATCTGGGATCTATTTCTTAGGGGTGGCCTGCATATTTATAAGATATGCAGCCATACCCTGTTACATTTGGAGGTAAATCTATTTCAGATTTTTTCATTACAACAAATACATAGAAATAGGGAGGATAAAGCGAATATACAATCAATTTCATCTATTGCCATATTAATTAAGTGTATTCTATTTTTATCATAACAAAATACATCTGATATTACACTTATTAGTTTACATGGATATTTATGTATTTTCTAAAAAATAGATGACATCTACTTTATGACATTGTCCTTCATCCGCATCCATCATTGAAATCGATGTTCTGATATAACTACAAGAGGGGTCATGATGTACTTTTGCTTCAACAGGATTTAGGCACCAAAAGGGAGTTGATGCCAAATAGCAGTTAAATTCCAAATAGCAGTTAAATGCCAAAAGGGAATTCGGGCATCGAAAATAAATTCGGACGCCAAAACAGAAGTTGGGCACCAAACTTAGCATTCATCACTATTTGTGTTGCAGTTACTTTTACCTTTGATTTTCCATCATAAAATAGAAAGTGCCAGGTCCGAATGGGACCTTGACGTAAACATGCTGAAAGGCAGTAAAAATCACTGAATCTACACACAATTCACTTAAAAACAAATATTAGACAACATACATAATTTGCTATTAAATATATATAAAACTTTCATAAAACATACATTCTATAATAATAATGTTGCAATATATATGAAAATTTTATACAAAAATATGAGCGTTTTCAGGGCTCATCATTCCCCCATGCCTAAGGATTGGCACGTCCCTATACCACCCGATACTGATAATTGCTAGTCTCATTAACAACTTTCCAGTAAGCCTTGTTTCTCTCCTTCCTCTTCTTGGTTGTGGCCTTGGATTTTTCTTTATCTTTGGGTTTTCACCCTTTTGGTGCCTTAGGGGTGCTCACTTCCTGCTGTGGTTGTTTTAGGCACTTACTGCGTCGAGTTGGCTGACTTGGTCTAGCTCCTATACCTAGTTGTTCCTGTGTCCAAACTTTCCTCCCTGCCACATTCCTCTAGTAATACCCGGTAAAGGTTGAGGCTTCTTTCTGGAATGCTAGCTCAGCCTGCTTCCAGTACTCATGGTAAGGGGGTAAACTTTCTCCTTTTGGGATTGTTGATTCATCCCCAAATGGAACACTAGATTTTTTAGCAATCTTGGCCTTAGGCAATCTGGCCACCATTGGTTCAAGTTCAACATCATCATCAGAATCTACTTCCTCTACCAGAGGGGCTTTACTTGTTGTTGCTTGGGCTACAAGTGGTACAGGTCCTAGTATTCCCATTTTCTCAAAATATACCTTCATCTTTGAAGGTTGATTACTAGTAGACCCATACAAATTCCAAAACTGATAAGATTGGGCAAAGATAGTTTTCTTGGCAAGAGTCTTAGATTCTTTCTTGAATTCCTTGTTGAGTTTTATCTGCAACACTATTTCACTCTCTGGTTTTTATCTTCTGTAACTCTATTATTTTCTTTCATAAAGTTTTACTAATACATGGCTTTAAATTGACTACATCCGTGAACGTAGGCGCTCCATTATCATAATTAGAAATAATTATAGTTATTTATGCAAGATTTTGTTAAAGCATGTGCTAGATTTTAAGTGGATTATGACCATGAGTATTCTTCCAATAAAGTATTTACACGTGGAAAAATTCCAAATGGGACAAAATGGTTGGATGGATAATTTAATGGGGATTATACCAACACTATTTTATAGAAATATACATCTATGAAAACTATATATATACAAAATAAAAAATTAAGTATGCACCTATATTATGTTTCATGTGTGTATGATGCGCAGACACTCGTGGTGCACTTGTATTGGTTGTCTTATGATGACCATGTGTATCGTAACAAAAAATGATGTGCGTATTTCCCATGTAGTAAAATTTTCTCCATATGACTAGTTCTTAGTTGCTACAATTTGATTCATTTGAGGATTCCTACAAGGTTTCAAGAAAATATTAAAAAAATATGTCTTTGTGGGATGACACACATCCCTCCCTTGGAAATTGTTCGCTGATGACCTTGGAATGTGCATAAATCTCTCATGGAAAAAAATTAAAATAATTTTATCCATGAGAAGTTTAACTTTATGCATGTGGATGAAATGTTGATGTGGCTCAGGCCACTTCCCAATGCTGAAGATTTATTCATACAAGGTACAAACACCCATTAGAATAGAAATAAAGTGTCTTATTTCAAATCAAAGCATGTAGGTGCTTGTTAGCATGAAAAGCAGGTGCCTTTTGTTAGCAATCGAGCATCGTACTTACAAACTTTATACACATTTTTTATTTTTTTTATCAAGGAAATTAGGTGTCGCTCTCCCAAAAAATGGAAGTTGGGTACCATTTCCTTGGAAAAATAGGAATCAGGCATCTGTTCATCGCTATATGGGAGTTGGGTACCTTTTCCCTGAAATATGGGAGTCGGGTGCCTTCCACCATAAAAATGGGAGTCGAGTGCCTTTCTCTTCAAAAAATGGGAATCGGGCACCTTCCCCTACAGAAAATGGAAGGTAGGTGCTCCTCCTTTATTTCAATATCTATTGATGTGTCCATAGGTGTACGCCTATAGTTGATCAAAATTTTGGTATTTTATTTTGAAGGATAAGGATAGAATCAACATCTACTACCTGAACCAGCATTCGAGTATTTTTCTCCATGAAGACCAAAAACAAACACCCATACACGTGTTCAGATGTGGTATCCCCCTCCGAGTGGGGATAAGCTACTTCTACTAAAATATTTATCTCCTAGAAAACTATAAATGCATAGGTTCATGGATCCTATGCCTGTTAGGCCTAGGTCTCCCAGGCTGCCTAACGATTGCACTCAGGGCATCGTTCCTGCAAAATAGAAATACAACTAAAGAAAGAAAAAATATTTTTGGATCATGTGGACAATGTCCACATATTACTAACAAATTTTAAAATTGGAATCAACTGGGGTCTCCCCCATGCCTAATCTGGACTTCATCATATAAGTCTCAGACACATGATATGGTCGTAGTCAGTGACCATTGATTGTTAATGTAATGTTGTTGTCATCAATTATTCTGACTCTAACAACTCCATTGTTGATGATTTCAATCACTTCATATGGCCCCATCCAGCACTGCATGAGTTTCCCTTTCCTCTCCTAGAACTGGGAGTCATACAATAATGCCCATTCCCCTACTTTGAACTGCTTTGGCCTGGTGTGATGATCATGCCACTTGGCTCTTTGTTTTTGGATGACCTCTATTTGATGCAGAGCATCACGTCGGTATTCATCCAGCTGGTTAAGTTGTTAAATCTATTCCTTTTGTGCCTCATCTAGATTCAAATCTAAATCTACTGTAGTTCTGAGAGTCTTAATCTCAAATTCTATGGGCATCATAGCATTCTTCCCATATACCAACTGGAATGGTGTAAAACCAGTGGTAGTTTTCCAGGTGGTTCTGTAAGCCCACACTGCTTCTGGTAATCTTGTGGCCTAGTATTTCCTATGTTGTTGTACCATATTTGTGAGAATGTTCTCCAATTCACGGTTTGTTACCTCTACTTGCCCATTTGCCTGTGGATGGTAAGGAGTGGTTTTGTTATGCCTGATTTTATACTGTTGCATGATTTCTTGGATCAACTTTGAGGTAAATTGAGGCCCTTGATCAGTAGTGATCTCTCTTGGAACCCCAAATCTTGTAAAGATAGATGAAAATAGGAAATCTGCTATAGTCTTCTCTTTAGAATCACGCAATACCTGCACTTCAACCCACTTGGTCACATAGTCAGTGCAAACTAAGATATATCTCTTACCTGCTGACTGTGGATTAATGGGTCCTACAAAGTCCATCCCCATTTATCAAATGGCTCAATGTGCACATGTGGTTGGAGTGGCATTTCATCTTTGAGAGTTGGTCTGCCGATCCTCTGACATTGGTCACATTGGCTCACATGCTTGGCTGCATCTTTGAATAGTGAAGGCCAGAAGTATCCAGCCTGCAATACTTTGAATGCAGTTCATTTTCCTACAAAATGGCCACCACAAGGTTCATTATGGTAAGATTTTAGTATTTCTATAATCTCATTATCAACAACACATCTTCTCATGATTTGATCAGGCCCTATTTTAAATAGGCACCCATCAATCCATGAGAAGTTTACACTTTTCTCAATTAATATTTGTTTCTCACATGGTGAAAGTGTAGGGGATACTTTACCAGTGGCTAAATAATTAGCCATATCTATATACCATGGTATCTGTTCATTAAGAGCAAACAAATGCTCATCTAGAAACTGATCTTCTATGGCTGTATGATCAGGAGGTGTCAATCTGGAAAGAAAATATGCCACCACATTGTCCTTACCTAGTTTTTCAACAATTGTCACATCAAATTCCTATAGAAGTAACAACCATATGATAATTCTACCACTAATGCCAGGTTTTTTTGTCAGGTATCTGATAGCTGAATGATCAGTGTGCACAAAAACCTGATAACCTATAATATAGTGGTAAAATTTGTTAAGAGCATGTATGACTGCAAGAAATTCCTTTTCTGTGATAGTATAATTGAACTCAACACCTATAAGATGTTTATTGACATAATAAATGGCATAGAAATCATCACCATCCTTCTGTCCTAGTACTGACCCTATCGCATTGTTGGATGCATCTGCATATATGTGAAAGGGGATGGTCCAATTTGGACCCCTCAGGACTAGAGCAGTAGTCAATTTTTCTTTCAAAATGTTAAATGCCTATTCACATTCATTTGTCTAGACAAACTCTATATATTTTGATAACAATGTGCTTAGGGGTTTAGCAGTTTTGCTAAAGTCTGCTATAAACCTCCTATAGTAACCAGCTAAGCCAAGGAAACTCTGGATATCTTTCTGAGTTTTGGGAGTGGGCAGATTTTGGATTACCTCTATCTTCTTTCTATCTACCTTGATCCCATCTATAGAAATATGATGTCCTAATACTATCCCCTCCTGCATTAACATAAAATATTTTCATTGCTTAGGGACAGATTGGTTTCCTCACACCATTGAAGTGTTCTTTCCAAATTTTTTGTGGCTTCTTCAAAGGTTTCACCATAAATAGTGAAATCATCCATGTATACTTCCATAGTTTCTCCAATCATATCAGAGAAGATGCTCAAAACTACCCTTTGAAATGTGGTAGGTGCATTGCACAAACCAAAGGGTAAAACTCGGTAAGCGAAGGTTCCCCATGGACAAGTGAATGTGGTCTTATCTTGATCCTCTTCCCCAATATAAATCTGATTATATCCACTGAACCCATCCAGGAAAGAAAAGTATTTCTTTCCTACCAAGGTATCAAGGACCTGATCTATGAAAGGTAAGGGGAAGTGGTCTTTCTTGGTTGCTTTATTGAGCAACCTGTAATCAACACAGATACACCACTTTCCATTTTTCTTGGGCACCACCACCAAAGGTGATACCCACTCACTATCTAAAATAGGGTAGATAAACCCAACTATCAAGAGTTTTTGCAATTCTGATTTAACAATCTCCTTCATAGTTGGATTCATCCTACGTTGTGGTTGTCTTACCAATTTTACTTGATCTTCCAGATATATGCGATGAGTACAAGTTTCAGGAGCTATTCCTCTCATGTCTGAATACTCCCAAGCAAAGGCACCTTGATGTTTGACTAATGTTTCCTTCAGTTTGATCTACTGATCAATTGTCAACTCATCATCTATGTTTAATACCCTCCTAGGTGCAACCTCAATTTGCTTAATATGGTGATTTTTACCTCCAACAAGTGGTAGTTCTAGAGGAGGACAGGAGGGTTCTCCTTGGAAAAAGTTTGATATCACTCTTTCCTCATCACTCTCATCCTCCAACTCATCAAATGCCATGATGGATTGAATCATTGATAAATCACCAATGTTCTGGTTTCCACATTCAGGTTCTCCCAACAAATCTACAGACTGTGCAGGTGGATGGATGATCAGATTTTTCACATTATGACCATAAAAAATGGTCATTTGCCCATTTCTGCAACTTATGTAGGCATCAACTATTGCCATCCAAGGCCTACCTAAGATGAGTGGATAACCACCCAACCCAGACTTGGATTGTAACACTAGAAAATCTGTTGGGTATTCCCATGCATCCACTGTGACTGTTATGTCTTCCAACATTCCCTCAAGGAGCATTGTAGACCTATCTACCAACTGAAGGATAGTTTTGGTTGGCTTCAGGTTGGTCAATCTGAGTTTTTGCATGGTATCCTTGGGAATGACATTAATGGTAGCCCCTAGATCTACTAATGTGTTGGGTAAAACATAGCCTCCAATTTTTACAGTTAAAACAGGGCTTCTTGGGTCTGAATATTTTTGGTTGTAGGTGTTTCCTAGCATAAGATCAGCTAACTGACCTACCAAATTGATTGCCTTTGCTAGTTTTCTCCCTAGTTTTCTTAGACACAATTCTCTTATGGCCTTGCTATAGATGGGAATGTCTCTTATGGCCTAAAAAGAGGGATTGTGACTGTCAGATTTTTTAGACTAGAAAGAATATCAAATTCTGGTTGTATTGGCTTTCTGGGTTCCTGCAACCTTTTTGGGAAAGGTGGAACCCCTTCTTTAGTATTTACAGCTACTGGTTCATCTTCTATTTCTTCTATAAGAGGTGATTCCTCTTTTTCTAAATCTACCTTTTCCTCCTCTTCTAACAAAGGAGCTATTTCTGCACCTACCTGTTTACCTGACCTCAATTGTATAGGACTACAATCTACTTTGATATTATACATGGGGTACATCTCATTCTCCATCTGGTATGTTGGCTGTGTTTTATTATTTGGATTAGACGTAGGCTATGCTAGAAGTTGAGCAGGTCTCAAAGCAGGGGGAGCTAGTAAACTCTATTGTAGTGGGACTTGTGTTGCATGTTGTGGAGTTGGGCTCCAAGCATTGGGATTTCTCCACTATGGTCCAGGCTACTGATATGGCATCCATGGGTAAGGATTATAAGGGTTTTCTCCTTGGGGGGTATGTGTCCAAGGTTTTTGTCCCCACCAACCCATATTGGGTGGCTGAACTTGACCTTGGTTCTGATAATTGTTGCCCCCATAGGATGGCATTCCTACTGGCATGTTATTTCCCATAGGAGACTATTGCTAGTTTCTCCTATTGCCCATGAAATATGCTTTCGTTACTTTAGGATCTTCTCTAGATTTTGGTAATTGTGGACACAACTTAGTTTTATGATATTTTTGACATACAATGCATACTCTAACTTTGTTTTCAGGACATTCGTTTTTGGGGTGCTTTCCCCTACATTTAGGACAAAAATAGGCTAATGTTGCCTCATTCTCCTACTTCTTTCTCTAAAGTAGAAGAGTGTCCATTTGAAGTACAAGAGATGACAACATCTCACTCTTGAGGTCTTCTAGCATATTTCCTATCTCTATTTTAGTGATTATGGTTGATTGTTTGACATTTCTGGAAGTTAATTTACCCTTCCTCCTTGAATAGTTTTGGCATAACTATCGGATATCAGAAATTTGGTGTTGATAAATGTCTCCTCCAAAAATCATGTTTAATGCATCAAGAGATTCATTAGTAAGCCCCTTTAAGAAGATACTTCTCAAGGACCTATCTCCTAGTTTTGCATGGGGAGATCTTTGCAAGTTAAAGCTAAACCTATCCCAATATTCTTCCAATGACTCACCTTCCTTTTGAGTCATATCCAAGACTTCTTCTCTGGAATCTCATGCCCTACCAAAGTCTTGATACTGATCTAGGAAGAGTTTTTTCATGTCTTCCTAGGTAGTTATCTATTTATTTCCTAAACTGATGAACCAACGTAGGGTTGAATCATCTAGAGTTGAGGGAAACAACTTTAATTTTTGAGCATCGGTTTTATAGTCTACCGACCTGCATAGAACATCAAATTTGAAAAGAAATAGGTTGAGATCTTCTGTTTGAAATCCTCTAAATATTGGAAGGTGGGTAGGAGAGATATGTTTCATCTTGTGGTCTCCTCTTGCCTCTTCTATCAAAAAATTAAAACTAGTGGATGCTTCTTCTACTTCAACCATTTTGTCTGTAAATAGGGTTTCTACACCTATTGCTTTCAAGGCAGACTCTAAAGCTTCTAATTCATTTATTTTATCCTCTAGAAGGATTACTAAATTAGTGTTTGAAATAGTCCCATCTTCAACTGCTTGCCAACGTTGAATGTTCAACAAATCTTCCTCAGATTGAACTCTTCCTACCACTGATCCTTCCCTAAGATTTTGTTGGTCTAGTTTAGAAGGATCCTATGCAAAAAGTGGATGTTGACTCCAATGCACAAGTGGAGATAGTGGTGGGGAGATATCAATGTCAGGATTTGGCATAGTTAAAATAGAGGCTTCTTGAGAAACAACATTTTTGCTCTTGATAAAATGACCATTCGGTCCTCTAATTCTAGGTGGACTCATACAAAATTAAAATGGATTAGTTCTGTAGAAAGTAACCTGAACTACTTCAGATGCACTTTCTTCAGAACAAGATATTATAGTTGGTTAATCCTCAACAATGGTGCCAAAATGTTGGGTAAAACATTGGTTAATTTTCTATGGTTAAATTCATTACCTCCATTTAATTGTCAACCCGGGATAGCTCGTAAACTTGTGAAAAATCGTGCATAATATATGCCTATAATATCCTTAATAAGATGAGTCCCTTAGATTCTATGGTTTGGGGGTGTGTTGTTGCATTGGAGTTTTTGTTTTTTTTCCAAACCATTAACCTATTTCATATTATCAAAGACATGACCGAAATAAACTACAAAAAGTAAAATGCATACTTGCTAGAAAAATACAAAAAATAGGGGAAGCTATAGAATTAAATGAATTTACAGAAAATATAGTAAAAATAGGAAATAAATTAAATGATAGAAAGCAAGGAAAAAGTGGGAGGAATACTGTTGAGAGTGGGCCCAAGCTTCCAACAGATTCTACCCGAATCAATTCATTCACCGGATGCTAGTTTGAGATTAAGAAAATACTCAAATGAATTGTATTGTATTGTAGTTCAAAAAATTTATAGAGAAAATCTAGGATCTGTTTCTCAGGGGTGGCCTGCATATTTATAAGATATGTAGCCATACCCTATTACATTTGGAGGTAAATCTATTTTAGATTTTTTCGTTACAACAAATACACAGAAATAGGGAGGATAAAGCGAATATACAATCAATTTCATCTGTTGCCAGATTAATTAAGTGTATTCTGTTTTTATCATAATAGAATACGTCTGATATTATGCTTATCGATTTACATGGATATTTATGTATTTGCTAAAAAATAGATGATATCTACTTTATGACATTGTCCTTCATCCGCATCCATCACTAAAATCGTTGTTCTGTTCTACCGACAACAGGGGTCGTGTTGTACTTTTGCTTCAATGGGAGGCAGTGCCAAATGGGAGTTAGGCACCAAATGGGAGTCGAGCACCAAACAATAGTCAAACACCAAAATGGAAGTCGGGCACCAAAACTAAATTCGGGCACCAAAACAAAAGTTGGGTGCCAAACTTAGCGTTCATCACTATTTGTGTTGTTACTTTTACCTTTGATTTTCCATCATAAAATAGAAAGTGCCAGGTCCAAATGGGACCTTGACGTAAACATGTTGAAAGGTAGTAAAAATCACTGAATCTACACACAATTCACTTAAAAACAAATATTAGACAACATACGTAATTTGCTATTAAATATATATATATAACTTTCATAAAACATACATTCTATAATAATAATGCCGCAATATATATGAAAATTTTATACAAAAATATGAGTGTTTTCAAGGCTCATCAATGTACATAGTACAGAAGTACCAACACTATTTTTTGGCTAACCCTTTTTCCTTCTATGTAGATCACCAGGAGTTGTTGTACCTAATCAAAAAGCCAATAATTTATGGATGAATGAGTCGATGGTTCTTCACTCTGCATGAATTCATGTTTTGAGTGGTAGTGAGACTAGGAAAGAAGTATGTCATTGCTAATCAAATCTCAAGGATTCGCTCAGGAGAATATGCAGAAGGAGGGATACCAGATCAATTCCCTGACGCATAGTTGTTTATGATAAGCGCAATACCCACATGGTATAAACATATTGGGAATTACCTATCGATATGAAAGCTACCAAAGGAGATGATGGTAGCTAAATAGTGAAAGGTGATTACAAATTTTGCACCCTTTACCTTGATTACAATATTTCTATACAATGGGTGAGGACCACATTCTAATACAATGCATGATGAAACATGAAGTACATCAAAACCTGAAGGAGGAACATGAAGGATTGGCCAAAGGATATATGAGATCTGACGCAACAGTAAGAAATGTGTTTTTGGTGGGCCTATGGTGGCCTACTCTTTTTCATGATGCCAAAAACTTTGTTAAGGCATGTGATACATGTCAAATAATAGGTAAGTCATTAAAATGGTTGAAACGGGACTTCATGCCACTCCATACATTGCAACCTCAATAAATTTTCAAAATATGGGGGTTGGATTTTATGGGTCCACTGAGAACAAGTTATAAGAGGAAGTGTAGATACATCATAGTTGCAATGGAATACTTAACGAAATTGGTCAAAGCAAGGGCCTTACCTGACAACTCTACAAGAAGCATAGTTCAATTTTTGTATGAGCAAGTTATCACATGATTCGGTATACCTCTTCAATTGACAAGTGATAGGGGAGGTCATTTCGTTAATGAAATTATCCAAAATTTCATGAAGGAATTCAGGATATTTCATTCTTTGTCAAGTCCGTACTATCCCAGAGCAAATGGGTAAGTAGAGGCAACAAACAAGGTCCTAGTTTATGTCATGTATAAAACATGTGCAATTGAAGGTAAAAATTGGTAAGAACGCTTATGAACAATTCTATGGGCATACAAAACTACCTTCAAACCAACCACAAACTATACACCCTTCTAATTAATGTATGGATAGGAGGTGGTAGTACCAGTAGAATTCTTAGTACCAAGCTTGAGGATAGTTGTTGAAACCTTCATGAATGAAGAAGAAAGCATGGAAGAAAGACTCATATAACTAGTATAGTTATGTGAGAAAAGGGTGTTGGCACAATGGGCAATGAAGATTTCTCAATAACAACGGAAGTACTAGCATGACAAGCATCTCTGGAAAATGAACTTGAAATTTGGTGACTTAGTACTCAAATACAATGGCAAAAGAGATATCAATCCATGGAAGCTAAATACCCTATGGCTTGGACATTTTCAAGTGGAAGAATTATTGGACAATGGGGTTGTCCAATTGTATAAGTTAGATGGAACAATTTTCCCCGAAGTGGTAAATAGCTCTAAGTTAAATGTGTACACGACACAGACACAAATCAATATGATCAGCTTAGAAATAAAGGAGGATACTTCTGGTCACTCAAATGAAGAAGCATAACCAGGTATACAATCCTACAAACATGGTGGGCCAAGTAACACTATTCAAGAGGATGAACCTACCAAACTGGAATGGTTATTTGGAAAATAAGAAGAACCTATAACCAAACGAAGGGAGTTAGAACCTAATGTATGAGTTTTATAAAATGAAGTAGAGAATCGACTTCAAAACATTTTGTACCTAGCTTCATAAGGGCAAATATCAAAAGTGGGAGAATATGAAGGTCAAGGAGTATAAATTTTGCAATAAATGGCCTTGGAAACACAATGATTGCAAGAGGAATATGAGACTCTTCACCAGTATAATCCATAATTGATAGAACCGGTCATCCAGGAACTAGATGGAACTATACAACAAATGCAGTAATGACAAGAAGCACACAGAGAAGAATGGGTTGAAAGAGATCAGGGTGATTTTAGAGGGAGCCCATATGGTAATTCATCAAAAAGTAGTTTATTCTCGGTGGCTCTAGATCATTCAACACCAAGTCTAATATTCTCTTAGAGGTAATATAATCAAAGGTTGCAAAGATATGGATTAGAAATAAGGGAGAATGTAAGGAATTATGCAATTTCCTTAAATAGTTCATCCACATCTACGTTAATAATCCTCTTGAATATGAATGACTTCTCAAAAGTAACCTCACCATTAATCAAGAATTTGTGATGATGCAAAAAATAATCAGAACACGGTGAGCAAAGGAATTGCATAAGAACTTGGCTACCAGTAGTGCATATCAAATAAACTGAGAAGAAGCAATTGATATTTTATGGTGAGATATCAGGGAATTACTTGAATGGCCAAGGTACAAAGGGTGGCCAAAATCTTCAATTAAGGACAAGAATCAACCTCATGATCTTGATATACCATATGACAATCCCGACCCAGATCATCGTGAAGAACACAAGCTTATACTGAGAGGGGGGGGTGAACAGTATAAGACCTCTTTTTACTTTTTCCTTTATACTTCAAAACAATAAAGCAATATACCCAAAGCAATATCAAAGCAATGCACAATATCATCCACAAAGTGACACCAATTTTAACGTGGTTCACCCGGAATGGTTGGGCTACGTCCACAAAACTTTTCTCTAAAAGTTATCTCAAAGTTCTTTTGGAATCCTTCCCAATTACAATGTTTATGAGCCTCGGCCCAAAGGAGATACCTTCCCCCAATCAAAATTTATGAGCCTTTGCTCAAAGGAGATACCTTCCCCCAATCAGAATTTATGAGCCTCTGCTCAAAGGAGATATATTTCCCTTTGCTTTGGAAATGATCCCTCAAAAGATAAACTGCCTCTACCTCTTGCCAGAACATGGAACTCCTTTCCATCGAAGACCTCCTGCCCTCAATGCTTAGCCTAAGAGACCTCTGCATTCTATGATCATTTCCACAGCAGCTCAGCAACCTGTACTAAACATAGTCAGTCGATCTAGTACAAGTCTTCCTCTGTCTATCAGATTTGTCCAACTCTTGAACAAATCAATCCTCTGCATACAAGCCTTCTCAAAGACTTGCCAACTATCCTCAAGTTCTTCTCATAGAACCAATGCACCTCTATCCTCAAGTTCTCTGCTATAACTATCAAACTTAGCTCACAAGTCCTCTTCTAGGACCTATCCAAATCTGCTCACAATTCCCCATCGAAACCTGTCCAAAAATTGCTCACAAGTTCCCACTGGAACATGTCCAAAAACTGCTCACAAGTCCCCACTGGAACCTGTCCAAAAACTCAGCAAGCTCACCAAGAAAAACTTTCTTATTAGGAAATCACAAAGTGAATTGTTAGAGACCCAATGTGATTTGTCAAACTCATAGAAGCATAAAGAGAATTTTTAGATACTCAATATGTTCTATACTCAAATCCTAATCTCAAAACTCAACTCAAATCAACTCAGCTCAATCTCAATCTCAAATCTAAAAACTCAACTCAATATCTGAAATGGATAGGATAGAATGTTTTCTTTCAAGAACATGAAACCCCAACAATTGCCAACTATGCAAAGAGTCACATAACAATGATACTCATGTTCTTTTCACCATAAATTAGGGTTTCAACAACAATGCTCATCAAACAAGGTTTAGTCAACACCATTCAACTCAAAACACAACCTTGAAGCATTTCACAATCAACACAAGAAAATAAAACAAGTAGAACTCCTTTTCTCTCCAAAGATATTTGAACAAAACAACCACCAACACAATATCACCAAATGCAAAGAATAACTTGCTCAAATCAACTCAATGGAGTAAGCCCAATATCATGAATAAAGTAAAGCAATAACTTGATCAAACAACCTCTATGGAAGCAACTCAACCATCAAAATAAAAATAGCCAACCAAGGGTTCCACCAACTCAATGCAAGTAGCTAAATATAAACCCTAGTGCACAAAGCTTCCACTATCTCAAACTAGAAATTATGCATTCACCAAAAACTCTCCTTAAGGATAACAATGCATAAGTAGTCTTCAACAAACCAAAAAATAGGATTTACACCTAGCCAAAGGATACCTAGTAGAATACCTTTTCACTCCAACCTTATTTCAGAAAACATACACCAATCATACTCATAAGAAGAATGTGCCCATACCTTATTGGAGTAGAAGATAATTGAACCTTCAAGCTGTCACCACACACAACTCTCAAACTTCCAACCAAGTTAGGGTTAGAATAAAAAGAAATGAGCAATAATATAAACTTCCTTTATTACACCTTTTAGCTCCACTTCTTTAAACACAACCACCATAATATGCCAATAAATCAACAATCACAGACTCACACCTTATACCTCCATTTTTAATTTTAGCATAGCAAAGAATAATCTTAAAAATACATCCAAAGAAATATGCCTTTATTTCTCCTAAGCTTTTATTCAATGCTAATCACAAAAGCCAAAACTCATAAAATTTAATCACACCTTATAAATCACTGTCCAAGAAACTTTGAATTTTGCAGCATAAAGACTTTTTAATAAAAATGTGTGTTACTCTAGCAAAGCACCCCCGCGAGACTCGAAACGGCGACCTCCGCCAATGCAGCACCCAACAACAGCCTTCACTGCCACTAGCCCACGCGGGCTACGAATTTCACAAGTGAACTTCCCTCCACTTCACCCTCAAAAAAACTCCTGAAGACTTTTCAACCGCACGTGCTTCTAAGTCTTCCTTCGATCGCAGCGAATACAAAGCACAAACACCACAAATTGCATTCGAGGAATTTCAAATTAATTAGCCTTCCAACCTTAGGATTTGGAGAATAAATAGTCTCTTCGAAGACACCTTGACGTCGGTAGAAATAAAGACCATTTCAAAATTAATCAAAAGTCTTTTCAAAAAGGGTTTAAAAACCCTTAAATAATTTTAATAAATTAAGAATAAAAAAATGTTTAAAAACCTTTAAGTATTTTTAATAAATTAAAAATAATTTCTCCCTTAATTAATTAAATAATTAATTAATTAAAACCTTGAAGGGTTTTAAATAATAATTAAATAAGTAATAAAGAGAACCTCCATTGGTTTTAATAAAAACCATTTAACTTGGTTTTAATAAAAACCGGTTTGGTTTTAATGAAAAACCCTTGCCAATGGAATCTCTCCGGATTCTCTTAAAAATATTCTCTTGGAATCTTCCACCTTTGAAGCCAACACATCCTCTTAACATTAATGCCATTTCCTTTTGACATCAATGACAACTCATAGACAAGAAGCTAGGATCTCAAACCCAAAATTGCCAACACATCGAATACAAAGGATTGAAATCCAAATTCAATGAGCAGGGATCAGATTCCTTGAAACTACACAAGTGATTGAATATGATGAGTTTTTAAGCCTATAATACGAGTACAATGGAGGAATAAATATTTAGTCAGATAATGAATATGTGGTACCTGGAATACCAAAGACATGTGAGTGGAGAACAACATATGCAGAAGCTATGAGACATCCGACTGAATGTGAAGAAGTAGCTAGGTATCATATGGCAGCACTCAACTTACGACAACACCAAAGAGAGGTAATACGATTAGAGTAGTGCATTCAAGAAACCTCATAATGGCCAATGAACACTACAAAATAAGGAAATGACTCAAGTATAGATTTAGCTTTCTCAAACCAGTACCAAGAAGCCCTAACTCACTATGTACCATAGAGACACTTTGAAGAAGCAAGGTGGTAGCGACAATTGATAAGGGTTGACAGGAGATTGAGAATCCTACACCAACAAACACCTTCCAATCAGCAACATCCACTAGAATCACATGTACAACTAATAAACCAGGCCCTAAATAGAGGTAACTTGGATAATTTTGGGAGTTCATCAGGACTTCTGAATAACCCAATCTTACCTAACCAAGGGAGGAGTGTGGTTGGCCTCCATCCCAATAGCTCGAGAGGAAGAAATTCCCCTTATACTACCCTTAGGTCAACTATTCCATGAATTGGGCCATAAGGTCCATCTGAAGACATAGTCCAATTCAACCCATCACTATGTGTTCCTAAGAATATACCTTTAGGTCTACCTCAACGAGCTCATAGAAACTGAATATGTCATTAATAATGATCGAGGGATCGATTGAATCTTGAGTAGCTAGGAGTACGATAGCACCATATTAAGGAGATTCAATTAGCAAGGAGAAGAGGATGAATACCACTGAATCATAGAAAATAGGGACCTCGGAGTAGGAATCTCTATTAGGACTAGCTAAACAAAGTATGGGTAGTCTTCCATCATCATATCGATAGACATCAAGGTCAATTCCATGGAATGGGAAGACTTTATCATAACATTGGATAAAGGGAGGATCATTCTTCCAATGATCAAATGACTAACCATCAAGAGCAATAATGAACAATGGTCCATTACCTTGATGATTGTGTGATAATTCATTAGGGTGATGAAAGAACAAAATGAGTCTATCTGGAAGAAGATTCAACCCATATAGACCCTGGTAGCACCCATATGGATGATGCAACCACATGTTTGGATAATGGAGAAAACCATCTAGCAAACGTTTGATAGGAGAGTACACATCTGACAATTGAGGCAAGTCAAGATGGCATCAGGAGGAGTAGATGTTTAGAAAAAACTATTCAAATGTCTAGGTAAGAAACACATCACCAACCAACAGAAGAGAAGCATATAGACTCTCAAATTATTCCACAAAGGATGAGAGGATGCAATGAACAGGCCCAGACAAAATTTCTCATAGCTAGAACAATCGTCGTAGTCATCAACAGACATAGGAACAGGAAAATGGTGATAGTTTTAGTAGTTTCAAAATTGGTAGTCATCACCAGGAAGATAGCATGTCGAACACCTTTGAAGTACGCATCGACATTACCATGCACTTCACCCGATGATGTTAAAACTTGATGAGGGCATCAATTTCTTCCTAGGCAATATTATATTTCTATAGTCCTAGGGTATTTTATTATTTGACTAATAAGTGTGTGAGTTGTTCTCATGTTGATTATATTATTAGTGTTATTAGCTATTAGTTAACTATTGCTAAGTTTTACTAGCAATTTATTTTTCTATTCACCTCCCTATTATTGTTCCTATGAATTTTGGCCATGTATTGCATAATTTGAGCATTTGTTATTGTACTTTTTCATTTGCCTTTGGCCCGCATTGTGTGAATCGATTCACCTATGACGTGACTCCCAAGGACTTGTGTGGAATGATTCTTAGCCAGCCTTATCAATATGATAAGTGAGCTTCATATGATGCTTATCATAGAACCTATTCTTTGCATCATCAGAGTAAGAGATTTATTATACGCAATATTCCACATACAAAATTCTTGGAGTCTTCCCCAAGGATTTCTTTAGTCTCATGGCCAAAGGAAATTTGTCCTTCTATTCCTAAGGAGGTCATTCCT
Organism: Wollemia nobilis; assembly: GCA_028583015.1. Classification (NCBI taxonomy): domain Eukaryota; kingdom Viridiplantae; phylum Streptophyta; class Pinopsida; order Araucariales; family Araucariaceae; genus Wollemia; species Wollemia nobilis. The sequence goes on from JAQPPZ010014268.1 coordinate 307,626, forward strand.
CCTCTAGCATCAGTGCCTCCTCCTATTTCTCATACTACTCCTCCTATTGTTCCACATCGAGTACTGTAGTGACCTCTCTCGATGTCATTTTCTAAAGTTTCAGATGTTCAACAGCCTTTGCAGGTCCAGTAGTAGGTCCTTACTCCTTGTCATAGTGTTTTATTTGGAAATGGAGTGCTCTCGACATCGTATCTCTAAATCAAAATCCCGTGGCTTCCAAGATTTTCTTCCTCTCGGTTATGAGTTTTATTTGCAATGTTTGGTGCATCCATATTCCACTCCTATTGTAAAAGCATTGGATTCCAATGCTTCTTGAGTTGGGAGGTATGATGAGGGCATCAATTTCTACCTAGGCATTATTATATTTCTATAGTCCTAGGGTATTTTATTATTTGGCTAATAATTGTGAGTTGTCCTCATGTTGATTATATTGTTAGTTGTTAGCTATTGTTAGCTAATAGTTAGGGATTGATTAGCATATCTATTTGTTAGCTTCCCCCTATTCATGCTCCTTTGATATTTGGGGGCGTATGGTTGTATTTGGCATTTGGGTGCCTATTTAAACCCAAGAATTATCAATTAAATACAATTAGGTTTTTAAACCTCTTCAAAATTGAAAGATGTAGTTTTGAAAAATAATAAAAAGCAAAAACAAATATGAAATAAATATAAAGACACCAAACGTCTTATCCATACAAAATTGGTGATGTGGAAAATATGCAAATGACTGGGAGTAAGGTGGCAGTTAAACAGGTAGTTACATGGGCAACAAATTTTCTTTTAAATTAGAAGTGTTGGGTATTTTATGTTCAATTGCTTTCAATTTGTGCAAGAGAAAGGAGCGCATGAGATTTGGATATGAAGCAGGGTTAACAAGCACACCAAGACCTACTCAATATGAATCATAGACATCATTATAGCATCGGTAGTCGTAAGCTTCGTGGAAAATTTTTCTTTTCCATGCAAGTGCAGAAACCCTATCTTCACAAAGCATCCAAATATATTAAATATATGCTAGGGTATCCATTTGGATAACTATTATTAAAATTGCCAAACTAGTATATAACCAGATAAAGGAGAAGACATCTTGGAGGAAGTAACCCAACCATCTAGCATGCAACAATCATATAAAGGGAGAAGCATTTGATATATTAAATGAAAGAATGAGGAGAAGTGTTTAGCCATATGATAGAAGAAATGTCTAGCAGGAAGACTTATAGCTGCCTAGCCATGAGACATCTAACTATTCATTCTAGATGACCAACCATTTGTCTTAGATGACCATAAATATAGATGACTATCCATCCATATGACATCTAGTCATCAGTCCTAGACATTTATTCATTAGTCCCAGAAATCTAGTTGTTAGACTTAGATATCTATATAATGTTTTCATGAAGCCTTGATGTCTGGTAGGATTGATCCATGTGGAGCAGTATGTAAACTGAGTACAAGATATTTCCAAGAGAGAAAATATGAGTCACCAAAAATCTAGACAACCTCCAATCCAACCATAAGCAAGACCCAAGTTTATCATGGCTAAAATACTTTGTCATCACCAAGAAAAAATGCGTGAACAAGTGCCAAGCCCATACAAGGGGTAAACTCAAGAAAAATGAGAGGTGATGCAAGTAGAATAATTTTTTTGAACAACTAGGGAAGTCCAACAAAGCAACAAGGTTCAGATCCTGATTGAGGACATCACTTGAAATTGCCCTATGGGTGATTTTTTCCAGTAATTGTGGGCAGCAAAACCAAAAAATATCTTGGTAAAGAAGAACATCCAAGCCGTAAGAGTAAATTTTATCTTACAAATCCCAAGTTTTAGCAAAGAACTTTTCAAGAAGTAACTAGTGTAGATGTTGCAAACTTATAACGCACCTTGTAATTCCAACATTTTATGGGTTGTTGATCGGAAATTGGTAGTAGACTTTTCTCTTGATGCATTTAAACAAAATTTTGGACTCCCCAGTAAGGGTATACCTATAATAAACAAACAGGAAGACTCCAAGAAAACTCGATAGTTGATACTGGGGTCACTACTCTAACAAAGAAGGATGTGGATAAAATGTTAGTAGTCCATGGAAGTAGAGGAGTAAAACAACCCCAATTGAGGAATAATGGGTTAGAGTGCATTATGAATGTTCTAATGGTTAGATTGTCAAGAAAACAGAGAAGCTCAAATATTCCTATCTGGTTGATCCCATATTTTCTCAGGATACAATAGGAAGTGGCGTATGATTAGGCAACCCATTTGGTTCTTCGTATTCAAAAAATTTTGATGTAAACTACGAAGAATTTTTCAATGGCATTTCATGCCATTGGATTAATTTTGGATGCATCTTCTAAGGTAGAAGTGCATATTCTATACTTTGACTCACCTCAACATATTTTGGATATGGCACCAACCATATTGCACTGGAAGAATACAAAACCACAGGTGAAGAAGTCGATACCGGTAAAGAAACAATGGGTGAAGAAGATCTCCTACAAGATATCACATCAGAATAATATGGTGACCGATTCAGAAGGGGAGGATACAACACCATCCTTGGTTGAGGTAAAAGAACTCAAAAATCAAGTTGTTGCACCCTCACCAAAAGAGTCCAATCCAAATAGGAAGAGACGATTATTTGAATCCCCACCCCTTTCATCCACCCCAGATTCAGTGCAAGGGATCACAGTGGAGAATATTTCTCATAGTTAATAGATAGCTCAAAGTCTAGAGTAGCATATGGAAGTGCCCAAGGAAGTGGTTAACATTGAAATCCCCTCGACTCTACAGAATATTGTAGTTGGGATGAGTACTGCTAGGTTTGTAGGACCTAAGAAATATTTTTTAGGAGCTCATGTTCGATACCAGATGACATTGAAAGATGTATATCTAGAACCTGTATTTACAATAACTTCCTTTGCAGCTTCCTTACAGGTTGTTTTCTTTGTGGATATTCTTGTAGCTAAAGAGGTCATAACAATAGTACCCATGGATATTCCTACTAAATCCGTAGTTAGGAGGGTAGAGGAAGTTTTACCTTTTTTTAATGTGGACAATTTAGTGCCTAGGATAGAATAACCTACCATTATAGTAGATGCAACAGTTTCTTTGGAATTTGAGACCAATGTAGAGGAGGGAGATTATCCTCCATAAATAGATGTCTCAGCTAGTTGTTGGGACAACATGTGACAACAGTCAAGTTGTAGTAACAGAAGGGAAGGCAACCAAAAAGTTTGTTGACCTCTCTAAGAAGAGGAAGGAGATGTTGCAAGAATAATAACAAGAAGAGAAACCTAAGGATACATAATCTAAATATTTTCTAGTGCAACTACCCAACCTCATGGATCCATAAAATATTATGGATCAATAAGCAGTAGAATATTTCTCCAAGTTAACAAAGATAATAAAAAACTTACGATTGCAATTTGATATAGCTTGCGTTGGTCAATGGAAGAAGTGGAATACTATGGTAGAAGAATAGTTAAATAGATTGGTGAAATGGGCCACATAGGGTCCTTGGCGAGTAGATATTTCCAGTATCTATCAGGCCCAATATTGGATAATGCACATTGCACACATGTTAGCGATGGAGGGAATGGAACAATTGGTTGAGAAAATACCCACCCTCTACTTGGAATCATCACAAGTGTATTTTTGTGGCCTCAACACTAATTTTCCTTCTCAAAAATCCATAGAGCAAAGATCACAGGTGGAGTTAGCACTTGAATTACTGTCCATGTACTAATAGTATAACCTCTTAGCCCACTTGTTATGTTGGCTACCAAAAGGAATTAAATACTTGCATTTAGCCAAGCAAAAGGTAGACATAAAATTAAAAGAGGCACAGGAAGATGTTCAATGTAAGGAGTAACTTATCGAAGAAGGAATTACTCGTATGAAAGTAGTTTCACAGCAAATTCAAAAATTGCAACCGGACTTGGAGAGTCTTCATACCCAGTTGGAAGAGCATGCAAAAAAAATTACCTCTTAAAAATGAGGTGTTACAGCAAAATTAGGCAAAATAACTGTTGGCCAAGCAAACTGAAACATTAGCAGCTCAAAAGAATCAAAATGAGCTAGCTTGGCAACAGGGGAAGAAACAATATGAAGAGACTTGGCAGAAGCAATTGGAACCATGTAGGAGGAATTTCTATAAGCACAACAGTGTGAGGTAGCTTTGAAACAAGAATTGGTATTGAAAGCTTCATCTTCATCCAACATCCACTGTGTCGGCCTCACATATGAAGGATATTTTCTTAGAGTGAGAGTCTGAATTGTTTTCTAGGCTTTAGGAAATAGAAAATTGTACCAATACCTTGGGAGTTGAATGGGGTAAGTCCTACAACTATGCCAAGAAACTTAAAGCTGGCTACGATGCTCTATAGATGTAATTGGATGAAGCACTACCAGCTGCAACTCATAAGGATGTTGAGACTCCTCAGAGTGAGTGAATAAATTTTCTGAGGACATCAACTTCTTTGAAGGGGAGGATAGATGTAGACAGTAGTTCCAAGCACAAATAAATCACTAAGTTGTCTAACAAATAATTTCCAATGAAGATTTATAATTTTTACTATGTATAATAATTTTGGTAATGTATGAATCATGTCCACATAACTTCATGTTAAATAGTTTATAATTAATCAAGAAACATATTATATGGTTAGTCAATGAGGGGATTATACACATTTTGTATCTAATGCTTGGCTGAAGTCTTATCCTCTTATCTTTGATTCAAAATGACAACCAATAGATCAAGAAATTTAGCTTGTAAAGTTCCAAAGTTCAAATATTATATTAAGAATTAATAACCTACTTAAATAAGAGGAACATAAACAAATAGCATATGAGTTTCAAAATATGCTTCAAGAGTTTTATATGGCTTTTTTTACACAAAATAATGAGTTGGTTTCGAACCTATCAAAATATGGTGGAGATGCAATCAAATTGGGATATGAAAAATTAGAGCAATCAAAATTCTTTATTCCCAATAATTTCCCTTGGAAGAATGCTTGGTCACTAGAGATCCTCCCTAAGGTCTCAAGATTCCTTCAGTTAGTAATCCAAAGCAATATTCTTATAAGAGAGAGTCTACAAAGAAGAGGATATCATGGACCTTTTAGGTTTTCCTTGTGTGAAAAGGATATAGAAACATCATACAATTTATTTTTCATTGTCCCTTTACGTACACCATTTTAGTTTGCTTCTAAAAATATATGAGATTATACTATGCAACTCCATAAACATTGAAAGAATTGATGAAATACTAGATTAATTGTTTCAAAGCTACAACATTATGTATTCTATGGAGGATCAGTCATTTCATTATTTGTTGGAATTTATAGCTTGAAGGTAATAATAGAATTTTAAATAAATCTCAAAATCATACCCACATTTGGAACCATGTTATTGTCTCTCTTGAAAAATATCTACAAACATTGTACTCATCGTGGGAAGTCTCAAGTTCAAGAAAAATGGTGCCAACCTCTTGGTTATAGGATTTTAATTTACATAAATGGGGCATATCACGGTTATGCACAACGACGAATATTCACAAATTGGGTGAATATTAGCATTTTTAAAAATGCAAATTGACGAATTTGGGGGACCCTGGACGTTGGCCCATTCACCCAAAATTTTTGAGACAAAAAATTTTTAGGGGTTGGTTCACCGTGCGTTGATAATAGTATTACGGTTTTTTTTTAAATTCGCCAACACTCCCACCTAAATCAAGGACCCTTTTCGCCTTAAAATTTTAAAATTTTTAACTTATCCCACCAAATTCGCCAATTATACCAGTATATATAATTAACACGCCAACGATACTTTTTCATGTAAAACATTCAAACTATTAGAAAATCGAGTAGCCACAGTGAAAAGTAAAACCTTCCAAGAAAAAATATGAACTGAAACATTCGATCTATTGTAGAATTCCACCAAACTTCAACCGTGTGCAAAAACCAGTCGATCTGGATCAAAACTCTACTCGGACCGAAATCGGACCCATATCTACACCCAGATAGATCCGGATCTTGTTTTCCACTCAGATGGACTATCAAACTCTTTTTTGCATCAGACCAACTACTAGACTCTATTTTAGACCTGAAAGGGATGTCAAACCTTGTTATGCACCCGAAATGACTACCAAATACTTTTTTTCACCTGAAATGATAGTCGAATCCTATTCTACACCCGAACCAGCATCTAAATCATGTTTTGCACCCAGACCAACTACCAAATCTCTTTTTGCACCCGAACTGACTATCGAAACCTATTCTACACCCATAAGGATAGTCAAACACTATTCTACACCCAGACTGACTGTCGAACCCTATTTTATACCCAAATAGACTACTGGACTAGGTTTTGCACCCAGATTGACTACCAGATCTTGTTCTACACTTAGAGGGATAGTCGAACCCTATTTTGCACCTGGATCGACAACAAAACCCTATTTACATTTGAAAAGATATTTGTACCCTGTTCTACACCCAGATTGACTGTAGTTTTTTTTCCTCTATTCTACATTTGAGTGTTTTGATGTATTTCTTAACTACTTGTCCTTCTCTTAAGACACTATGATTCTTTGTTTCTCTTATTTTTTTAGAGAATATGAGTTGAAGCAGTTGTAGTAATAAGATCTATTTTTCTATCATCTAATTGCAGTTTTCATTTTGTTATTTTTCTATCATTTATTGAAAATAGGTCAATGCTCTGTTTCCATATTTTTCTCTATTTTGCCCTGTTCTACATGTTTTCCCTTATTTTCTCTCTTTCTGTTAAGACACTTTGATTCTTTGTTTCTATTGAGATCTATTTTCTGTTATAAGATTATAAATAGGTAAATGCTTTGGTTCTCTAAGGACATTGTGATGCTCTAGTTCTCTAAAGACATTGTGATGATCTACTTTGTGATGCTCTATTTTTCCACATTTGTATCTCTAATTATATTTCACATACACAAGTTTTTTTCTTAAATTGATTTGAATTTGTATATTGATTATTTTTGTGCTCTTATTAGTTACAAGTGCTATCTCCAAAAAATAGAGTAGTGGCATACACTGAAAAAATCACAATAAAGCATAACTAGAAATAGGTATGTATTTTCTACCAACCAACCATCTTTTTATTCTAGTTACAATATTATCTTGAGGCCTCACAATAGTAAGATCTCTTCAACATTTTATTAATTTTCTAAAATGAAAAATATTTTCTTTACAAGTAAAATGTCACCTACTGGCGATGGAAAGAAGGGGGCCAAATCTTCTGCTGAAAAGAGTATCCTCAAATATTTTAGCCATATGTCGAAATCCAACGAGCCATCGACATCTATGCAAATTCAAGGTACAAATGATTTTTGACTACTAAATAGTTAGTTGTATATTCTATAATTATTTTAAATAATGCTTTCTTCCTCAAATAGTTAATTCTTAGTATGTGCCTCTAGCCATATTGCATGATGATATGAATCTTTTTTCTGTTTGTAAGTTTTTTTGTTAAATCCAAAAATGATAAAGAATATTATTGTATGCTACTATGTAGAATACCTTGTTGACCCTGATATGCCTCCACTTGAAGATATTCCTCACCAAGAGATGCCTTCTAATGAAAATTCTCTTAACAATGACATCCAACAAACACTTGAAGATATTCCTCAAAATGACATGCTAGTTGAAAATGAAAGCGATAAATCAAATACATTACAAACTTCTTATGAATCTTCAAGCAAAAATACTAAAAAGAGAAAGGCATCTAACTAGGCTATTGGAAGGTCATTTAAGGTTGAATGGGCAGAAAAATTTCCCTTTATAGAGCTAGTCCTGATTGAGGACAACAAAGTCGATAAAAAAGAATGTAGATGCAAAATTTGTAGTTGGAAACTAGGTAAGGATCATAGGATGCAAAATAAGATAGATACAATAGAAAAACATTGTGGCAAAGCTTATGTAAAAGTTACAGGAAGTGATGGTAAAATTAATAAAGAAGTTAGGTGGAAGGATGCATCAGAATGTATGCATGTTAGATATGCAATAGAATATGATAATCACTTGAAGCTACAACAATCTCTTGTTGAGAAAGGTGGAACGATTGAAGCCCAATTTCATAAAATTCATAAGACCACTTTAGCTTCAAAAAGTTTGTAGTTTGTTGTTGTATATAGTATTCTCAAAAAGGGTAGACCCATGTCCGATTTTATTGATTATAAGCACCTATTTCAACTAGCTGATGTGCAAAACCTTCCTAGTTCCCATTGGTCAGATCGAAGTGGTTGGGAAATGGTAAAATATCTATCATTAGTTGAGAAGGAGGACCTGAGGGAGAAAGTAAAACTTGCCAGATTCATTTCACTTTCTATTGATGAGGTGACGGTTGTGGACAACACATCCTGGATTTGCATGCATGTGTACACATTTCAAAATCATGTAAGGCAACCTAGTTTGCTAGGATTACATAAGATGGTGGAAAGTTCAAATGCAGAAAACATCTATAATGTTGTTGTAACTAGTTTAAAGGATATTGCGGGAATGAATGATATAGACATAGCCACAAAGTTAATATGCATTGGAGCTGATGGTGTTGCTATAATGCAAGGGCACAAGAATGGTCTTTGTGTTCGACTCCAAACCTCAATTACCCCATATATGATACCCATTCATTGCATGGCTCATAGAGTGAATCTTGCATATAAAATCATGAGCACTTTTGAAAATGTTGCGAGAGTGGAAGACCTCATTCATGAAATACATTCTTATTTTTCTTGCAGTCCAAAAAGGTTTGCAGAGTTTCAACAGTTTGCACTAGGAGTTACAGAAGGAAAAAATTGTTAAAATATGTGGATACAAGGTGGATTTCATTGTATCAACCTGCACACAAAGTTTTTATAGAATATCAATCATTAACGGGGTTTATGTACGCAAATCGTAGGGCAGTTGATAAGGCAAAATATTTGTTGTTCCATTTGACTGACTTCGAAACCCTTTTAACATTATGTGGTATTCTTCCAATGTTACAAGAAATTAATAGATTGATTAAACTTGCACAAGAGAGATCCATCTATATCATTGATTTCATGAGGATGAGAAAACAAATATGTATGATTATTGATAGGTTATATGTGTCCAAAGGAAATTTTATAGATCCCTTGTTTGATAGTTGGAATACATTGACAAACGTGAACGATCCAAAAAGCTTTTTGAAGTTTGACATCAATGATCATCTTTGTATTAATGTTCGTGGAAAGATGATACCTCTATATTGTTTTGAAAGGTAGTCAAGTATAGTTACGGATGATGTTGAACAAGTTCCCATAACACACAATAGATTTGAAGTTGTTTTACACAATACTAAGACAAAATTGTTAAAAATAGTAGAATCATTGACAAGTGAGATAAGAGATCGGTTTCAAAGAGATGAGTTGCTTGAGGCCATGGGTGTGGTTAACCCTATATTTTGGGGTCCTTGTATTGACTACAATTCTACACATGAGTTGTTTATTAAATATATGCGCATACTTATTAAGCATTTTAGTAAAAGTGTGGAAGTCAATGGTGTTGAAATCAAAGGTATACTCAACAAAGATCTTTTAAAACAATAATCATCACATTTTGGAAGAACAATGGTTGAGCAAACATCACTTTTGAGTAACATCCATGAGACTGGTTCCATTGCACATTTGTGGCAAAAATTGTATCCAAGTAGTGTCTTACAAGATACGATTAGTGAATACTTTTGTTTATATGAATTATGTCAAACAATGATTTTGGGATCTGTGGAAGATGAGAGGGTTTTCAGTGCACTATATTTTGTTAAATCTAAGCTCCACAATAGGCTGGACAAAAATTTAGAAAATTGTTTGAGAATTTATGTGTCATCGTATCAGCTGGACAAATTTCCCTATGATAGAGCATTGGCATACTAGAAATCCCTTGTAGACAGAAGGGGTACCACGAATACGAATGATAAGGAGGATAATGATGCTTTCAGTGATCAGATGGTGGAGACACAAATATCTGCTATGCTTAATAGTGATTCTGGACAAGCTGAGAAGTGTTTGTTTCAACTACCTGAATTGTGATTTTTCTAGTATTTCACAACATTAATAAATTTGAATTCATTTGATATCAGATTTCACAATATTGTTTCAGATTTATTAGATTTCACAAAATTTGATTATTCATAAATTTTAATGTTTTATATCCCATTGTTGTATTTGAAATGGTTTTAATTGCCTTCATATCATAGTATTTGTTTGTTTCAGTTACCTGAATTGTAATTTTTACAAGATTTTACAACATTGATCAATATGAATTTGTTAGTTATCATTTTCATCGATAAATTTGACTTTATTTATTATCACAAGATTGTTTCATCTATCTGAATTGTAATTTTATGATTTATATCACAACATTGTCTTTCAAATTATATGTTTTATGTTGTAGTCTTCGTAGTGTCCAAACTATGTTCATTCATAACTGATTTACAACATTGTCTTTCAAATTAAATGTTTTATTTTATAGTATTTTTAATGTATTGATATTAATGTATTGGCACAACTGAGTTATATCATAGTAATATTTCATTTATTATTTGAAATTACAATTGTGAATATAATTGAATCCTTCTAAATTTAAAAGTAGCACAAGAATATAAATGGAAACAACCTTTGAGTGATAGAAGACAAAAATTAATAAAAGCCTTTTTCATTATTTGCATTGAAAATATACATTGTACAAAATTGTTGACAACAATACAACAAAATTTGCTATCAACTATTAAATATTTTACAATATATTAATTTTGAGATGGGTGAGCAGGGGCAGATTTAGTCGCTCCTTGTATATCTGGATCACCTTGGGCTTGAGTCACTCCTTGTATATCTGCATCTCCTTGAGTTTGAGATGCTCCTAAAGTATCAAGTTCTTTTCCCTTATCTTATTTTCTAATATCCTATGCATGCACTTTCAATGCTCCAGTTCTGATGAGGCCTTCCTCTACCTTCTATAAGCTCCCCATCAACCCTCTTTCTTCTAAGGTTGGATCCTCAAGCACTACATGAATGTTTTCTTGAAGCTTCTTCTTAAGCAAGATATTTGGATCCATTTTGTGCTCTACTATAATTGCTCTTAAATAATTATTATCTCTGACCTTAGCTTGTAAGGTCTCCTTCAATGCTATTGCATTTAAGATTGATTTCTTTGCAGCCTCGATATTAACACCCATGAAATCAACTTGTTTCTGTAAATTCTCAAAATTTGACTACAAAAAGTAAAAGAAAACCTTAGTTAGTTGAGAGTTATATGACAAGAGATAACCATAAAATTTATTGCAACTAAAGTCTCACCTCAGTCGCATCTCTTGAAGCCTCAACGACTGCAACTTTCTTTTTATCAGAAGCCCATAGGTTGTAATACGCTTGGGCTTCAGCATTCAGGTTCTCCAACCTGTTCAACATAATATTTAAAATTTCATCATCATATGAAATAGAAGCATCCATCGATCCTGATTGAGCTTGATGTAACAATCCACCAAGCTTCTCAGGTTGGTTTTTGATCGGGGAGAAAATTTCTTCCCTTTTATCAAAATTTTTATAGTGGGCATTTATTTCCTTGATAAGGACCTTTGCCCAAAATTCCCAATCCTTCATTTCCTTGATATTTTTAAGCAAAGTATCCTTGATCAGTGCATCACAATTATCAGAAAATATTTTTTTAGAAACATTAACTTGTTCATCCTCAGTTTGAGGACCACGATTGATGGTGTTAGAAGGTGACGATGAAGTTTGCTGAGCTTCAGGAATTTGTTGTGCTTGTAGTGCTTGAAGCACCTCTATCACTTTAAACCCTTCAATGTTACCCTGTAAAAGATAATCTTCCTCTAATGGTGGTTCATCTAATCTTGAGCTCGAAATATCTTTCAATGAACAACCTATTGAGAATGACATGGTTGGAAATGAAGAGTGTGTCTGGGTTGGTCCCCCCATGATCTCGCTCCAACAAGTTGTTTTCCATGCATTTGACCTCACATAAATTGTTGTCATTGTTGAGGTTGTGGTTGTGGTGGTGGTGGTGGCGGACATCATTTCCTTCCTTCTTTTAGTAAATTGTGGGGAGGGACCTAAATACATTATAATAAGATGTTATTAAAGAAAATTAAAGTGGATAAAATTAATACATATCATTAAAAAACACCTACCTGATAATGAGATCTCCTGCTCCCCTCTATCCTGTGAAGGCAATGGGTTACAGGTGCACGAGGGGTGGGGTATAAAACTAAAAACATACAAAAAAAAAAAATTAATATAATTTCAACTAAACAATAATGGTAATGAATCAAGAAACTTGAAATAGTAAACTTACCTATCATTGGTGTGGCATAACTAGATTCACATTCCATGACATGTGTTTGCACATGTGGACGAGAAATAGGAGAAGAAGTTAGCTTCAAATGTTTATGAGGCCTCTAGCATTGTGGTGATGATTCAGACCTTGTGGCTTCTGAATCACCATTGGCCTCTGGCATGTGACCCCTAACAACAACATCCTATTTTGTCTGTGCATTGGCTGCCTTAATCTGCATTTAGGTGCAAATAAAAAGTTAAAATATAAATACTAAAAAATGCTAAAATATAAAAAATTATTTGATGGTGAAAAATGGAATAATTACCTTCAGCTCTTAGGGCAGTCATAGCAATGCTTTGTAATGTAGGGTGCACTACAGTTGGTACACTAATATCCTGCAAATTATGAAAATATTCATAATAAAGTGCTAAAATATAATTTACTAAGGCTATCATGGGGGAGTTCCCTGATTTTGTTTGAATAGAATGGAGCTCTGATCCTGATTCGATCTAAAATATATGTACACCAATCGAATATATCATGGTAAAGACAATGAACAATATAAGCCAATGACCAGTATGGAATCTTTGTTCTTCCAAGAAGAAATAGTCTTGCTTGGAAGAACTCAAGAATTACCTTGAAATCATTGTTTAAAACTGAGGTATTAGTTAACCCTCTTTTGGACTTCATCATGGAAGTTGCAAAAAAAATTAGATGACTGACATAACAAATTTTAAATTATTGAGTGTAAGATAATCAAGTGATGAGAATTATACCTGACAACAATTCTAGAGAGATATCATAGTTGGTCGCTAGGTAATTCTTATCATGGATAGAAAGAGGGAACTTCTATGAAACGGGAGTGAAACCCTTGTGCGGAAGACCAATCAATCTCTGGATATCAGAGGGTTTGATAGTAAAATAAATATTTCTATTCTGTACTGTTAGAGTGACCACCGCAAGATCATTGTCGTAGCCTTTGATGATACTGTGTAGAACAAATTTATCTATCCTGAAATGGGGCATAGAAATCAAACCCTCCAAACTTGCATCTTTGACCCATGTATGGTCATTCCCAGGGGTGTTTAAGAGGTCTAAAATTGCGAGGCAACTTTGATTTTTGAATGAAATTTTTTGAGAGGTTGTCGACATGGTGGCCATCGCTCTGGAAAGGTGCGGGGTAATGGTCGCTTGGGGGAGGGAAGGGTTCGCAACTTCGCTTTGATCTCGTGCAGAAGAAAAAATCCTTAAAAAATAACTATTGATACCTTTTTATAGATGAAATTGACTAGGGTGGACACGTGGTAGCATGTTATTGGACATGCACTAGGTGGTGATCGACCATGTGATGCATGGTAGGGTAAATGATTTGCAATCGGTTCGTGGCCCGACACTATTTTACACTCGATATTTGGCTGAATCCCTATCTACACCTAATTTGAGGCTGGACCATTTTCTACACCTGTTTCGAGGTTGAACCATTATCTGCACCCATCCGTGGTCGAACCATTATCTACACCCGATCCATTTTATGCACCCAATCCTAGGTTGGACCACTATCTGCACCTGGTTCGAGGCCAAACCATTTTCGACACCCGGTTCAATACTGAATCATTATCTGCACCTGTCTGTGGCTAGACCATTATCTGCACTTGGCTTGAGGTCAAACCATTTTTTGCACCCTATCCCATGCCAAACCATTTTCTACACCCGATCCATGGCCAAATATCATTTTTTAACCGATTTGGCCAAAACTTTCAAATTCACCACTATATTATAATTTTCAGTAAAAAATTAAGGTAATTCTCCATGTCCTACATGAAGTTGGTCAGGATTCATCAGGGTTTTGAAACGTATTCACCATTTTTTTACAAGTTCATTTTAGGTTTGACCCCTTATGCATAACCATGGGGCGTCTTCAACAATGGAGCTAACATAAAGGATTTGCTTTGATCTATGGTAAAATGGTAATTTCTAGGAATTGAGTTTATCAAAACTGATTTTGGTGGTCCTTAAAGAAAATCTAAAAAAAGTTGATGGAGGTAGTGTTTTTTGAAAAAATGAACACAAAATTCTTCTCACTTACTCAAAACCATATGGAACTTCAACCAACAACTATGCATAGTCTAGGGCACTTCTTATAGGGATAAAAATTATAATTAAAAAAAATAATGATATATATTTCAATTAGGGGGGTTCACAAATTATTGTTAATGCTATCAACAAAAATAGATGTGGGGATTGGATAAAGAAAAACATTATTACTAAATTTTATTAACTATTGTTGGAGTCAATATCTTAGAAATTTGAGGATATATAGAGAAGAAACCAAGTAGCAGATAATTTAGCCAATCATGGTATTGATCTTTCTCTTGGTGAAATTAAAATTTTAAAAGACAACTAGTTGAATGAGATTTTATCTCTTAATGAAAATGATGTGATAGAACTTGTTTCGGGAAAAAAACGATCTAAGGAAGATGAAGAATATATTTGATATAAAAGGAAGTAAATAATATCTTTTATAAAAGGGAAGTTGGATATCGTTTAATTGATATTACAAGAAATGTAATAATTTGCTATTTTGACAGGAGTGATCCCAATAGAAGATACATATAGATTATTCAAAAATAATTTACATTAAGTTATTATAATATTTAGAAAATTAAGTAATAATATTTAATTATTATCAAATGGTATGAGTTCAAATAGTTAAATTCCTCTTATTTGAAAGAGGAGATCAAACTTCAAATCTTAAGAAGATATCTATCTATCTATCTATCTATATATATATATATAATTATAATTATAATTTTCAACCTGCTATAATACTTTTTCAAGATGATATACACATATACGTGTGACATGAGAAAACAATGAGCCAAAAAAGGACAACCCACCATGAATTGCACTTGATCATCTATTGTTTCAAATCAATGGAAATAAGACTCTCAATTAGTACTCTTTGGACAATATGTTTCTATAGAAAAGATAAATATCTACTTTTTTTTTTTTGGTAAGTAAGAGAATATTATAATTAACACCGGGTTTTAACTGGTTGACCCAAAACCATTTTACAAAATAGGGTCCACTGACCAACTGGACAAAGGCCAAGCCCTAAAAGTTTAAACCGACAACAAAAAGAGCCAAGACCTACTCTTCCAACGAATCACAACCAAACTAAACTATGGAAGCCTAATATTATGGCCATCAAAAAAGAAAGACGCAAAATAGAACTAACAAAGACAAAAACTAATCATGCAAGCACCATGCAGAGTAGCTTGTGCCCATATAAAAATAATAGAATATGGTCAAAAAAACATCCCATAGAATGGACATCCAAGAGGCCAATCAGTATTCCTTGTAGTCCTCATCTAACTTCTTATCATCCTCCTTGCCATCATCTTTATATTTTGCCTTCGACTCCTTGTGCCCCCCGGAAATGCCGGCTATAAAACGGAAGATTTAGAGAATCGGACAAATCAACAACTGCACCGATGAGGCCGGAAAGACTCTTCAATCAGGTTGATACCGTTGGAGGTCGATGAAATTGTCATCTTCTCCAAGACTATTATGGTGGGGTCTGGTACCTCATTGTCAGGGATCTCCAACACTTTGTTATTTCTTGCTAGGGCCTTTTTGCGACATCGAATCCAAACACACCTTGGCAAATACTTGAGGCCAAAGCGGATGTTTCCCATGCATGAATTTGTAGATAAAAAACCTATATCAGTGCCCCACCAGCTGCAAAAAATACTAGTCACATGAACAAAAAAAATAAATATGACAAAAGCCATTATAAGGTTCAAAAAAATATTTTTAAAAATGCCCCCATTTTCTGTCATTGATCCACTTTGAGCCTTCCAATCTAAAATTTTTCATTATCTATCACCATTGAGACTGCATGAGGAAGATTTTCAGTCCACGTGATCAAATTTGCTGCTACAATGCCTTCAACAAATATCTACTTTGAACACTACATTGATTAATTCATTCTTAGACAAAAATACCAAATCTAGCAATAACAGAATAAAATAGACCACTTAATTGGGACCACCCACAGTGTGATGCACACACTACAAAAATGAAATTTTCCCTAAAACTTTTTAGGTTTTATACATAAATATTGTTTATTGGATTTTATTATTAAATTTTATCCCTTTTGACTAAATTCAAGTGAAGATAGAACCTATGAAGCATTCCTTGCCCCTTATAGCCCAATCCTAAAAGTCATCATTTATGGTGCTAAAATAAATGTCCAAGAACTTGTCAATGAATTGAGGCTATCCATAAGAATTCACCAAAAAACATGATCTTATGTAAGACAAAGTTATCTTATAACTCTTAAAGAATACCTATAAATTGATTTTATAAAGAAAAAACATAGATAATCACCAAGCTTCTTGTTGCTTGATCTAGAGCATAGATCCAATGTAAAACAATTTATGAAATCCTTCGATGAAACAAACTAAGGTTTTAAGAAAAACCCTTTAAAAAGTATGTTGTTTATCCAAAAAAATTCTCCTTTGACAACCACTTGTTTGAAAATAAATCCCTTAAAACAATGCCATTGGATGGTCAAAAATTTTTAAAGGCAACCTAATGTGTTTGAAAAACCCTTAAATATAATGGTGAGATATTTAAAAAACCCTAAAAACAATATTTAAAAAAATGTGTCCCACAATCACTCAAGAAAACATAACTCTTTTGGGATCATTGTGAAAAGAGATCAAAAACTGATAACTAATCTAACAATTTTGATGTTTATACTAGAGCATGGAGCTTGGTGAAAAAATATTATAATCCTTGGATGAAAACCTAAGACTTTTGCTAAAATTACTACAAAATATTTATACCAAAAAATGTTATAACCATCCTCTAGAAGCAAACCTCTAGATGGAGTATAGCAAATAATTTTTAAAAGGGAAAGCATAATTAAGTAATGGATATTCATATTATCATGAATAAAATTTACTCTATTTAGGAAAACAAATAGATTCAACACTTAATCAAATTATGCAATGGAATGACAACCAAAAGATAGCCTTGAGAAGATATGGAAGGTGTCCTTAGACATATTTTGTTCATTAATAATGAAAGAATAATCTCTCAGAATAGATACAATGGATAGTTGAGGTTGATGTATAAATACCTTTAAAACATAGCACATATCCATATAAATGTCAAAATGACATATAGTAGCTAAAACAACAAAATATAAATCATATTAAAAGGTATCACATGATACAATCATATAATACAATATACAAAGTCATTCATGGCTAATAAGTGGGAAATAAATGAAAGAGGATAGGAGATAATTTTAGTATAGACATTTGGAGAATTTATAAGAGGATAGGTGGTAGGAAGAACATTTTTTTTTTTTTTTAACATGGTGGAATCGGTGGCCGCCACGAATCCGAGCAGGTTGTCCAACTTTTATGGCCGCCATAGTATTCTGCATTGTCTGCTCTGAAATCTGTCACAGATCTTTGTGCAATCTGCCCCTATACCGCCATGACACAATCATTTTAAATATTTTAAGCCGCTGAAAGCACTAGAAAAGGGACAAGCATTCAGTCCGACAAGGCTCGAGATTTTAACCTTGGACCTCCGCCCCCTTATGGGGTTTGGATGAACCAATTGGTCTACACCTCGGACTTGGTAGGAATAACATTAAACCAAGATGTTATTACATTATTTTATTAAAGCATAACATTAGAGAATATAATAAAACATAAAAAGACTTAAACATTATGATGGTGAGATAAGCACTAAATAAATGTTATAATTTACAGGTTAAGGTGGGGTTATATTAATTTATGAATACTAGGGCAAGGTATAAATATTAGATGATTGTTATAATTTTAAAGTGATATTGTCTATGTAAATGTATTGAAAATGCCTAGTGATGTTCCATATAAATTTTACCTTGAACAAGCACTAGAAATATCCCACAATTTTATTTGGTCTTGTACATGATGAAACTATCATTTCATTCATTTGTGGTCTCAAAGAAGATAAACAAAATCTACAACCTTGATTATTCTAAACCTAGTTGTAGATGAACAATTTGATAGTGATTACTCTTGCAATTATTCAATTAAATTAATGTGTTGCAATTGCAAGTTTGATTTTTTGCTAATATTTGAATTGCCATGCAAAGGTGCAAGGACAGTAATAATTCTTTTACTTATACAAGTGTACCTATTGAGTGATCAATTAGTTCAGTCCAAGTTGTCATAAGACTACATTATCATTCAAAGTGTTGAGTATTTACTTTTAAGAATTGTACACCACATTTTGAAGATTCTTCGTTTTTTATGGTATTTTTTTCATCATCTTGTCATGATCTTAATTTATGTGCATGTGCATTTGTTTTTGTTTAATTATTAATGGGATGATAACTATTTTTTATCTTTTGGTAAGCAAGTCATGTAGATCATTAGATAAAAATGATAGAAAGACGTGGAAATCTATCTCTATCTTTATCAGTGCCCCTTGCCCTCACCCTACATTACCAATAAAAGAGATAAACCAACTTTCCATCTATAACATTTATACCAAGATGATTTTAAGATCTCAATATTTAAGTTAAAGTAATTTCATCACAATTTAACAAGTGTATAATTTTTGGGATTCAAAGAAAAATTGCTCGAAAAAAACCTTAACGCACTTTACAAAGAAAAATGATTATGCATAGTTAATACAATTATGAAAATATTAGGAATAATTATCAAATTCAATATATCAAACGACATGAGCTCACTTGGTTAAATACCTCGACTTTTAAAGAGACCCATCTCTAAATATTGTTAGGAGATATATGTATATTTGGCAAATATTGTTTTGATACCACCATTTGGTTTATATAAATGTTATGGTAATGTATTCGCATGCATTTGGTCTACCGACAAGGATGCCACTTGCAAAACTGATGATGAGACCTGAGTTCAAGCCCCACAACAGATGTGTATAAGAAGCATTGATAAAAAAACAAATTATGGTAATGCAATTATAATGTAATATAAATGGGTTTGTTTCATCTCATATAACCAATTCTTTTTTGTGTAAAACACCCCTTTTGGGTAAGACCCAAGGAGGCAGGGGTATCTATTTCGCCAAAATCACCCAGGGCTCGCACCTGGCCTGCCCCCTTTGGCACACTCAAGGAGCATGCCTAAAACAACAAAAACACAAACACAAACACACAAAACAACAAACAACAAAAAAACACAAAAAAAACACAAAAACAACAAAACAACAAACACACAACACAAAAACAACAAAAACACAAAACAACACAAAAACAAACACAACAAAAAACACAAAAACACACACACACCAAAAATTAAATTGATGGAAAAAATAGATTACATCTTTGGCCTTTCTAGGCCAACAGGCCTTTTAACCAAGAATCAACACAAGAAACATAAGAATGATCTTTTTGAGTTGGGGAACTGAAATACCCTGACTGAACCAAAAAGAAGCTAATACAAAGTAAAAAGGAACTAGGTACCTCTAGTACTAGAGCCATCCAGAGAAAGGATAGATAGAAGAGCATCCCTGATTTGTGAAGCCCACCATCTAGGAGGGTGGTCATAGCAAGTAAGATCACCTTTGTCCAATGCCCAATTAGCTAAAGCATCAACAATCCTATTATATTCTCTAACCACATGATTGTATTCAACTTTCAAAAAGCCCATCTAGATTAATTGAATCTTCTCAACAATTCTTTTTATTCTCCAATCAACCTTATGATTCTTAGGAGTCTTCAATAGATTAATCATGACTTGGGAGTCAGATTCAACCAACACCTTTTTCCATCCAACCTTAGCAACCTCACGAAGGCCTCTAAGGATACCATACCCCTCAACAAGGTTATTGGAAAGGATACCCAAATTCTCAACAAAAGTGAAAACCAAGGAACCATCTGAAAGTCTACCAATTCCTCCTACACTAGCTTTTCCAGGGTTCCCCCTAGAGGCTCCATCCATATTGAATTTTCCAAAATCCTTAGGAGGAGGCTACCAATTCCTTGTTCTATCCATATTTTAATTACTCACATTCCCTTTAAGTTGGTTGCCAATAGTAGAGTGAATCTTCAATATTTGCATAACTTGATCCCATCATTGGTGGGAGTCCTAGGGGTGATTAAGGAGTTATTGGACTAATTCAACTAAGTTGGCAATGGTATTTTGCCAAATATAGTGAATATCCTTCCTTTCCTATTTGAAAATCTAATTGTTTCTTTCCTTCCAGATATTCCAAGGTAGGATGGTAGTTCCCATCCAAACTAACTACCTAACAAAATGATCAACAACCTCCTATTTAGGCCAATCCCTCCATAGTTGTTCAAGAGTAGAAAAATTGGACCATTATAAACCGAGTAAGATAGTCATTCTCCTCCATAACTCAAAGGCTAAGGGACACTCAATAAAAATATGGCTAAGATTTTCCACATTCTTTCCACACATTTCACATCTAAACGAGCCATGAAAGCCATGTTTCATAAGTTGCTCACTAGTGAGCACCCTTCGATGCAATAAAATCCAAATAAAAAACCTCACCTTAGGCCAGAGATTTTGAGCCCACAACTATGTAAATATATCATAGGATTAGTTGGGATTATTATGGCATAAGGCCAAATAACCTTGAGCAATAATATACTCACCCTTAGTAGTGTTGTTCCATCCAAAATAATCCTTATCATGGGACCAAGAGAGAGATCTCATATGAAGGGTGTATTGGATATCTTTCCTTTACCTTTCTAGAATTTGAATAGGCTAGTCCTCAATAGGGATCCAATATCTACCAACCTCTAAATTACCAATCTAGTACCAATAATAATTAGCTACCTTTATCCAATTAGCTTGGTGTAGCTTCTCCATCCAAGGCCTCCAATCAGGGAACTGAGTTATCAAAGGTTGGTGACCATCCCAAGAATCTATCCAAAAATTACCTATTGACCATTATGAATGATCCAAAATAACTTCTTTATCAAATCCTCACCAGTCCTAAGAACCACCAAAATGGGAGAACCTCTAGTAGGAAATTGATAGCGAACAAGGTCTTTAAGACTTTTATTTTCAACATATTTAGCATGAATATTATTGGCCCATAGAGCATTGGGGTTATTCAAAATCCTCCAATACAACTTTGCAGCTAAAGCCTTATTATTTTTATAGCAGATCAAAATCCTAACCCCCTTCATGCTTGGGAAGGCATAAAGTATCCCATTTCACCAAGGCCCATTTTCTTTTCTCCTTAGTACCACTCTAGAGGAACCGATGATTGATTTGATCTAGTTCTCGAAGAACTACCTTTGGGATATTCAACACAACAAAAACATAAATAGGTATAGCTTGAAGGACTGATTTTACCAAGGTAATTATACCCCTAGATGAAAGCCACCTATTGGTCCACTTTCCAATTTTCTCCTTTACTCTATCCAACAACCAATTCTATTTTTTTTATCTCTAGATATTGATAGGAATGCCTAAATAAGTGATCGAAAGGGAGGCCTTCTTATATCTTAATTTATCTAGAACCATGGATTCCTGTCTGGGAGAGCAGTGAAAGAAAATGACTTTTGATTTATCTTCATTGATCAATTGCCCCGTAGCATTAGAGAAACAACGAATGATTTGTTTAATTGTAGAGGCTTCCTTAATCATAGCTTTACCTAACAGAGTAGAGTCATCAACAAACTGAAGATGAGAGATAGGCCTAGCTCCATGAGCAATGGTAACTCCCTCAAGGGTTCTATTTTCTCTATTTTTGGTCATAGTCCTGCCCAAGCATTCAACAAGAATGATGAATAAATAAGGGGAGAGGGGGTCACCTTGCCTAATACCTCTAGAAGCTGGGAACAACTATGAAGGGAAGCCATTGATAAGAACTGAGTAGGACACCGAAGAGATACATCCCATAATCCAATCTATCCAATCCTGAGAGAAGCCAAATTGCCTCATAACTTTGATGAGGAAGTGCCAATCCACTCTATCATAAGCTTTGGATAGGTCTAAATGGATGAACATAGAAGGAGATTTTTGTGCTTCCATGGAATGGATGGCTTCTTGAGCAAGAACTATCTCATCCACAATCTATCGCCCTTCCACATAACCTCCTTGTTCAGGGGAAATAATCTTATGCAAAAGAGGTTTCAGCCTCTCCACCATGATCTTGGTAATGATTTTGAGAAGAACATTACATAAAGCTATTGGTCTAAAAGTTGAGATATGTTCTGCATCTTGAGCCTTTGGGACCAGAGCTATATAAGTTTTATTGATTACCTTCAAAATATCTTTGGCCTTCCTGGCTTCTTCCACCACCTCTAATAAATCAACATGAAGAATATCCCAGAATTCTTGGTAAAATTTGATGGGAAAACCATCAGGCCCTAGGGTCTTCCCTTTTTGCATTTTAAAAACCACTTGTTGAAGCTCATTGATAGTAACTAGAGCAGTCAAAATAGAGTTCTCCTCAGAAGTGATAAGAGTAGGGATCACTTGAAGGACATTCTGTTGAGAAGTCGAGTCAAGAGATGCAATAATGAATAATTTGGAAAAGTAGTTGACTATGATAGACTTCATGCCATCCCAAGTGTGGATAGAGTCTCCAAAATATAATTTTAGGGAAGAAATAAAGTTGTGTGATCTATAGGCTAGAAGAGATTTGTGGAAGAATTTTATGTTTTGATCTCCTTCTTTGAGCCATTGGATCCTAGATTTTTGCTTCCATAAGAGCTCTTCTCTTTTTCCCATTCCTCCAACTACGTTGTGAGTCTAATTTCATCTATACTTCTACTCTCAGTGAGGCCATCTAAATGGATTTGTTCATTCAACTCTTCAAGTCGAGCAATCACTTCTTATTTCTTCTGCCTGACATCTCCAAACTCCTTCCAATTCCAAATCTTGATTTTGGATTTGATGTATTACAACATTTTGGTGAAACAAAACATCTTAGTTCCATACCTTGGTTTACCTTCCTACCACCATTGCCACACTCGAGGTCTGAAGGAACTATCTCTGAGCCACATTAACTAAAATCGAAAGGGTGAGAAACTAACCTTGGTTTTCCACATTTCAACCATGACTAGCCAATGATCCAAACCAACATTGTTAAGAGTTTTCACCTTAGGAATGTGTCCATGGATTAAGAAATTATTAGAGAACAAGAACCTATCCAATATTTCCATGATACAAGTTGAGCCTTACCTTCTATTAGACCAAGTCATGAGGCCATTATCTGGTTGGATGTCCACAAGGTGAAGGTTTGCAATATATTCACTCATGAGGTCTGAGCTCCCATCTAGATTCCTATTTCCCCTCTCTTCTCATCCAAAGAGAGGATGGTATTGAAGTCTCCTCCGATCAAGACCCAAGCTTCAAGAAAATGGGAGATAATATAAGTTATATCCTTCCATTATCTTCACTTTTCCTCCAAAGTAATTGGAGCATAAACAGTCAAGCAGAGCATAATTTGGTTAGATTGTCTACTTTGTGCAACCATAACCAAGAGACCCCAACTACCAACCATATGGTGAATAATGATCTCTTTTGGGTCCCAGAGGTAAGCAATGCCACTAGAAGCCCCATGGGAGCTGAGGGAAGCCACTTTTCTAGTCGACCAAATTTTACTTGCAATTGACTCCATTTCCTCTATAGACATCTTTATTTCTTGAAGGAAAACTAGATGTGGTTGGTTTATCTGAATCATTCTTCTAATTTTATTTTATTTTGAAAGACTCCCTTTGAGTCCTCTAATATTCCAAGTGATGATATTCATTAATAATGGGGCTAAATATGTTGGTAAGGGCATTAATATTACCTTCCTCTACAAGCTTTTCACCTTATTTTACCATATGATGTTGATTAGTCTTATGACCTACCTTTTGGTTAGTGTCCATATTCATTTTTTTTCCTATTTCTTGTCTTACCCCAATTGAATCTGGGATAGCTTCTAACCCTGAAGTATGTGTATACGAAACCAAAGCATTATTGGAAGGTTCAACAAAGTCTATCTTGGGGTCTAAATTATTTGAAGTTTTAGCATTTAAAAGATTGTTCTTCTTGTCTATGTTTTCTCCCTTATTTTTTTGTTGAAAACCTTTGATTTCTTGGTTTGTCTTTGAGTCCTTCCCTACATCTTTAAACTGTGTTTCTAATATTTTTATCTCCATTATGTCCTCTTCCTCACCTAGGAGGTTATTTGTGGAAAGAATTCCAAACATATTAGTTGACAACATCGCTTGATCCTTCATAACTAGTTTTTTTAGTGTTCTTCTTCTTAGGCATTTGGAAACCTTCTAAGTTTGTGTCCTCTTTCTTTTGATCTAGAATCTTATTTGGATAGACACTAGCCAAATGACCATATTCATGGCATATTCTACAATGGAAAGGAATGTTCTCATAGTCCACCACCTGCTCCCAAGTGTCCTCCCCAAATTGTAATGAGATATTTTGTGGAAGGGGTTTGTCGAAATCCATTAAGACACAAATTCGAGCATAAATAATGTGTTCAAATTTGTGTGTACAGTCAACAATCATCATGAAAGTTCCAAGGGAGTTTTCGATTGTAGAAAATATAGTCAGATTCCAAAATTCAACTGGGAGGCCAAAGAGTCTAACCCACACAGGTCCTGTAGAAGGCATCTCTTCTTCGACTTTAAATTTAGTGTGCCAAGGCTTCATGAAAAGCCCTGCCCTTCCAAAGAACCAGGGACCCCCTTGAAATATTTTCTCTCTATCTTCATCATTAGCAAAAATAACAAGAAAATAACCATTGGGATAAACAAATATTTGTGTCTCACCTTGTGTTTTCCAGTATTTTGCAGCCCACACTTTGAAAGCAGATAGGCTCAGATGAAAACCCAAGAAATGACAAATCAATCCTCTTCTCTCCAGATCTTCTATGCCATCCTGAATGTCACCCATTTTTAGCTTAACAATTGGGGTTCCATCAACTGCTCTTAGACATCCCGACTCAGTTTTTCTGGGATCAATCTTAGGCATTCTTAGAGGTCTACGAGAAGCCTTAAGATTAATGTTAGCATTAGTCTGGGACTATCCACCATGGAGGGCATCCCTAAAATTCATTTTTGGGGCCGAATCCCCAAAATCCTTACCCTTGAAAGGGGTTTCCATAGTGGATCTGTTTTGGGGGTGTTCCTTAGCATCGGGATTGCTTGAGTTCTGAACCATTTTTTCTTTTCCTAAGGAGGCTTCTCTTATTTGATCTGCAACTTGAAACTTGTTTCTGGGTCTCTTTAATCCATGCCTTGGACGTCGAGGAAAGGTGTGATTTTTGCTTTTTCCTTGGGCAGCAAATTGGAAGCAGTTTTCAATCAAGTCCGTAGCATGAAGATTTGTTGAATGATAGATTCCTAACCCATCATGGGTCTCCTACAACATATCCCGCATTTATCTTGGGCAAAAACAAAAAAAAAAAAAATTGGCCGCTAGGGCCCATAGGCCCCAAAATATAGCCTCTGCCACCACATGTGCTCGACCCATAGATGAAACCCTCACATAGTCGCCTTCAGCTTAACAACACTATCAAGGTTAAATTACCTAGAGCTTCAATTTGGAATCTTACTATCTCATGAATGGGTGATATTCAACTTATCCAATCATCTCATATAACCAATTTAAAACAAATAGTAAAGTCGTCATAATTTATTCAAAAAAATACAACCAAATAACCATACAAAAATTATTAGAAAACATTTTTAATCATCCATTGTCACCTATGGGATACCAACCAATTATTATAACATCAACCATCCATGTAAGAAAGTTATAAACATGAGCAATTTACAAATAATGTATTTTATGAGAACTTTAATTAATTAGTTCAATTGATATTTTAACATAATATCATTGATGTAAATCACACTTTAAATTCATTTTATAAAATGTGTCAAACATGGTGTTGCGGCAACACTACCTTGATACTAAGCAACATGTATCTAGTGTCAAAGATGTAACACTAATCTAGTGTCAAGGTAGCGTTGTATTAGGGTTGAAAATATTTTTGGATACTAGAATGACACTAAGTTTTGTATTTGTGGAAAATGAACAATTAGATAATAGCCAATGCTAGGTTGATGCAAAGGAATTATGCTACGAGACAAAAATGTACTAATGAATAGATATGTAGTACAACTAAAGAATCATGGTCAAATATGTCATGCCAGTTGGTTGGGTATATATATACTCCAAGGGTGGAGGAAGAAAATGGTAATCACCCAAATTAATAATTTCATGCATTTTCTGACTTAAATAAAGACCTTCACTAAGCCCTAATATCAATCACTTTTGAATTTGAGATTGACAAGATGCTTGATTATGTAATAGGATTCCAACTATGTTTAATATCCTTATAGTTGAAGGTAATTTATAAAGTCCCCCTTCATGAAATAAACTTCATACTAACTTGTATAGCCTTACAAAGATGATGGCCAATTGCTACTCGTAGGAAAAATTTAATATCAACACACATCCATGTGTCATAAGGTGATACTTGCACCAATATCTTATCTGCAAGCGTACATATTTTGAGTTACAAGTCATGTTGCAAGCAACAAAATTACTTATATCACTATCATTTAGCCTAAGATAAACCCAACATTAAAACATATATCATTCTTGTTGCACCTATAACCTTAATGTGCTCCAAAACTAAATGATATTTCTATGCCCCTTCACTAATGTCGTTCCACTATTAATAAGACCAACCAAAATACAATAATATACACCTCTACACTGAAAGCAAAGTGAATAACATAAAATGAGAAACTCTTTGGCAAAAGAAGTAACACATAATTCATATATACAACAAAGACTAGCTTGATTCATGTTATTTTCTATTAATTTTATTAGAAAATCATTAATTAAAAAATAGCTAAAATAGGTTAATGTATGTTTACAATAGGACCACAACTTTGATAAATATACTTGAGAACAATTTATAAAAACACTTTCCTTTATCCATGTGAAATAGACTCCATAATAATTTTTGTCCTTAGAGAGATGATGGCCAATTACTATGTCTGGAAAGACTTTAATGTCAACATGCATACACCATAGAGTGATATTACACCAATGTCTTGTCTAGAATCATACTTCTTATGACTCACAAATCATGTTACAAGAAACAATAATCCTTATATCTCTATCATTTAGCATAATATGCACCCAACGTTAGAACATGTATCATTCTTGTAACACCTATTTATTACTATGCTTCAAAACCATATGGTTTTTATGACCCACCACAATGCCTTCATACCATTGACAAGTCCAAGAAGAATCAAAATACAATAATATATGCCTTTACATCGAAAGCTAAGTGAATAAACTTAAAAATGAAAATCTCTTTTAACACGAGGAAACACATAATTCACATATACAAGAAAGAAAATCTTGATTCCAATTATTTTTCTATTAATTTATTAGAAACTCATAACTTGAAAAGTTACTTAAATAGGTTCAAGCATGTTTGTGGTAGGATCATAACTTCGACAAATATGCTTGAGGGAAATTTATAAGATCGGTTTCATTTATCCATGTGAAATAAATTATACAATATTTGATGTGCCCTAAGAAAGATGATGACCAATTACTGCTTGTAGGAAAACTTAAATATACATGTGCCATAAGGTGATACTTACATCAATGTCTTATCTAGTATCATACTTCTTTTGAGTTGCAAGTCATGTTACAAAAAACAACAATCCTTATATCACTATTATTTAGCCTAATATGCACCCAACGTTAAAACATGTATCATTCTTATAACACCTATTGCATTATAATGCTTCAAAACCATATGAGATTTTTATGAACCACCATCAATGCCTTCGTACTATTGACAAGTCCAAGAAGAATCAAAATACAATAATATATGCCTTTACAATGAAAATCTCTTTTAACACGAGGCAACACACAATTCACATATACAAGAAAGACAAGCTTGATTCCAATTATTTTTCTATTAATTTATTCGAAAATCATAACTTAAAAAATTGCTAATATAGGTTCAAGCATGTTTGTAATAGGATCATAACTTTGACAAATATCCTTGAGGGAAATTTATAAGATTGGCTTCTTTATCCATGTGAAATAAATTATACAATATTCTATGTGCCCTAAGAGAGATGATGACCAATTACTGCTTGTAGGAAAACTTTACTTTTAACACATATGCATGTGCCATAAGGTAATACTTATAAGAACGCCTTACCTAGTATCATTCTTACTTTGTTACTAAACATGTTGCAAGCAACAATACTACATATATTACTATTACTTAATCTAATATGCACCCTACATTAGAGCATGTGTCATTCTTGTAACACCTTTATTGCATTACTATGTTTCAAAACCACATGATGTTTCTATGCCCTTCACCAATGCCTTACACTATTGATAAGTCCAATAAGAACCAAAACACAATAATATATGCATTTACACAAAGCAAAGTGAAAAAATGTAAAATGGAAAGCTCTTTGACAAATGAGGCAACACAGAATTTATATATGCAAGAAAGACATGTGATTCCAATTATTTTTCTGCAAATTTTATTAGAAAATCATAAATCAAAATATTGCTACTAGTGATTCAAGTATATTTGTAAAGCCATCACATACAATCTCACATCTTAATTCTAAAGCCTCTAATGTGAAGGTTCTATCAATATACAACAATTTAAAATTTTGAAATTTTTCATACAACTTAAAAATCTCAAAATTACAAAGCACCCTGTGTGAAGATGTGAGCTTCAACTTGATGTGTTTACTATCTCTCTCATGAGTTCCCAAGTCATTACAATCTTGATTGCTAATTCAAATTATCACATATATTAGTAAAATTCCTTTACCTTTCATTGTGTACGCTTGTCTCCAAGAAATGTCATGTTATAATCCGATCATCTTATTACTAATTATGATTATCCTTTTCATTATAACACTTTATTTTAACTATATTACAATGTATCATTTAGATTATTAAAAAGCAAGGCATGGATTTGTCACTCCCCATAGGGCAACAAATTATTAATTCTAGAATAACAGTTGTCTTATAATGCCAAATGTTTATCTTGGGAAGTAATTGCGTTGGAAAATAATAAAGGATCTTGCACATCCATTTTTTTTTTTTTCTTTTGTTGAAGTAATGCCAAGCACAACTGGGGGTCACCCTCCTCGGGGGCACAATAGGGGCCACCCTCCTCGGGGGCACAATAGGGGCCACCCTCCCCGTGATTCAAATTTGGGTTGCCTAGATGAAAGTCCAACAACATACCAATTTTAAAGAATACTTTTACTTATACATCTTAACAATCGGATCGTTCAATTTGTGGGTGGTTGTCTCACCACAAAGTGAACCACCCACTGCCGTGATAGTCTAAACCCAAATATGATAGGTTTGCTCACATAGTAATGCAGAGGTAGAATGTACTCCAGAAATAAAGCTCACTGCCATGATAATTTGCTCACATGATAATGCAGAGGTAAAATGCACATCATTAGAAATGAAGCTCAAAAGAGTTCTTCAAATGAGAGAGGTCAAATGTACATGTGTGTGTGTGCGCTCAGTTTAGGCTCTTAGAGCTGCAAACATTTCAATGTCATATATCACATGTCCATATAAATCCCAATAGAATAGAGTGATATATTATTAACTTTAGACATCCCACTTTATATTTTTTTCTTCTCTCTTGTAGAGGATTTTTGTTAGATGCCTATTGTTGATGTTGGCTACCTATGCCTCTGTTCTTAATGGTCCTGCCAATATAGTAATTCATTTGCAACTTGAAAATATTTTAAATGATGATACAATAATTAACATTTAAAGATGTTCTACGCACTAATTGTTTAGATTGATATCAAATTTTGCACTACAATTTCAAAATGCAGAGATTTTTCATTAAAAAAAACACACAAGATTTTTCCATGCTAAATCATTCCTGGAGCTTGTGATCTTGATGCCTATAGCAGATTACAAGATGTTCATCCTGACATGTATAAACTTGCAAATTCAGCTATGACTCTATCTACAATTTTCATTTATTTGGAATTCTGAGAAATGACAATTAAAATTTCAAATTTAATAAAATTTGGAATATCGAACTTTGAATATTTCATATTCTGGGCACCAAACATGGCAACAAATGTTTTTAGCTTACATAAGCACATTGCAAACATAAAAGGGCTCATAGATGGCACTGCCCTACTCTTTGCTGACAATTAAGTTTGTCCATACCTTGTACGTTCCTTTGACATCTAAAAAGGCTATGGCTATTCACATTTAGTTGCTTCAGTCCCTCTGCTCTGAGGTAGCATTCAAAAGAAACTCTATCTCCTCAAGACTGCGCCCTTTTGTTTCAATTACAAAAGAATAAGTAAATGCTACTGCCAACAAGGAGACTATACCAAAGCTTGTATAGACAACAGGTAGCCCAAGCTTTTCAACTGTGTCAAGAAAGAACAGACCTATAATGAAATTGCAAACCTGAAAAGGATAAAACCATAATCAGTCATGCAGATTACATGATAAAGCACCTATAACTAGAAGCAGTTATAATAGAAATCCTTGAATAAACCAGATAAAAGCATATTAACAAATATAATGTGTGGCTTGGTAAAAGCTCCTTCTGCCTATGGCTAGATTCAATCAGTCAGTAATGACAAAATGCCCATAGCAGACATGACATGCTTAGTCATAGTATTGGTATTTCATCTAGTAATGGAGTTAACCATCACTAAAATATATTAGTAAAAAGAATTGAAAAGTGCCTTAAGTACTGGGATATACAAAGAACATATATTCAGCCACTTATGTTCCCCCATTAAAAACATTTTTTTCTCACAAGGTAAATTAACACATTATTATCAAATGGCATGAGCTCAACCATTTAAATTCCTCAACTTTCAAGGAGGAGACCCAAGTTCCAATCTTGCCAAGTGATGCATGCATAATTGCCAAGTTTGTTGTAATATTAGTATGTGGTCATGATGTAATATGGGTGGGATGCATCTCAACCCCATATAACCAATTTAAAATTAAATAAATAAATAAAATTATTGAGCATGGTACGATCAATCAAGAACCTCCAAAAGAAGGTGCCATGTCTGAAGTTCTATTCCTAGTTATCAGATAAAAGATAATGTGGGGTACATGGCATATAAACATTATTGGCTTCAACTTCAACTTTACTGATTTTTCAAAAGCAATAGAAAGAAGAAACCCTCTGAATGCAGGCTAATACTCATTTTAAAATGAAATGATTTAGATTCATTCCAAATCCCATTAGCAGATCATTACTTTTCCAAACATGCTACAGTTCCTATTTTTATTTAATTCCTGATGTTCATTTCACTTTCCCCCTCTTTGAGGAGATGCCAACCACCAAGCTTAAAGTTTTTCTTGATGATAGGTCATTGTAGAGGCAGAAGGAAGAACATCTGAAGGTATTGGAGGTGTGCTGGAGCTATGCATGAACAACCACCTTTCGCATAACCCTCAGAAGCCCAAGTTGTTGGTCCCTTACAGGAAACTCTAAGGGTATGTTGTCTGTAGTACAAGGGTACCAGGGTGAAGACAGATCTTAACAAGACCAATTAATGGTTTGCATGGAGGAACCATACAACATTGGCTTACTTAAATCCTTTCTAGGGCATGTGAGATATCACAGGATGTTCATTAAGAACTTCATGAAACTGTTCCACCCCCTTGATATCTTAACAAGAAAGGGTGTTCCTTTTAGGTGGATGAAGCAACACCAAAAGGCCTCCAAGGAGTTGAATGTCAGATTGATAAGTATGCTTATTCTGGGTTTCCAGTGTTAGGAAAACCTTCAGATTTTACACCTGCAAGAGGAAGCACAATAACAAAAAATAGAAAACACGGAAACAGCAACACAAGTGACACAGAGATTTACGTGGAAACCTGCAATGTGCAAGAAAAACCACGGGGCAATGGCAACTTCTTCTTTTATTATTTTCAGCAAAACTTTACATTCACGTTTCTCAACGTTTCAACCATCCATCCATATGCAAGGGATCACATCCCTTTTATAGAGCTGAAGGAAGACTCCAACTGTTCGTTTCCTCTCCCCGTGGAGACCTCCGCAAGACTGTTCGTCTTCATACGGAACCGAAACGGTTCGTCTTCCGCAAGTTGTCGTCTACCTAGACGTCCACTGCTTTGACGTCTACTTGGTTTGACGTCTGGCCTAGACGTCTACTTGGTCAGACGTCAGGCCTAGACGTCTACCAGCCTAGACGTCTGGCAGCCCAGACGTCTGGCAGCCCAGACGTCTAGCCTAGACGTCTAGCAGGTTAGACGTCTAGCCTGCTGCCTAGACGTCTGACCCAGACGTCTAGCAGGTCAGACATCTCCTCTTTCCTGGCTGCCTGTACTGCATAGTGACTTCACTTCCTAACATTCTCCCACTTGAAGTCAATATTCAGGAATTCTTCTGCCAAAGATCTTCATCCAAGGGCCAATTGCCCAATGCTGCCCTTGTTACTTTTTCAGCAAGCCCAGAGAAGTTCTCGCACCACTCAAACTTCTCTACCTTGACCGGCTTTGTAAGCATATCTGCAGGATTCACTTCAGTGTCGATTTTCTCGCAACATGATCCTACCTTCTTCCACCACATTTCTGATAAAGTGGTACTTGACATCAATGTGTTTCGTGCGATCATGAAATGTTGGATTCTTCACTAGCTGAATAGCACTCTGGCTATCACAATGCAGCGTAATTTTCTCCCGCATTACCTTGAAGTCACCCAACAATCGCTCTAGCCAAATTGCCTCTTTCTCGGCATGAGTCGCTGCAATATATTCTGCTTCAATGGTTGATAAAGCCACAACAGACCGCAACTTAGAAGCCCAACTCACCGCTCCACCAACAAGAGTGAAGGTATATTTTGTAGTGGACTTTCTCCCATCTCTATCTCCACCATAATCTGAATCCACAAAACCTGTAACTTGCAAATCTATCGATCCAAAGTAAATGGCAACATCTGAAGTGGCTCTTAAATATCTGAATATCCACTTCACCGCATTCCAATGCTCCTTACCAGGATTTGCCATGTACCGGCTGACTACTCCCACTGCTTGGGCAATATCCGGTCTGGTGCTCACCATGGCATACATGAGGCTTCCTACTGCCGATGAATACGGTACACGAGACATGCTTGTCTTCTCTCGCTTCGTTCTAGGACACCGGTTGGAAGACAACTTTAAGTGTGGAAGAAGTGGGGTACTAACTGGTTTAGCATTCTGCATATTGAAGCGCTGCAGAATCTTTTCCACATATGACTTTTGACTTAACCAGATCTTTCTTCCTTTTCTGTCCCCGTGTATCTTCATCCCTAAAATTTGGTTTGCTGCTCCTAAATCCTTCATTTCAAATGTCCTAGCCAACCGAGCCTTAAGATCAATGATTTTCTTCATGTTGGGGCCTGCAACCAACATATCATCAACATACAACAACAAAATAATAAAACTGCCATCATCAAACCTCTTATAGTATGCACAATGGTCAGCTTCACTCCCATTGAAAACTTGGCTCTTCGTGAAGGTGTCAAATTTCCTGTACCACATCCTTGGCGCCCGTTTCAACCCGTACAGCTGATTTCTTCAGTCCGCAAACCAAATGCTCTTTGCCTCTTTCTTCATAGCCCTCAAGGCTGATCCATATATATCTCTTCCTCGAGATCACCATGCAAGAAAGCAGTCTTTACATCAAGCTGCTCCAGTTCCAAATCCTGTGCAGCTACAAGTGCAAGTAGAACTCTAATAGTAGTCATCTTCACAACTGGAGAGAAAATTTCATTAAAGTCAACACCTGACTTCTGCACATAGCCCTTTGCCACCAAGCGAGCTTTATAGCGTTCCAACAGCCCATCGCTGTTCTTCTTCACTTTGTACACCCACTTGTTTCCAACAGCCTTTCTTCCAGGTGGGAGATCCACAAGTTCCCAAGTTTTATTCTTTCGAAGTGCCTCGATTTCCTCCTCCATGGATTTCCTCCACTTTTCTCGCATTCTCAGTACTCTCTAGCTTCCCGAAATGAACTAGGTTCACCATCATCGATTAACAAAGCAAAAGAGGACTGATACACATGAGAATACCTTTCCGGACACTTTTGTGGACGTGTAGATCTTCTAACCCAATGATCTGTCGATTGTGGCTCTTGGTCTTGTGACCGTTGTGGCTGCTCTACTTGTTGTTCTACTTGTTGTTCTGCATGCTGATCAAAAACTTCAGCATGCTGATTTTCATATTCATCTTCACTCAATTCTACTTCAACAGGTACAACATTAGGATTTTGTTGTACCTCCTTCCTTTGCATGGATTTTTCATCAACAATTACATCCCGGCTAATAATTACCTTGTGGGCAGTAGGATCCCACAGTCTATACCCCTTCACTATATCTCCATAGCCGAGAAAAACACATTTGCTTGACTTCGGGTCAAGCTTGGACCTTTTTTCTTTGGGTACATGGGCAAACGCATCACAACCAAAGGTACGCAAATGAGAGTAATCAACTGGCTTACAACACCAAACCTCCTCCGGAATCCGTCCATCCAACGCAGCTCGTAGGTGACCTGTTAATAAGATAAACAATTGTATTAACAGCCTCCGCCCAAAACTTTTTCTCCAACATGGCTGCGCTAAGCATGCTTCTTGCACGTTCCATGATTGTGCGATTCATCCGCTCAACCACACCATTTTGTTGTGGAGTGTATGGTACAGTCTTCTGGTGCTTAATACCTTCCTGCATACAAAATTTATCAAATTCCTTGGAGCAATATTCACCCCCATTATCTGACCCGAGACATAAAATCGACTTGCCCAAACTCTTCTCTACCCGTGCTTTGAACTCTTTAAATTTCTGCAAAGCTTCCGACTTCTTCAAAAAATAAACCCACACTCTCCTAGAATAATCATCTATAAAAGTCAAAAAATAGATGGCGCCATTCAAGGACTGAGTGGGGACTGGTCCAAATATATCCGAATGTATAAGTTGCAGAAAATCAGAACTCTTACCAAGACTTGCAGTAAACCGAACCCTCTTCTGTTTACCAAAAATACAGTGCTCACATAAGTCTAAATTACAAGACTTAATCCCGGAAAGCATACCTCTGTCATGCAGAATTTTCAGGCCTTTTTCACTCATATGGCCTAGGCGTTGATGCCATAGCATTACCGCATCCCGAACGGAAGTTGTTGTTGCTGCATGGTTTGTCACCGTATCACCGCATAAACGGTATAAGGTCCCATAAGATTCTCCCTTTGCTACTACAAGAGCTCCTCCGGTAATCTTGCAGTAGTTGTTACCGAAAGTGACAGAATACCCTAGCTTATCCATCATTTTGATTGAGAGCAAATTCTTCCTCAAATCGGGCACATGTCGCACATCACATAACATCCTTTCTCTACCATCGTCCAAACCTCGATCCTTATATCCCCTCTTCCCACAATTTCTAAAGGATGATCATCACCCAAATAGACCTTTCCACCACAAGTATGGCTGATATTTGTCAAACCAGTCTCGATGGGGAGACATGTGGAAGGATGCACCCGAGTCCAAAACCCAGGTATATAAAACCGATCTCGTCGCTATCGATACGTAAGGCTTCACATGTTGCCGTCTCTCCCGAATCTGCTGCACTGGCCTCAACCGATGGCTGATTTTGCTTTTCACCATTCTTTAATTGCCAACAGTCCTTCTTGGAGTGTCCTCGGCTTCCCACAATGCCAACACTTCCCTTTCTCGCTTACGTCCTTTAGACTTAGATCCTGGACTCGTTTTCTACCTTGTTTACTCCCCTCGAAGGATCGACCTCTCGCAGATAGGGCTTCATTGGTCGAGGGTTCCAGAGACGTTTTTCGCCTCAACTCTTCTGCCAACAAAGCGGCTACCACATCATCAAATTTGAGAGTTCCTGATGATGAATTACTGATGGTCATCACCATATGATCCCAAGTGTCCGGGAGGGAACAAAGTAGGGTGATAGCTCTATCTTCATCCTCCATCTTCACATTAATTGAAACCAATTTACTGATTAGAGTATTAAACTCATTCAAATGATCTACTACGGATGAACTTTCCTTCATCCTCAAGCTATAAAGCTGCTTTTTCGGAAAAACCTTATTTGTTGCTGATTTTGTTTCATACAACTTTTCAAGCTTTTGCCAAAGGGCTTCCGCGGTCTTCTCTTCAGCTACATTGAACAAGACGGAGTCCGCTAGGCAGAGACGGATTGTAGAAACCGCCTTCCTGTCAAGCGTTACCCACTCCTCATCTTTCATGTTGCTCGGTTTACTCGCGACCCCTTCCAAG
The DNA here is from genome assembly GCA_028583015.1 of Wollemia nobilis. Taxonomy (NCBI): domain Eukaryota; kingdom Viridiplantae; phylum Streptophyta; class Pinopsida; order Araucariales; family Araucariaceae; genus Wollemia; species Wollemia nobilis. Next base: position 344,319 of record JAQPPZ010014268.1, read on the forward strand.
GCTTGAGCTTGGTCATTCTGAACCAAAAAATCCTCCACCTTCATCTTCCATAGAGCGAAGTTCCTGCCATCAAATTTCTCAATCTCGAACTTGGTTACACCTTTTGTCATTGTTGCAGCTCCCACTCGCACAAAACCTTAGCTCTGATACCAGATGTTAGGAAAAACTTCAGATTTTACACCTGCAAGAGGAAGCACAATAACAAAAAATAGAAAACACGGAAACAACACAAGTGACACAGAGATTTACGTGGAAACCTGCAATGTGCAGGAAAAACCACGGGGCAATGGCAACTTCTTCTTTTATTATTTTCAGCAAAATTTACATTCACGTTTTACAACGTTTTCAACCATACATCCATATGCAAGGGATCACATCCCTTTTATAGAGCTGAAGGAAGACTCCAACTGTTCGTTTCCTCTCCCCGTGGAGACCTCCGCAAGACTGTTCGTCTTCATATGGAACCGAAACGGTTCGTCTTCCGCAAGCTGTCGTCTACCTAGACGTCCACTACTTTGACGTCTACTTGGTTTGACGTCTGGCCTAGACGTCTACTTGGTCAGACGTCAGGCCTAGATGTCTACCAGCCTAGACGTCTGGCAGCCCAGACGTCTGGCCTAGACGTCTAGCCTGCTATCTAGACGTTTGACCCAGACGTCTAGCAGGTCAGACGTCTAGCCTGCTTCAATCCTCTTTCTTGGCTACCTATACTGCATAGTGACTTCACTTCCTAACATCCAGAGAGGGGCAAGGAGTTTCATGTCGGTATCAAAACATCAACTTTTTCATTGGGTGTGGGTTGGCTCAACAGGGGAATCATGGGTTGGACTGACCCATATATTCACCAATCAACTGATGTGAAAAGCATAGAAGTACAGCATGACTGAACAATAAGTGTCAAGGATGGTGTAGATGGTGCAAAATTATGTGTGAATGCATTCTATGCAAACCATCAGGCAATATTGTACTAATCAACAAGTCAATCATTCAAGGGCAAGTGAGTAGATGACTTGCAAATTTGTAGGAGTTTGTGCTCCAAGTATATGGTGCTGCTAGGAAAGAGTCGTGATCGCTAGCCAGCTGACCCAGATTCATTCAAATAAACTTGTCAAAGTGGGCATGTTGCACAAGTTCTTGAAAGCCCACCTATTTCACATTGTGGTTATGCTGTCTTGGCCCATGCACATTGGGACCTATCTGTAAATTATGTGATTATCAAGAGGGTTGTGGGAAACAGAGGACAAGTAAGATGTACTAAAGTCAAGGCCTTTCTAGCTTATTGAGGGTTTGTTATACAAATGGGGACTGACCATGCATTATGTAGGTGTGTCGTAAAATAGGAAGGGCTCAATGTGTTGAAAAAAAATCCACAAAGGCCTAGCAAGCGGACACATGAAACGGATGCGATCACCAAATGGTGCAACTAGCTCGTCCTTGGTGGCCAACCTTGTTCTATGAAGCAATGGATTGGGAAAGATATTGTGACACGTCAACGGACAGGAAAGCCCCTAAAAGTAGACTTCATACCATTGAATTTGTCCCAACCACAGGAATTGATGCAGGAGCCTACCTTCCGGAGGGCATTACTTTTGATCCGACCGTTGGATCGACTTGAGATTTTACGAGGAGATAAGTAATGAGGACAATGTGATGGATAGGCCACAACGAGGCCTAGATTGCCATTTTCAGACCTTTTCGAGATTTTTCTAGGCCTTAATTCCTTCATCTAGTGCCCCGAAAATGGATTTTAGTGTTTTTTTTAAAGTCGCATGTAAAACTTTAGAATTTAATAACTCCTTATTTAGGCATGGTTAGGTGTTGAGATTTTCTAGGATGCTTAATATGGGTGATACGATGATGTGTATTAATTTAGAGGGCTATCCGAGTTTTTTTTATATTTCTAAACGTTTTGGCTAAAAATGTAAATTGCCCAAAAAAAGTAATTTCTTATCTTTAGGGATTTAAGATTTAGGGTTTTGTTTTAGGGTTTCTTTTAGGATATACAATGTTCCATGGGAATGCGTCTCCCAGCACGGGGGGACGGCAAGGGGGACGTTTCCCAGCCGTCCCAACGTCCCCGGGACGTCCCCTTTTTTGGGGTGTCCCTGGGGACGCCTAGCTGTCCCCGGGGACGGCTGGGCCCCATGGGTGACGCTCAGACCGTCCCCGAGGACGCTTGGGCATCCCCGGGGACGGTCTGAGCGTCCCCCATGGGGCCCGACCATCCCCGGGGACGCCCAACCGTCCCTAGGGACGGTTTGAGCGTCCCCCATGGGGCCCAGCCGTCCCCCATGGCTGGGCGTCCTCACCCAAGGGGAAATCAAAAAGAAAAAAAAAAAAAAAGGAGACACTGAATATGAACTACTACCAGGTGTTACTTAGGCAGAAATCTCGTTGGGAATATGAACCTGAAACAAATTTGGACCCTTAGATGCCAAATATAACATTGGAACTGGCATAATGTCAACATTAAGATGGGAGGATGGCATTAAGAAAATCTCAACAAACAAATTTACTGCCTAAAGGCGGCAATACCATCAAATGACAAATATGCTGCCTGCATAGCTGATGAGATTGTCACAGTGAAGGGTTATGGGATGAGTGCGGTGTTGGATTGTCAAGGAGGGAATGGCGTTGCTGCAAAAGGTTGAACTCCTTAGACGTCTGGATCTAGATTTCAACTGTTTCTTTAAAACTAGGACGAAACAGTTGCAAGGTTTATTTTTCAGCAGTTCTAGAGGAATTGACAGATATAGCAGCAGGTTAAAGGTGCTGTAACTGTTTTGAATGAAAGTATATTCAATATTTCACGCTAAATGATTAGATGGATATCTGATTTCATCTGTAAAGGAATACATTTGTGAGAATAAAGCTTCTTTTTCCCTTGGCTTAGGGAGTTTTCTACCTGAAGAGTGTTTGTTCATGTTAAATTTTGGTGTTCTACATGTGTATCTCCTCTTGTTCATTTTTCTGTTTTGAATTTTTTTAATTTGCTGAAGTGGAAAAGTACATTTGATAAATCTCACAGATATCAGTCATTTAGATGATGTTTATAAATGTAAATCAGCAATTGGAATAAAAAACATGTTTTTAATGAATTGGATCAGCTACAACTTGTTCAATTACAGATCAATTTCTCTCTTGTTGAATTTGGATTATTGCATATGACGAATAAATCCCATTATTGTATGGGCCCATCCAAAGGACAGCATGTGTTACTTTTTAAGTTGACATTAATCTAGCATTTATCATGTTTGGCACCTAACTCTAAGCAACCATCTAGGCAAATTTATCAGACTGAAAAATATATAGGTAATAGAGGGATGATTATTGAATGCAAGTCTATTTCTTCTTCCGGGGATGGATTCAATTGATTAGTAATATGAAATATCATTTTTGTTGGGTGTAGAATTCTGAATGTGTAGATTATTCTAAATTTCTAAAAAAAATCAATTTTTATAGTATTATACCAACCGTCCCCCAGCCGTCCCCGAGACGTCCCCCCCCGTCCTCGTCCCCCCATACCCTAGGCTCGTGGAACCTTGGGGATATATATACCCTTGGTATCGCATTGTAAAGGTGTGAAATCCAGGAATGAGAAAATAAAGCATTTGTCAGTTTATTTCCATGTATTGTAGTTTTGTGTGATTGTGGGTTTGCCACTTCATTTCCATTTATCACCGTTTGTGATATTGGAGGTTCTTGTTTTGACCTCTTGCAGCTAGATTTACACCATTTGGTATCAGAGCAAGTTGGATCTTGCTAGAGGAGAGAAGGTAATCTTGTCAATTACAGTTATTTTGCTATTCTTATTTTTTTCTGTTTGAAATAACACATCAGTTTAGCATGAGGAGAGGAAGAGGAGGTTATGCCCAACTCAACAAGAATATGTAGGAGTTGCAGGCACAAGTTGCTCAGTTGAATGGAATGATGGCTCGTATGAGGGAAAGATATCCCTCAGAATTTGTAGATCTGGATTCTGATAGTGAGACTGTGGAAGGAGACAACAAGCCAAAGGTTCATGACGAGGAAGAACCAGAGGAGAAGCCAGAGGAGCATCAATTTGAGAGTAGGCTAATTAGGGCCTTGGAAGGAAATAAATATGGGATCACAATAAATGTCCCTGAGTATATAGGAGGGTTGAAACCAGAGGAGTTGATAGACTGGTTGAATAGCATGAAGAAGTTCTTTGAGTGGAAAAGCCTTTCAGAGGAAAAGAAAGTGAAGCTTGCATGCACAAAGTTGAAAGGGCATGCATTGATTTGGTGGGATCATCTACAGAAGGAGAGGCAAAGAAAAGGAAAGGAAAATATTAGGGTTTGGTGTAAAATGGAAAAAAAATTGAAGGGGAAATTCTTGCCCAAACATTGTTTCGTAGACTTCAAAACCTCAGACAAAGATCAAAGCATCGAGGACTACACCAATGAATTCTACAAGTTATCAATTCGGGTGGGTCTTTAACAGTCAGAAGAACATAAGGCTGCAAGGTATTTGAATGGATTAAGTTATGCCATACCAGATGAGTTGAGTATGATTCGGATCCATAGTGTAGAAGATGCATATTAGTTTGCATTAAAATCAGAAGAGAAACATAAGAGGAGAGGAGTGAGGAAAGGACCATCGTCACCTCTAGCCAGTGGGCGTGGTGGATTTAATCCCTCAAAGGGAGAATCTACTAATACAGGAAAACAAGAAGAATTTGGGCAAGGTCATAGTAACCATGAGAGAGGTGGAGGATTTCAAAGAGGAAGAGGCTATGGTGGAGGACGAAATTGGGATGGCCCACAAAGGCAATATACCTATTATAGATGTGGTGAGGAAGGGCACAGAGCTTTTGAGTGTCCGCACTATCCTGCACAAGAAAGAAAACAAGGAGAACAAGCTAGAGTCAATCTGGTTGAGGCAAAAGAGCAAACTGAGACAGAAGTTGTTGCAGACATGGGGAAAAATCTCATGATAAAGAGGATGATGATCGTTCCAAGGAAGGAGAAAACACAAGACAATGATGGTGGTGATTCCTGGCTACGTACGAATATCTTTCAAACTAGGTGCACATTTGGAGGAAAGGTATGTAAGATGATTATTGACAGTGGTAGTTGTGAAAATATGATTTCAAATGAAATGGTTGAGAAACATAACTTGAAAAGTAAGAAGAACTCGTATCCCTACCACATATCGTGGATCAAGAAAGGGAATGAGGTAACTATAGATAAGAGGTGTTTGGTTAAGTTTTCAATTGGGAATACCTACAAGGATGAAGTATGGTGTGATGTAGTTCCAATGGATGCATGTCACTTATTGTTGGGGAGGCCTTGGCAATATGACAGGAAGGCTACCCATGATGGGAGAAGGAATACTTAATATTTTGGAAGGATGGATTAAAAGTGGTCTTATTACCACATAAGGAAGAAGGGCAGAGTGAAAGCCTATTGATGACTAAGGAATTTGTCACAGGGATGAAAGAAGTTGGGTCTTGTTATGTGATGACAGCAAAGAACATGGATATTGAGGATGTTGCTATACCACCTGCAACAACAAAGTTGTTGAAAGAGTATGCAGATGATGAGCACATGTAGGAATTGCAGGAAGGAGTCAGAAAGAAGTTGCAAGATGGTAATACAAAGTACAAAGCAACAATAGATGCAAGAAGGAGAACAAAAGTTGCAGGAATTTGATCAGAGGAAGTCGCAGGAGCAAAGTTCTTTTCAACCAGAGGAGAATGATGCAGGAACCTACCTTCCGAAGGACATAACTTTTAATCCGACCGTTGGAATGACTTGACATTTTACGAGGAGCTAGATAATGAGGAGGACAATGTCATGGCTAGGATGCAAAGGGGCCTAGATTGCCATTTTCAAGCCTTTTCGAGATTTTTCTAGGCCTTAATTCCTTCATCTAGTGCCCCGAAATAGATTTTTGTATTTTTTTTTTTCAGTCGCACGTAAAACTTTAGAATTTAATAACTCCTTATTTAGGCATAGTTAGGTGTTGATATTTTCTAGGATGCTTAAATGGGTGATACGATGATGTGCATTAATTTAGAGGGTTGTCCAAGTTTTTTTTATTTTTCTAAAAAAAACCGTTTTGGCTAAAAATGTAAATTGCCCAAAAATAATAATTTCTTATCTTTAGGGCTTTAAGATTTAGGGTTTTGTTTTAGGGTTTCTTTTGGGATATATATACCCTTGGTATCGCATTGTAAAGGTGTGAAATCCAAGAATGATAAAATAAAGCATTTGTCGATTTATTTCCATGTATTGCAGTTTTGTGTGATTGTGGGTTTGCCACTTTATTTCCATTTATCACAGTTTGTGTGATTGGAGGTTCTTGTTTTGACCTCTTGCAATTGGATTTACACCAAGAATTGTTCAGACAATCGAGATTGGAATATATTACACAACTAAAACCAAGCTGCGGGAGAAGCACATACATAGTTGGGCCAATTGAATACATGACAATATGGGTCGAGGAGAGAATGTTGCTAGATAATTAAGCCAAGAGTATGAGTTTGTATATGAGCAGATCATTGCACATTTCAAGATTCCACCGCAAATTAATAGTGATCTCGATGGACATTCCATTAACAAAGTGATCAAAAGGATGGTGTCTAACTTCATAATCTTCCATACTCTCCCTAGTCCGTATTACCCCAAGGTGAATGGATGGTCAGGAGCCACTAATTATAATATTGAAATCCTATGTCGTCGAGGAAGCCAATTGGGAAGAGTAATAGATCTATGGGCATAAAAGACACAGTTTAAGGCCACAACTTGGCACACACCATTCCAATTGATGTAGGGTAGGAGATTGTCATATTGGTTGAGTTTTCAACTCCAATTTTGACTATACCAATGCATAACTATCTCAAGGATTAGAAAAGTTTAAAGAAGAGACTCTTTACACTCAACCACTTGGACAAACAAAGCTTGATGGCCTTATGGGATAACAAACTAGCCTAACAATAGCATGAGCATTGGCATTACAAACATCTATCCCAAGAAGAAAGATGTTCAAGAAAAAAAACCTTATTCAACTTTAGGAAGTAGGAGATCAAGCCAAGGAAGATGAGGACGTTATGGCTTGGACCCTTCCAAGTGGATGAGATGATGTAAAATGGGTCCATTAGATTATAGTGATTGAACTAGACACCATGCACAATGCCTGTTAATGAGTCACAACTTAAGCCTTACAAGGTATGTATGCAAATTAATTTCATTAATACAAAAGAATTGCTTGGTGGTTCCATTCAATGTTCATATGAATCCTTTTATGTCTTAGAATTCACACCTATTTCCAGAAATGAACAGAAGCAATCCATCCACTCAAATCTTATACAAAAAGCATAAAAAATAATGAAAGAGAGAAAGATATAGTGGGCACCCATAGGCACCATAAATATTCATTATATTATCTGTAGATGAGAAGCACAACACTCCAAATGCAATGGATGGAAGGGGGGATACCAAAACCCCAATTACATAAATGAGTTTAACCCGAACAGACAACAAGAGGGCTTAAAGGTTAGTTACAAGTTTTAAGGTGGGTTTAAGCATAACAAGGTTAACCATGGCGGATGGACCATAGGTCTTACATAATAAAATATCACAATGAATTAAATACAATTGTACGATGATTGCCTAAAGGCCTACACAAGATTACACCATACAATGTTGACCTTGGAAATAAGTCAGATTACACTTCAACATTACAAAGTTACCATGTAGGAAATCAACAAGTTTAGTCACTCAAAGACCTCAATTCTCAATGACGCTATAACTAAAAGACAATGATAAAGCCAATCAAGTACCATGGCCATGGGCTCATGAGATGCTAGTTGAGGCGGCCAACCAGCTAATGCACTTGCCTATGATAGAAGAAACCAAGATGAAGCCAAAATATCCAATCTAGCGAAGACTACAGATGCACATGCAGTTTTTAGACAAGTTGGATTATGCATGAGGAAGTGTGTGTTGTGAGCAATCAAGGCATAGAATTCATGAAATAGAAGCAAAGTCCATGTCCAATTCAAGAGAAGTTAGTGTAGACGATAACCTAACAAAATGGTAGTAACTGTCAAACCTGAATGTTGGCATCAAAATGTGGATAAGTTAAGGCAATAGTGTTTAGCCCAATTACATAAATTCGTTGAAGAACACTTTCAAAGAATTTCAACTCTAGCAAAGAGACCCTTGACATGAACGACTGTTGGTCGCCAATCCGGCACGGCGCACCAGGGCGGGGGCGGACCAATGACGCAGCATAGAACGGTCGCCGCGTCGGGATGGGGCGGACGATCTCCGGAGAAGGCCGGTTCCTCGAGGTGGTTCCAGCTATCTACTCCGCAAAAAGGGAAAAGGGGAAAAGAAATAAGAAAAAGGTCGTAGCCAGAACTCACAAGGACGGGTATGGCCGCATCAAGACTTATGCAAGCAACATACCACGTATGAAATACAAACTCCGCACCTAACAGATCACCCAACAATGCCTATGTTCTGGCTCCTATCAGCGGTGGGCGGGGGGTGATTTCCAAAACCAACGAACAGGTGCATGAGATCCAGGATTCAAAATTAGAGCGCTCTTGTCCAACTGGCTTTAGCAAAAATAAACCCTCAACCCGTATTTACGAATGCGCCCTCCTAAGTCACTCAAGTAAACCTTACGGAATCCAGATAGCAGAATATCACGGGACAACTTAAACAACCAAACAATAGGCATTCATACAATCAATAAAGAACAAGGAGACAAAGTCAGAGACCAAACAGTGTAGAATTTGTATTTACATAGAGGTAAGCCTTACATATGAATTGTAATGGCTAAAGAGCCGCCCTTAGGAATGACCAACATTCCACTATTTATAGGCATATTTACATCAATTTCAAAATTGAACATTAATGGCGGTAGGCAGGAAGACGATCCTTGCAACAGACAAGTTCCCCACTGGTACACTGTTCCTCTGGATAGCGCCGATCTTCTAGAAGGAAGCGGATGCATCTGGTTGAATCTTAGCCCTTGGATCCTCAGACGTTTCTACCTAGTTCATTAATTCTCAGCTGCCTCGTCCTTCTCCTCGACTGGCGATCCTCTGGTTGAGGCGGCGAATGACAGACATTGGAGCACCTTGGGAGCATCGCATCGGAAGTCCGTCACTTCCCCGTACGGCGTCAGGTACTTGGACTATTGCAGCAGCGGGTAGATCTTCTGCTTGAATTTCGGGCGATGGTGGGAGCCTTACTTGGACTACTGCAGCAGAGGCATTGAGGATCCACGGTTAGCAACATTCTTTGATCAACTTATGTATGTTATAGGTCATGCCCATGACATCCTTTTTGTATGTACTATCTTCAATGAAGGTTATGGGCTACTTATTTGACTTCAAAGATCAACATGTTATATGAGTGATTGCATGGGGGTTTACAGGACAAAATGAACCAGATTATAGATAAATGCTTTTAAAAGCAGCAAATCGCCTGGATATGCTAGTGTTGTATTGACAACAGCCCATGATTTATCATGTTTAGAGATGAGTACCATGGTTGTTGGATTCAGTGACCCAACACACTAATTCCTCATGAATTGGGATTGCCTCTCAAGCAGATCAATTACATGGCTTACTAGAGCCAACATTTTAGCTTCAGAGTGAAAATCACAGATTGCAAGAGCTAGTTGACTTTGAAAGAAGTTAACCTCAACATCTTCAAGACTTGAGACTCTTCACTAAGAGAATTCAAACTGAGGCAACACAATTAGAGTGGAGATTGATCAACTGCAAGTCCAGAGCATGCAGCAGGCTGAGCAAATATCGATGTTAGGCTTCAAGTGTACAAGAAGTTTCGATTGCATACATTTGCTATGGCACACATATGCAACATAACTACATTGAGGCTTGCTAAGGGATTTAATAGTTGAACGTTGCTGAGTTAAGGACTTTGACCCAGCCTTCTACTCCTGATGTCCTGTTTGTCCATAACAGGACTCATATATAGTGCAGTCAACAAGAACGTCAACTACTTTACGGGATGAAGTAGATGTAGGAGGACCGATTGATATTAGACCTAGTGATCATGGATTGAAAAATCATAGACAGAGTGTTCATGATTAGAACAATCATATTCCACTTCAACAACCAGCACAGCACTGAGTCAGTGGTGAATCATTTTCTCTGGCTGTGCATGACTTGAATACTCTACGAATACTACATGGCATACATTGAACTCGCTTTCTCGATAAAAATACAAATTGTTTTTGGCTTGACAACATGCTGGGCCATTCCTCACTCAACAACATAGTGTGTTCTTTTTTACCTGTTGGCATGCCAAATTCACAGGTAAATGGGGTCTTTCTGAACCCAAATGGCATTTTGTCCTTCCTCTCTCATGTTCTTGATGGCAAAGTAACTTGGTTGAATTTCTTGGTAGGTGGGTCCCTCTTGAACCTAGATGTCTAGCTTGCTTAAGCAAATTACACACATTTTGTCTCCTTGTTGGGAGTATTACAAGCTAGATAGACAGCATTTTCCTTGTGGTAGATGACACTCATTTTATCCTCTTGAACTTATAATTTGGCAAACAACATTCCTTCATGCTAGGCATATGGCATGTAACTTGACAGCATCCATGACCTTGACGATTGAGGCACGCTTGACTCAAGTGGCTCATGTTGATTACAAGTTTGACTTGGAGGGATCCCAAGTTCTCTCGAACAACATGTTTGCCCATCCTTTCGAAAACAGCGTTTGTTCTCAATTAGATTGCCTAGCTTCTCTGCCATACAGCCACCTTCCTCAACTAGATGGCTAACTCCCTCAGTAGACACCTTATTCTTGGATAATATAGAGATCTTGCTTCTTCATTCTTCATGTCTCCTTGGTTTTGAAGCTTGTTTTCATGCACTAGATAATCACAAAAAGCACAACTCCTTACCATCCTCTAACATGGTCCAACTCTTTACTCAAGGGGGCTGAACATGAATGTGTAGATTCACTTGGCATGTATAGTCGGGTTCAGTATTATGATTATTTACTACAGATAATTGTAGTCATTCTCCTTCATCTTGAACAAACACTTGGCCAATATCCGCCTAGGTTGGTAATGTACCAACTTCATCATTTAAATCTGAGTTTTTTCTAACTGCTCCTTACTCACTTTTATTATTGATACTTGCATTTCCTTAAGTTCACTTTTCTATGAATTACTATGCCTGCCTACTAACAGTATGAAAGATTGGTCTCTTAATCTTCTATTTGGATAAATCACTTGCCACTGGAGTTACAACAATCAAAGGTGCTTATTCCCAAGTTGTTATACAAGATCAAAAATGAAGCTGCTTTTGAATTATTATTCTTATTTACATATCTCTACAACTTGCTATCTATGGGAACAACTATAGATGGAAACAAAAGAAGAATGGCTTTAGATAATAGAAAATGATATAGGACCCCAATGTAAAAGAAAATATGGAATTTTGCAGACTCTTCATTGACATAAATGATTACATTTGTTCTGTATCAAATCCTTAATTGTAACCCAGGTGTTGTAGGTGAGTTGGAGAAGAGAGGGCAATCCTCCAAGGGAGGTCCCAGGTTCAAATCTCCACCCTACCAAAAAGCTAAATTGGGTATCCAAAATCCAATTGATAATGTTGGTGCGGGCAGGGTCGAGTGCGACTCCCGGGTGACTTTGATGGTGTAGAACCCCCTGTTCGTGGTCTCTCAGACCAAGGCGGTATTATAGACATTTATTCTATAACAAATCACCCTCCGCTTTAGGGACAAAACATTGGAGATATTTTTTAATATAGATAGTCTAAATGAACATTTCATAGCATTATTAGTCTTATTCGGTTAAATTTTATACTGTGAACTTACCCAATGAACGCATAAACTGAATGCCATGGTTTTCGCTCGAGTTCTTGTGCTACTCAGCTCTGGTATGATAAGGCCAGTAATTGGCCCAGCACCAAGGGCAAATGTGAAGACATACCTGAAACAACAACCAAAGGATTATTGACATTCAATATTAATGGGCAATGTTTGAGGCTACCGTGAGAAAGAAATTTATTTCAAAAATAGACATAGTTTTACTGTAAATACAAAAATGAGCATATTCATAAATCATTTTTATGGCATTTTAATCTAAAAAAATGTACAAAATATTATAGCTTAAAGAAAAACTAGACTTCAATGACCTTTTGCTTCCTCCATTGTGGCTGATCATGATATGCCCAAGTGGAAAATCGCAAATCATTTACAAAGTTATCAATCTATTATATTTAATAATTGTTGCCATATAATTTGCTTCTGTGTCTTTTCTATATATTAAAGGTATGGTATTGCAGCCAACTCTCTGTTTCATAAAGGAAATACTTGGATGAAGGTTTGTATTTACTATTTTACAGACTTATGTTGCAAAGCAAAATTAAAAAAAATATTTCATTTAGAAATGTTTAGGGTAACTTACATGAGGGTTCCAAAAACCGAAATGAAATGACTCATCTGTTCATCAATTGGTGCACCAAAAGGAATGACTAGAAGGAACATAGAACATGCCTGCACCAGAGGTACAAAAGAATATTTAACAATATGTACAACCATTCTTTTATTTTCATGTTGATATTGCCATATACACCTCTTCTCAGAAAGCCACTTTGTAGAAGTACGCACAATAAAGACTTGGGCATTTACAGCCACTACATTGGGAGACACATAATGTTAATTTAGCTGGAAAAACATAGACATTGCTATATGAGTGATATGCAAGGTTTAATTTTTGCTACCAAGGCATACAACCACAACAGAAGAAAACATGCCCACAGCTATATTGTTGAAAGCCACACACTGTAATTCTCATGCGTAAAGAAGGTAGTGATTGAAGCCACTTGAAGCATGAGACCACAGTTTGTTGCTGCAATCCCATATACTCAACAATTAAATATTGAATGATCTCCTACCTTTAGGCTTTAGCCACTCCTCAAAATTTGTGTAGCTACTGATCTTGACAATACAGTGCTCCACCTCCATTCTAAGATGGCGCGAGCAATTCTCAGATTATAAGATAAAATCATGCCAATGTTATTAGAGGGGATAATGAAAATTGTTATTGCCTGAAGAAAATGCTTGGTATAAATTTTAAGTTTTGAGTAGAGCATCTTAGGATTATGAAGAGTTGGATCTCCATAGCAGAACCTATTAGAGTACAGTCCACTCCACAGCAGCAAACAAGTCCCCAAGAGCAGCAACAGCAATCGACAAGGACGTTGACCAATCTAGAGGGAAGGGCATATGTAGCGACTAGTTCTGACGTGGCGCCATCTCAAGTGCCACCTCAAGCATAGATGGATGTGTATCAACATGAGTATGCAAACACTTTTGATTCTATAGTTGTTTTGTCATTTTGCAAGTACTAAATAGTTAGCGCGCAAAGTGTTAAATGGTGGATGTGTCGCCATATTGTGTTAAATGGAGGAATGTTCTCATTATGCATATGTATATTAGATGATAATAAATTGTCATGTAAGGGTCTTAGCAGGTAATTGGCGGATAGGCGCAAGGAAGTTACATAGTTATGCAACTACCTCCCTTGCAGGATGCACTATATATAGGCCCCCTACATTTCGGCATGAGGATAGTGGACATGTTGCTAGATATGTTGTTGATGCATATTGTGAGGTTGATATATGTACAGACACTGTTGTTCATTGTGTGTTCATGATAAGTTTTACTGTTCATAATCTGAATATCAATAACAATGTGTAGAAAGAGAGCAAAGAGGCAAGCAAGTTTTAGGCCCAAGCACTCAACTATTGATCATTGTATCACGCTTAGACACATAGCGGAATAAATATGGGACAAAAAAGAGGAGGCTTTTTGCTGTTTTGTAGACTTCAAAAAGGCATTTGACACAATGCCAAGGAAAAAATTATGGAGCAGAATGGAAGAGCTAGAGGTTCCAATTCACTATAGGGTAGCAGTTCACAGATTATATGAGCATGTAAAGGCTAGAATCAGAACGCGGGAAGTGTAATCTGAATATTTTGGGAGTAACATAGGTGTCAAACAAGGCTGCCCTCTATCCCCGACCTTATTTGGGTTGTACATTGACAAGTTAGAAGAATAAATAAACAAATTTGGGGGAGAGGGTTTGCACTTAGCCAAATATGTGGTAAAACTCCTCGTGTATGCAGATGATGTAATTCTTGTGGCCAAAACAGCTAAAGATTGAAGATCACCTTCGGGCTCTAGAACTCTTTTGTAAGGAAGTTGGCATGCAAGTGAACACGAGCAAAACAAAAAACATGATTTTTTCAACAAAAAAGAAGAAGCAACATCTCGAATTTCAGTTTGCAGGAGAACCTCTTGAGGTAGTGGTAGAATACAAATACCTGGCCATAGACTTTCATGACAAACTCAATTGGAATACATGTAGGATGAAAAGAACTCAAAGTGGTTGGAGAGCACTATATGCACTTCAAAATAGGTGTAGGAATGTCGAGTTGTGGGACTAGAAGACCACCAAGGTCTTATTTGGCCTACTTGTCACACCGGTTGTGTTGTATGGTTGTGAGGTGTGGGCTAGTGGCACGACAAATACAAAATGGAGGCAAATAGAAAGGATTCAAAAACATCTAATCACAAATTTTCTCGGAATTAAGGCCACAGTCCCTTATGAAATTATTCTAGCTGAAACTGGAATGTTCCCTTTAGAGGCAATTGCTATGACCAAGCTGTTATGTTACATGAAAAAAACAAAAAGCATGAAAAACAACAGATGGCCTAGGGTAGCTAGGGTCAAAGAACTGCATAGGCGGAAGAACACATGGATGAAACAAAATCAGAATTAGATAAAAAGTTTGGAAATTAACATAAATGAATGCCCAAATTTCAACAAAGACATAAAAAACTATGTGAATGAAAAGTTTAGAAGTGGAATGTGGAAAAATGCAAGCAATAAAAGATAATACTATATTGTAAAGTTTAACCCAACGTATGACCACAAGGAAAAAGTGTATATAGGCGCTGAAATCAAGTGGAGGGAAAAAATCCTCATTGCTCAGATAAGGACTAGCTCTCATAGGCTTAGATGTGAAATAGGACGGTGGACAACGCCCAAGGAACAATGGGAAGAAAGGAAATGTACTCTATGCAGCACAGGGGCAATAGAGACGGAGGAACATTTCATAAATGAATACCCGAGTTTTTCAGACATCCGTGGTAAATACAAAGAAACGCTTGGAAAAGGGTCTATGGCAGAGTTATTTGAAGACAGTAAAATAAAAAAAGTTGGGGAGTTGCTAACCCAAATCAGCAAGAGAAGGAACAACCTTCTCAAGGATATTAATGGTCATATGATTTGAGACTTGAGTAACTGTGCTTCCATGTTTAGAGGTCCCATGGACATAATTAAAATCTTTCATTTCATGTCATTTCTCATAATCTTTTGCCTCTAATCTTTCTTGCATATCTAGATTGAATTGTGAATGCTGTAAACGTTTGTTGTCATTTAGTTCTTATGTCCCTTCAAACGTAGAATACACTCACTGTGCTACATAAGGCATCCCATGATAACACAGTTTGTTGCAATACCACAATAATGTGGTTTTCTGAAATAGATGTACTATGGATGGGGAATGTTTCAACCCACATAACCAATTTAAAAAAAAAGTTGCACATATTTGTGTGGATGTAAAAAGGTTACAAATGGAGTTTTACATATGTAGCTTAAAAGCTGAGATACTAGGAATTACAAAATACCACTCCTATTAATAGTATTCCCTGTTTGTTGAAATCATCCAAATTCATAATTAAATTTAATTTAACTCAACTGGTTATATTCATGAACTGTCAAGGAGGAGACCCAGGTTAATCTTGCCAAGCGATATATGTATAATAGCTAAACTGTTGTAATACCAACATGTGGTCATGATGTAATAAGGGTGAGGCCCATTTCAATCCCATATAACCATTTAAAAAAAAATATATCCAAATTCATAATTCATTTCAAGATTTTCAAGAATACACCAAGGAAGCAATTGTTGCATTAAGTGGGAACACTGGTGCATTATGTTCTCTGCCTCCACGAGTTATACCTTAAAAAGCTTCAGCGCATGCATATATTGAACTTCAAGCACCTCATTGATGGTGTAAATTGGCAGTTTGGGATGGAGATCAGATTTTTCAGAAAATGAATACTACAACATGACATATTGTCTGCGAAGGAAAATTGTAACCACATCATGATTGAACCTGCAAGAACTATTGCAATGACTGATGTAGAAAAGCCTAAAAAGCAAGATTTTAAACTACTGCACAGCCATTGTAATGTCACCATAATGACAAGGCATTTTGAACCCCAAAGAGACATCCAAACTTGTTACACATTAACTTAATTTGCAAATGATCAAAAGTTGCATTCAGGAAGATGGAATTTACAACATTTTATTTTACTAATCCTAATAAAGCAGCCCATTCTTACCATAGATACTGAATATAAGAAATATTCTTACCATTCCTAAATAACTTCCTACCAGAAGACTGCGTCTCCCTTGTTTTTCCATCAAGTAAAGAGCAGTAATGGCCCCTATATACAAATAATCCAGCAAATTATCAGAATCTCGACGAGTTTCTAAAGATCAAATAATAGAAGGCATTCTTAAAAATCATTATATACCTGCAAAGTTGGAAATTCCAACTGCAATACTTGCAACTATATTGTCACTAATGCCGGCATCAGAAAATGTCAAGGATGAAAAGTAAAGAACACCATTAATACCAGCAAACTGCTGAAGGATAAAAAGGGTTCCCCCTATAGCAGGAGCTGCAATGATAACAAAGAATAATGTTTTAGAACCAGTTTCATTTTCTTTTGGTAAATCTCTACAGGTGAACAAGACAACTTCATACTATCATAAAATTTATGTTTAGTTTTAAGGAACAAAAAATTATAGATAAAAGTAGAAGAAAGTATTACCATAAAGAATTTTTAATATCTACTGTAGCATTGCACACAAGATTGGCATGCAGTATTTCATAAACATTTTATGTGTTAGGTAGGTACCTAACATTGTGCCCTGTGATGACACATTACCTGGCATTTTCACATTCATTGACATCCTGCCATTAAACACATTTCTACTACAATGTCAGTCAATGTCCCTTCATCATGTTGATTTGGACCCTTACAACATCCTTCATGTTAGATTACATCGTAGAGGTCTAATTGGTAATTAAGTGACTCAAGTACCCTTTTTTGCTTAGAGCCAATTAAGGGTCCGTTTGGATCCTACTTTGATTAATCTTTATTAAATACAAACTATGGTCGCAAGTTTCGCATGTTATCATCCTTTGGCCCCTTTGGACTATTTTGAGCATTACCAAGAAAAGTTCCTTCACATCCTATCAGTGTTAGGGAATATGCAATGGTTTAGTGGGTTCAAGGGTCACTATCCTTCGGATTTTTGGCATCTTTCAAAAGTTGAGAATACCATCCTTGGAGATATTAAAAAGGGAGGGATGTGGTATAAAAAACACTACTGTCTAGAGACAACCTTCCTTTGTAATAGAGATTTTGACAGAAGTGGATCACAGTTATCGCAACTGCTAAAGGTTTGATCGTTTAACAAAGAATAAGTAGAAGAATTAGGTTTCTCCATGGTAGCTCTTTTCAGTAATCCGTCAGTTCATTCTCAAGTGTTTCTAATCTCCTTGATGCGGAGATCAAAATTGTCAACATGCTCTTTTCCAATTACTGTGGATGGCAGGAAATATTTCTTCTCAAGACCCCACAATTCAAATTGCGACAATATAAATTCCTTACTATGAGACGAAATAAAATTCCTCTAGGTAAAATTGGTTTTGTGGCTAGAAGGTCCACATGAAGTTTTATGTAAGCTCAGAAAATTATCAAAGTAGGTTCAAAATGAGATTGCTCGGTGCAGCCATTCATTCTTGAACGGTTATTTGCATTGTATATACCTACGAATTGGCATGGTTATGTGATGTGATTGCTATGTTTCTTTATTGGATGATGCCATCTGCAGTGAACTACAATATTATCCTATAAATCCTTCCTTGGAAAAGCCTGGTCATCACAAATGCACCACTGCAACATATATCCATCCATAAAAAGCACAAACACACCAATACATATGAAATATGGGTGTGCATCCATACCCAAAAGATAGATTGTACTTGTAAATACAAACAATTAAGGAAATACTTGTCTAAAATGTCATTGTATGGATAAATATAATATAGATGATATATAAGATGCGTAAAGAACTATTAATTTATAGCAAGAGCAGGATACAAAACTCTGACCACTCACAAGCACTCAAACAACAGGCATTTAAGGGGGGCTCTCAAAGTTTCAACAGACTACTAGGCTGATTACCTGGTTCTTTCACCCATTTCTAATAACAGGTGGAACCAAATGCCCCACAAATGATATTGTTGCATCCTCTTCCAATGGGGCTAGAGTTGTTTGGTTGCATGTGAGGGCCCTTTTGGGGCCCTCCTTCTGCCCCCTTCTCCCAAGCGGTCCTTTGCAGACACACTGAGGGAGAGACAAGAAGCTGAGGATAAATCCTTGAGAAAAATCCATCTTCTTTGCCGTTGCCGCCAAGAAGCCAATGGATAAAGGTTTCCAGTCCAAAGTTAATGGTTGTCTTACCCAGGCTGCCCACCGCCCCAAGCCTGTTATTGAACAAAGTGTGGTGGCTGAGAACATTTTGTACAGGAAAAAATCATGATCTAATCTACAAATTTATTGGCATGAGACCATCTCTAGGGTTTATGACCTCCTAGGTTTGAAATAATTGGGAGTCGTTAGGGGATATTTCAATATGCCTCATCAGTAATGGATACTATATAGTGAGTTTCTCTGACTAGATAGGGACAAATATTTTGAATCAGGGAAGAGAAGCTATTGAGCAGCAAGTCTTTTTGTGCAGCCCTGGAAGCTAGGATTTGATCCACAAATGGAACCCATTGCAGTGGGTGTTTGGGTTCAATTATATGCTCTACCAATGGTATATTGGTGTGAACTAGTTTTTGAGAGATTGGGAAAATTATTTGGATGCTATTTGGGAGGAGCAAAAGATACGATAATGGGAGCTTCAGCCATTATGCTCAGATCTGTGTTGAGATGGATCTTAATCACTCGTTGCCAATTGAAATAGAAATAGATATGGAAGATTTAACCTGGATCTAGCAAGTAGACTATGAGGCAATTCCCTTTCGATGTTGTTGGAAATTTTGAGTATATTGTTGTCATTGATGTCAAAGGTTTGATGTCATAAGTTGATGACATTGATTATCATTTATGTCAAGGAAAATAAAGGTTAAATGGTTTTACCATGGTGGCACTTGCAAAAGAAAAAGGTAGATGTTTTATGGTGGCAAAGACCTTATCCAAGGAAAGACCCAAAGGAGAAAGAGAAATTATAATATTTAAATCTATGAAGATTTAAATAATTATAATAATTTAAAAATTAAAAATGCCCAAAGGTTAAAATATAAATTATAATATTTAAATCTACTTTAGATTTAAATTATTATAATAATTTTAAAAGGTTTAGATGGGCGCCAAAGTTGCAAATTTAAAATACCTCCCCAAGCGCCGACGTGAAGGATCATAAGGGCAAATGCATATTTATAACCTAAAGTTTATTGCAAAGTTTGGTGTGAATAATATGATGTGAAGATTTTGTGTAATGCATATGCGAAATCCATTGTAAATCGTGTGCGCTTCGTTCGTGGTCACGTGGGAGAAAGATCACAAGGGCAGCGCCTTTTCAGAGATCGATTTCGGGATAAGACGTGGTGGTAGCAAAAATAAATCCCAACTGGGCAGCTAGCCCAGACGGCGGGTCCCTTGGCGCTAAGACGTAGCAGCAGGGAGGTCTCGGGTTCGATACGCGGCAGAGGCGGAGAGTTAAGGTTTTGTTGGAAAGCGTTTTGCACCGGTGACAGAGGATAGAGGAGAGTGCGTGTGGTTTTGGTTTCGTGTGAGCGCCGAGCCCACGCGGTGGCCTAGCCGAAGCTAGGGCGCGGGCCAGCAAGCAGCGTCGGTTTGAATCACGGCAGTGACAGCAAGGGAGCAATAATTTTGTTGGATTAATTATTCGCTAAGGCTGGTATGCTCGCTTAGGGAGTCATAAGGTGATTATTTTATTATTTTTGGTTTTTGAATTAAAAAGGACTGCCTGGAGTAATTAAGAATTGTTTGAGTTAAAAAGGAGTTTTGCCTAGTGTTGTGTGTGGTGTATTAAGTGAATAATGTTTTGGTCTTGTTGAAGAATTAAGGTGCATTGAAATATTTTATTTTAAGTAGGAGGTATAAGGTGTATAAGGAATTTATGTGTGTAATTTGTGGGTTTGTTGGGTTGAATTTTATTTTGCAAGATTAGGAGTAATAAGGTGTGATAAGTTGTTTAACATTTTATTATAACACTTGCATGGTGAAAGGAAGATATGAAAGGTTGTGTTGAGTATTAATGCTTTATTTTTGAAAACCAAAGAAGAGTGATTGAACATCAATTTCAGATTTCATTGAGTATATCCTTTGAAGGTGAAAATTCATGTGGATGTTTTGAGAGAGTATCTTGCAATCTAACCCTTGAAGTGGCACTAGAAAAATCAATTATTTGTGAGACAGGATTTTGAAGACATATCTCCATAAGAGCAAATTAAGAGGTATGGGCACATCATCCCTTGTTTAAAGTATTTTGTTGAAGTGAATGTTTTGGAAGATCAGGTGGAGATAAAGGGATTGTTTGGTAAGCATTGTTGGAAATATTTTGAGTTAGGATTTGTGCTTCATTATTGAATGGTTTTGGAAACATTTGGGATAGAGTTTGAGAACAAGGTTGTACTTCCATTATTGAAAGAGATTGAGACACTTGCGCTAAATATTGTGAACTACTTGTGCTAGATTTGAAAAAAAAAATTTGCATCATTGTGAAACCTTTTGAACATTGATTTGAGCAAGTCTTTGAGAAGGCTTGAGGGCAGATTTGAGTAAGTCCTTGAGAAGGCTTGAGAGCATATTTGAGCAAGTTTTTGAGAAGGCTTGAGGGCAGATTTGAGCAAGTCTTTGAGAAGGCTTAAGAGCATATTTGAGCAAGTCTTTGAGAAGGCTTGAGGGCAGATTTGAGCAAGTCTTTTGAGAAGGCTTGAAGGCAGTTTTGAGCAAGTCTTTTGAGAAGGCTTGAGGACAGTTTTGAGCAGGTCTTTTGAGAAGGCTTGAGGACAGATTTGAGCAAGTCTTTGAGAAGGCTTGAAGGCAGTTTTGAGAAAGTCTTTGAGAAGGCTTGAAGGCAGATTTGAGCAAGTCTTGAGAGTGTAGACAGCAGTTCTAAGCAAGACAAACCCTAGAACTGGCTGGAATAATGTTGTCCACCAATTTTGATTGTACATAGCAATTTTGGAATATATATGTTGCATTTGATTTTGTAAAATCAGCCAATGAAAAGGAAGGCTTGATTGTAAACGTGCAGGGCACTAGATGACAAAACTAGCCGTCATTTTAATAGGCTAACTAATGTGTTAGACGTCTAGTTAGACGTCCATGGTTAGACGTCTAGTTGTTAGACGTCCAGGATTAGTTAGCGTCTAATTATGTTAAGGCAAGACGGTTGGGGTAGTTGAGAGCGAAGTAGTTGGAGGAACTACTTCGCCTCCCTATTTATACCCCCTCTTCAAACATTGTACATATATCATCATGATCACATTTTGCTATGAATGCCAATGCTCTTGTACGGAAGTTTTGTTTTGTGTATGGTGATGTTGTGATTTTATGAGATTGCAGGTGTATTGCACTGACTAGTGATTGCAGGTTTTCATCTTGATAAGCATTGCAGGTTGACGATTGAAGCATGGACACGGTTGGGCGAGGTTTATTGCAAGTACAAGGTGAACAAGGAGAACGGGAGACGTCTAGCCTTTGACGTTTGGGCAGCCGTCAGACGGCTAGCCGTCCAAAGTAGCTGACGTGTGATGTCTAGCTACCGGTGTGACGTCTAGTTACCTACGTGACGTCTGCCTACCCGGTGTGACGTCTACCCACCCGGTGTGACGTCTAGCTACCGGTGTGATGTCTACCCACCCGGTGTGACGTCTAGTTACCGGTGTGACGTCTACCCACCCGGTGTGACGTCTAGTTACTTGCGAGACATCTAGCCACCTGGTGTGACATCTAGCCACCCGGTGCGACGTCTAGCTACCCGGTGTGACGTCTACCCACTCGGTGTGACGTCCAGCTTCCTGTGTGACATCAAGCCTCTGTGACGTCTGGTCTTAGACGTCTATCTACTGCCTCTAGACACTTGATCCTTTGACGTCCATAACCAGTCTATAGGTGTATAAGTTGGAACCTGACTGTCCTGATTGTCATCACCCCTATCCCGGAATGTACTCACCCTTGTCTACATTTGGCGCCGTTGCCTAAGTGAACTCAGAGTCTAGCGACATAAGTGATAGGTGTAAAAGGTGAATGACTGATTCTAGGTCACAAAGCAAAAATCAAATACCGGTAAGAAGAAGCGCACGACTGGCGAACTTAAGGACACAAGAGGCAACAGAAGTCTCTCACCCGGAAGTGGAGAGAGTCTGGAACCTAGAAGACGAGGATAATCCGAGCATTGAAACATTGTTGGTGACTGCAGAAAACGAGGAAGAACAAATAGCTGAGGAAGAGCCCATCATTGAGAACTGGACGACAACACCAAAACCAGCGAGGGAGGGTTGCCAGAGGATACTGAAGGAGAGAACCTTGTATCAGGGCACCTACGCGGAGGTTCGTGGGGAGGAAGACCGGAGCCACGTTTGGTATATTCGCGGAGAAGGTCGCGAAGCAGAGACCAATTGGAGTCGGGTAGAAGGCTATTTGAGTACAATTTTGCACCACCAACAGTAGACAGACAACCGAATCGAACTCCACAACTACCAACACCAGGAAGTCAGAATAATAGAACAAATACCATGGCGGCAAATACAGCCAATAGAACAATACAACAGAAATGCCCACCTTTTTCAGGTGAAGGAAAGGAGGATCCATCGCGACATGTGGGAACTTGCATTACCATTTGGGGAGCAAATGGGGTCACACAAGACACACAATGGTTGCAACTATTCCCAGCCACATTGCGAGGCATGGCGATAGACTGGTACTTGAAAAGACAAAGTACGCAAGCATTTACACAATGGGAAGATTTGAAGACTGCATTCATAGAAGAATTCCGACCACTGAGGGATGACACGGACATCATCACAGAAATATGCGTCACTAAGCAAAAATCGGATGAGGATGTCAAAAGCTACAATAGAAGATTGAAACAATTGACAGATAAAATGGAGATGACACCTACCGACGGTATGATAAAGCGGTGGTTTTTGGATGGGTTACTACCAAAATTCAAGAAGAAAATGAAGGCAATACCATCCTCAACATATGCGGAAGCACTAGAGAAGGCTAAAAACTTCGAAAGTGAAGGCAAACAAACGACCGCAGGTATCGGAGGTTACTTAAAGCATAACGATGATTCGGACAGTGAAGCAGAAGATAAAGTTCAGAGCACAATTCACACCTTTCGGAGAGAATTTGACAAAATTCTAAAGGAAGCGAAAGGAGAAGGCCGAAAGGATCGGAAAGAGATTTGGTGCTCAGACTGCAAGGCAGAAGGACATTCAAATGTAAACTGTCCAAAGAAAGCATATTGTAATATATGTGAGATAGCAGGACATCCTGTAGCCGACTGTCCATTCAACCTGAAAAGCAAGAGGCATCAGACATTGGCTATACAACAAGAAGAGCAGCCAAATACGCCAAGGAATGGACAAGGAGCCACTAGCGGAGGATATAGGAATAGTCGCCGAGGAGGAAGACAAGGAGGCCAGAGTCGACTACAATACGACTCTGATGGTCGGCCGATTATTCAATGTCGGAATTGTCAAGAATGGGGCCATTTTGCGAAGAATTGTTCCAAACCCCAAATGCAAGTAACAACAGTGGTAACAATACCACTCAAATGTGTAAATGGTGTGGTCCAGGAAACCACAAGGAAGCTAATTGCCCGAACAAGGCAAGTACCAATGGAACTCAGAATATCAACCTCATTGGCATTGGAGAGGTGACAGAGGTAGACAAAGAAGTCTTGGCTGTAACAAGAGCACAGACCAAGAAAACGGAACAATATCCAAACCCTGCCAAGGAGAAAGAACGATGGCAGGAAGCCCAAGAATTGATCAAAACAGAACTAGCAAAGGAGAAGCAGGGACAACTAGTTCTGGAGAAAGTATTGAAGAGACCGGAGATCACCAAGAAGGCATCAGTAGAAGGCTTGGTAACAGAGGTGCTAAACACGAAGGTGGAGATGAAGGTAGCCAACCTGTTTAGTATAGTACCTGAGTTGTATGCTACGATCGGGGAAGCCATCAAGAGGAAGGATGAAACTCGACAGGTAGCAACCATCAAGCAAGGACAATTCATCGATCCGACAATCCTGATGATTGAAGCCGGGAGAAGGCCAGCTATAGTCCAGATGGAAGTTTTGGACCATAGACTCGAATCAGGTGATTGTAGATGGAGGGTCTAGTGTGAACGTGATGCCAGAGAAGACATGGCGGATTCTAGGGCAACCCGCCTTACGGTCTCCAAATTTCAAACTATATGGCGCTGATCAATATGGCATTGAAACAATAGGCGTTTTGATGAATCAGAAGGTACGCATAGCAGAGCAGGACTTCATCTTGGATTTTGTTGTCATTGCTATGCAGAAACCCGCATATGATGCACTGCTAGGACGAGGATGGTTGAGAACAACAAAAGTCAACCACAATTGGGAGAAAGAACGTCTATCCTTCAAGCAAGGGCAGCACAAGTATATAATCAATCTGAAGAATCAAACTGTGAGTCAAGACATAGCCACTTCAGATGATTCGGGATCCTCTTCATCAGATGGTGAGACAAGATATGAACCAGATGAGGAAGGAGTGTTGCACCTTGAAGACTGCACGGAAGATGAATATGACCAGGACAAGGGTCTACTACATTGGCAGTTGGAAGACTACGAGATATTCTCTCCCCAATGTTTTTGCATAGATGCGGAAAAGGAGATTCAAAAGGATGAGATACAAGAACCTGAAAAGGGAACTAGCAATAGAAGACAAACAACAACAGAGAAGGACAAGGAAAGAGAGAAGTGGACATTTCCCAAGAATTTTGCAGAATTCACGATGGGGGAGGCAGTCATTGAAGATAAACCAGCCCACCCCATCGCTGCACTAAAAGCAGCAAATGACCCTGAATCCATCAAATATGAAGGTCCTAAAATGATTCAGGTAAACTTGGGAGAAAATGGCGAGGAGAAGATGATCAAATGTGGAGATGATTGGGATCCAGTCCTGAAAGCAACAGCATTTAAGATTTTTCTGGACTATAAGGATGTTTTTGCTTGGACATATAAAGATTTGAAGGGAGTACCACCCGAACTCTGCGTACATAAGATTCCTCTGATTGAAGGTGCGCAACCTGTGAGAAGGCGACCTTACAGAATGAATCCCAAATATGCAACAAGGGTGAATGCCGAAATTGAGAAGATGTTGGATGCAGGCATTATCTTCAAAGTTACGACAAGCGAGTGGGTCTCACCAATCGTGATCACTCTAAAAAGAGAAGTAGATAAAATCCGAATCTGTGTGGATTTTAGAAGTTTGAATGCCGTAACCATAAAGGATCCCTTCCCGATCCCTTTCACAGACTCCATACTGGAAGAAGTAGCCGGCCATGAGATATATTCATTCTTGGATGGATTCTCGGGCTATAACCAGATTAGCATAGCGGAAGAAGACAAGTTGAAGACCACTTTTGTTGTGGAAAACGGAATATACGCATATAACCGCATGCCATTTGGACTATGCAATGCACCAACTACTTTTCAAAGGATCATATTGTACATTTTTGAAAAGATGTCCACAGGGAACTTCAAAGCTTTCCTAGATGATTGGTCACTGTATGGCAGGACACAAGAACATTTAAAGGCCTTAGAAGAATGTATGGGATTGTGCAGGAAAGCACGAATATCATTGAATCCAAATAAATGTGTCTTATTGGTGCCATACGGAAAGTTGCTGGGGCATATAGTATGCCAAGAGGGTTTGAAACCCGACCCAGATAAGATACGGGTAATATTGCTAATGGAGGAGCCATATGATGTGAGCTCAGTCAGAACCTTTTTAGGGACAGTCGGATATTACAGGAGGTTTATCCGGAACTATGCACTGACATCTCATCCACTAGACGCACTTACACGAAAGGGTGTTCCATTCAAATGGACAGAGGAGCACCAGGGAGCATTTGAGGGATTGAAAGGGCACTTGGTGAAAGCACCTATCCTAGTTTACCCAGACTGGGAGAAAGAATTCCATGTGCATGTGGATGCCTCAAATTTTGCCATTGGATGTGCATTGGCACAAGAAGGCCAATACGGGTTGGATCAGCCCATATACTTTGCAAGTCGGCTATTGTCAAGAGCCGAGAAGAATTACAACACAACAGAGCGAGAAGCACTGGGAATGGTGTATGCGGTGCAGAAATATAGACACTATTTACTAGCTAACCCCTTTGCTTTCTATGTGGATCATCAGGCCCTGTT
Source organism: Wollemia nobilis (assembly GCA_028583015.1). Taxonomy (NCBI): domain Eukaryota; kingdom Viridiplantae; phylum Streptophyta; class Pinopsida; order Araucariales; family Araucariaceae; genus Wollemia; species Wollemia nobilis. The sequence continues at coordinate 370,962 of JAQPPZ010014268.1, forward strand.
GTACTTAATCAATAAACCAACGATCTATGGACGAGTGAGTCGATGGCTCGTCACCCTGCAGGAGTTCGTGTTTAGAGTGGTAGTAAGACCAGGGAAGAAACACGTAATAGCGGACCAATTGTCAAGGATTCGCTCCGGAGAACCTGCAGAGGGAGGAATACCGGATGAATTCCCCGATGCACAGTTGTTTATGATTAATGCCATACCAGGATGGTATAAGCATATAGGGGAATACTTGTCGACAGGAGAGCTGCCAAAGGAGTTAACGGCAGCCGAGCGGAGAAAGGTGATTACGAAATCAGCACCCTTCACCTTGATTGCAGGATTGCTTTACAAGATGGGGGAGGACCATATATTGCGAAGATGCATAATGGAGGATGAAGTACAACAAACCCTGAAAGAGACACATGAGGGATTGGTAGGAGGACACATGGGACCAGATGCGACAACCAGGAAAGTATTGTTGGCAGGTCTATGGTGGCCCACCCTCTTTCACGATGCAAAGAATTTTGTGACAGCATGTGATACGTGTCAAAGAACAGGGAAACCATTGAAAAGAGACTTCATGCCATTACATCCATCCCAACCTCACGAACTCTTTGAGAGATGGGGACTGGATTTTGTAGGTCCTTTAAAAACAAGTCGAAGGAGGAAATGCCGATATATCGTAGTTGCCACGGAGTACCTCACAAAATGGGTAGAAGCAAGAGCTTTACCGGACAACTCGGCAAAAAGTACGGCTCGCTTTTTGTACGAACAAGTGATTACAAGGTTCGGGATACCTCTACAATTGACAAGTGACAGAGGAGGCCATTTTGTGAATGCAATTATCCAGAACTTGACGGAAGAATTCAGAATTTTTCACTCCTTGTCAAGTCCGTATTACCCCAGAGCAAATGGGCAGGCGGAAGCGACAAATAAAATTCTGGTTTCAATCATGTATAAGACATGCGGAGTAGAAGGAGCCGACTGGGAGGAACGGTTACCAGCAGTGTTATGGGCATACAGAACCACCTTCAAGCCCACCACGAATCATACACCCTTTCAACTGATGTACGGACAGGAAGCAGTGGTACCTGTTGAATTCCTTGTACCAAGCTTAAGAGTGGCAGTGGACAATCGGCTGAATGACGAAGATAGCATGAAGGAGCGATTGACAGCTTTGGTACAGTTGGATGAGAAGAGGGTAATGGCACAATGGGCTACGGAGATCGCACAGAAGAGAAGGAAATTCTGGCATGATAAGCATCTCCGGAAGATGGATCTCAAGGCTGGTGAATTAGTACTAAAGTACAACGGGAAGAGAGAACTCAAGCCAGGAAAATTGAAGACCCTATGGCTTGGACCCTTCAGGTAGAAGAAGTACTGGAGAATGGGGCAGTAAAACTGAGAAAACTAGATGGAACACTATGCCCCGAGGTAATTAATGGTTCTAAGTTGAAGGTATACAAGCCACATGCTCAGGTAAATATGATCAACCTAGAACAATCAGGAACTTCCGAAACAAGGACAGATCCAGGAATACAATCCCAGGAAACTGACGAGCAGAGTAGTGTTGTTCGAAGGGAGGAAACACATAACCTGGATTGGTTATTTGGAACCGATGGAGAAGAAGAGCAACAAGGATTGCAACAACAGGTCCGGAATCCAAATGACAATGAGGAAGACCGACTCCAAGCTCTGACGGAGGTCGCTCTACAAGAAGTTCCGGAAGAAGAAAAGAAGAAGATGAAGAAGAGGGAGCTAGATTTCTGCAACGAATGCGATTGGAGACACAAAGGTTGCAAGAAGAATATGAAACGCTAAGACAATACAATAATCAGCTGCGGGAACAGGTGATTCAGGAGTTGGACACAACCATGCAACGAGTGAATGAAAGACATGAAGCACGTCAAGCGGAATGGGCAGAATTAGAACAAGGGGAGCTAAGAGGAAGTGCAACAGGCAACTCTTCAGAAAGCAGTTTATTTTCCTTGGAGGAAGAACAGGAAGATGTTGTAAGCCCGGTGGAAAATAGAAGAGGAAAAGCAATAGCAACAGGTGCACATTCTAGGAGTTCTTCTTCAGCCACATTAAAAATCGTGCTTAATTCAGAAGAGTCCTCAAGCTCGAAGTCAGTGAACCATCAAGAGATGAGAGAATCTCCAGAAAGACCCAGGATATGGGAAGCAGGACAAAGCTCGACTGCCAAATATCAGATAAGCAGGGAGGAAATGGCAGCCATCATATGGAAGGATATCGAGACGGTACCAGAAAAACCAAAAACCGGAAGTTGGTGGGAAGAGTCAAGTAGCGACGAAAACCTACCACAGATTCCTGATATACCATATGCCAGTCCTAACCCAGATCGTAGGAGACAAAGGGATGAAGATCGCAGTCGACAAGCAGGTGTCAGATTTATAGAAACTGCACACATAATCGAAGATGATGCTTCACTGAGCCCACAAGACGAGTACGACGGAGGATTGAATGAGGACATGATGCCAGAAGTACCACCACCTCGTGCATGGAGAACACCATATGTTGGAGCCATGAGACGTCCAACTGAACGGGAAGAGGTAGCCAGGTATCGGATGGCTGCACTTGACTTACGACAACATAGAAGGGAAGTAAGAAGATTGCAGCAACGGGTTCAAGAAACCTCGGAATGGCCAATGAACACGGCAGGAGAAGGGAATGACTCCAGTACTGATTCAGTCTTTTCAGAAGAGTATCAAGAAAACTTAACTCATTGTGCCATGCAACGACACTTTGAGGAAAGTAGATGGAGACGAAGACTGATAAGGGCCGATAGGAGACTGAGGATCTTGCACCAACTAACACTTGCGCATTTACACCATCCACCAGAGACAAGAGCACAACTGATAAACGAAGCCCGTAGCAGAGATAACTTAGGTACTCTCGGAAGACCGCCAGGAATTCCGAGAGCACCTGACCAAGGGAGGAGCGTGGTTGACCTCCATCCCGGTAGCTCGAGAGGAAGAAATTCCCCTCCGGTTACCAATAGGTCGACTGGTTCTCAGTTTGGACCGCAAGGGCCATCTGAGAACTTAGTCCAAGCCAACCCATTACTACGTGCTCCTGAGAACAGACCGATAGGTCCGTCTCAGCGAGCTCGTAGGAACCGAAGACGTCGTCAGGAACGACTGAGGGACCGACCGAATCTCGGGCAGCTGGGAGTTCGGCAGCCCAACACTAGGGAGATTCGATCGGAAGGAGGCCGAGGACGCGGTAACCAAGTCCGCGGAAGAGGAAATTGGGACAGAAATCCCAATTTAGAACAAAGGGATCAAGAGAGGGCAGTTGCAGGAAATGACAGAGGCCGAGGAAGAGGTCTAAGAGCTAGACGACCCCACCAAAATAGGGGACACCAAAGACAACAACAGCCCATTCAAAATGAACTTGATCAACAGGCACAAGAAGGGGAGAGGTTTCACTACTTGGATGATTGCATAATAATCCGACGAAATGATGGAAGTACGGAACGAATTCCACTGGTGCCCGCCCATCCAGAACGCCCAAATCCGACCAGCAGACACCTGGAGGATGTAGCAGAACATCTGGATAACAATAACGCTAACCCAGAAGAAGGAGAAATCCGCATGGTAGAAGAATGGATGGAACAAACACGTCTGGCAGCAGAAAGAAATCAGCAAGCCACCAATAATGTCAGACGACGGGCCAGTACCCACCAGTTCCGTGAGCCAAAAACACGGCATCAACCGGAAGAAGCAGAACAACTTGACTGGCGTATTGTGCCGTGAGCCACTATAAGACATCAGCAGCAGTCACGCCCGAAAACTCCCCCAAGACGAAATAATCGCCGGAGACGTCAGACAACGGAGGAAATAAACAGTGCCAGCGATGATGACTTCAGCAGTTTCGGAGAAAATAGCCGTCATCACCGAAGTGAGACACCAGATGCATGGGAACTGCGTATTGGCTTGGCCATACGGTTCACCCGTCGACGGTGAGAGAAGATGTCACATGCAATTTTGAAAAATAAGAAAAATAAAATAAAAAAGAAAAAGTCAAAAAGAAAATAGAAAAGTCAAAAATAAAAGAAAAAGACAAAAAGAGAATAAGACAAAATAGGAAAAAGACAAAAAGATAACCTAGACGTCTAGACAAGCCGACGTGGCGCGCATGCAAGGAAGTAGTTGCGATGTGGCGGTTGCATAACGGTTTTAGGGTTGGCAAAGCAACTATAAAAGGAGGAGATGCCATTCATTTGCAACATCACTCTCATATGCAAGGAAGAAGAGGAGAAAGGTGAAGCAAGCACGTAGCAGACGTCAAAACAGGTGCAGCGGACAACAGAATTGACGTCTAGGGCAGTGGACGTCTAGCCGAAAGGGTTGACGGCTAGGACAGCAAGCACAACGGACGTCTAGCCGACAAGATTGACGGCTAGGACAGCAGGCACAGCGGACGTCTAGCCGGCAGGATTGACGGCTAGGACAGCAGGCGCAGAGGAAATCTAGCCGGCAGGGTTGATGGCTAGGACAGCAGGCGCAGCAGACGTCTAGGCGGCAGGGTTGACGCCTAGGACAACAGGTGCAACAAACGTCTAGAACAGCAAACGTCAAGCAGGCACAAAAGACGTCTAGGCAAGGACGAGAGACGTCTCGGGTAGAAGTCGTCCAGGTCAGAAGAAGGAAGACGTCATCCGGAACAGACGTCAAGCAGAGGAGGAAGACGTTTGCAGCAGAAGTGACGGGTTGATTCGACGTCTGATAGGATTGGACAAGTGTAGTACTAGGAGGAAAATTGACAAGGATGGCACACTAGAAATCCAAAAAAACTTCAGTCCGCACTGAGCCCGAACCTGAATCAGTGGTAGCCAAAATATTACGGCACCAACAGGAAGTTGAAATGCGAGGACAGATCAAAATTCCAGAAGAAGGACAGGTTTGGAGCCGAAGAGAAGCAGCAGAGGTGGCTACCCGCAAAAATAAGGAAATCCATCAAAGCGGCAAGGCGCCCATACCACTAGAGGAAATCACCTAGTTGTGCCCAACAGGAGACTATTGTCGTCAATGGTGGGCAGAGACACCAGCCAACCACCCAGTACGGGCAAAGCTCAAAGAGGCAGGAGTGCACTTCATCTTACAGGCTCCTAATTTCGAGAAAGAGTTCTTCAAAGAATATCTGCTGCAGATGGTGGAGACATAATGAAGGGAGGCACAGCAGTTTTGTAGAAATAGGGGATACTACACTAGTGATTGATTTCTCTCCCGGAGTTTTTCAGCGGGCATTTGGACTTCCACGAAAGGGCAAGCCGGTGATGAATGAGAGAGTGGATCCGAAAAAGACACCTTAAGTAATCATGAGCGTCACCAACCTGAAGAGAAAAGAAATATGAAATATTATTAGTATCCGCAATGGGCCAAAATAAGACCCAAGGGACTATAAGTACAATAATGACTGCCAGCTAATAGGCTCAAAAGCCCAACAAAGAAAAGAACTAAGAAAAATACAAGATCAAACCCGACAAACGGGCCAAAGAGAAAGGGAAAAAAAAAAGAAAAGGGAGAGCATAAGGAGGAGGGTTGCAGTCCAACAGAGAGAAGTGCATGCCAAGAAGAACGGAGAGAGAGGAGGGGGGAGGGAGCAACCCAGGAGGGGCGAGCTCCGAGAATCCCCCAAAAACTAATCTCTCCTAACAGTCGAGGCCGAAGTACTGAAGCTGAAGAAGTCCATGATGTCTCTGCCTATTGCTAGTTCAGAACCCTAACAAACTGTTGGTGCGCTGTCTAGTGACCCTGCTTCTATTCAAACTGGAGTGTTGATAAAGAGTTGTTATCCAGTCTCAAGCAGACTGAAGATCGGGTCAATGCCTTGGGAGTAGAATGGGCCAAGTACTTCAACTATTCTAAAAGTCTTAAGGATGAACGGGACAGCTTGCGGGCACAACTCCAGGAGTACATGAAGGTATTCCAGGCTGCCAATCCACAGAGTTCAACACCCACGAATGCTGGAACCCCTTCAGCAGAACGAAGAAAGTCGCTGAGGACATCGACTTCTTCGAAGGGGAGAATAGATGTAGACAACAGTTCTAAGCAAGACAAATCCTAGAACTGGCTAGAATAATGTTGTCCACCAATTTTGAATGTACATAAAAAATTCGGAATATATATGTTGCATGTGATTTTGTAAAATCAGCCAATGAAAAGGAAGGCTTGATTGTAAACGTGCAGGACACTAGATGACAAAACTAGTCGTCATTGTTAATGGGCTAACTAGTGTGTTAGACGTCTAGTTAGACGTCCATGGTTAGACGTCCAGGATTAGTTTGCGTCTAATTATGTTAAGGCAAGACGGTTGGGGTAGTTGAGAGCGAAGTAGTTGCAATAACTACTTCGCCTCCCTATTTATACCCCCCTCTTCAAACATTGTACATATATCATCATGATCACATTTTGCTATGAATGCCAATGCTCTTGTACGGAAGTTTTGTTCTGTGTATGGTGATGTTGTGAGTTTATGAGATTGCAGGTTGTATTGCACTGACTAGTGATTGCAGGTTTTCATCTTGATAAACATTGCAGGTTGATGATTGAAGCAAGGACACGATTGGGCAAGGTTTATTGCAGGTACAAGGTGAACAAGGAGAACGGGAAACGTCTAGCCTTTGACGTGTGGGCAGTCATCAGACGGCTAGCCGTCCAAAGTAGCTGACGTGTGACATCTAGCTACCAGTGTGACATCTAGTTACCTGCGCGACGTCTGCCTACCCAGTGTGACGTCTAGCCACTCGGTGTGACGTCTAGCCACCCGGTGTGAGGTCTAGCTACAGGTGTGACGTCTACCCACCCAGTGTGACGTTTAGTTACCTACGTGACGTCTAGCCACCCGGTGTGACGTCTAGCCACCCGGTGCGACGTCTAGCCACCCGGTGTGACGTCCAGCTTCCTGTGCGACGTCTAACCATCTTGTGACGTCAAGCCTCTTTGACGTCTGGTCTTAGACGTCTATCTACTACTTATAGACACCTGCTCCTTTGATGCCCATAACCAGTCTACAGGTGTATAAGATGGAACTTGACTGTCCTGATTGTCATTACCCCTATCCCGAGAATGTACTCATCCCTTTCTATAGAGAGAAGACTTGGGACAGTTTTGGTGCAGAATTGTGAGCAGAGATAGAGCAGATTTGTGCTAGACTTGGGATAGAGTTTGGTGTAGATTTGAGACAAAATTGAGAGCAGACTTTGGAGGTGACAGAGCAGAGAGGACAGAGGTCTCCAGTGGATAGAGGTCCATCATCCAGTGCAGTGGGGACAAAGGTCTTCTGTGGAGAGAGATCCACAAGCCAAAGCAGTGGAGACAGAAGTCTTCTACAAGTTCACCAGCCAGAGCAGAGGGGATAGAGTTATCTATGAATAGAGATTCACGAACCATAGCATAGGGGAAAGAGTTCTCCTGTGGAGAGAAATCCGTGAACCAACTGGGGAGATAGAGCTCTTCTGTGGAGATAGATCCACAAACCAGTTGAGGAGATAGAGTTCTCCTAGATCAAGTTCCACGAACCAGAGCAAGGGGATAGAGTTCTCCCGTGGAGAGAGATTCACGAACCAGAGCAAGGGGATAGAGTTCTCCCGTGGAGAGAGATCCACAAATCAGAGCATAGGGGATTGGTGTCTCCTTTGGACAGAGGTCCATAAACATTGTAATAGGGAATTGATTCCCAAGATATTTGTTGAGAAAATTTATAAGGAATATTTTCTCCGTGGAGTAGCCCACATTGGGTGAACCACGTTAAATTTGTGTCTCTCATGTGTGTGATGATTTGTGCATTGCTTTGATTACTGCTCTTGATATTGCCATTGATAATATTTGATAATACTGTTTGGGAAAGAAAAGTAAAAGTTGGTCTTATACTGTTCACTCCCCCTCTCAGTATAAGCATGTGTTCTTAAATTGGTATTAGAGCGGGTTCCTTCGAAAGAGTCTAATAGCTTGAAGGAAGATATTACAGGAACACAGATGGCAGCTCAGAATGGATCTTCATCAAATAAGACACCATTGTTCGATGGAAACAATTATGTTTTCTGAAGCATAACAATGAAGACTTACTTGATGGCACAAGGATATGAGACATGGCAATCCATTGAGGATGGGTTCACACCTACAGCTACTCCTCCCACAGATAAAGATGGTAAGATGTTACATGTGAATAATGACAAGGCTATGAATGGAATCTTAAGCGGATTACGTGAAGCAGAATTTGTGAAAGTTATGCACTGCAAATCAGCAAAATAAATATGGGAAAAATTGAAGCAAACATATGAGGGAGATAAAAAGGTCAAAATGGCAAAACTGCAAAACCACAAGAAAATGTTTGAAGATTTGAAGATGGAAGATGAGGAAGATATTGCAACATACTTACTTCGTGTGGATGAGGTTGTTAATACCATGCGAGAAGTTGGACTTGAAATTGAAGACTCCAATGTTGCTCAAAAAGTATTAAGGTCACTTCCTATGAGGTATGATGGAAAGGTTTCAGCTATAGAAGAGATGATAGATATTGAAAAGTTGACTATGGATGAGTTACATGGAATTCTCACAGCTTATGAGATGAGAATAGTAAAGGATCCCAACTCCAAGAAAGAGGCAGCTTTCAAAGCATCAAAGAAGACAAAAGATAAGAAACCAGAATCAAGTGATGTGTCAAGCAATGATGAAGAAGCTAACTATGCAGAAGAAACAAGGACTCAAGAAAGCACAAAGGTATGAAGACTATGAAATGTTTTAATTGTGGTGATTCTGGTCACTATGCATCTAATTGTCCAGAAGCTGAAAGCAGTAGCAGTGAAGAGAAACAGGATCATAAGAAAAAGGAAGCAGGAAAATCCAGGCATGAAAAGAAAAACAGGTATGGACAAGGCAAGCATGAAAAGAAGCTCTTTCAAAGGCACAAGAAGAGTTTCTATGTTAACAAGGCAGGAAAGGCTTCAAGTGACAGTGGTGAAAGACCCTCAGATAGTGAAGAAGAAGAGATTCTATTTTTGACAATAGAAGAGGAAGAAAATTCTTCTGTTGAAGATAAATTTGAAAAGTATGAAGATGCTCTTGAAGACCAAGAAGTAGAAAAAGATTCAGAAAATGAAGAGGAAGGCATAGTAGGTCTAGAAGCAGAACTTATTGTTGCTCTCAGAGAATTGAAAAAGGTCAAAACAGAATTCAAGACTAAAGACTCAAGTTCAAGAATGTGAGGAAGAAAAAGAAAAGCTTCTACAAGACCTGACAAACTCAAAAGCTAAGGCAAGGAGAATTAAAGAGGTCATGAGTGAAAAGTTAGAGGCAAAAGAGATAGAATGTGAAAGATTAGAACATGAGGTAGTTTTACTAAGGATGAAAGTGAAAGATTCTAAGGACAAGCTACACAGGTTTGGGAAGAGTTCAAAGACATTGGATAAGATTATCAATGCACAAAGATCTTCATCTATCAAAACAAAACTTGGTTTGGAAGAAGGACAAGAGAAACAACACGAAGGGTCAAGCTCAAGCTCAAAAGAAGAGGAAGTTTCAGAGGAAGAGAGTGAAGAAGAAAGTGAGACTTATGTGGATAAGTTGAAGAATAGAAGCTTCACTAAGAAAGGAAACAATGCACAAACAAGAAACAAGGATCATCACAGAGACAAAAGAGAAAGGACTTGTTGTCACATTTTGCACGGGGTGCAATGTTTTCAATTTTGTAACAGTGCTGCTCTTCTTTTTCCCTCTTCCTCTATTTTCCTTCCTTCCTTCTCTCCCTTCCTTTTTCTTTCCCACATTCTCTCTCTTCCCCCCTTTCTTGAAGCCCCTCAGTTGAATTTTAAGCTTTCCAGCAAGTTACCTGAAAAATGGCTAAGTGTTGGTGCGAGTTCGCACTTCGCCCGCTTTGGTGCGAAGTGCGCACTTCGCCAGTTTTGGTGCGAAGTCCGCACTTCGCCCCTCTTCTGGGCGCACCTTGTAACTGGCAGGTTGGCAGGCTGACAAAAGAGTGATAAATGCTGGAGCAAAGTCCGTACGGCGGCAGATACCGATTTCACCTGTGCGCAGTCCGACTTCGCAGCCGAAGTCGGAGTGCGCCCTTGACAGGTGCGCAGTAGGGGAACAACTCGGAAATACTCCTAAGGCATGGAGGCCTTCCCGACTGCGCTGTTTTCTGCCCGCGCAACCCGAGACGCTCTGATCCCAAGCGAAGTTGGACAAACTGCCTTTCAAGGCCGACACGTGTCAAACAACATCATCCATCATCTGACAAGTGTCCAGCTTCGGGATTTGAGCCAAGACGTGCCGAGCAAAAGGACGAGCATGGGTTGCACCGCTTGTGCCAGTGACCTCATTCAAAGCCGATTAGAGGTTCTACCTGCTCCAGCTACCCGCATACCCGCCGAGAAGAAGTTCTGCCCAACACACTGCCACGTAGCCGTCCAGCTTCCAGGAAGACCATGCTGCGGGTACAGTCCGGTCCGACAAAAGGTCAGCATTTGCAGCTCCTTCGCCGCTTTTGTCAGCTTATGTTTGACTGGGACCTTGTGCCCATTAATGTAACGGGAGGGACTCGGGCTATAAAAACCCACCATGAATTCATTGTAAAGGGTGGAAGGGGAATGTCTGTTAGGGAACCAATGTAACCGTGCTTCTGCTTATAAATATAATTTGTATGCCTGGTTCTCGTTCGCTCGCTTTTATTTCTTTACGCTTTATGCTTTACGCTTCCTTGTGTCATGGCTCGTTGATTCGTTTCAGCATTTGATGATCAGGGGCCTTTAGCATTGTTTGTGTACTTTTAAATTTCATATAATAGATGTGGTAGCAGCTCCACTCAGCCTGTGTGTTACGTTGCTGTCCGTATGTCGGTGATTGATGCGTTGTCGTGTTGTTAGTTCTCCTTGTAGGGAGAATGTTTGCTAGGGGACCATTGTAGCTGTGCGGTTAAAATCTCTGCATGACACATATACCTGGCTCTGATATCTCTAGGTTGCTTTCTACTCATGTTAGTGTCCGTAGTGGTGATTGATGCATTGCCGTGCTGTTAGTTCTCCTTGTAGGGAGAATGTTTGCTAAGGGGACCATTGTAGCCGTGCGTACACCGCTTAGGTATCGGAAGTACACTTAGATTTTGCGCTTCTCACCATGCTTTGTATTTATAATGCAATAAGTATTGGTGATTGCCGGTTGCCGCACCGTTAGTTCCCCCCCACCAACTCCAAGTATATTTGTATATTCTTTCTCGTTCATTTATCTCTTTCCCCGCACTCTTAGCTTGAACATAAAAACCCCCCAAAAGGAGCCGGCCTTCTCCGGAGATTGGCACGGAAGGCATCTCTTCCTTCCGGCCTTTCATGCTGGTGGGCGAATCTGGGCGCATTAACCCAAAATCCTTTCCTCATGGCAGATTCGTAACCAACAGTTCTGGCACGCCCGGTGGGTCACGGGTCCCACATTTGACGAGAGGTTTTCTCGATCGCCTCCACCGGCGCTGACAGTGGTTTCTGAGCACTTGGTGAGACAAGGAAGTTTCTCACCCCCGACAGAATTGAAGCACCGGTGTTCGCTTCATTGCTGTTCCAAATCTGAACACCTGGCGACTCTGCACGAACAAATCCTCTGAGTCCGAAAGACCGGTCCCAGCACCTTCATGCACACAAGAAGGTGGCAAGCAAGGGATCCTAGAAGCCCGCCCGACTTTTACGAACCGGGCATCAACGCTAGAGGCGAAGTTCCCAGGCTAGCCGATCCGCGAGCTCGTGTGGACGAAGCCGAGGTTGAAATCCAAGAAGAAGCCGAAGCCGAAGTCGGCGGAGCTGAGTACGAAATAGAAGAGGCCGAGGAAGAAGAAGATCCTGCATCCTCGGAAAGTACCGACACTGAGTACACAACCGACGGAGGAGAAGAAGAAGAAATGGCTGCTCAACAACAGAATGACGATGATCTCTTCCCGGCGGTGGACTCTACGGGGCCCTTGGCCTCGGTCGGACAGCAAGCCGTGCCCCCGCTCGCTTTAAAGTCTATTCCCACATACGACGGCTACGGTAAGACGGCGTACGAGCACATCCAGGACATCCTTGCCCTGGCCGCATTGCATACTATTACCGATGAGAGTGTGAAGACCCGTCTCACCGGCCCTTTCCCCGAGGGGAAAGCTTCTCTACCGGTGGAGATCGCCGCCGTAGGGATCCATCACAGTGGTGGCCCCGCCTGCCGTAAGGCTCGTGAAAGGATGCAACGAGTCCGCTGACCCTACTTCTCTACTGCATCAGTTCCAAGCTATCCAGAGACATCCTCAAGAGGAGGTGTCTGATTTTAACATCAGGTTTGCGAGATCCTAGAAACGGGTACCTCGCGAACTTCGGCCTTCAACCGGCATGGCCGCTCACTACTATCTGAGGTCTTTCAACTCGTACATATGCCTGCTGCGAAGATCGCCGGAATAGATGAGTTTCCTGCGCTGTACGAGGCTGCCCAGCAAGTCGAAGCTGATATTATTTCCATCGGCAGACTCCCGTCCAGGGTGCAGGAACCCATTCATCCCGACTTCCCTAGATCCCAGTATCCTCCTGCTTTTGGCGGTGCGCCGTCCACATCAGGGCAGCAACCCCAGCAACAGTGGAATCCAGCCGACGGTCGTAACTCCTTACGGCCCGCCTCAATTACATTACCCTCACCCGCCTCCTCCCCGCTCCGCATTTTCCAACACTTCCCGCTCCCCGCAAGACGCACCTTATTCTAACCCTCCTCCATTAGCCGCATTGCCTCCACCGGCACAGTTGCCGCCTCCTGACAGTAGCATTCAGAACACGATTCTCCAGGAGGTGCGGGCTTTGGCCTCAGGATATCATGCCATGTCCAATGACATGACCGCTCTGAAGAAGAAGCAGGCCCAGATGGACCTTGCTCCTAGGAGGCCATATGCGCCACCCGCGCTGACGAAAGACAAAGCCCCAGAACACCAGCCGCAGAGGCGTCCGCCTCCGAGAAATGCTGCTATAGAAGACCCGCCTGGTCCTCCCGACCAGGTTAACTGGTGCACTACGTGCAATGACCCGCATTCGGAGGAAGACTGCACTTTGCACCAGCACTACATCCAGACCTTGGCGGCAGCGCCATAGAGGACGATGAACTGTACATGATCCTGGACGGCGAAGCCAACTTTGCCCTCCCAGAAGAGAATCTAGTGCCGCCCGCCAAGGAAGAAAAGAAAGCCGCAGATGCGGCCAAGCCTTTGCAAGTCTACGCAAGAAGAGAAAAGCCGCAGCCCGATGGGCTGCCACCGTACAAGCGGCTGTGGCCCTACACAGCCCAGGAGAAGGCATCCAAAGATAAAGCTCCAGCCAAGCCTTCTCCAGCAAAGGCTGCCCCTGTTCCAGCCAAACCTCCAGCAAGAGCCCCAACTCCGGCTAAAGCTCCTGACTCTCACCCTCCACCGAAACCAAAGAACAAGCCCAAGAGAAGTCAAGTACCCGCCTCCGACCAAGAGACAACGAGTTGAGGCTACCCAGCAAGACCGGACGAAGTATGAGCCGGCAAAACAAGGTAAGGAGCTAGTACCTCGGGCTACAAGATTGTAGACGAGTTGAAAAGAACTCCCGCTAGAATCAGCATGTATGATGCTCTTCTGCTCCCAGGCCAGGTAGATCTGTTGCAAGAATCACTAAAGAACATGACGAGCGGCAAGCAGATGCAACCCGCTGTCCTGGTTCAACCTTTGACAGTCTCAGCCACCGGAAAGAACAGCACCGCCACCCTTTTATCTCGTCTTTACGGATGCAAGGGCACATAGTTCACAACCGCATGGTGGATTCTCGGTGCTTCCTCGACCGTGATGCCGAAGGCCGTCTCGCGATGAGATCGGGATGGAATACACACGAAGCAGCCAAGGCGTGCCGCAATTAGACGGCACCCCTGTCAAGACAGTTGGTGTCATAAAGGACATCCCTATCCGACTGCACAAGGCCCTCGACATCGTGGTCATCCAAGAGGTCGTGGTTGTTGACCTGGAACCTTACTTCGGCATGTGTCTCTCTCGGGAGTTCACTGCGAAGTTGGGCGGGTACCGGTCTCTAGACTACTCACACATGGAAGTGCCCTTCAAAGGAAGGAGACTGAAAATTTTCAATGAGAAGCCTTCCACCTTCCTAGTAGAGAAGATACCCGGAGGAGAGATGGACTGTATGGTCCAGTTGTCAGAGGAGGAGCTAGTGACAATAGAGCTGACTGAGCAAGCCTTCGAAGTGCTACAGCTTGAAGATGAGTTCTCGTTATGGGACTTCAATGCCGTAATTGGGACAGAGCAGGGCTGTTACTCCATTGTACAGCCCGAAAGGCTTGACATGTCAGCTGCGAAAGAAGTAGGACCTGCACCCGAGAAGCTGTGGAAGCTTTTCTTTGACGGCGCGCGATGCAAGAATGGCGCCGGTGCAGGAGTGCTGCTGGTTTCTCCAACCGGAATCCAGAAGGACTATACCTACAAAGTTGGCCTGGAGCTGCACTAACAACTCGGCAGAATACGAAGCCCTGTGCTTGGGTTTGCGAAAGGCGGAGAGGCTCGGAATCAAACACCCGCAGATTTTCGGAGATTCAGAGCTGGTGTGTCACCAAGTTACGAAGAAGTGCGCATCCAAACAACACTATCTTAGAGCGTACCGCAACCGGGTGTGGGACCTGATGGAGTCATTCGACTCATTGAATGTCAAGGCAATATCGCGTGAGAAAAACAAGCACGCTGATATTCTGGCGTCTGTTGGAGCCGTGCACGTTCCGGCCGACGACGTTGTCCGTAAACCGAAGCCGGTTCGCACTATCTACGTGCCTTCCGTGCTCGATAAGGACACCCACTGGCAAGTGTTCGGCTGTGACGAGGAGATCGTCACATTCCTGGTTAACGAAGTGTGTGTAATCGAAGGTAGAGACCCTGATGACGAGCAATATGAGGGGTTGATACAGTTAAGGAATAATCATGTCCCAAAAGGACTGATTACATTAGAGAGTCTCTTTGATCGTAATGACAGAGCAATATCTCACAGGATCAAAGTAGACCCGAGGCAGTATGCTGACCTGGAACTTGAACCTGGTAAAACTATCAAGGTCGGAACAGATCGCACGTCGGAGGAACTTGAGCAGCATCAGATCACTGTGCCAGGAGTTCCCCGACATCGTGGCCTGGTGCTACGAGGATTTGAAGGGGTATGACAGAACTGTCATCCAGCATACCATTGAGCTAGAGGATGGCGCCAAGCCATTCCGACAAAAGCAGAGGGCCGTGAATCCGAAGATTGAGGCCATGATGAAGGCCGAGCTCTTGAAGATGCTGGAGGCCAAGATCATCTACCCCATCAAACATTCATCCTGGGTCGCGAATTTGGTGCCCGTGAGGAAAAAGAATGGCGACATTCGTCTCTGTGTCGACTTCGTAAACCTAAATCAAGCTTCCCTCAGGGACCACTATCCGCTTCCCCAAATCGACCAGATTCTACATATCGTTGCTGGAGCCCGGAGATTTTCACTTTTAGATGGATTTTCCGGCTACAACCAGATTTGGGTCAAAGACGAGGACCAAAGATAAGACGGCGTTTACCACCAAGTGGGGGACGTTCGCCTATCGCCGCATGCCGTTTGGCTTATCCAATGCCGGTGCCACATTCCAAAGGGCCATGGACCTGGCCTTCCGAGAGCTGCTCAATAAGATTATTGTCATCTACCTTGATGACATGACTGTTTTCTCTCACCAACGAGGGGATCATGTCTCGCACCTACGGCAAATATTTGAGAGGTGTCGAGAGTTCGGCATTTCTATAAACCCGAAGAAGTCTGTCTTCGCGGTAAAGGAAGGAAAGCTGCTGGGACATGTCATCTCCGAGGAAGGCCTCGCCATTGACCCTGACAGAGCATAAGCCCTCGTTCGCTTGCCAGCCCCCATCGACAAAAAGGGCTGCAGTCCTTCTTCGGTCAGATTAACTTCGTGCGGAAGTTCATTCCGGACTTCGCACAGGTGATCAAGCCTATGGCCGAACTGCTGAAAAAAGATACAAATTATGAATGGACTGATGAGAGAGAGCAAGCCTTCGAGGAAATCAAGGCTCGAATTGCGCAAGCTCCGGGTTGACAAACCCGGACTACTCCAAGGACTTCATCCCGTATGCAGTGGGAGAACCCGAAAGTTACGCCGCAGTCCCGACTCCGAAGGGAGACGATGGTGAGGAGCGCCCCATAGCGTTCCCCGAGCCAAGTGATTCTCGCCGCATGAAGAAAAGTACAATTTTATAGAGCGGCAGTGTTCACGCTGTTATGAAATCCCTTCGGAAGTTCGTGCACTTTGTCTCCCGTAGCAAAACGACTGTCTTTGTGATTCACCCGGACGTTCGAAGCTTCATCTTACAAGGAGAACCGGGTCACAAGAGAGCGGGATGGATAGCAAAAATCCAGGAGTTCGACATCGAAGTGCGGCCCACCAAGCTTATCAGGGGCCGAGCCTTGTGTCAGGAATTGGCCCGAAGCGCTGTAGCCGGCATCTCCGCCTGTAAGTGGGAGGACACAACGACACGCATCTACCTAGCCAACTCCTTATCGGAGGGGGAGTGATTGGGACAGATGAACCGGTGAGATTTTTCTCGCACCGGAAGATGTCCCGATCACCCGAACGCCTCACAACGAAGGAGATTTCGGCTAGGTGCACTTAAGTACACTCTTCGCCCCGAGGGGCTTTACTTCAAAAACATCGACGGCATCCCGTTGCGGTGCGTCGTAAAATCTGACCAGCCTAGGGTCCTCGGAGATTTTCATTCCGGGATGCCTGGGGGTCACCATTCTTCAAGGCCAACGGCCTTAAAAATAATCAGAGCTGGGTACTATTGGCCCACTCTATTTGCGGACGCTCATGCGGTCTGCTCTAAATGTGATCAATGCCAAAGGTTTGCTGGCGTAAACATGAAAGCACCCCCGCCCCTTCAACCGATTCAAAGCCGAGACTCCGTTCCAAACAATGGGGTCTAGACTTCATTGGGGTGATTTCGCCTAATTCCTCTGCCGGACACAAGTTTATTCTTACAGCCACCGATTATTTCACACGGTGGGCAGAGGCAATCCCGACCAAGAACGCAGACCAAGAAACGGTCATTAGGTTCATTGAGAGCCTGATTACCCGCTTCGGGGTTCCAGAGTCAATTGTGACAGAACAACGGTCCGGGATTCGCAGGCGCCGTACTCACGGAGTACACTCGGGCACTTGGCATCTATCACAAGATGTCTTCTAATTACTACCCGCAGGGGAATGGCCTTGCCGAGTCTACTAACAAGAACCTCCTGAAGATCATCCGGAGGACCATTGACGGAAACAAGCGGACTTGGCACCTACTCCCGAACCGGGCGCCGTGGGCGGACAGAGTTGCGTTCAAGAAATCCATCAGAACATCCCCCTATGCGCTCGTCTATGGCAAAGAGGCTGTCATGCCATCACACATTGAGATCCCTGCCCTATGGATGTTGGACGAAGACAGAAGCAGCGGAGACCCGGTGGACGACAGACCGTGCCAACTCCCCGCAGCTTGGAAGAAGACAGAGAAAGTGCATACCAGGCCTTCACTGATCATATTGCTGCCACTCAAGGCTGGTTTGCCAAAGGCACCACTGCCCGAGTTTTCGAAATCGGGGACCTGGTGCCGAAGTGGGACTCATATAAGGCAAAGCCGGGCAATCACGGGAAGTTTGATGCCCTCTCGGGAGGGCCCTTATCGGATTGCCCGGTGAACCAGCTTTAATGCCTATGTACTTCGGGATATGGAGGGTCGCCTCCGCCTATCCCCGTTAACGGGTTCCACTTAAAAATTTACCGCTGCTGAAGGTGCCCGAGTGGCCCTTCTTTGTAAAAATTTCCCTTATGCATTTTCGTTTCCCAGCATGTACAGTTTCCAGCTTTCAGCTTTTAATTGTTATTTTTTATTTTTTGAGCTTAAACTACGGCATGGGAGAGAAAGACAGACTTCGCAGTGAGTCACTGCCGCCCTCGGAGGGGCGAAGTTCGGCGCTGCTTGGTTAAGGAGAAAGAAAGAAAAGGCGAAAAATGTCTAAGTGTTGGCCGAGCCCGACTTCGCAGCGAAGTCGGGCTGCGCGCCACCAAATGCGAAGCTTGAACGAAGATAAGACTGCAAAGCACAAAGGAGAACGGACTGCGCCCAACTTTGGGCGAAGTCCGACTTCGCACGCGAAGTCCGACTTCGCCGGCTTGCGTGCGAAGTTCGAATTGCGCACAACCTCCGCGCGAGTGCAACTCCGAGTTCGCACTTCGCCCGAACTTCGGGCGAAGTCCGAACCCGCTTCAATGTTCACGCTGCGCAGCTCGTACAGTTCGGTCTAAAGGAGCAGTAAAATGCTAAGTGTTCGCCTCCTCCGAAGGTTGCAAAGGAACCGGACTGCGCTCAACCCTTGTGCGCAGAAAGAAGAAAAGAAAAGGGAACAGTTTCAATGCGCACTTCGCGCGAAGTTCGAAATTCGCCCGACTTCGGCGAGTCGGATCGCGCCCAACTTCGGGCGAAGTCCGACTGCGCCTCGTTTTCTGGGCCAGTTTGGGGCAATGGTTTAAAAAATGAATAAAAAATTCAAAAAGTTCTAAGCTGGGCCCAAGGCGCATTGTAACCGTTCTAAAGTGGGTTTCCGCACCAATGGTTCTTTCTTGAGCAGTGTGCCCGGATTGCAGCAGTGACATCAGCCATGGCGCAACGTCCAAGACAAAATTAATGATTGCACATTCCTCAAGGAAAAGTGCAATAAAAAGAACATGGCACGTCTGCCAAGGTACCTTTTTCCAAGCATTCTCCTGTGCAGCCACCCAAGAAACTTAACTCCAACTGACCTACCCCCTCCTGCGCGGCATTAATGACGTATCATTGTCTAGAAAAAGGGGTCAGATGCATTCAAACATGCCAGACTGCGCAGATTATTCCTTAAACTGTGCAGATTATTCCTGTGACAGCGAAATCTTCTGCAGACGCCCTGAACTTGTAATTATTGCTGATTCGGAGAGATGGACAGAGGAAAGATGCCAATGTCAGCGCAATCCAACGAAGGGAGCGAGCACAAGGATTTACCACGGCCGGGTGTTTTCAGAAGTGAAACACCGCCAGAGCCAAAGTCAAAGTCCCGGTCTAAAAAAGTACAGCATGGGCAAGCCCCACCACCTCCGTTAAATTACTTGGCGGGATACGTGGACGGCTCGTTTTCTATGAGCCTGACTAAGCTGCGGACAAATGTGGAGAGCTAGGCTGACAAGGTTTCGCCCTCTCACCATTTCGGAGCGGCGTACAAGTCCAACCTTTTCAGATTCTTGTGCCCTCCCGTCCATCAATGCCCGGAGTTGGTAGACATCATTGTCGACACTACGCACCGGCTACTCCGGCAGATTTGCAGCTCCAGCGGTAAACCCTTGTTCACGCTGCGCAGGAGATCGTCCAGCCAGCTTTCGCCCCAGGGTTGGAGTATGACTCCAGCACAATTGTCAGGAAGATAAATCGGGCGAGCAAGCGGGACGTTTCACGCAAACAAAACGGATGAGGGATTTCCTCAATTCGTAGCCGAACGCCCCTCTTGCACCGGACAAGGCCAACCGGCCCCATGCCCTTGGCAAGGTTTCAGAGCAAATATTTATACACCATTCTGGCATGGATCCTCGGCTGCGACTCTGATGAGCCGGTACACCAGCATCAGCCTAGCGCCGTGGAATGTCTCCTGTGTGGAGAATCCTACGAACCGACAGCGCAGAAAAGTGGAAAGCGTCCCATCTTTTTCGACTGGGCAGACTGGCTGGCATACGCCATCCACTCCAGCCTAGTCAAGATCCAGAAGAAGCAGTCCACCGATTTTCGTTTCAGCCTCGTTCTAGCCTGGCTTTGTTTGTACCATTTGCACTCCCCGATGCCGATCCCGAACCTGAAGAAGGTCAACGAGAAGGGAGAGCCACAGCCCGTCTATAATTGGACGGATGACCTATACCGGAAAGGGTCCTACTACAAGTTCAACTTCAACTTTCCGGGATTCGTCATGTCAGTCTTCAGCGAAAGCGAAATCCCCCGCCCCCCGAGAGAAATGACGAGCGCTTTGCTGAATCAGAAGCTCGGGGACGTTTTCAGACTGACGCAGGGAATTGTGGTCAGAATCTACGGATTCAAGGGCAAACCCCATTTGCTGCCCTACTGGTGCTCGGAGCATCTGTTCGGGATGGAGGTTGCCCGGCAGATGGACTATGTTGAAGAGGAGTTCGGCCTAGGAAAGAAGAGAGGACAGATTTTTCAATATCCTCTTTCCTGGGCAAACGTTGAGATTTTTGAGGTAGGACAACATGTCTACCTCGAGCAAGAGTTTTCCCGGATTGGCCTGGTTTCTGCTGCCGCAGCACTGGAAGTACGACCCGCACGGGATAAGGGGAAAGTTCACACATCTCGCCCCGGGCGGATATAACCGAAGATAGATGCGATGTGGTCCATGTGGACCTTGACTGGGAAATTGAATTGATGGAAGCTTCTCCTCCCTGGCAGGATTTTTACTGCGAGGAGGTGACATATGACCCCAAGCGAAACCCGGACCACCACTTCTCATCTCCAGTGGTTCAAAAATTCCTATCCAAGATAGCTGGCCTTAACTGGTCAAAAGAAAAGATTACCGAATGCTGGAAGATGAGATGCCGCACGTAGACGACAAATCCACCAGAAGAAACCTGGCCGTAGATGACGACTTTTCGGTTCTCTATGACCAACATCATGACAGCTGGCGGCCGTTCGCATATCAAGGTTACGTTCCCCGAGGTCCCTTTGAGGATTATAAAGGAGGGTCTTCCTCCCAACAGTTGTACACTTCGGCAACTGCCAGCGTGGGCCCAACAGACATCCAGGTCGATCCAATGCAGCCCGTGGCTTCCAAGGCGGCGCCTGAGAAGGCGAAGAAATTAGTCAAGGCAACGCCCGAGGCGATCCCTCAGGCACAAAAGACGCCAGCGCCGCCAGAGGGCAGACCGGTTGCGGCACCTTCTGCAAGTCAAACCCCGGTACAAGTTTACCGTGGGAGCATCGCCGTCGTCGCACCTCGCTTCATCTCCTTCCCCGGATCCGACCACTGTTCCATAAGAGAAGAAAAGGAAGAGAGTTGAGAAAATCAGGCGACCTAGCCTCGACAAGGTAGCAAGCAGCCGCAGCAGAGCCGCAACCGCGTTCAACCGCTCCAGGGACAGTTTCTTTGGACAGTCCCAAGCCAACCGCCGAAATCAGAAGCGCAGACATCCACCCATCGGCTCAGGCGGAGCCCGCAGGTACGTTTGCTGCCCCTGTCTCTTTGGTCTCATCCAGTCCCTACTCCCACTCCATCTCCCGCTCAATCCGAGCAAGTCATGGCCGCATCTTCCTCCCCGTCTCCACGCCCTTCTAGCGGCCCCCATTCTTTTGATCAGTTTGCTCGTAACCCCAACGTTTCCCTATCTCTGAGTCAAACTCCAAACCCTTCGCCTGAAGTTAGTGCTGAAGCCTTGCATTCACCGTCACACCCACCGCCTCAGCCGCTTCAAACCCTTTCCGCGTCAGCCGCTCCCATCTCCACTTCCCGGTCGCCCCTAGAAGCGGCCGATCCTTCCGAGGTCCATCCGGTTCCTCCTGATCCCATTCCCGCAGGAGAGACGTCTCAACAGAACCCTAGGTTGGGGGA
Organism: Wollemia nobilis; assembly: GCA_028583015.1. Classification (NCBI taxonomy): domain Eukaryota; kingdom Viridiplantae; phylum Streptophyta; class Pinopsida; order Araucariales; family Araucariaceae; genus Wollemia; species Wollemia nobilis. The sequence continues at coordinate 392,633 of JAQPPZ010014268.1, forward strand.
ACCAGATTTCATGGACGACCTCCGTAATACGTACGACTTGCCCCCGGCAACAAGAGCCGTAGAGTACTCTATCTCTTTCCTCCGTAACCTAAAGCGGAGGAGACCTGAAGAGATAGCCGCCCCGGTGAAGCGCACCAAGTATAATTTCGAGAGGAGAGTGCTTACGACAGAGAAGATAATCCCAAAAGTGAAGAAGCCTCTCCGGGAAATGACCAGGGCGGACTACGAGCTCCAGACAAAGGAGAAGAGCTTTGATGATATTGACAAGCGATACGAGATTCAGGGAATCATTCGTAAAGTTGACAATCTCCTTGTCAAGAGTCTGGAGGAGCAGGAAGAGCTTTTCGGGTTGCAGGATAAGACAAGACAGCTTGAAGAGGACCTGTCCAGGTCCACTGAGCAGCTGGAAGCGGCGCGGCAAGAAATAGATGAACTTAAAGCCCACCTGGCCGCTTCCCAGCAACAAGCCGCAACCGAAAAGCAAGCAGCCTTGGAGCAGATTTCCCAGCTCCAAGAGTCTTTGAAACAAGCGCAGTTGCAATCTGCAGAGAGAGCATCTCAAGCGACGGTCTTTTCGAAGAAGAAAGTTAAGGAGATGCGGGCTGGTTTGCCGCGGGGATGCAAGCCCCACACCTATAAGGCGATGTCGCTCCGGATTTCGCATCCGTAATTCAAGAAGTTTCTCGCCTAGTGGAAAGCCCCGTGGTAGAGGAGGCCGAACGCCAGGCGAAGCAATGGCTGGACCTGGCAATTAATCTTCAGGAGCGCGAGCGCGATGGCCTCCAATCCTCCCCCATGTCCTCATTCGCCGCAGAATGGGCAGATGCAAGGGTAACCTTGCATAAATATTTCAAAAAATTAGAAGAGGTGAGAGTTGCCAGACGAATGTTAGACGCATTCGAACATGAAAGAGACATTTGTATGGCTCCCTTTCGCGCTCTTTTTGAACTAGGGTGCCCAGGTTTTGTTGAGAATGGCGAGCTTCTCACCCTAGATCAGGTGAAAAAGAATTGGCAGTCCTTTGAAGCGCATACGCCTGAAATTGATAGCCGGACCGAGCCAATTCAGAAAGTCGAGTCACTCAGATGGTGTCCAAATGTTGCAAGATCAGCTCCTACTTCCAGGAGCTAGGAAAAAGATACTACACCATCGACCTGCACGCGGTCTCCGCTTTCCACGCAGCATTAGAAGAAGTTGCCGACCGCCGGCCATTCGAGCGTAGGCCCGGGGCCAAGCCCGTGCCGCATACGACTCGCATCTCGCGAGGCGTAGCTAAAGCCGGAGAGCCTTCGGAAGGTGATTCCGAGGGGGCAACCGACAAAAGTGAATCAAGAACAGCTTGCCGCGAGGAGAACAGACTAGAGCAAGCAAAAGGCAGGGGAAGCAAGTTCCTCCGCACCCAATGGATGAAGGCATGGATTCTTTGCGCCGAGGCGAGCTCGACACCCCGCGAGCCGCCGTAAATGTTGTCACATTTTGCACGGGGTGCAATGTTTTCAATTTTGTAACAATGTTGCTCTTCTTTTTCCCTCTTCCTCTATTTTCCTTCCCTCTCTCTCTCTCCCTTCCTTCTTTCTTTCCCACATTCTCTTTCTTCCCCCTTTCTTGGAGCCCCTCGCTTGAATTTTAAACTTTCCAAGCAAGTTACCCGAAAAATGGCTAAGTGTTGGTGCGAAGTTCGCACTTCGCCCGCTTTGGTGCGAAGTGCGCACTTCGCCCAGCTTTGGTGCGAAGTCCGCACTTCGCCCCTCTTCTGGGCGCACCTTGTAACTGGCAGGTTGGCAGGCTGACAAAAGAGTGATTAATGCTGGAGCAAAGTCCGTACGGCGGCAGATACCAGATTTCACCTGTGCGCAGTCCGACTTCGCAGCGAAGTCGGAGTGCGCCCTTGACAGGTGCGCAGTAGGGGAACAACTCGGAAATACTCCTAAGGCATGGAGGCCTTCCCGACTGCGCTGTTTTCTGCCCGCGCAACCCGAGACGCTCTGATCCCAAGCGAAGTTGGACAACCTGCCTTTCAAGGCCGACACGTGTCAAACAAAGATCATCCATCATCCGACAAGTGTCCAGCCTTCGGGATTTGAGCCAAGACGTGCCGAGCAAAAGGACGAGCATGGGCTGCACTCCCCGTGCCGTGAACCTCATTTAAAGCCGATTAGAGGTTCTACCCGCTCCAGCCTACCCGCATACCCGCCGAGAAGAAGTTCTCGCCCAACACACCGCCACGTAGCCGTCCAGCCTTCCAGAAGACCATGCCGCGGGTACATCCGGTCCGACAAAAGGTCAGCATTTGCAGCCTCCTTCGCCGCTTTTGTCGCCTTATGTTTGATTGGGACCTTGTGCCCATTAATGTAACGGGAGGGACTCGGGCTATAAAAACCCACCATGAATTCATTGTAAAGGGTGGAAGGGGAATGTCTGTTAGGGAACCAATGTAACCGTGCTTCTGCTTATAAATATAATTTGTATGCCTGGTTCTCGTTCTCGCCGCTTTTATTTCTTTATGTTTATGCTTTACGCTTCCCAGTGTCATGGCTCGTTGATTCGTTTCAGCATTTGGTGATCGGGGGCCTTTAGCATTGTTTGTGTACTTTTAAATTTCATATAATAGATGTGGTAGCAGCTCCATCAGTTGTGTGTTACGTTGCTGTCCGTAGTGGTGATTGATGCGTTGTCGTGCTGTTAGTTCTCCTTGTAGGGAGAATGTTTGCTAGGGGACCATTGTAGCTGTGCGGTTAAAATCTCTGCATGACACATATACCTGGCTCTGATATCTCTAGGTTGCTTTCTACTCATGTTAGTGTCCGTAGTGGTGATTGATGCATTGTCGTGCTGTTAGTTCTCCTTGTAGGGAGAATGTTTGCTAGGGGACCATTGTAGCTGTGCGTACACTGCTTAGGTATCGGAAGTACACTTAGATTTTGCAGTTCTCAGTCATGCTTTGTATTTATAATGCAGTAAGTATTGGTGATTGCTGGTTGCCGTACTGTTAGTTCCCCCCCCACCAACTCCAAGTATATTTGTATATTCTTTCTGTTCATTTATCTCTTTCCTGCACTCTTAGCTTGAACATAAAACCCCCCCAAAAGGAGCCGGCCTTCTCCGGAGATTGGCACGGAAGGCATCTCTTCCTTCCGGCCTTTCATGCTGGTGGGCGAATCTGGGCGCATTAACCCAAAATCCTTTCCTCATGGCAGATTCGTAACCAACAAGACTAAGAGACCAAAAGGTTCAAGACAAGATTTCTTCAAAGGACGTTGTTTTTCATGTAATCGGTTTGGTCACAAGGCCATGCATTACAGGACTCATGGAAAGGAGTATGGCGTCACTAGAAGGAATGTCAACTCTTTCAAAGATGGATATGTCTTCCAAGGGTATTGCTACTCTTGAAATCGCTTTGGTCATAAAGCGATACACTGCAAGGTTCATGACAAAAATGAGTATGGCTTCACCAGGAAGAACTTCAAGACATTTGCACCTTCCAAGAACTACAACATTAAGTGTTACTAGTGTAATAATATTTGGCATAAGGCCAAGTGGTGTAGAACAGAGTTTCCTGAACTTCCAGAGACAAGCAAGAACAGGGACACTCAAAAGGATCAAAAGGGCATGTTGAAAAGGAAGTTTGACAAAGAAAAAGAGCATTGCATGCTGGGAGTAGAGATACTCCCACCCCAAAATTAATCACCTCAAGGAGAGGAGGCGGGGAGGGAGCTGAGCTAAGATTCTTATATTTAGCACCAAAGGAGATGTCAAAGGGGGAGAGATTTCAGTAAGGGGGAGAGCATTCAGTCAGGAGGAGCAGTTTCTCAGGGGGAGCAGATTTGGAATCCAGTAGTTGGAAAAAGGAATTTTTAAAAAAGGGTTGTCATCAATGATAAAGGGGGAGATTGTTGGAAATTTTGAGTATATTGTTGTCATTGATGTCAAAGATTTGATGGCATAAGTTGATGACATTGATTGTCATTTATGTCAAGGAAAATAAAGGTTAAATGGTTTTACCATGGTGGCAGTTGCAAAAGAAAAAGGCAGATGTTTTATGGTGGCAAAGACCTTATCCAAAGAAAAGGCCCAAAGGAGAAAGAGAAATTATAATATTTAAATTTATGAAGATTTAAATAATTATAATAATTAAAAATTAAAAGGGCCCAAAGGTTAAAATATAAATTATAATATTTAAATCTACTTTAGATTTAAATTATTATAATAATTTTAAAAGGTTTAAATGGGTGTCAAAGTTGAAAATTTAAAATACCTCCCCAAGCGCCAATGTGAAGGATCATTAAGGGCAAATGCATATTTATAACCTAAACTTTATTGCAAAGTTTGGTGTGAATATTATGATGCAAATATTCTGTGTAATGCATTTGAGAAATCCATTGTAAATCGTGTGCTCTTCGTTCGTGGTCACGTGGGAGAAAGAGCACAAGGGCAGCGCCTTTTTGGAGATCGAGTTTGGGATAAGACATGGTGGCAGCAAAAATAAATCCCATCTGGGCAGCTAGCCCAAACAGCGTGTCCCTTGGCGCTACGACGTAGCAGCAGGGAGGTCTTGGGTTCAAGACGCAACGGAAGCAGAGAGTTAAGGTTTTGTTGGAAAGCGTTTTGCACCGATGACAGAGGATAAAGGAGAGTGTGTGTGGTTTTGGTTTCGTGTGAGCGCCTAGCCCACGCGGTGGCCTAGCCAAAGCTAGGGCGCAGGCTAGCAAGCAGCGTCGATTCGAATCGCGGCAGCGACAGCAAGGGGGCAATAATTTTGTTGGATTAATTATTTGCTAAGGCTAAGGTATGCTTGCTTAGGGAGTCATAAGGTGATTATTTTATTATTTTTGGTTTTTGAATTAAAAAGGACTATGTGGAGTAATTAAGGATTGTTTGAATTAATAAGGAGTTTTGCCTAGTGTTGTGTGTGGTGTATTAAGTGAATAAGAACAAACATCTTGCCTGTAATTGCCCTGAGACTATCCAAAAGGAGCCCATCCCATCGGAGGCTAATGGCAATGATGACAAGATGCTTGAGAAGAAGGCAAAAGCTCAACCCACAACCTCGAGCCCACCAAAAGAGGGTTTTGAAGCACCTAAGAGGAAGAAGCAAAAGAAGAAGGCGGCACAATCAAACCAAACAAAAGAGAGAAACCTAAACAGTATGAAATTCTTAATACCCAAATGGATATGAAGAATGAGATAACTATAACGAGGGAACCCCAAGGGGCAAATCTGCCCTCCAAAAATGTAGTAGTCCAGCAGAGGATAACTCAACCAACATTGGAGACCAATATCCAACCAATCTCAAACCATATTGCCATAACAACTTTAGAGAACCTCAATCTAGATATGGTCATGGTTGATAGGGATGTCTCAATGAAAGACAAAGATAAAGATAGAGGTAAGCCTGCTCTTGGAATTCAGCAAGCAGAGAAAAGATTAAAAAACACCCAAGCCAAGAGTGTACGAAGAAAATCAAACCACGAACAACAGGCAATGGAGGGTGACAAGCTAGTAAACCAGGGGAGCGTAAAGCAAATTGATACTTACTAGGTTTCAAGTTGCCAATGATTGTACAATCATGGGATGTTAATGGCTCAAACAGCAAGTCTCATCAAATTGTTGTTCACCATTTTATTGAAAGTCATTATTCAAATTTCATTCTCCTTGAAGAGACGAAATCTTCAATTAAAGTGATGGATAGAATAGCCAAGAAAATATGGATAAAAGCAAAGCATATGGTAGTTGCATCCCAGGGTGCTTCAAGGGGTATAGTGACTTTGTGGAACCCTCTAAATTGGACAGCAATTGATCATGTTGGAGGAAGGGGGGTTCTCACATCTCTCTTCAAGAGTAAAAGTTCAAGAGAATTTTTGTTGATTTCAAAATTCTACAGTTTAAAAAATTTGGGGGAGCAACACCTCCAATGGGCAATTTTACAAGAAAGTAGGATAGGGAAGGAAGAGGTGAATTGGATAGTGGTTGGCAATTTCAATGATAAGCTTGCAGCTAGGGGTCAAGAAGGGGGCATCCCAAAATTATTAGTATGCCATAAAATATATTACACAAATGTAAATTGCATAGAATTTTAAAAATTTAAATTTAAAATGAAAGATAAGATCGAAATAAGAAAACCACATAAAGAGACACCAATATTACGTGGAAATCTTGTGAAGGGAAAAACCACGGCCAAAATCGTATCTCCACTTTGTATTCTCTTCAGCAAAATATACAAGTATTTTCTTCATAGTTGGCTCATTTTCTCAACACAAGAATTCCTATGGAAGAATGAACAACAATTAACAACTTCTCACCAACTTACTACAACCATGGTTGAGAAAATCAGGAAAAAATTGGTAGAATCGCGATTTTTTGCCGATTTTCTGCCATGCCGATGCAATTGGCAAAGAATAGGTGAGTTGGCAATTCTTTGCCAACATTTTCCAAAAAACCGTCAAAAAAATCTTAGGCTAGGCCAATTTAGGGTTTTTTTTATGCAAGCCCATTTTTTAGCTGTTAATGTTTGAACTTAGAAGTTTAAAGTTAAACCCTAAAACCAAAGGTTTAGGGTTTTTTTTTCCTCCAATTTTTAAGTAAATATTATTGTCTGATAATTATGTATGCATACCCATTTTTCAGTTGTTGATGTTTGAAACTTTGAACTTTGAAGTTTAAACCCTAAACCCTAGTCTAGGCCCTAGGGTTTTGGGTTTATGGTTTTTTTTTCCTGTTCTTTTTAAGTAAATATTGTTGTCTGATAATTATGTATGCAAGCCAATTTTTCAGTTGTCAATGTTTCAATTTTAAACCCTAAACCCTAGCCTTTTGGTTTAGGGTTTAGGTTTATTTCCTTTTTTTCAAGTGATTGTAACTTTGTTGTTACTTGTTTCCATTTGCAGGCATATAAAAAATGAAACCCTTTTCTTCTCCTTCTTAAGCAATACAAGATGTGTTGTGTCATTTTCATGTGTACTTAAAGCTTGAGCCTTGTATGATGTCTTGACATGAATTATTGCCTTTTATTGCAATATTTGAATTGCATAATGTTAATTCATTGTAATATGCATGATAAAAAAAACAATTTCAATGAAAATTTTGTTTTCTTTGGGTTTCCTTTTGCCTGTTCTTTCCCCAATTTTATGCCAATTCCCAATTTTTGTCAATTCAATCATTTGTTTCCAATTTTCTCAACTATGATTACAACAAATCAGAAATAAGGAGTTTAGCCCAAATATATAATTTGGGCTATCCTCCTATCGGAAGATAGTTGTGGAGGAAAAACTCCACAACATGGAGTGTATGAGACAAGTGTCTCATGAAACTCCACCTCTATGCCACCACTCAATGTTGAGGCCACATGTCCTCATCCAAACCTTTGTGTGTGCCACCACACCTATGCCACATGCCATTCACATGCCACCACACTCAAGTTTCATGCCATGTCAGCTTTGACCTTGAGTTGAATAAAATATATTTATTTTATTCATATACCTTAATATATATTAGTCTAACCTAGGTATATTAAATATAAATTAAATACCTATCTATTTAATTTATATTAAATCCTAGATACCTAATTTTATTATTCACCTTTATACTTAGGTGAATTTACAATATAATCCCAAAATTGGATTATTTGTTCCAACACTCCCCCTTAATCTAATTTTGGGGTTATAATACAATTTTACAAAACGTGAAGTTCCAAAGAACCAATTTACAAAGGAGCATACGTTTTGGCAAAGACTTCTTCAAAAATGCATAGTAGAGACTCTAAGTTGTGTGGCAATAGGCAAGGCACCATCTATCAACATGGATCTACAAAGGAAAAACATGACATAGAGTCAGTAATCATATATATAAAATATGGTACGTAAATAAGGTTTCCATACACAGGGAAAACATCAATAATAAATGGCATATATATGTTCCATCAACATTGAAAACATAACATTCATCAACATTGATAAACAAGTGGCATACATATTCCATCAACATGGAAAAATAACATCCATCAACATTGATAAACAAGTGGCATACATATTCCATCAACATGATAAATATAGCATCCATCAACATGGATAAACTAATGTCATATATATATATATATAATATGGCATGTAAATAATATTTCCATCAACATGGAAAACATCAATAATAAGTGATATATATATATATATTCCATCAACATGGATAAATAAATGGCACGCACACATATTCCATCAACATGGAAAAAAGATAACATCCATCAACATGGAATTCACAAAACCTTAAAAAACACTTAAAAGAATTGACATCACACAATATTATGCATTACTCCCCCTTGAGGGCAATTCTTTTAGGCCTAGTTTACTTCTAAAGTAAGAAAATTTAGATTCTACTAATGGTTTTGTGAAAATATCATAAATGTAATCATTTGTTTGGCAATTTATGAGTTTAATTGTCCCATCTAATATTTTCTCCCTAATGAAGTGTGTTTGAATCTCAATATGTTTTGTCCTTAAATATTAAACCCAATTTATGTTAAACCCAATTTATGTTAGTAGTATTTTTCGCCAAATGGCTTTTTGACATGTTAAAGTAGCACTTTTATACTCAGCGTCTGTTGAGGAGAGTGCTATGGTTGGTTGTTTCTTACTACACCAAGAGATCACACCCGATCCTAAGGAGAAACAATATCCACTTAATGGATTTTCTTTCAACATTATCCATAGCTTAGTCACTATCACAATAACCAAACAAATTTACATGAGAATTACTTAAATATTACAAAGCTAAATTAGGAGTTCCACTTAGATATTTAAGTATTCTATAAACAACATTAATATGAATATCATAAGGCTTATGCATAAATCTAGCCATTACATTAACAACATAAGCAATATCAGGCCTAAAAATAGTAAGATAGAGTAAACTACCTATAAGTTGTCTATATTGAGTTTTATCTACAAGCTTAGAATCTTTATTAATTTCAAATTTGCTAGAAACCATAGGAGTAGAAACACATTTGCAATTTTTCATTTTAAACCTTTGCAAGATTTCTAATATATACTTAGATTGAGAAATCATAATCTTATGGGATTATTGGTAGATTTGCAAGCCTAAATAGTAATGCAATAAACCCATGTCAGTCATTTCAAAACTACTTAGTAATTGTTTTTTGTATATTTCAATCATGCATTCATTATTTCCTATTAAAAGTAAATCATCTACATATAAAACAATGATAGTAATGCTATTATTTTTCTTAGAAATACAAATCCAGATCAAAATAACACTGATTAAAACTAATTGAAGAAAAATAGTTGGAAACCTTATCATACCAAGCGTTTGGAGCTTGCTTAAGTCCATATAAGGATTTTTCTTCAATGTACAAACATAATTTGGTTTTTCTAGGTTATCAAAGCCTTGAGGTTGCTCCATATAAATCTCAACATCTAAGTTGTCATTAAGAAATGCACTTTTTACATCTAATTGATACATTTTCTAATTGAAAGTAGCAGCTAATGTTATTATTAATTTAATTGTAGGCATTTTAGCAACCAAAGCAAAATTTTCCTCATAATCTACTCCATACTTTTGTGAGAAACCTTTTGCTACTAATCTAGCCTTATGTTTGTCAACTTCTCCTAAAGAATTTAACTAGTCTAAATACCCATTTACAACCTATTACATTTCTCTTAGAAGGCCTTGGGACTAAATCCCAAGTATCATTTTTGATAAGGTAATTGAATTCTTGTTTCATAGCTTTGATCCAATTTAGATCATTTTTAGCTTGACTATAAGTTTGAGGTTCATCCAAATTTTTTATTTTAGCCATTAAGGTTATATTTGATATTTGGCTTCTAGTTCTATATATGTACATTTCACCAAATGGAGAGTTTTTTGTTGTTTGCTATAACATTTTGGTCTTAATTTTCTAATATCATTTGAATTATTAGGATGTGCATATGCAATGCACCCAATCATTCTCAAATGCTTAATTGATGGTTTCCTTTGAAACCAAGCCTCAAATGGAGTGACTATTTAGTGCCTTAGTGGCACACCTATTAAGCAAATATACAGAAGTAAGAACACATTCAAGCCATAAGAAATTAGGTAATTTTGGAGGAAAGTCCTTGCCATATTTGTAATGGACCTATTTTTCCTCTCAGCAACCCCATTTTGTTGGGGTGAATATGGGCATGTGAATTGTCTTGAAATGCCCATTTCAAGACAATAAGAGTTAAACTCATTACTCACATATTCTCCTCCATTATCAATCCTTAAGACTTTTATGGAGGAAGAGGTTTCATTTTCAACAAGTGCCTTAAAAATTTTGAAATATTCAAATACTTGAAACTTGTTTTTCAAAAAGTAAATCCAAGTGTACCTTGAAAAATCACCAATAAAAGTTAAATAATATAAACATCCATTTAATGATTTAACTTGAAATGGACCCATAAGGTCAAAATAGACTAATTACAATTTATAAGAAGATTTAAAAGAAGTTTTACCAAACTTAGTCTTAGGTTGCTTGGATAAAATGCAAGCCTCAAAAAGTCCTCCATCAGCTTCAATTTTAAGAAGACCAATCACCATGTTTTTGTTAAACATATCAATCATACTTCTATAGTTTAGATGTCATAATCTATTATGCCACAATTTAGAATTATTGTCAATGTACATGGCAAGACAATGCTTACCTGAAATTTGATGTGGAGAGAATACATACAAGTTGTTGGAAAGCACATTTTTTTCAAAAATCTCTCCCCTATTGTTTTTTATAATGCACCTATTGTCATAAAATTGAATGCTTACTCCTTGAGAAGCTAATTGCTTTAGAGAAAGTAGGTTATTTATAAAATTAGGAATAAACAAAACATCATTAAATGCTTCTTTACCTAACTTAACATTGTCAATTCCATCTACAACAATTTTGGAATTGTCTCCAATAGTAACTACATTATTGTAATATAAGTTAACCAAATAAAAGATGACTTAGAATTAGACATATGATTAGTGCGCCCTGAATCAATAATCTAAGAATTATGGTCTATTTTATCAGGATAGAAGTCAATGCATGAACTAAAACAACATTATTAGTTTGTTTACCTCTCATCTTACTTTTTATGTTTTTGGAGGTTGCCTTCTTATAACAATCATTTTCTTTGTGACCAAAAAATGTCACAGAAGTTACAATTACCATTAAATTTAGGATCATTACTCTTTAAAAGAAATCACACTCTTCACTAAGTGGCCTTGACTAATGAGCCACTAGTGATTATAATGATAATGTAAAAATCTCTCCTTAGTACAATGTCTTTATGTCAAGTTACAATACAATAAAAATGCCCTTTCAATTACAACCAAAGTCCCTATTTGCAATAAATACAAGGAAGAATTTGTTAAAGACTACTTAATACAAATGACAAGTGACAAAGGTCTTTTGAGAATAAAATTTATGCAAAGGATGTGTTTTTTTTAAAGATAGATATGAAATTTAAATGCACACAAAGTACCCTTAAACGAATGCCAAAAAAAACAAAGACCCTTAGAGCTAAGATTTATAAAATTACACATAATTTTAATGAGAATTATGTGAATAAATGGCCTTTAAAAAAATTATCTTTTAAGCAAAAAAAAATACAATAAAACAATGAAAGTAAATCTACTACCCAAAAACAGTCTAAATAACAAATCTGAAATAAATAAGTCTGAAGACAATAGATCTGGGCTATGATAGAGTGCTATGAATTTTTTTTTTTTTTATGTTTTTGCAAATCTTTTATTATTGTTTTTTTTTCTTTTAAAAAAAAACTTGAAATAAAATTAAAAACAACAAAGAAGTATTTTGGCATAAATTTTATACCAAATTGGACCGTATAGGTCCCTACAGGTCTGTACACAAGTTGTATGGCCTAAGGATTTGTGCCAAAAACGAAAGTTGTTGAAATGTTTTTTTCAAATTTTTGTTGGATAGATTCTCGATGAGGTCATTCAAGATCTGCAATTAGTTTTTCAAAACAACGAGTATGAAAAAAGATAAAATTAAAAAAAACAAGTGGGGTTTTAAAGGGCTGAATCACGTTTTTGCTCCTAACTTTCGAAATCTGCCATTAAAACCTGCAAAACCAGACTCAAAAGAACAGCATGGAGGAGACAATGTTAGGAGAAAGAAAATTCGAAAAAAGTTGAAGATTTAATTTTTTTGAGCAAAAAAAAGACAATCTGGCCGTCATCACTTTTTGGAAAATTTGACCCCTTAAATGTTAAAATTTGGAAAAAAAAATTCCGACTTTTGTTTTTGGTACAAATCCCTAGGCCATACAACTTGTGGACGGACCTATACGGTCCAGTTTGGTATAAAATTTTTGCCAAAAAAATTTTTTGTTGTTTTTTATTTTTTTCCAAGTTGTTTTTCAAAAATTAAAAAAATAATGAAAATTTTGCAAAAAACATTATTGAAAAAATAAAAATAAAAAATCCACAACACTTTGTCGTGGCCCAGATTTGTTGTCTATAAACTTATTCACTTCATATTTGTTTTTTAGATTGTTTTTGTATAGTAGATTTACTTTCATTCTTTGGTGGTATTTTTTTATGCTTAAAAGACAATTTTTTAAGGCCATTTATTCACATAAATTCTCATTAAAATTGTGTGTAATTTTATAAATTTTAAATCTAAGGGAGGGTCTTTTTTGCATTTGTTTAAGGGTACTTTGTGTGCATTTAAATTTCACATTTTTTTTTACATAATAATAAAAAACACATACCCTTTGCATAAATTTTATTCTCAAAAGATCTTTGTTACTTGTCATTTGTATTAAGTGGAGTCTTTAACAATTCTCCCTTGTATTTATTGCAAGTAGTGCCCTTGGTTGTGATTGAAAGGGTTTATTTATTGTATTGTAACTTGACATAAAGGCATTGTACTAAGGGGGATTTTTACATTATCATTATAATCACTAGTGGCTCATTAGTCAAGGCCACTTAGTGAGGAGTGGGATTTCTTTTAAAGAGTAATGATCCTAAATTTAATGGTAATTGTAACTTCTGTGACATTTTTTTATCACAAAGAAAATGATTGTTATAAGAATAAGATAGCCTCCAAAAACATAAAAAGCAAGATGGGAGGTAAACAAACTAATAATGTTGCTTTAGTTCATGCATTGACTTCTATTCCTGATAAAATAGACCATAATTCTTGGATTATTGATTTAAGATGCACTAATCATATGTCTAATTCTAAGTCATCTTTTACTTCATTAAACTTAGATTACAATGTAGTTACTATTGGAGACAATTCTAAAGTTGTAGATGGAATTGGCAATGTTAAGATAGGTAAAGAAGTATATAATGACATTTTGTTTGTTTCTAAACTTGCAAATAACCTACTTTCTCTAAAGCAATTAGCTTCTCAAGGAAGAAGCATTCAATTTTATGACAATAGGTGCATCATAAAAACAATATGGGAGAGATTGTTGGAGAAAGTGTACTTTCCAACAACTTGTATGTATTCTCTCCACATCAAATTTCAGGTAAGCATTGTCTCTGTCTTGGTATGTATGTTGACAATAATTCTAAATTGTGGCATAATAGATTAGGACGTCTAAACTATAGAAGTATGATTGATATTTTTAACAAAAACATGGTAATTGGTCTTCTTAAAATTGAAGCTGATGAAGGACTTTGTGAGGACTTTGTGAGGCTTGCATTTTACCTAGGACTAAGTTTGGTGAAACTTCTAAATTTTCTGATAGATTGCAATTAGTCCATTCTAACCTTATGTGTCCAATTGAAAAACAAGTCTCAAGTATTTGAATATTTCAAATTTTTTAAGGCACTTGTGGAAATGAAACCTCTTGAAAAACAAGTCTCAAGTATTTGAATATTTCAAATTTTTTAAGGCACTTGTGGAAATGAAACCTCTTCCTCCATAAAAGTCTTAAAGGACTGATAATGGAGAAGAGTATGATTGATATTTTTAACAAAAACATGGTAATTGGTCTTCTTAAAATTGAAGTTGATGGAGGACTTTGTGAGACTTGCATTTTACCTAGGACTAAGTTTGGTGAAACTTCTTCTAAATCTTCTGATAGATTGCAATTAGTTCATTCTAACCTTATGGGTCCATTTGAAAAACAAGTCTCAAGTATTTGAATATTTCAAATTTTTTAAGGCACTTGTGGAAATGAAACCTCTTCCTCCATAAAAGTCTTAAAGGACTGATAATGTAGGAGAGTATGTAAGTATTGAGTTTAACTCTTATTGCCTTGAAATGGGCATTTCAAGACAATTCACATGCCTATATTCACCCCAACAAAATGGGGTTGCTGAGAGTAAAAACAGGTCCATTACAAAAACGGCAAGGACTTTACTCCAAAAAATTACCTAATTTCTTATGGGTTGAATGTTGTTTTACTTCTGTATATTTGCTTAATAGGTGTGCCACTAAGGCACTAAATAGAGTCACTCCATTTGAGGCTTGGTTTCAAAGGAAACCATCAATTAAGCATTTGAGAGTAATTGGGTGCATTGCTTATGCACATCATAATAATTCAAATAATATTAGAAAATTAGATGATAGATCTTTGAAATGTGTGTTAGTAGGTTGTAAAAATCAGTCCAAAGGATACAGATTATATAACCCTAATAGTAGGACTATCTTTGTGAATAGGGATGTCACATTTGATGAGTCTAATTTATATAAATCTAGTTCTTTTAGCATTGATGAAAATTCTCGCTTAGAAAATCGAACTAAAAAGAAAAAAATGGTTAGAGCAAACAACCAAAAAATCTCTATTTGGTGAAATGTACAAATATAGAACTAGAAGCCAAACATCAAGTATAACCTTAATGGCTAAAATTCAAAATTTGAATGAACCTCAAACCTATAATCAAGTTAAAAATGATCCAAATTGGATCAAAGCTATAGAATAAGAATTCAATTCTCTTATCAAAAGTGATACTTAGGATTAGTCCCAAGGCCTTCTAAGAGAAATGTAATAGGTTGTAAATGGGTATTTAGACTTAAGTTAAATTCTTAGGAGAAGTTAACAAACATAAGGCTAGATTAGTAGCAAAAGGTTTCTCACAAAAGTATGGAGTAGATTATGAGGAAATTTTTTCTCTAGTTGCTAAAATGCCTACAATTAGATTAAAAATAGCATTAGCTACTACTTTTAATTGGAAAATGTATCAATTAGATATAAAGAGTGCATTTCTTAATGGTAACTTAGATGTTGAGATTTATATGGAGCAACCTCAAAGCTTTGATAACCTAAAAAAGCCAAATTGTGTTTGTATTAAAAAAGCAAATCCTTATATGGACTTAAGCAAGCTCCAAAAGCTTGGTATGATAAGGTTTCCAACTATTTTTCTTCAATTGGTTTTAATCAGTGTTATTTTGATCTAGATTTGTATATTTCTAGGAAAAATAATAGCATTACTATCATTGTTTTATATGTAGATGATTTACTTTTAACAAGAAACAATGAATGCATGATTGAAATATATAAAAAAGCAATTACTAAATAGATTTGAAATGACTAACATGGGTTTATTGCATTATTATTTTGGCTTGCACATCTACCAACAATCCTGTAAGATTAAGATTTTTCAATCTAAGTATATATTAGAAATTTTGCAAGGGTTTAAAATGAAAAATTGCAAATGTGTTTCTACTCCTATGGTTTCTAACAAATTTGAAATTTATAAAGATTTCAAAACTTGCAGATAAAACTCAATATAGGCAACTTATAAGTAGTTTACTATATCTTATTGTTTCTAGGTCTAATATTGCTTATGTTGTTAATGTAATGGCTAGATTTATGCACAAGTTGTATGATATTCATCTCAATGTTCTTTATAAAACTTATATATCTAAGTGGAACTCCTAATTTAGCTTTGGAATATTTAAGTAATTATTATGTAAATTTGTTTGGTTATTGTGATAGTGACTATGTTATGGATAATGTTGAAAGAAAATCCACAAATGCATATTGTTTCTCCTTGGGATCAGGTGCATTCTCTTGGTGTAGTAAAAAACAACCAACCATAGCACTTTCCTCAACTAAATATGAGTATAGAAGTGCTACTCTAGCATGTCAAGAAGCCAATTGGCTTCAAAGACTGCTAATATAAATTGGGTTTAACAACAATAAATCTATCACAATATTTTCTAATAACCAATCTTCAATAGCTTTAGCAAAGAATCATGTTATGCATCAAAGAACAAAACACATTGAGATTCAAGCACACTTCATTAGGGAGAAAGTATTAGATGGGACAATTAAACTCATATATTGCCCCACAAATGAGAACATTTCTTACTTTATAAGTAAACTAGGCCTAAAAGAATTGCTCTCAAGGGGGAGTATTGCATAATATTATGTGATGTCAATTATTTTGAGTGTTTTTTTAAGGTTTTGTGAATTCCATGTTGATGGATGTTATTTTTTCTATGCTGATGGAATATGTATCCACTTGTTTTTCTATGTTGATGGATGTTATGTTTTCTATGTTGATGGAATATATATGTCACTTATTATTTATGTTTTCCATGTTGATGGAATATATGTCACTTATTATTTATGTTTTCCATGTTGATGGAATATATATATATATATATATACCACTTATTATTGATGTTTTCCATGTTGATGAAAACCTTATTTACATGTCATATTTTATATATATGACATTTATTTATCCATGTTGATGGATGTTATTTTTATTGTGTTGATGGAATATGTATGCCACTTGTTTAACCATGTTGATAGATGTTATTTTTCCATGTTGATGGAATATGTATGCCACTTGTTTATCCATATTGATGGATGCTATTTTTTTATGTTGATGGAATATGTATGCCACTTGTTTATCCATGTTGATGGATGTTATGTTTTCCATGTTGATGGAATATATATATG
Organism: Wollemia nobilis; assembly: GCA_028583015.1. NCBI lineage: Eukaryota > Viridiplantae > Streptophyta > Pinopsida > Araucariales > Araucariaceae > Wollemia > Wollemia nobilis. The sequence goes on from JAQPPZ010014268.1 coordinate 409,528, forward strand.
CCACTTATTATTGATGTTTTTCATGTTGATGAAAACCTTATTTACATGTCATATTTTATATATATGACATTTATTTATCCATGTTGATGAATGTTATTTTTTTCATGTTGATGGAATATGTATGCCACTTGTTTATCCATGTTGATGGATGTTATTTTTCCATGTTGATGGAATATGTATGCCACTTGTTTATCCATGTTGATGGATGTTATGTTTTCCATGATGGATGCTATTTTCCATCATGGAAAACATAACATCCATTATTATTGATGTTTTCCATGTTGATGAAAACCTTATTTACATGCCATATTTTATATATATGATTAGTGACTCTGTCATGTTTTTCTTTTGTAGATCCATGTTGATGGATGGTGCCTTGCCTATTGCCACATAGCTTGGAATCTCTAATATGCCATTGTTGAAGAAGTCTTTGCCAAAACGTATGCTCCTTCGTAAATTGGTTCTTTGGAACCTCACCTCTTGCAAAATTGTAGTATAACCCCAAGATTAGATTAAAGGGGAGTGTTGAAACAAATAATCTAATTTTGGGATTATATTGTAAATTCACCCAAGTATAAAGGTGAATAATAAAATTAGGCATCTAGGCTTAAATATAAATTAAATAGATAAGTATTTAATTTATATTTAATATACCTAGGTTAGACTAATATATATTAAGGTATAAGGTATATGAATAACAATAAATATTTTTTTCAACTCAAGGTCAAAGGTGACATGGCATGAGACTTGAGTGTGGTGGCATGTGTGGGGCACATAATGGCATGTGGCATGAGTGGTGGCATGTGGCATAGGTGTGGTGGCATGTGACTTGAGTGTGGTGGCACACACAAAGGTTTGGATGAGGACATGTGGCCTCAACATTGAGTGGTGGCATAGAGGTGGAGTTGCATGAGACACTTGTCTCATACACTCCATGTGAAGTTTTTCCTCCACGACTATTTTCCAATAGGAGGATAGCCCAAATTATATATTTGGGCTAAACTCCTTACTTTTGTTTAGTGGTGATGAGTTGTGAGAAGTTGTTGTTAATCATTGTTCATTCTTTTGTAGGAATTCTTGTGTTGAGAAAAAGGACCAACTATGAGGAAAATACTTGTATACTTTGCTAAAGAGAATACAAAGTGGAGATACAATTTTTGGCTGTGGTTTTTTCCTTCACAAGGTTTCCACGTAATATTAGTGTCTCTTTATGTGGTTTGCTTATTTAGATCTTATCTTTCATCTTAAATTTTATTTTTTTAAATTCTATGTCAAATGTGTGAGGCCTTCTCATACTTGGACAAACAAACAAGAAGGGTTGGCAAACAAGAAGGTAACGTTGGATAGATTCTTGGAGTCCAAAGAGGCTTTTCTATGTTGGTCACTCAGGCTAGAAATCCTCAATCATACAAAATCATATCACTTTCCAATTCTCTTGGAATGGGATATGGGCCATAAATCTTTCTCTAGACCATTTTGGTTTGAGAATTTCTGGCTAGAAAAGGAGGAGATTAGGGATTAAATCCCAATTTGTTGGGAGGAGGGGCACCCTGCCCATGGGACAACATTGTTTGGAGTCTTTAAACAACTCCAACATGTCAAAGTCCAACTCAAAATCTAGAAAAGAAACAATAAACAAACTTTCAACTTCAGAGGGTTTTGTTGGCTGCTAGGATGGAGGAGCTGGCCACACTCTTTCGATCTGAAACAAGCACAAAAGACTTGAAATAGAAATATGATCTGGTCAAAAAAGAGTTAGAGTACAGACAAACAAGAGGAGATCTATTGGAAACAAAGAACTAAAACTTCTTGGCTACTAGAGGGGGACCGAAACACTAAGTTCTTCCACCGCTCAGCCTTGGCAAGAAGACACTCCAACACACTACATAGCCTAAAAGACCTTCATGGTAATGTGATGGACACTATCCCAGGTATGCAACAAGCTGCAAATATCTATTTTGAAAATATTTTCTCTACTTCTGCCCATCCTAATCTTGTAGCGCAACAAGAGATACTTAATTGTATCCCAGAGATTATAACAACCGAACAAAACCAGACCCTCTTTAAACTATGGATCTCAAGAAGGTGTCGGACATAGTTTTCAACATGAAAATCGAAAAGTCCCTAGGCCCTAATGGGTTCCCGATTGAATTTTTCCAGGCTTTTTGGGACGACATAGGGGAGGATGTAACCGGCACAGTAGAGGAATCTTGTGCAAACAAAAGCATGTTATGGGCTATAAACCGTACTTTTCTTGCTTTGATTCCTAAAGTGGGAGAGGTTTCCAATATTGGAGACTTTCACCCGATTGCACTTTGCAATATAGTCTACAAGATCATTACTGTTGGTTACGAATCTTCCATGAGGAAAGGATTTTGGGTTAATGCGCCCAGATTCGCCCACCAGCATGAAAGGCCGGAAGGAAGAGATGCCTTCCGTGCCAATCTCCGGAGAAGGCCGGCTCCTTGGGGGGGTTTTATGGTTTAAGCTAAGAGTGCAGGAAAGAGATAAAGGAACGGAAAGAATTTACAAATGAGATTGGAGTTTGGTGGGGGGAACTAACAGTACGGAAACACATTAATCACCATTGCTTACTGCATCATAAATACAAAGCATGACAAAGAACTGCAAAACCTAAGTGTACTTTCTGTACTAAGCAATATACGCACAGCTACAATGGTCCCCTAGCAAACATTCTCCCTACAAGGAGAACTAACAGCACGGCAATGCATCAATCACCACTACGTACGGAAACTCAAAACAAAAAGCAACTAAGAGATGTCAGAGCCAGGTATATGTGTCATGCAGAGAATTTATACGCACAGCTACAATGGTCCCCTAGCAAACATCCTCCCTACAAGGAGAACTAACAGCACGGCAACGCATCAATCACCACTACGGACAGCAACGTAACACACAACTGATGGAACTGCTACCACATCTATTATATAAAGTTCAAAAGTGCTTGACCACCAAATGCTGAAATGAATCAACAAGCCATGGCACAAACAATGCTAAAGGCGCCTGATCACCAAATGCTGAAACGAATCAACGAGCCGTGACACAGGGAAGCGTAAAGCATAAGCATAAAGAAATAAAAGCAGCAGAACAGAACCAGGCATACAAATTATATTTATAAGCAGAAGCACGGTTACAACGGTTCCCTAACAGACATTCCCCTTCCACCCTTTACAATGAAATCATGGTGGGTTTATATAGCCCGAGTCCCTCCCGTTACATTAATGGGCACAAAAGTCCCAGTCAAACAATAGCTGACAAAAGCGGCGAAAGAGCTGCAAATGCTGACCTTTTGTCGGACCGGACTGTACCCGCAGCATGGTCTTCCTGGAAGCTGGACAGCTAGGTGGCGGTGTGTTGGGCAAAACTTCTTCTTAGCAGGAATGCGGGTAGCTGGAGCGGGTAGAACCTCCAATCGGCTTTAAATGAGGTCACTGGCATAGGTAATGCAACCCATGCTCGTCCTTTTGCTCGGCACATCTTGGCTCAAATCCCGAAGCTGGACACTTGTCAGATGATGGATGATGTTGTTTGACACGTGTCTGCCTTGAAAGGCAGTTTATCCAACTTCGCCCGGGATCAGAGCACCATCGGGTTGCGCAGGGCAAAACAATGCGATCGAGAAGGCCTTCATGCCTTGGGGTGTATTTCCGAGTTTGTTTCCCATCGCGCACTGTCAAGGCGCACTCCGACTTCGTCGCGAAGTCGGATCGCGCACAGTGAAAGCCGATCTCTCGCCGCCGTACGGACTTCGCTCCAGCACTTAGTCGTTTTTCTGCCAACCTGCCAGCCTGCCACAAGGTGCGCCCAAAAAGAGGGGCGAAGTTGGACTTCGCACCAAAACTGGGCGAAGTGCGAACTTCGCACCAAAACTGGGCGAAGTGCGCACTTCGCCCCAACACTTAGCCATTTTACAAGGCAACTGCTGTCAACTCTGAAATTCAACTGAGGGGCTCCAAGAAAGGGGGGGAAAGAGAGAATGTAGGAAAAAGAGAGAAAAGGAGAGAGGAAGAAAGGGAAAGAGAGGAAGAGGGGAAAGAAAGAGCAGCACTGCTACAAAACTGAAAACATTGCACCCCGTGCAAAATGTGGCAACAATTACCAAACTGATGGTAGAAAGGCTCGAGAAGGTATTGGATAGTATTATCTCTTCGAAGCAAAGAGGATTTGTGGAGGGTCAAAAAATTCTGGATGGAGTGATCTTGGCACAAGAAGCAATTCACACAATGCATCAAAAAGGTCGAAGAGGCATGTTTATCAAATTAGACATGTCTAAGGGCGATGATAGAGTCCCTTGGCAGTTTCTGGATCGAACGTTACAGAACTTTGGTTTTTCTCAGGGCTAGAGAGAGTGGATCATGAGTTGTGTCTCTTCGGCCTCCTTCTCAGTCCTCATCAATGGTATTCGCTCGGCCCCTTTCAGGCCTCTAGAGGAATTTGGCAAGGAGATCATATATCCCCATACCTCTATTATTCTTGTTGAAGGATTGGGCAAATTTATTTGAAGGAACAAGCAACAAGGAGTAATCTCAGGAGTGCAAGTGGGAGTGGTGAATCTAACCCATTTAGAATTTGTGGATGACACAGGATTGCTTGGAGAGGCTAATGTCAGGGAGGCAAGAGCGCTCAAAGTTGCCTTAAATACATATCTGGAAGCCACAGGATAGGAAGTGAATGCAGCCAAGTCCAAGGTAGTGTTCTTTAATCCTGAAAGGGCGATCCAAGATCATATTCTAAACATCTTAAGCTTCTCTCAGGACTCCATCCCATTGAACTACCTAGGGTTCCCACTCCACTAGAAGAAGTTGAAGGTGGCGGAATGGAAAACACTGGTAGACCAAATTGGTACGAAGATAAATCATTAGACACACTGTTGGCTTTCTTTTGGAGGAAGAGTGACTCTTCTTCAATCAATGGTTCAAGCAATGTCAGTTTACAAGTTCTTTATAGTTGCTACTCTGAGTGGAATCCTGAAGGAGTTGGACTCGCTCATGCAAAAATGCCTTTAGGATGGCCCAAGGATGGGTAAGAGATGAGCTATAGTAAGTTGGGACAAAAATTGCTAGCCTAAAACAAGCGGAGGACTAAGAATTCGAAAAGTAGCATTGAATAACCAAGCTCTAGTAGGCAAGCTCTATTGGAGATGGATCTCCAATCAGGAAGCATTGTTTAGCAAAGTCATTACTAGTAAGTACTTGGGTAACATTTCCCATGAGGAAGCAGGTGACATCCCTATGGGTGGCCAAGGTTCTATTGTTTGGAAAGTGCTGATATGACGAGAGAAAGTGGTAAAACCAAAACTATTTTGGAAAGTGGGTAGAGGGGATAAAGCAAATTTTTGGACCGATTCTTGGGACCAATACTCCTTAATTTCAGAATTTCCAAAGCTGCAACCCCTCCAACAAAGCCTTGAGGCTAGATGTTGGATTAAGACAACATGTTATCCACATACAAGGCAGATTAGGACCTTCTCTCTTATGCAACTAAAGCGATGGGAAGAGTAGCCATTCCCAATCTCCTTGAATTTGGTGTCGCTATTAGAGAGGATATTAAAGCAACGCCACCTTACAGGAGAGGAGGAAGAGTACAAGATAGCTTGGGGTTCTAGGAATTCAGGCAGCTATACAGTTCAGGAAGGTTATAATGAATTGCTCCCTCCCCCATCAGTGGTGTTAGATGTTCCATGAGATAGAGTATGGTTGGCATAGGACTAGCCAAAATTAATTTCATTGCCTAGCAAGTTATGCATTGAAGCTTCCTCACCTATGATAACTTATAGAAGAGAGGATTTCATGGCCCCTCTAAATGTATAATGTGCAATACCTAGGAGGAGACAATAGATCATTTGCTCTTTCAATGTGACTTTTGCCTTGGAGTTGTGGAGTTGATGGGTTGATCTCTTCAAGGCCTGTCTCAACCAGCAGTTAACACTTACTAATATATAGGAGGTCTGGAATTCAAAAATAAATCAGTTCAGTTGGGTTGGTCTTTGGTTCCGAGCTTTATTTGGTGGCACATATGGTTTGAAAGAAACGCCAGAATTTTTGGAGAGAAATACACTTTGATAGAGCTTGTTTGACAAAAAATATTAAACAAGGTTACAGAAACAGTAAAATTTCATGTGGAGGAGCAGAAAAAACAGGAGGGAGGGAACACTGCCTAGAGGCATACTCATGGGGCTTGGCAACCCCCACCCCTAGGTCAGGAAAAAATCAACACGAACGGAGCAACCAAGGATAAATCAAGGGCAACGGGCATTGGTTTCCTCAGAAAAGACTAAATGGAGAAAGTCCTTCATTGGGAATTGGAAGGCCTAGGAGTAGCAACAAGTAATGAAGCAGAGGCTTTGGCAATTAGACAAGGCTCTCTCAATGCTTGGGAGAATGGAGTTCAAAAGATCATAGTGGAGTCTAACTCACAAATTTTGGTGGGGTCGCTAGATGAGATTAGGAATTTCAAACCAAGTGCATGGCGGATCAAGAACATAGTGAGTCAAATCAAAGCCATCTAGAAACAATTTGAGGATGCCATCCCGGTTCATGTAGGCAGAGGGAAGAATATTGTGGTTGACTTATTGGCTAAAACAGGAAGTGTGCATCTTGCAAGTTACTTGTTAAAATCTGACCAAAATAGGGAAATTGTCAATTGGATGGAGGTGAACCAACAGGTTATTACTAGCCAACACGGACTTAGGTAATGGAGTGTGTAGGCCAGGGTAGATGATTATGATGATGAGCCTCTGGTACGACATCATATTGTTGCTCGTAGCACTCCTAGTCCCAATTTGGTGTAGCCCCTCAAGTCATGGCAAGAGAGAGAAGTTAATTCGGGCTCTCTAGAATAGTATTAACCAAAACTGTAATCACGATAGGTGTTTCTGCTCTTTGGGTTGCACTAAGAAATTTGTGGTCCAAGAAGACGTTAGAGTTAGTTTTATCAGGACCCACGTGTTGTAGGTGAGTTGGAGAGGGTAGGGCAATCCTCCAAGGGAGATCCTTGGTTCGAATCTCTACCCTACCAAACGCACATTGGGTACCCAACATCCAGTTGATAATGCTAGTGCGGTCAGGGCCAGGCACGACTCTCGAGTGTTTTGACGGTGTAGAACCCCCTGGTCGTGGTTTCTCAGACCAAGGCGGCCCCGCAAGGGGTTTTTCGCTAAATTCAAAAAAAAAGAGTTAGTTTTATTAGGATCTTGGGGTTGGCCAAAAGTGGTAGGCCAATTATTGTAACTTTGGACCTGTCTTCTTAATAAGATTTTTACCTTTTTCAAAAAAAAATCAATGGGGCTAGAGCTGCGAGACTGTGCATACCCCATAAAGCAGCTACTAAGGGATGGATTTTTGCACATACGAACAGGCATTCAAGAACAACCATGTCTATCGCCCAAGAGGTCTAGATAGTCATGCATTTCTAGATTCCTCTCTGCATCCTCCACTCACTATGCAGCTCTTCCAAACAATGGATCTTCTATGACAGTTCGAACCCTCATTGTGCCTTGTATTCTATATGTATTATATGTGTCCCCCGTGATGCTACGTACACAAAGACGTTCAACCTGTTTTCAGTCAGAGTTTGTGCTTTTGTACAAGTCCTATACTTTGTATTCTTGTGTTCTACGGAGAATTATCTATGTATTCACCAAGGCTATTGTAATCACGTGTACTATTTGAGTCCCGTTGAGCTACTTTGGTCACCCATGGACATTGATAAACGGTCTTTCTTTTCTTTCTTTCTTCTTTCTCAACTACTAAGTGGACCCAACATCAACTAAGTTGCTCCTTCTATACCATAAAGTCCAAGTCTCCAAAGAATTTGACCCGAAGACAACATTACAAAATAGGAAGGAGCTTTAAGACAAAATAACTCAATACATGACAGTAAAATATGTTAAAGTACAAGAATATCCGCCCCTTTGTAAAGCATTGCCCCTAAAGCTAAAGGCCCCCACCATAATGACATGTCTAGTTAAATTTTATTAGCATGATAAAATCAAAATAAAGTATATAGACACAATAAATGTCAAAAATAACAAATATATTATCTCAATAAAAAAGAAAACAGACCTTCCATTCTGAAAATTGTGTAAAATTGCCACATACTATCATTTAGTCATCCAGATGGCCTCTCCAACATTTCACAGGTCAAAAATCCATTAAAAGAGAAATGTTCAATTATTCTTTCAATTAACTTGTAGAGTGGTTGTAGAGTCATGAAAATTCAACCAAAAATGCTCTAACAATAAATATCCACTCTTACATAAATATAGTACAACTAAAGAGAACAAGATTTGAATCCCAAATCCTTCCAAAACACATTAGCCATACTACTTACACAACAGTAAAATTCTCTTTAAGGGCATGCAACCAGAAAATGGACTCTTTTTTAAATTTTCCAGCTAAGTAACTAATTGTAATGTTGGGTGTGTATATACTTGGGAACAAACCAAGTAGTGGCCCTTTCATTCACCTTGCCCCTTTCCCTTCTTTTCCATTTGGGATCTCCCTTCCCCATGGTCATGGCCATTGATGCCAAACTCTTTTGGAAATGTGTTAAAAAAGTGATTATAGATATTGACAAAGCATGAGAGTTTTCACCCCAAGGATTCATAATTTTCTTGCCTTCTACTCTACTAAGACTATCTCTTTTCCTTCCGAGTTCAAAATGGTAGCTCAACTCTCCATGCTACTGAATTTTATTATTTTCTTCTTCCGCTTGCGCCTCTTGCTCATTCTTCATTAGTGACAACTGGAATCATTGGCTCCTGGTCATCACACAATGCAAGAATCCACCTCCAATTCTTGTATGAGATTCACTTTGATGCTTTTCTCGGCTCAAGAATTCCCTCTCTATCACCCATTCTCAGAAAGTGAACTTTGAAAGAACAGCTTCAGCTCTTCAGTCCTTTTTGCTTTTTGACACCTGCAATCTCTTCTACCACAAAATTTTGATGCCATCTCTAGCATGTGTTCATGGAAACTTCATCCATAGCAAGAACAATCACACACAAACAAAAGAAATACGAGAGCATCCACACACCCAAGAGATTAGTTGTACTTGGAAATCAAAATAATCATGAACTAGCATCACTGCTATTCAAAAGGTCCTATATATAATTTCACTTCAAATTGGGATGGTCCAACACAGTATAATTATTGATTTCTGGTCATGGGGTAGCACCTTGGTCATCTCAATATTTGGAGTCAGCATCACATGTGAACTCAACTTCAACTTTTAAAGCAAACTCCAAGTAACTCTCAACTCATGCATATGGCACCAACTCAGTTATGGTGCCAATTTCCTTCTAACAGTCGAAGCATTTATTGTTTCATCTTCGTCATCCCACGCTCTTTTCTGTTATAAATGTCTACAATAAATATTTGTAATGTATACTCTAAATAAACTAGTGTGTATTTCTAGGAGAGAGATTTTTGCTTAATCTCAATCTCTTCTCGTAGGTTTTGCCATGCATAGTGATTTAGATTAATACGGATGCCATTCTTAATTCTTATGGGTATGTTGCTCTCTATTTGTGTACAGATTCATGCCTATATTTGCATTGTGGTTGCTATTTGAGAAAATAAATATAATACATGCTTCAACTTATAACTATTAGGAATTATTACATCATAGTCCATGTGAAAATGAGTGTGGTATAACCACCCATCACAAGGACTATGCATCCACTAAAGGTTAAGGGTAGTTGCAGGATTAGTTAAAGGTTTGTTATGCCAAAATTGGGCATCCAATGTATTTAAATATCCATCATTCCATAATGCAAAATATCAAATCAGTAAGCATTATCAGTGATATCAGAGCAGGTTTCGATGTCTCAGTGAGGAAGAGAACTAATCTCTTCCTCAAGCTTCGACACAAAAAAGCCTCAAAGAGCTCTCTGTTAAAGAAAAAAGGTCTTGGGGTAAATAACCCTGCCAAGAACCAGCATTCCATTGGTCTCAGGGCAAAAGAATCCTACCAAGGATCAGCTTAAGGCAATTTTCTTTTATACCATACAGATCAGCAAGCAAAGGAAGGCACCAAAGCTGCAAAACAACTACAAAAACCATCAAGGAAGCAAAAACATTCACAAGTAGTTCTAGTATGAGGTATCACGTTCATTGCATTGTTTTTCAAAAAAGAGCTAGAACTAATCACCCATGAGGTGCACAAAAGCATCAAGGCACACATGGGTACAAGCAACGACTTTCCTGTTAACCAGAAATAGGCTCCAACATCAAGGCATTTCTCCTATTTCAACGAATTGCAAATATAGCATATCCGAGCTTTTTATAGAAAAACAAGCAACAGGAGCACAAATCAATTTGAGACGTCTCAATCAACCAAGCAAGATGACCAGACAAACCTGTATAGCAAGATTATGCCCACGAGAGAGTTCATAGAAAACGTCGACAAACTTGGACAACAAACAACAATATTCATTTTTCGAACAAGGAAAAATTGCAGGGCGCTTATAATATTTCAAGCAAAGATCAGACAATTAAAGATTATTTCAAGTCCTCAATTGAGGACCAAAATCTCAGGTTGGCACCTCCAACAAGAAAATACATTCGAACGCATGCGTATTCCCATCAACATCAAATCAGCTACAGCCTGAGATCATAGGATAAAAATTGAATGTCTTCAAGACAATTAAAAGCTTAAAAGCAAGCATATCCATCTTTCACAACGATGAGAGCTCAAGTCTAAAGAAGGAAAAACATTTGCAGCACCACCCAACTGGTCAAAAACTTTAGAATTATCATTTCTTCAACAGTCGGAGACAATAGTTGGCAGCATGTCCAAAATGCATAAGCACCGACACTTTCATTCCTTGGACAACTTGAGAAGACTCCTCCGTTATCAAAAGGACACTAGAGTCTTGAGAACAGGTTCACAAAAAGAGGCATTATTTTTAAGCGCTGAAGATATTACCATTAGTGAAAGCACATTTTGTTGATTGTCCAAGATTCATTAAAAGGTCTGAGTGAACAAGGCAAAAATTGGCCACATTGAATTCAAAATCAAATGTCCTCAGATGTGATTCACGACGTACTAAAAACAAAACATATCCATTTCTTCAAGTTCGCAAATCTGCTCGGTAAAATCCACCCTCGATGTCTTTGGCCAAGGTTTGATTAAAACATTTCTATATCCCATATTGAGAGTGGGAAGAATATTTAAAGCCAATATATTATTGCTTTTTCCTTTTGTTTGATGCAAGTAAAAGAAGAAGCATATAAATTTTCGAAGAATCAAAATATTTCAAAGAATATTCCCTAAAGGAAGAATATTCCCTCTATTTATTATTTTGCCTGACGAGACATTGTTTTGTCACAATTCAAGGCACTAATCAACTTACAAGTATAGGTATATATATACTCGTTGCAAAGAATTTTTCGAGGTCGATCCAATGGAAATAAAATTTTTCAGTTTTGTGAAGATTCAACATGGATAGTGGTGCACCAAAGTTATCGTTGTCCAATTCCCAACTTTTCCAAGGGAATAACTATGCTGCCTGGAAGACCAAACTCATAACACAACTCGAGTTTGAAGAAGTATGGGAAGTTGTAGACGGGTCCATTACCTGTCCTGATGTAGAAGATGAAGAGCAGACAAAATTGTTCATCATGTTTGGAGTAGCTTATTAAGTACAACTATACATTCGGATTCTACCATAGCTAAAGATGCATAGGAGAAACTTTAGACATTGTTTGAGGCAAGGAACCAGAATCAAATTCTATTTTTTCAAAGTCAACTTCATTGTTTGAAAATGCAGAATGGAGAAAAACTCAAATCATTCTTGAGGAGAATAGCAGAATTACGCGCATCACTTCAAGCTTTGGGAAAAAAGGTATTTGATGAAACACTTGTTCCTAATATTTGATCTCTCCCTTTTCAACTTGAAGTATTTGTGACAATCTTGAATATCACTGAGCAAACACCAACATTTGAAAAGTTGGTGAACTTACTTCAAAAAGTAGAGGCCTCACATACAACACAAGAAGAAGATCAAGTTCTTCTTACAAATCAAAAAGGGAAGCAATTATTCAAAAGAGGCACAAGACCTCAACAACACTGTAGAGAAATAGTTTTCACACACAAAAGATGTGTGAACTTTGTGATAAGAATGGCCACAAAGTGAAGGAATGTTGGCACAAACCCTTCACAAATGAGGCTTCATCTCAAGAGATGCACAAACCTTTCTACCAGCACGGTTCCAAGGAATGCTTGGTATGTGGATAGTGGGGCATCTCGGCACATGACATCAGCCCGACAATGTTTTACCAGTCTACAAGAGCAGGACTCAGGGGTTCAGGTCGAGCTTGGTGATGATACCAAATATCCAGTTGTAGGAATTGGTACCATTCCTTTTCGACTCCAATCAGTGGAAATCTTTAGACTTTGATGATGTTTTGTTTGTTCCAGGTCTCAGGAAGAACTTGCTTTCAGTTTCGGTTATGGAGGATAAGGGTTATGCAGTGGAGTTCAAGAACCAGCATGTCCTTATTAGACCAAAAGAATCTAGCCCGAAAATAGCACAAGTAATAGGGGTTAGAGAAGGCAGTTTATACAGGTTGTAGGGTGAACCTGTTCAAGCCCTAGTTCATAGCAGTAACAACTTGTGTGATTTGTGGCACAAGAGGATGGGGCACCTGCATCATAGAGTGTTGCCTATTCTGAGGGAGATAGTCACGGGTCTTCCAAAGTTCAGCATTGACCAATAGGGAGTATGCAGAGGGTGCACGCTTGGCAAGCACGCCAAGGCTGTTTTCCCAAACAGTGAGCATAGGTCTAAGAAGATACTAGATCTAGTACATTCGGATGTTTGTGGACCGATGTCAGTAGCATCAATTTCACGTAGCATGTACTATGTTTCCTTTATTGATGATTTCTCTCGCAAGACATGGATCTATTTTTTAAAGACCAAGGATGAAGTCTTTAGCAGGTTTCGGGAGTTCAAAGCTCTAGTTGAGAACCAAACAGAGAAGAAGATCAAGGTCTTGAGATCAGACAATGGGGGTGAATATACCTCCAAGGAGTTCGATGGTTTCTACAAGCAGGCAGGAATCAAGAGGGAGCTGACTGTTCCATACAACCCACAGCAGAATGGGGTTGTAGAGCGAAAGAATCGATCCATCATAGGGGCTGCTAGGGCCATGATTCATGACCAGGGCTTGTCAATGTTTCTTTGGGCAAAAGCATGCAACACAACAGTCTACATCCAAAACAGGTGTCCTCACAGGATCTTGGAGGACAAGACACCAAACGAGGTATTCACTGGTGTGAAACCAGAGGTGAGCCATTTCCGCATCTTTGGATGTCCAGTTTATATCCATGTTCCAGTAGAGAAGAGGACCAATTTGGAGCCCTCCAGTGGGAAGGGTTTATTTGTAGGATACAATGAGACTTCAAAAGCTTACAAGGTTTATATTCCGGGAGAAGAGGAAGACGAAGAGTGAGCAGGGATGTAAATTTTGAGGAGGATGTTGCATCCAGGAAGTCCCATGAGCCTATTCCAGTGATAGAGAATGAGGAGCAAGAAGCTCCAAAGTTTGAGCCAGGGTCACCAAAGACACCAGTGGTTTCCAGTTCAAAACAACAACCTTCAGGTGAGGAGGTGGAGATATTAGCCCCTTCCAGTTCTATCAAGAGACCTCAATGGCTTACACAGACATTGAGGGATGCTGAGGAGTATGTTGAGGCTCCTAGCAGCATGATTAGGGAGCGCAGACCTCCAAGGAAGTTTTCAAGCTACATGGCATTGATGAGTAACATCATAAATTCAGAGCCTACCAGTTTTCAGGAGGCAACAAACTAGCAGGTTTGGCAGGATGCCATGGTGGAGGAGTACACCTCCATCATGAAGAATGATGTTTGGGACATAGTGCCAAGACCGGAGGGGAAGTCAATTGTGAGTTCCAAGTGGCTCTACAAAATTAAGCATGTTGTAGATGGCAGCATCGAGAAGTTCAAGGCAAGGTTTGTGGCGAGAGGGTTCTCCCAAAAAGAGGGAGTGGACTATGAGGAGACTTTTGTTCCAGTCGCCAGATACACTTCCATTAGAGCAGTTATGTCTTTAGCTTCATCTATGGGATGGCATATTCATAAGGGAGCCGTAAAGCTCCAGTATATTCCCACATATCAGCAGGTAGTTGATATTCTGAACAAGCCCTTAGTGAAAGGGAAGTTTGAAGCATTCAGAGACAAACTTGGATTGGTGCAGAATTTCTTCCTCGCTAAGAGGGAGTGTTGAGAAATGTAGCTCAGACAGGAACTTCTTGCACAAGCTTCGGTATGAACGTGCTAGAAGTGGTTCGAGACATTTCTAATTCTATTTTGAATTTCACTTAAGTGATTTTCTATTTTTAAGTTCACTTAAGTGATTCTATTTTGTACTTCACTTAAGTGATTCTATTTTAATATTCACTTAAGTGATTTTCTATTTTTAACCTTACATCTCAAGATGAGATGAGATCTAATCTTAGGGTTAGAGAGATTAGGGTTACCTTTTTCAAGGATAAAAGGAGAAGATCAAAAGTGTTTTAGATACACAGAAAAGACAACAATTATCTAGGGTTTGGAAAATTTACAACATGGATGTTGTTTTCAGTGTTGAAGATGGTAGAAAGAGATGTTTCATCACCAAAAACGGAAATCATATAGCAACAGGTTCATACAAGCATGGCTTGTTTATCTTATATGTTGTTTCTATGCCTCATGTTGCTATGGCAGCAAACACAAAGAAGGCTACTTCTCTTTGGCACAAGAGATATGGGCATCTGAGTGCAGGATATTTGCTCAAGTTGAGCATATATGAGATGGTGAAAGGCCTTCCCAACCTTTCATCCACATTGCCAGTTTGCTCGGATTGCTTAGCAAGGAAGCAACACCGGGTACCTTTTGAGGTCAGCTCTTCACGAGCTAAGAAGCCTTTGGAGTTGGTACACACCGATCTGTGCGGTCCTATGCCAAACAACTATGGTGGTAAGAGGTATTTCAATTGTTTTTGATGATTACTCACGGAAGATGTGGGTTTTCTTTCTACAATTGAAGTCAGAGGCATTTTTGTACTTTCAGCAGTTCAAGAAGCTTGTTGAGAAGGAGTCAGGATGTTCCATAAAGACCCTCCGCTCAGATCGAGGGGGGAATATACCTCCAAGGAATTTTCATCATCTCTGAATGCACATGGGATTAAGAGACAACTAACAACAGCCTATACTACACAGCAAAATGGAGTTGCTGAGAGGAGGAACCGTTCCATCATGGAAATGGTTCATTATATGCTTAAGGGGGCACATCTTGAGCATGAGTATTGGGCAGAAGCAGTGAATACAGCATCGTACCTCCTGAATAGAGCACCCACAAAAGCTCTACAGGGCATAACTCTACATGAAACATGGAGTGGTAGGAAACCCTCCATTTCTCATCTAAGAGTTTTTGGGTGTAAGGCTTTCATGCACATTCCAAAACAGAAGAGGAAGAAGTTAGATGAGAAAACCTTGCAATGTATTTTTCTTGGTTACGATGAGCATTCAAAGGGATATCGGTTGATAGATCCTATGACCAAGAAAACACACACCAGTAGAGACGTGGTATTTGATGAAGCTTTCACATCAGATAACACATCTACAACTGTATACCTGGATGAAGAGAAGCCTAAGAAAGAGACTCCACCCCCATAGAACAAGGTTCCAAAATGGTATACTAGCACATTGAGAGATTCAAAGTTGACTTCACTTCTAGATCTAACTCTAGATTAACCTTGTACTCGCAGCATGACTCAGCAGATGAAAGTAGAGGCATCAACTTCAAAGGTTGACAAGCTTTTCCAACAGTTTGATGAACTATCTGTAGATGCAGAGGAAGACAGAGAAGCATATATGGATGATGAAAGGGTTTATATGTCTGCATTGGATGAGAATGAACCCACAACAGTTCAAGATGCACTTAGTGAGCCTCAATGGAAGGCTGCTATGGATGCTGAACATACATCTTTCATGCAAAATAACACATGGAAGCTAATTAATCTGCCTTCAGGAAAGAAGCCCATTGGCTGCAAATGGGTGTTGAAAGTGAAGTATAAGGCAAATGGTACTATTGATAAGCATAAGGCCCGTCTTGTTGCAAAGGGCTATACTCAGAAAGAAGGCATAGATTATGAAGAGACTTTTGCCCCCACTGCAAAAATGACTACTATTCGAGTACTTTGTGCCAAGGCAGCTCATTTTGGGTGGAAGTTACATTAGATGGATGTAAAAAGTGCTTTCTTGAATGGTGACCTGTAAGAAGAAGTGTACATGACCCAACCAGAAGGATTTGTGGTTGAGGGCCAAGAACTAAAAGTTTGCAAGTTGGTCAAATATTTGTATGGGTTAAAACAAGCTCCACGAGCTTGGTACATCAAAATAGACAATCACCTATTGCAGCATGGATTCAAAAGAAGTCCTTTAGATGCAAATCTCTATATCAAGAACAATGGTTCTGACATAGTGATTTTGGTACTCTATGTAGATGATCTAATCATCACTGGCAGTTCAGAGAACATGATTGATGCAGTGAAAGATGATTTGAAACAATATTTTGAAATGACAGATCTAGGACTTCTTCACTATTGTCTTGGTTTAGAAGTTTCTCAGAAAACGAATCATATCAGAGTAACACAAAAGAAGTATGCCAAAACATTGGTCGAAAAATATAGCATGACTGATTGCAAGTCTAAAGCGACTCCAATGGAGCCAGGGCTTAATTTATCGCGATATGATAAATCTCCAAAGATAGATGATACTCTCTATCGCCAGCTGATTGGGAGTCTTATATATCTGACAAACACCAGGCCAGATCTTAGTTTTGTTGTGGGTTATCTTTCAAGGTTCATGCAGGAACCTAAGGTGAGTCATTGGAAAGCAGCAAAAAGAGTTCTTCATTATGTCCGTGGTAGTACAAACTATGGCCTGGAGTACAAGAAGAATGACAATTTCTTCTTACAGGGATACACGGACTCAGACTATGCCGGATCCATTGATGATCGAAAATCAACATCTGGATACATTTTCCATCTTGGATCTGGACCTGTCTCTTGGCACAATAAGAAGCAGCAGGTGGTTGCTTTATCTTCTACAGAGGCAAAATATCGCGCAGCAAGTGGAGCAGTCTGCGAGATAATATGGTTAAGTCGCATTCTTACAAACATGGGTCTTCCAAAGAATCTTCCACTTCATTTGTTTTGTGACAATCAAGGTGTTTTGAATCTTGTCAAGAATCTAGTCTTTCATAAGCGTACCAAACACATTGACACTCGTTGTCATTTCATTCGAGATGAAGTTCCAAAGCACCACATACAACTCCAATACATTCCCACTGATGAGTAGGTTGCAAACATTTTCACTAAGGCACTTGCACGTGTCAAATTTGAATTGTTTTGCAATGCTCTTTGTATTTCCAAATAATGTAATAAGGGGGGGATGTTAGCCTATTTCATTAGGTTATTACATTATATTAGTGCTTCCATTCTTGAGCGCATGTGCATTTGGCGCCTGTAGGTGGTTTGGGTAGTTATGGGCTGGTTTATTAACCTCCCGTCCATATTGTTCTTTATATTCAAACATTTCATAATGCAATGACTACTGTTCGCTTCTCTATTATAATATTCAACCATGTTCATCTAAAGCGCACAACACCACCAACCAAAGAAAGTTTGAATACATCGCTTTCCACAAACGTCTTATTCAAATGAACAAAGCCAGGACAAAAAAGAAGCAAAAGGTGATTGATCTCACCACAACAAACATTCAAGACAAAAATTGGTGATGAATCAATTCAATAATCAACACAAGATGCATGATAGCACATGACAAAAATCCTCCACATGAAGACATTGGAGGAGGCACATATTTCTTGAATTGAATATATAAGTATTTAATAAGTATTTGTAACATGTGTGTTTTTGGAGTGCATGATCGGTGGCATGATCGGTGGAACCCGACACTCCTAAGTATTATGGTATAACATCTACATTGAGGGGGGGAACTTCTTCTATTCAAAATCTAAAGATTCCAACATCACCCTAGAACATATTTTCAAATCAAAAGCCAAGTGCTAGAGCCAGAGCAAGAGACAAAGCCAGAGTAAGACTATAATATAATAAGGGCGGGTATGTTAGGAATTATTACATCATAGTCCATGTGACAATGAGTGTGGTATAACCACCCATCACAAGGACTATGCATCCACTAAAGGTTAAGGGTAGTTGCAAGATTAGTTAAAGGTTTGTTATGCCAAAATTGGGCATCCATTGTATTTAAATATCCATCATTCCATAATGCAAAATATTAAAGCATTAAGCATTATCAATAACACATTGAATTGTGCAATTTAATGCGTTGTCCTCTAACTTCTTCCTCAAATCCAAATCAAATAACTGAGAGTCCTTCAAAATATGACTGCATTGATAATATACAATAGATTTGATACATTTAAAAAAAAAAAAAATTGATACATACAAAACCCATATTTATAGCAAAAAGAAGGTACGACTCCTAAACCACTAAATGGATCTTATGTCACCTAAGTGACCCCTTTCATATCATAAAGTGTAAAACTTCCAAGGATGTAGCTACCACAACATCACATTACAAAATATAAACTGCATAAAAAAATAGTTCTTTACTGTAGATGATAAAATATATTTTGTTTAGGTAAGCAACAAATCCCCTAAATGATCTTGAAGTGGTAGCTCGAGTGGTTGTGAGTAATGCATCAGATTTGAGGGGAGGGGACCATGATTTGATACCTAGAGACATCACTGGAAACGTGGAATCTTGAAATTAGAAAGTTGCTGCTGTAAAACTAAGATTCATTGGTCCTCGATGAAAAGTGTTTCTTTCGAAATAAAAAAATTAAACATAAATCCCTAACTGCGAACCATGTATTCTCCATCAACTTTACACCAAGATGCAGCAATATATACATTGCACAAGTGGTTTTGACTAGTTATGCATTGATAACTTATGTGGAATGACATTAATGAGAGGGTACATTAATAGTGCAACCTGCTTTGGGACATCAGACGGAGACCCATGCTAGGATAGGTACACAATATCAGGTGTACATAAGGGTATTTTAATTAGGAGACCTATCAGATATTCAGGTCAACGAACATTTATGAGTATTACTATGAAAGCAAACACTTAAAGCATGCTGACAAAGTATGATTATGATTTTATGATGATTCGGCTGAATATGCAACAAAGATATCAAAGTGGGCCTAACGTTACCATGACAAAATGAGAGAAAGAGTAGCTTCCTTTGGATCATGGACCAGCAAGCCAACAATGAGCTTTATGTCACTTAGGAGAGGCATAAGAGCAAGAAGAGGTTTCCACAAAAGGATATGTTCAAGAATTGCATTTATTGAGAATTTCCCACTTAGGAACTCCACAAGTCAATGACACTGATTAGTACTTGTATCACCTTCCGAATACTGTTGTCAGGAATGATATATGGTTAACTCCACACACTGGCTCTAGGGTCAGTGTGTAGAGTTAACCAAATGAAATTTTGAGAAAATATTTCTAGAAAGTATGATTACCTTTATAATGCCTTTTCGTGAGTAGCTCTGACCAGTTGGCCTCTTCACAACTTGTGTTCAAATTGTTCGCATCTTTTAAATCCTTTAAAGCACTCTCAACTTCAGATTTTCCCCAAAGCTGAGATATGACTGTTTTGGCTTCTTCCCATCTTCCATCCTAAATCAAAATGGTTGCATCAGTATTATGATTACAATATTACGGAAAATGTGAAAGTTCCAATGAACAATATTACCTACTTTAGCAAGCCAGCGTGGACTTTCAACTACAAATTGCATGCCAACCATCAGTACAAATCCCATGACACTTGCAATGCGAAACATCACCCTCCACCTAAGAATACATTACTTGTTAGTTTATGCTATATCAAAAATTGATATGTTGAATATCCAAGGTAGAAAATCTGCATGTTTTAATTAAACTATAAAACTAAAAGATTTGATAAAAAAGATATATTAGAAAATTCACATCTAGGAAAATAAAGATGCTACTCTTAGCAATAACCACAATGACAATGTCAAACAATAACAATTAAGCAATCTGGCCAGTGTAGGCAAGGGAATAAGGCCATGTATAAGTATTTTTTGGTCATAATAGATATATGGCACTGTACTTGGTTTCACTGATGAGTATTGATTGTAACTTGATTAATTGACTAACATTTAATAGAGTTAAGAAGGTTATTTTAGTTTTTACATTATGGTATTAGGTATGGATGTACCAGTTTAGTTACTTCTGACATACCTACCTCGCCTCACTATATATTTCCTTTGTGTAATGGTATCAGCAGTTGTCTCTTTTCTACAAAAATTCATTGTTTACATCTAGTGAAGAATGTATTTGCTATATATTGAGACTAATGCATGTCACATTTCTATTTCATTCGATGTTCTAGTTTCTATGTATATCAATGTGTATAGAATAAATCCAATTTTGAGCATAATTCTATGATCAGATACCAGTTCTATCTTTGGTTCTAGTCCCTATACCATATTGTTGCACTAAATTCCTGGCAAAATTATTGTCACGAATTTGGGTTGAGGATGTTAGATAATGCAAAAAACCAAAGGAATAAAAGTACTTGCATGATAACACGAGAATTGGAGAAGAAAAGGGATACCAAAATCATATCATGATAATGAGATGTTTACAAATGAAAAGCGAGGTGAGGTGCCTTTATATGGACATAAAGTGGTGAGGGTTAACAAGTTAGGGCCTCAACCACAAATTACAAAGTAACAATAAAATATTCCCCAAAGGATCAAATGACAAAGTGACAATGGGCCTGTTGGTTACGAATCTGCCATGAGGAAAGGATTTGTTGTTATTGCGCCCAGATTCGCCCACCAGATTGAAAGGCCGGAAGGAAGGAATGCCTTCCGTGCCAATCTCCGGAGAAGGCCGGCTTCCTGTGGGGTTTTTAGTGTAAGATAAGAGTGCAGGGAAAGAGATAAAAGTGCAGAAAGAGAATCCAAATGAGATTGGAGTTGGTGGGGGGGAATAAGCAGCACGACAACGAATCAATCACCACTACTAACAACATTCATCTACAAACATACATTGAAACTACAGCTATCATTCATCCTATGTATCCTCTATCTATGCATTCCAGGAATACTTGATCACCAAATGCCAGAGTCCAGAGTTCAGTACAACAGCAAGCAATGACACAAGAAACATGAGGCAGAAATGACAAGGAGAGGCAGCATACAAGATGAAAGACAGTAAGCAGAGCCAAGTATATGCTTGTATTAGAGGCAAACGCACAGCTACAATTGTTCCCTAGCAATATATTCCCCTTCCACCCTTTACAATGAAGACGAGTGGGCTATTTATAGCCCAAGTTCCCCCCGATTACATTCATGGGTACAAAGTCCCAGACAAGACAATAGCTGACACGAGCGGCTGAGGAGCTGCTGATGCTGACTTCTGTCGGGCAGGACTGTACTCGCGGCATGGTCTCCCTGAAGGCTGTACAGCTACGTGGCGGTATGTCGGGTCAAACCTTTGGTCAGCAGGAATGCGGGTAGGTGCGGCAGATGGCACTTTACATCAACTTAAATGGTGGCAGCTGGCGCAGATAGGTGCAGCCCATGCTTTGTCCTTTTCCCGGTCATGCCCTGGCTCGAATCTCGAAGTTGGACACTTGTCAGATGCTGATGAGTGACACATGGCTGCCTTGAAAGGCAGTTTATCCAACTTCGCCCAGGATCTGAGCGTTGTCGGGTTGCGCAGGCAGAAAACAGCGCAGTTGGGAGGGTCATCTTGCCTTAGTCATTTTCTGGTCTTGCTTCCCCAACTGCGCACCGGTCAGAGGGCGCACCCCGACTTCGCTGCGAAGTCGGGTTGCGCACCGGCACTTGCTGTCTTCTACCGCTGTTCGGACTGCGCACTAAGAGGCGGGCGCACTCCGACTTCGCTGCGAAGTCGGGTTGCGCCCCAACACTTAGTCTATTTTCTGCCATACTGTTCCCCAAGTGCGCCCAGGAAGAAGGGCGCACCCCGACTTCGCTGCGAAGTCGGGTTGCGCCCAACATTAGTCAAACTTCGCTCATCTCTTGTCCTGTTGTCGCACTTCGCCTTTCCTCTGCGCTCCAGCTGAGGGCGCACCTCCGACTTCGTGCTGAAGTCGGGTTGCGCCCGACACTTAGAAACTTTCAGGGAACACCTCTGTTCTGGAAACTTTACTGGGGAAAGAAAAGGGAGGAAGGAAGAGGAATAAGACTACAAGGAAGAGGGAGAAAGGGAGAGATGAAGAAAGGGAAAGAGAGGAAGGAAGGAAAAGAGCAGGTTACTTACAAAAACTGAAAACATGGCACCCCGTGCCAAATGTGGCAACATTTTTGGCGGCTCGCGGGGTGTCGAGCTCGCCTCGACGCAAAGAACCATGCCTTCATCCATTGGGTGCAGAGGAACTTCCTTCCTCTGCCCTCTGCTGCTCTGACCGCTTCATTCCGGGCAACTGCTCTTCTTCAGGATCGCTTCCAGCAGTTGCTTCCTCAGTCTCTTCTTCTGAACCTGAATGTTCTCCACTGTCAGCCTCCCACTCGCTGATGCGTTGGTATGCAGCCTTGGCTTGGTCCCAGACTGTTGCTTGGAAAGGTGCGAGGTCGCTGATCTCTCTTAGTGCTGCGTGGAATGCAGCGACCGCGTGCAGGTCGATGGTGTTATATCTTTTTCCCAACTCCTTCAGGGAGGAGTTGATTTTACAGTATTTCGACACCATCTGGGTGACCTGAGCTTCTTGAATTGGCTCTGCCCAGCTATCGATTTCTGTTGTATCTGTCTCGAAGGACAGCCAATTCTTCTTAACCTGCTCAAGGGTCAGAAACTCGCCATCTTTGACGTAGCTCGGGCACCCGTGTTCGGACAGAGTGTGAAAGGGGGCCAGGAGAATGTTCCTTTCATGTTCTAGGGCGTCCAGCGCCTTCTTGGCGGTTCTAATCTTCTCTGTCCTATCAAAATAAATATGCAAGGTTACCCTTGCATCTGCCCACTCTGAGGCAAGTTGGGACATAGGGGCAATTTGGAAGCCTTTGCGCTCAAACTCCTCAAGTTTTATAGCCAGGTCCAGCCATTGCCTCGCCTGGTGTTCGGCTTCCTCTACCACAGGCTTTCCCTGGGCAGATACTTCTTCAATCCTAGACGCGAAGTCCAGAACTGATAAGGACTTGACAAGGTTGGGCTTGCAACCTTGTAGCAGACTAGCCCGCATCTCCTTGGCTTTGCTCTTTGAAAAGGCCGCCGCTTGTGATGCTTTCTCTGTAAGCTGCGTCTGCGCCTGTTTCAGCTGATTCTGAAGCTGAGAGACTTGCTCCAGCGCTGCTCTTCTCTCTTCTGACAGCTGTTCGGCTGTCTGTTTCTGCGCTGCGGCCTCCTGCTGAGAGGCGGCCAGCTGAGCCTTAAGCTCTTCTATTTCTTGTTGTGCTGACCCCAGCTGCGCAGTAGCCCTAGCCAAGTCCTCCTCGAGCTGCCTTGTGTTGTTTTGCAGCTGGAAAAGCGCCTCCTGGGTCTCGAGATGTTTGACAAGGAGATTGTCTGTCCTACGACGAATACCACGAATTTCGTATTCCTCGTTGATGTCGTCAAAGCTTTTCTCCTTTGTCTGGTGCTCGTAGTCCGCCTCGGTCATCTCCCGGAGAGGCTTCTTCACCTTTGGGATCAACTTTTCTGTTGTGAGCACTCTCCGGTCTAGGTCAAACTTTGTGCGTTTTACCGGAGCGGCTATCTCTTCGGCCCTTCTGCGCTTCACGCCCTGGAGAAAGGAGGCAGAACCCCCCGCGGCTTGTACTGCCAGAGGCTGGTCCTCTGTGATATTCATGAAGTCGAGGTCCTCCAACGTCTGGTCTCGCTGCGGCATTTTCCCTGCGAACAGCGAAGTAGGAGGGATTCCAGAGGGGGTGGCAGTCTTTAAGGGCGACCGGGTCCTAGGGGAAACAGGAGTCTGAGTGGATGGCGCCGGCAGGGCTTCGGACGGCTGGGGCGAGGAGCGCGGTGATGAAGGAGCAGCTTCAGCACTAGCTGCAGGTAAGGGTTCTAGGGTTTGGCTCAGTGACTGGAAGGCGTTGGGGTCCTGAGCAAACTGGTCAAAGGAATGTGGGCCGCTAAATGGCTGGGTAGCTTGGGAAGAGGGGGACGCGGCTATGGCTTGCCCTGATGAGATGGGGGATAGGGTTTTAGCAGGGCTGACTTGGACTTGGGGAAGAGAAATAGTGGACGTACCTGCGGGCTCCGCCTGAGCCGCTGTTGGAGGGACGCTTGCAGCCTGGGTGCCTGCTTCTGGTTCAGGGCTGTCCAAAGAGACAACCTCCGGCGCTGCTGCTCCCGACTGTTCTGCGGCTGACTGTTGTACAGGCTCTTTAGGACGCTTGGCCCTTTCAACCTTCTTTTTCTTCTTCTCTTCTGGCGCAGCGGCTGATCCAGAGGAGAGAGATAATGTCGGGGCGGCAGGCGCCGATGTTCCCACGGTAAACTTGTACCTGGGTCTGGCTGGAAGGATGCCTGCCGCACTTGGTCTGCTAGTTGGCAGCGCGGATGCTTTTTCTGCTGGAGGGGCCACCTCAGGGGTTGACCTCTCTGAACTTTGCGCCTTTTCGGGCACTGCCTCAGTAGCTACAGGCTGCATCGGGCCCACTTGGCTGCTTGTTGGAGTTGCGCTGGAAGTCGCAGGAGTTGACGATTGATGGGAGGTGGACCCTCTTTTATACCTTATCTTTGCGCCTCGGGGAACGCAATTGCGAAATTCGAAGGGCCGCCACGTGTCGACGTGCTGGTCATATAATGCCGAAAATTCGTCATCGACGGCCAGGTTCCTCCGGCTGGATTTATCGTGCTGTGTACGACACCTCATCTTCCAGCATTCCATGATTTTGTCTTTATGCCAGTTGAGCGGCGCCACCTTGGCGAGGAATTTTTTGAAGCCCGCCGACTCCATCCGGTGGTCCGGGTTTCGATCTGGATCGTACGTCACCTCTTCGCAGTAAAAATCATGCCATGGTGGCCATGATTGCATCAAGTCAATGCGCCAGTGGAGGTCCGCACCTGTCCTGTTTCTTCTTTCCTGCATGATTTCAGCTCTGGGACAGATGTGCGTGAATTTTCCTCTGACCCCAATTGGGTCATACTTCCAGCGCTGCGGCAGCATTATCAGGCCCATGTCAATGAGCTCCCGCTCGAGGTAGACGTGTTGCCCGATTTCGAACACTTGGGTATTTGCCCAGGTCATAGGATACTGAAATATATGACCTTTCTTTTTGCCCTGGCCAAATTCCTCTTCAACGTAGTCCATCTGCCGCGCAATTTCCATCCCGAACTGATGGTCAGTGCAGAAGTAGGGGAGCAAGAACGGCTTCCCCTTGAACCCGTAGATTCTAACTATGATGCCCTGAGTCAGCCGGAAGGTGTCCCCGTACTCATTCTTCCACAGGTACTTTGTCAGGGCCTCCGGTGGGCGGCACGCACTCCGGTTGAACAGCCCCATGACCTGGCACAGAAATTTGATATTAAACTCATAGAATGAGCCTTTTCTGTACAGAATCTCTGTCCATTCGTACACGGGGAGCGGCTCTCCTTTTTCATTCACCTTCTTTAAGTCTGGGACGTTCATCCGGTAATGCATGTGATATAGGCACAGCCATGCGAGGAAAGAACAAAACCGGAAATCCGTTGACTGCTTCTGCTGCAGTCTAACCAGACTTGAATGTATTGCATACGCCAACCAGTCCGCCCAGTCGAAGAAGATAGGGCGCTTTCCACTTTTCTGCGCCGTGGAGTCGTAGAACTCTCCATGCAGGATACATTCTGCCAGCGCCAGCTGGTAAGGCCGTACCACTTTGTCAGAATCGCAGCCGAGGACCCATGCCAGGATGATGTAGATATACTTGTTTTCAAATCTGTCCAGCGGTATGGGGCCAATTGACCATCGTCCGGCCGCCGGCGAGTCTTCGACTCCGAATCAGAAACTCTCTCATCCGCTTCGTCTGTGTAAATCTGCCGGTCTGCTCATCTAGGTTCACCCTTCTGACAATTGCGCCGGACTCGTACTGGAGCCCTGGGGCGAACGCTGGCTGGACGCTCTCCCGGAAGAGGGTGAACAACACCTTTCCTTTGTTGTCGCAGACCTGCCGGGCAGCTGGTTTGTAATGTTCTACAATTGCTTCAACCAGCTCCGGACACCAGTGAGTCGGAGGGCACAAGAACCAGTACAGGTTCGATTTATACGCAGCTCCGAGGTGGTGGGAGGGCGAGACCTTGTCTACCCACTTTGCAATGTTCAGCCGTAGCTTGGAGAGACTGATGGAGAAAGAGCCGTCCTTGTACCCGGACAGGCGATTAACTGGTGGCGGCGGAGTCTGGCCAACTACGCGCCTCTTTGTTCGGGATTTTCTTTTCTGGTCCTTCTGCGGCGCTTCGCTCTCATGAGCGCTTGACCCTGGTGATTCTTCAGCTTCGCGCCGTCCTTCACTAGATTGCGCCTGTACGGGCGCTTTACCCTTGTCCATCCTTTTCGAAACAGCAGAGGCAGGAATTACGGCTTCTGAGTTTGTCAGCTTTATTCCTTACAGTCAGGGAGTCAGCTTGACAATTTGAATTTTCTGGTTGCGCCAGGGCCCTTTTTGTAGACAATGACTGCAATCATTAATGGCGCGAGGGAGGGCGTTAGGGCGGTTAACTTGGAGTTGGTGGAGGCGTTATGATTCTCGGCGGCCGGGTATGGGTTTATTTTCGAAAAGCGTACCCCATTGGCCGTTGGTCCAGGCGCACCTTGCCCTTTTAATGCATCATTCTTGAAAGGTGCGCAATCATTAAAGCCTCCTTGGACGTCGTGCCAATGCTGACGTCATCGCCGCCGTTTGGGCACACTTTACAAGGGGAATGTTTGGCCCATGACCCAACTTCGCTCCATGCCATCCTGCGCTCTGGGCCCACACTTTGGATTTTCAACGTTTTCCACGGTGGGTTATTCGAGCAGCGCCCAAAATTCGGGGCGCACTCGGACTTCGCCCGGACAATGGGCGCACTCGGATTTTTTTACTTGGCCGTTTCCAGCTCCTCGCGCCGGATCATCCAGGATGCGCCCGAGAATGGGGGCGCACTCCGACTTCGCCCGAAAAACGGGCGCACTCGGACTTCGCCCCGGTTTGTCTGCGGAGTCTGAGACTTGGCATTTTCTTGCCGTTTCTTACCCAACTGCGCCTTTTGGAGGGGGCGCAGCCCGACTTCGCTCCGAAGTCGGGTTGCGCACCCATACTTAGTCATTTTAGCCCCTCTTCAGCTGCCTCTTTCCGAACTTCGCACCGTTCAAGGAGCGCCACCCGACTTCGCTGCGAAGTCGGGTTTTTGCCTCGGTTTTACTAGGGCTCTTCAAAAAATTAAAAAACTGAAACTGAATGCTGAAATATGTACATTCCGAAAACTAAAATTGCAGAAGGGAAATTTGTACAAGGAAGGACCCATCTGGGCGCCTTCAGTGATGGTAAATTTTCAAGTGGAACCCATTGACGGGAATGGGGAGAAGCTGTCCCTCCATATCCCGGAGCACGAATGCATTAAATTGATTTACCCGGGCAATCTGATAGGGGCCCTCCCAGAGGGCGTCAAATTTGCCGTGGTTGCCCGGCTTCGCCTTTAGCGAGTCCCACTTTAGCACCAGGTCCCCGACTTTGAAAATTCGGGCAGTGGTACCTTTTGCGAACCAGCCTTGTGTCGCTTCAGCGTGTTTGGTGAAGGCTTGGTACGCTTTTTCTCTGTCTTCCTCTAACTGCAACAGTTGGCAAAGTCTGTCATCCACCGGATCCCCGCTGCCTCTCTTTTCATCAAGCATCCAGAGAGCGGGAATTTCTATGTGCGTCGGCAGAACTGCTTCTTTGCCGTATACGAGCGCATAGGGGGACGTCTTGATTGACTTTTTGAAAGATATCCTGTCCGCCCACAGCGCCCGATCCAGGAGAAGGTGCCAAGTCCTCTTGTTTTTCTCTACCGTCCTTCTGATGATTTTCAGCAGATTTTTGTTGGTGGACTCGGCGAGACCGTTCCCCTACGGGTAGTAATTGGAAGACATTTTGTGATAAATGCCGTATTTGCTGGTGTACTCCGTGAGTACAGCGCCTGCGAACCCTGGACCATTGTCCGTTACTATTGACTCAGGGACCCCGAAACGGGTAATGAGGCTCTCGAGGAACCTGATGACCGTCTCCTGGTCCGCGTTCTTTGTAGGGATCGCCTCTGCCCACCGTGTGAAGTAATCGGTGGCGGTAAGGATGAACTTGTGCCCTGCTGCAGAGTTCGGCGTAATCACCCCGATAAAGTCTAGACCCCATTGCTGGAACGGAGTCTCGGCTTGGATCGGTTGAAGGGGCAGGGGTGCTTTTCTGTTCTTGCCGGCAAATCTCTGGCATTGATCACATTTCGTACAGACCGCATGCGCGTCTGTAAATAGAGTGGGCCAGTAGTACCCAGCTCTGATTATTTTCAAGGCCGTAGGCCTTGCAGAATGGTGACCCCCAGGCATCCCGGAGTGAAATTCTCCGAGGATCCTGGGTTGATCTGTTTTTCTGACGCACCGCAACAGGATGCCGTCAATGTTCTTAAAGTACAGCCCCTCGGGGCGAAGAGTGTATTTCAGTGCACCTAGCCGAAACCTCCTTCTTTGTGAGGCATTCAGGTGGTCTGGACATCTTCCGGTGCAGAAATATTTCACCAGGTCATCTGTCCAGTCGCACTCCTCGGGTAAGGAGTTGGCTAGGTTGGTGTTTGTTGCTGGATCCTCCCACTTGTAGGCGGATATCTGGGCTGTCGCGCTTCGGGCCAGCTCCTGGCACAAGGCTCGGCCTCTGATAAGCTTGGTTGGCCGCACTTCGATGTCGAACTCCTGGATTTTAGCAATCCATCCTGCTCTCTTGTGGCCCGGCTCTCCTTGTATGATGAAGCTTCGGACGTCCGGGTGTATCACAAAGACAGTGGTTCGGCTCTGGGAGACAAAGTGCCTGAACTTCCGGAGAGATTTCATGACTGCGTGAACCTGCCGCTCTATAAAGTTGTACTTTTCTTCATGCGGCTGAATCACTTGGCTCAGAAACGCTATGGGGCGCTCCTCGCCATCGTCTCCCTTCTGTGTCAGGACTGCGGCGTAACTCTCGGGTTCTCCCACCGCGTACAGGATGAAATCCTTGGAGTAGTCCGGGTTTATCAACACCGGAGCTTGTGCAATTCGGGCCTTGATTTCCTCGAAGGCCTGCCCCCTCTCATCAGTCCATAAGAATTCTGCATCCTTTTTCAGCAGTTCGGCCATGGGCTTGATTACCTGTGCGAAGTCCGGTA
Organism: Wollemia nobilis; assembly: GCA_028583015.1. Taxonomy (NCBI): domain Eukaryota; kingdom Viridiplantae; phylum Streptophyta; class Pinopsida; order Araucariales; family Araucariaceae; genus Wollemia; species Wollemia nobilis. The sequence goes on from JAQPPZ010014268.1 coordinate 438,951, forward strand.
TGAACTTCCGCACGAAGTTTATTTGGCCGAAGAAGGACTGCAGCCCCTTCTTGTCAATTGGAGCGGGCAAGCGGAGGAGGGCCTCTGCTCTATCAGGGTCCACGGCTAGGCCTTTCTCGGAGATGACATGCCCCAGCAGCTTACCTTCTTTTACCGCGAAGACAGATTTCTTCGGGTTTATGGAGATGCCGAATTCACGACACCTTTCAAATATTTGCCGCAGGTGGGAGACATGATCCTCTCTCCTGTGAGAGAATACAGTCATGTCATCCAAGTAGATGACAATAACTTTGTTGAGCAGCTCTCGGAAGGCCAGGTCCATGGCTCTCTGGAATGTGGCGCCAACATTGGATAAGCCGAAAGGCATGCGCTGATAGGCGAACGTTCCCCATTTGGTGGTGAACGCCGTCTTATGTTGGTCCTCATCCTTGACCCATATCTGGTTATAGCCGGAAAAGCCGTCTAAGAGGGAAAATCTCTGGGCTCCAGCAACTATATGGAGGATTTGATCGATTTGGGGAAGCGGATAATGGTCCTTGAGGGAGGCCTGATTCAGATTTCTGAAGTCCACACAGAGACGAATGTCTCCGTTCTTCTTCCTCACGGGAACCAAGTTCGCAACCCAGGATGAATGCTTGATGGGGTAGATGATCTTGGCTTCCAGCATCTTCAGGAGCTCGGCTTTCATCATGGCCTCGATCTTTGGATTTACGGCCCTCTGCTTCTGCCGGAATGGCTTGGCGCCATCTTCTAGCTCAATGGTATGCTGGATAATATTTCTGTCATACCCCTTCAAGTCCTGGTAGCACCAGGCTACTATGTCAGGGAACTCTCGACACAATGTTCTGATTTGCTCGAGTTCCTCTGTGGTGCAGTCTGTCCCGACCTTAATTGTTTTTCCGGGTTCGAGCTCCAGGTCGGCGTACTGCTTCGGGTCTACTTTGATCCGGTGTGATATTGCTCTGTCATTTTGATCAAATAGACTCTCAAGTGTAATCAGTCCTTTTGGGACATGATTATTTTTCAGTTGTATCAACCCCTCATATTGCTCGTCATCAGGGTCTCTACCTTCGATTGAACACGCTTCGTTAACCAAAAATGTGACGATCTCCTCGTCACAGTCAAACACCTGCCAGTGGGTGTCTTTATCAGGCACGAAGGCACGTAAATGGTACGAACCGGCTTCGGCTTACGGACGGTGTCATCGGCCGGAACGTGCACGGCTCCAACGGACGCCGAGAATGTCGGCATGCTTGTTTTTCTCACGTGATATAGCCTTGACATTCAATGAGTCGAAAGACTCCATCGGATCCCAGGACCCGATTACGGTACGCCTTGAGATAGTGCTTCTTGGAGGCGCACTTGTTCGTAATCCGGTGGCACACCGACTCCGAATCGCCGAAGATCTGCAGATGCTTAATCCCCAGCCTCTCCGCCTTTCGCAAACCCAAGCACAGGGCTTCGTACTCCGCCGCGTTGTTGGTACAGCTCCAAGCCAGCCTGTAGGTGTAGTCCTTCTGGATCCCGGTTGGGGAAACCAAAAGTACTCCAGCACCGGCGCCATTTTTGCATCGTGCGCCGTCAAAGAAAAGCTTCCACAGCTTTTCAGGTGCAGGTCCCACTTCTCTTTTGGCCGACTTGTCAAGCCTCTCAGGCTGAACAACAGTGTAGCAGCCTTGCTCAGTTTCAATCACGGCGTTGAAGTCTCGCAAGGAGAATTCATCTTCTACTCGGAGCAGCTCAAGAGCTTGCTCTGTCATGTCCACCACCACCAGTTCTTCCTCCGTCAGCTGAACCATGCAGTCCTGCAACTCTTCTCCGGGTATCTTCTCTACTAGGAAAGTGGAAGGCTTCTCGTTGTAAATCTTCAGTCTCCTTCCCTTGAAGGGCACTTCCATGTGTGAGTAGTCCAGAGACAGATACCCTCCCAACTTCGCAGTGAACTCCCTGGAGAGACACATGCCGAAGTAGGGTTCCAAGTCGACGACCACGACCTCTTGGATGACCACGATGTCAAGAGCTTTGTGCAGCCGAATAGGGATGTCTTTAATGACACCGACTGTCTTGACAGGGGTGCCGTCTAGTTGCAGCACGCCTTGGCTGCTCCTTGTGTACTCCATCCCGATCTCGTCGCAGACGGCCCTCGGCATTACGGTCGTGGAAGCACCAGAATCCACCATACAATTGTGCACTATGTACCCTTGCATCCGTAATGACAGATAGAAGGGAGGTGGTCTGTTCTTCCCGGTGGCTGAGACCGTCAAAGGTTGCACCAGAACAGCGGGTTGTATCTGCTTGCCATTCTTCATGATCTTCAGAGATTCCTGCAGCAGATCAACCTGGCCTGGGAGCTGAAGAGCATCATACATGTTGATTCTTGCGGGGGTCCTCTTCAGTTCGTCTACTATGCTGTAGCCCGAGGTGCTAGCTCCTTCTTGTTCTTTTGCCGGCTCATACTTCGTCCGGTACTGCTGAGTGGCCTCAACTCTCTGTCTCTTGGTTAGAGACGGATATCTCAGCTTCTCCTGAGCTTGTTCTTTGGTTTCAGCTGGAGGCTGAGCAGCGGGAGCTTTAGGCGCGGGAGCTTTCGCTACGGGAGGCTTGGCTGCAGGAGTCCTTGCCGGAGGAGTCTTATCTTTGGCTGTGTAGGGCCACAGCCTCTTGTCGGGTGGTAGCCCAGCAGGTTGTGCCTTCTCTCTTCGGGCGTATACTTTCAAGGGCTTTGCAGCGGCTTCGGCAGATCTTCTGTCTTCCTTGGCAGGCGGCGGCAACAGATCTTGCTCTGGGACGGCGAAGTTACTTTCATCGCCCAGGATCATGTAGAGTTCTTCGTCCTCTATGGCGCTGCCGGCCAAGGTCTGGAGGTAGTGTTGGTGCAGTGTACAGTCATCCTCCGCATGCGGGTCATTGCACGTGGTGCACCAGTTGACCTGGTCAGAAGTACCAGGTTGGTCTTCAATGGCAGCATTCCTCGGAGGAGGCCGCCTTTGCAGTTGTTGCTCAGGGGTCCTGTCTTTTGTCAATGCCGGGGGCGGATATGGCCTCCTTGGAGCAAGGTCCATCTGGGCCTGTTTCTTCTTCAGGATGGTCATGTCGTTGGACATGGTGTGATATCCAGAGGCCAGAGCCCGTACCTCCTGGAGGATTTTATTCTGAATATCATTGTCAGGAGGCGGCGGCAACTGAGCTGGGGGAGGCAATGCAGCCAATGGAGGAGGTGTTGAATATTGTGCATACTGCGGGGGAGCAGGGAGCGCTGGAAAATGCGGAGGAGGAGGAGGCGGATAATGGATTTGTGGCGGGCCGTAAGGATTCACGACCGGCGCCGGATTCCATTGCTGCTGGGGTTGCTGTCCTGAAGTGGACGGCACTGAATCGGAAGCTGATGGATACTGAGATCGGGGAAAATCAGGGTAAATAGGCGGCTGTACTACGTGCGGAAGTCTGCCGATGGAAATGATATCCATTTCAGCTTGTTGGGCAGCCTCGTACAGGGCAGGGAATGTGTCGATTCTGGCTACCTTCAGCAGCAGGCAAATGTCTGAGTTGAAGGACCTCAGGTAGTAGTAGGCGGCCTGACCTGCTGAAGGTCGGAGTTCGCGAGGTACTCGTTTCCAAGACCTCGCAAACCTGATGTTGAAGTCTGACACCTCCTCTTGGGGGTGTCGTTGTATGCTTTGGAATTGATGCAGCAAAGAAGAGGGATCAACAGACTCGTTGCATCCTTTCACGAGCCTGCCGGCTAGCTGTCGCCACCCTGTGATAGATCCCTCTGGCAGTGATCTCCACCAGTAGAGAAGCTTTCCCCTTAGGGAAAGGGCCAGTAGACGGGTCTTCACACCTTCGTCAGTGATGGAATGTAGCGCAGCCAGGGCCAGAATGTCCTGGATGTGTTCATACGCCGTCTTGCCGTAGCCGTCATACGTAGGGATAGATTTTAAGGCAGCAGGGGGCACAGCTTGCTGTCCAACCAGGGCCAAGGGCCCCGTAGAGTCCACCGCCGGGAAGAGGTCATCATCGTTCTGCTGAGCAGCCATGTCTTCTTCTGACCCGGTAGTGTACTCGGTGTCGGAACTGTCCGAAGATGTAGATTCTTCTTCGGCCTCGTCTTCTTCGATTTCAGCCTCGGCCTCTTGAATTTCAGCCTCAGCTTCTTCTTCTACACGAGCTTGGTAATCAGCCAGCCTGACGCGCTCGCCTGGAGCGTCAATGTCAATTTCGTAAAAGTCAGGCGGGTTTCCCGGATTCCTTGCTCGCCACCTTCTCGTTTGCATGAAGGCGTTAGGACCGGTCTTTACGGACTCAGAGAGTATTCAGGTACGTGCAGAGTCGCCAGGTGCTCTGATTTTTAACAGCAATGAAGCGAGCACTCGTGCTTCGATTCTGTTTGGGGGTGGGAAACTACCATGTCCCACCGGGCGTGCCAGAGAAACTGTTGGTTACGAATCTGCCATGAGGAAAGGATTTGTTGTTATTGCGCCCAGATTCGCCCACCAGATTGAAAGGCCGGAAGGAAGGAATGCCTTCCGTGCCAATCTCCGGAGAAGGCCGGCTTCCTGTGGGGTTTTTAGTGTAAGATAAGAGTGCAGGGAAAGAGATAAAAGTGCAGAAAGAGAATCCAAATGAGATTGGAGTTGGTGGGGGGAATAAGCAGCACGACAACGAATCAATCACCACTACTAACAGCATTCATCTACAAACATACATTGAAACTACAACTATCATTCATCCTATGTATCCTCTATCTATGCATTCCAGGAATACTTGATCATCAAATGCCAGAGTCCAGAGTTCAGTACAACAGCAAGCAATGACACAAGAAACATGAGGCAGAAATGACAAGGAGAGGCAGCATACAAGATGAAAGACAGTAAGCAGAGCCAAGTATATGCTTGTATTAGAGGCAAACGCACAGCTACAATTGTTCCCTAGCAATATATTCCCCTTCCACCCTTTACAATGAAGACGAGTGGGCTATTTATAGCCCAAGTTCCCCCCGATTACATTCATGGGTACAAAGTCCCAGACAAGACAATAGCTGACACGAGCGGCTGAGGAGCTGCTGATGCTGACTTCTGTCGGGCAGGACTGTACTCGCGGCATGGTCTCCCTGAAGGTTGTACAGCTACGTGGCGGTATGTCGGGTCAAACCTTTGGTCAACAGGAATGCGGGTAGGTGCGGCAGATGGCACTTTACATCAACTTAAATGGTGGCAGTTGGCGCAGATAGTGCAGCCCATGCTTTGTCCTTTTCCCGGTCATGCCTTGGCTCGAATCTCGAAGTTGGACACTTGTCAGATGTTGATGAGTGACACATGGCTGCCTTGAAAGGCAGTTTATCCAACTTCGCCCAGGATCTGAGCGCTGTCGGGTTGCGCAGGCAGAAAACAACGCAGTTGGGAGGGTCATCTTGCCTTAGTCATTTTCTGGTCTTGCTTCCCCAACTGCGCACCGGTCAGAGGGCGCACTCCGACTTCGCTGCGAAGTCGGGTTGCGCACCGGCACTTGCTGTCTTCTACCGCTGTTCGGACTGCGCACTAAGAGGCGGGCGCACTCCGACTTCGCTGCGAAGTCGGGTTGCGCCCCAACACTTAGTCTATTTTCTGCCATACTGTTCTCCAAGTGCGCCCAGGAAGAAGGGCGCACCCCGACTTCGCTGCGAAGTCGGGTTGCGCCCCAGCAGTTAGTCAAACTTCGCTCATCTCCTGTCCTGTTGTCGCACTTCGCCTTTCCTGCTGCGCTCCAGCCTGAGGGCGCACCCCGACTTCGCTGCGAAGTCGGGTTGCGCCCTGACACTTAGAAACTTTCAGGGAACACCTCTGTTCTGGAAACTTTACTGGGGGGAAAGAAAAGGGAGGAAGGAAGAGGAATGAAAACTGCAAGGAAGAGGGAGAAAGGGAGGGATGAAGAAAGGGAAAAAGGAGGAGGGAAGGAAAAGAGCAGATTACTTACAAAAACGGAAAACATGGCACCCCGTGCCAAATGTGGCAACAGGGCCCAGTAAGCAATTTACAATATTCTAACAAAGGAACTTCTCATCCCAAAAGGTGATCTCCATCATGGAAACCCAATAAGCAACAAAACTTTTTAATGGACAAAAAAGTTGGCACTCCCAGGACAAATAAATGAAGAGAAGACCATTTGCAAAATATTCTCCTACTTGTTATATATCGCCAAGAGAAGGTGCAACACTAAGCAGAATCTTAGAATATACAATTTCCCATCAAAATTAGTCTGAGATAACAAGGAATGGTGTAATCACATTGAACAACTAACAGTCAACCTCATGTGCTTCTTGGTGCAGCAATAGATCATTTTACAGAACCACTAATGTCAAGAAGAGGACTCGGAATGTTACAATTCTATGCAAATATGAGGAATGACTTCAACAAGAGGAACAAAAATATCATACAAAAAAAATAAACATCGTAGAAGTACATGAATAGAGATCATATTTTTTAAACCAGTGAGCAAACTAGATGACAGCAGTGACTACCAGGAGAGCATATAGTGAAAACATAAAGTAGAAGGGCAAGGCTGCAAGAAATAGAGACTAGCAACATCTCTTTTTAACAGACCGACATCAAGCTCTTCTCAAAGAAGTAACTAAGACACATCTACATGATGAAAGAGTAGAACTTGTTTAGGTTCTTATAGTCAGCCCTCACATAAAAGGAAGCGGTTCAGAAATGAAATGAAATATTATTAATGTCCGCGGTGGGCCAAAATAAGACCCAAGGGACTATAAGAAGGACAATAATGACTGCCAACTAGCAGGCTAAAAAGCCCAACAAAGAAAAGAACTAAGATAAATACAAGATGAAACCCGACAAACGGGCCAAAGAGAAAGGGAAAAGAAAAGAAAAGGGAGAGCAGAGGGGGGAGGGCTGCAATCCAAAGAGAGGAGTGCACGCCAAGAAGAACGGAGAGAGAGAGGAGGGGGAGGGAGCAGCCCAGGGGGGCAAGCTCCAAGAACCCCCAGAAACTAATCTCTCCTAACAGTCGAGGCCGAAGTACCGGAGCTGAAGAAGTCCATGATATGTCTCTGCCCATTGCTAGTTCGGAACCCTGACAAACTGTGGGTGCGTTGTCTAGTGACCCTGCTTCTGTCCGAACTGGATGATGTGGGGCGTTTCCGATTGAAGTCACCTGGTCCGTCGGAGCTGGTGAAGTATGTTGTGATGAGCCGATGTTGAGGAGGGTGAGATCCATTTGGAGAACTTTTATGTCGTCGAAGCTGAGTTATCTCCCTAAGAAAGAGTGCGAGACAACGCTGGTCCGGGTATCTGAAGAAGGTAGAAACAGATCGAGAGTTGTCCCTGAAAAGGCAATGGAACCTACCTCGGATCTCATAATAAATGGGACAACAAAAAATAAAGTGATGAAGGGTTTCAACTTCACCCAAGGAGCAAAACAAGCAAATCCGCTCCTCCGTCGGAAGATGGTGATCTGACTCAATCCGGAGTTGGTGAGAACACACCCTGAGTTGCCCAATAGTGATCCGAAGACTATGCATTGTGTGTTGTTGAAGGTATTGTGGAGGAACTATTTTGCCCTCTTGAATCTGTAAGAAGTGCTCATGGTAGAAAGACAACTTGGGGGAAAGAGGGGCAACAGGAGAGATCCATGTGCATCTGGTGTACTGGAGACTAACATCCTTCCGGATCTCGTGGAGCATCTTCTCCTTACTAAGCCGAGAGGGGGGGAGAACCCCCAAAGAATAAGGGGGAGCCTGTCTATCCGTATCTGAATGCTGGCCAGGAGGGCAGAAACCTGAAAATACCAGCTCCTCCGGCCTCCCCGAGAACTCGGAGAGAGTTCCATCGAGGAGCGAAGGGCGAGGTAAGGGTACCGCCTGCAACCCTCAGGGGTATCTCCGAAAGTACGGATCCTGTGAAGATAACCGATAATCAAGAAGATAATCTCAAGCTGGAGAGGAGAAGCCCCAAACTCTGCCAGAATAATAGAGCGGGGGACTGTGCCCTTGCAACGAATGAATCGTCGAAGAAAGAGTGTCTGGACTCGTTCAACCCGTGACCACTCAGTCGGGCCAAGGCTAGGACCCCAAACCATTGACCCATAAGTAATAGTTGGCTTGACCAAGGCATCAAAAATCCTCATCTTCACGGGTATATCCTGAAAATGTGCTTTGAAGCAATTCCTCTCTAGCAAAGACAGAGCTGCATATCCCTTACACACCGGGCCTGGGCGGCGGGTTTCATACTAAAAGTGGGACCGGTGAAAAGAACCCCCAAGTACACATAAGAGGTGGTGATCTCGACCTCCCGACCTTGGAAAGAGAAGTGGAGATGAGATAGAGCCTCTTTGGTAGTATTGAATACCATAACCTTGGTCTTAGAAAGATTCACCGTCAGCTGTCTCGAGTCACAAAAAGCGGCAAGCTTGTCCAGATGGCGCTGAAGCCCCTCAGGAGAAGAGGCCAAAAGAACAACATCATCAACAAAGAGGAGAATAGAAATCAGCACATAGTGAAGAAGGCAACCATCCTCTGCGTGAGCGTTCTCCTTAATAAAAGTCTCAAGCTCGTCGATAAAGATCCCAAAAAGTGTCGGGGAAAGGGGGCACCCCTGTTTCACTCCTATGGTGCTAAGAATATTGTCTGAAAGCCCTTGAGGGGAGCGAAACCGACCTTTCACAGTCTCATATAACCGTGTAACCGCTGTCAAAAGTTGCCCAGAGATGCCAACTGACCGTAGTCTCTCAAGAAGTAAATGTCGAGGCACCGTGTCGAAGGCTTTCCTGAAGTCAACAAAGCAACAATAAACCTTCGAGGACCTGGAACGCGCCTCCTCAATAATAGCTCTGAGGACTAGAATGTGATCTGTGGTCTGGTGATCTTGCCGAAAACCAGCTTGGCCAAGAGCCCTGAAACCCCCCTCCTCCAACCTTCGGGAGAGAAGCACATCCAATGTTGTGGCATAGAGCTTGGCAAAGATATGCCCAATCATGATAGTCCTGTAGTTATTGGGTTCATGGGGATCACCTGCCTTATGAATGGGGTGAATGATATGTTGAGTCCAGGAATCAGGAAACCCAGAACAGACAGAGAGATTAAAGAGATCAGTGAGGGGCCCAACAAGAGGGTCAATACCATGCTTCAGAAATTCTGCACGTAACCCATCCAAATCTGCTGCTTTGCTCGTACAAAGTTTCCAGATAGCCTGCTTGACAAGACCAGTAGAAAAGAGGTGGCACGAAGAAGGGGGGGAGGGAACAATAATAGGAGGCTGATTTGGGATGGTATAGAGGGAAGAGGCATGAATGGTCCAAGAGGAAAGATCGATCCCATGAGTAATCCGATCACGGGGGAGGATAAGGCGCCAGAAGGATTTAGGAGACTGCTGAAGGGAGTGGATAAGATCAAGTCGATGCCGAGAGAGGAAGAGACGCTTCTTCTTTCGAAGAAGCATCCTGTAGTCTTTGTGAGAAATGGCATAGAGCTGGGAAGGATTCCGAATGGCATATTTCAACCTTCGGTGGGCAGACTTACATTCCTCATCATACCAGATGTTCATGGGGCAATGACCAGGGGGACGAGGACGAGGGGGAGGACGAATAGTGTGGGGGTACGAGTCCAAAGCAGCCTTCCAAATAGTTTGGACCAAGCAAGCAGAACGATTGGAAACATCGGGAAGAGAAGACACCCTGGGGAGAACCTGACGCAACCGGTCCATGTAGGTAAAGGAATAATAATAGTCAAAGTCTATAATGACTCGAGGGGCTGAAGGGGAGGGAGGAGGGGGAGGAGTAACAGGAAGGGAAACAACGGATAACGTAAGAGAAAGAACTGAATGATCGGTAAGGGGGGAGGGTGATCAGAGACGCTAAACCGGGAAATGAATGGAATGAGGGTGGTAGAGGAAATAGCATAGTCGACGACACTGGCTCCACCACTATGAGGAAAGCAAGTAAACCCACCGGAATCCGGAAAACAAGATATACCATTGAGAAGAACTAGCCTGTTGGATTCACCCAACTCAATAAGATGCTTACCGTAAGCAGTCACTTGTGTGTCGCTGGAGGTTCGAGCAAAACCAAGGTCCTCAGGATCCAATTCCCGAGTCTGCATCTCATCGGTTGTGAGGTCATGAAGAGAAACCTGCATAGGTCCGGTCCGAGCATTGAAATCTCCCAGCAGAAGTATCTCCCCTGAAGTCGAGTATCTAGTAATGTCCTCATAGAGATCCTGGAAAGGGTCCCCGTCCGTGTGAATAGCAAAATTGGACGTGGTGGGGGGAAAGTAACAGGTGGCAATGTAGATATCCCAAAGAGGTGGGTGACGATGGATTTTAATCCATAAAAACCTGGAGTGGGGGTCAGTCGAAACCAGGGATACCGAACCTGGAGCCTATCCTTGATAAGAGCAGCAACACCTCCTGATCCTCGAACCCCCAGAGCGTCGAGTGAGTTGCCGACAACTGGACCACCAAAAGTAACCAGAGATAACTGGAAGGGCCCGCTCAGGACTCTCGTGCGTCTCACAGATAAGAATGATGTCATGTCTGCCAATCACATCAAGAAGGGACCCTGGGGCAGACCACATCATACCATTGCAGTTCCAACAAGCTATAGCTAGCTTATCTGCCACCCCCTTCCATGCCGATGGAGTCATTTGTTAGGCAAGGGTTTGGACCACCCAGGTGGGGGAGAGTCCCTAATCACTGCACGCAAATTACGAATAACTGCCCATTTGTTGGCTTTCCTGGCTGCGGCTACTTGTTCCCTGGCTTTCTTCAATTCTTCAACCTGGAGTCGCGTAAGGTCCTCATCAAGGTAGATCTTGTCCTGAAGAGTAAATAATTTCCATTTGGCCCTCAATGCCTTCATACGCTCTTCCGCATTTTTGAAGCGTATGATTAATGTGGAGTCGGGAGAGAATTGACAGTGTTCTAGGGTTTGAATATGACAGTATACCCTTAAAGAGAGGAAAGACCAGAGAATTTTAAGGAAAATCGAGTTCTCCAATGCCTTTTGAAATTTTAGCAGGAAGTTCTGCAAGGAATGAGTCAATATACTTCTTCTCTAATAAGGAAAGATCAGTGTACAGAAAGAATATACAAAGGTTGAAGCAATTGGTTATCAAGGAAGAGTTGAAGTCACAAGTGGGTGTGGACATTAGCATGCAGGAGGAAGACAAAGATTATAAGGAAGAAAAGGGTGCTCATTCTGAGATAGATGCAACTGGTGAGTATATGCTTAAGAGTCCAGAGCATTGAAAGGAAAAGATTTTGTGCATGGCTTAGAAGACCTGCCAAACTTCTATGAGTAGATAATTTAGGTGTTCTCCAAGGTTCAACAAGAGGTCCAAGGATGCAATTTCCAGCTCAGAGATATAGAACACATGAGCTTATTTTAGACATTGATTTTTTCTACCAGTTTGCCTCACATAGGAGGGCAGAACATTTTGGGAAGCACTGCAGCCAGAAAGATTGGACAGAGGAAATCAGTCCTCAATTGAGAGTGGCAGGAATCATTTCCTCAGAAGTTCCAGCCTCACATCAATATTAGCACTTCAACACTCAATAGTCCATTCAGCTAGTGTTGTATCAATTAAAAGTCCTGGCTAATGAGAGTTAGAACCTTTTTATCCTGAATAATCTTTTGATGAAAAAGTCTGCTAAAATATAAGGAAAGGGATGTTTTGGCCAAGACATTTCAGATGTAAAAGCAACTGAGAGGCAAAGAGATGCAGAAAGTGAGAGCAGCTTGCAAACTCAAGCATGTGAATTAATGAATAAACTTTAAATTAAAAATTCTTCATAATTCAATTGGAATTATCAATTATACTTGCCTCCTAGTGATGTCTCAATAATAATCATCCACTCTAATAATATATGTTTGTACACATCCTTGTATAAAAATTATTGAAAGAAACATGAAACATAACACCAAATTTTGACTGCAGGGCCTTTCCATAAAGTATGATTACCAAGTTAGAAAGAAAAAAAAGGTTTTGAAAAAAAAAAAAAAAAAAAATTTAAAAATAGAGGACTCAATTTACAAAAGGCCTTCAAAAAAAGCTGCAAGCTTGCTGCAGTGGTAAGGGCTTTCGCCTCTCTTTGGGAGGTCCAAGGTTCAAACCCCACTCAGTATGAGGGGACTGGGAACCCTCATAAAAACCTGTGTAAACTCATTGAAAAATAAAAAAGGCCTTCAAAAAAGAGATTTGCCAGAATTCTTTCTCTGTTGGTGACCAGGCTTGTCAAATCATACAAAGGCTCTATGCCTAATGATTCTGAGAGTCTTTTTATCTTCCCATGGCTAGTAAGAGTGTTGTGGGTTCACTACTTTTTTCATGCTGCATAATATCTTTGAAGTTTGAACCTTGCCCAAGGAAGAAAATGCATGGATGTGGAATTCTCATAGCACTACTACTGATAATTCGTTTTGAGGAGTTTCAAATTCCTTTTATCCTATTGCCTCCTTGGACCAAAAACAAGAATAAAAATTAAAATATTAAGGCTACTATAGGATCAAGCTAATAAACCAAAACTGGAAACTAACCATACAATGGTGCATTCATCCTCCCCAAAGTCCTGAAGTTGTATCAGAGAAATAAGACTTAACCAAAAGTCCTGCAATGGAAATACAGATTGGTTGCCAGATTATCCTCCTGTTCAAGAACTCTATCCCATTCTCAAATGCTCCCACCAAGGGATACCCCAAATCAGGTTCTTCGTGACTCATAATGAGACAAGTTCAAAAATATGTTTAAAAGATCATACAAAGATACAAGCATTGCACTAGGAAGGGATAGTACTTCAGATCTGGTAGAAATTCACTTAATAAGAATGTAAATGGATACTATTTCACGTAAAGAAAAGAAAATTTAATGCCACCTATTCCAGAGGAGAAAGAAACCCTACCGAGTCAGACATGCCTCCAAGTCTTACAACTAAAGCAAAAACTTGGCATGTTTGAGAGGCTGTGACCTAGCATTAGGTGGGAACATCAACTACAAATGGTCAGGGATTGAAACCTGCAGGCATCTCCCCTGATGATTTTGCTAAGTTTTCTTGTCTTGTCAAACTGTTCGATAGTTTCTAATTCTAATCACCAGATAAGGCCTGTCCACTTCAGATTATAAAATTTGAAAAGAATAAATAAACAAATACCTTGGCATCAAGATCCTAAAATCAAAGAACCCCTTCTTCATTCTCCAGTATGGGTACAAGGTAAAACTATATCTCAAGGGAAAACTAGAGCCAGAAGAATCTATCTCAATTGAAGTCATCAAGAAGGTCAATATTCTCACCACATCATGGCAAGAGCATCTTGCAAAACCAGGCAAGTGCTCCAAACACTATGCCAACTTGGATAAGTGTTTCTTCTCCATGAAGCAAATATAATACCTTGGCTATATTATGGGCAATTCTGGTGTACAATTTGATCCAAAGAAGATACATGTTACTCAAAGTTAGCCCACTTCTTGACTACTTATGAAGCTTCAGAGTTTATTGGGATTTCCACCATCTACCACAGAGTTAGTCCTTAGCTTTTATAAGTGCTTATCGCTTTACCAATGTAATGTCCCCATTGTTCATATTCTTATGGTACATAGTTGTGGTGTGAATCTTTGGAGTGTTTTGTTATTTTGAAGGTATTTTTAGTGGAATTTAGTAATTAAATAAATAAAAAAAGAGAAAAGGGGGCCAATGTGTATTAGGGACATGATATTTTATTTTAAGGAGTTATAAGGTTATTTTATAAGTGATTCAATAAAGTGCCACCCCAACGAAGAATAATAACATGTCTATATAAAGAGGACAAGGGGGCTCATTTGCATCATCTTGGGTCATTTTATTTCTTCTACTTTGTGTAATTGGCTGAAAAGCTGATACTATTTTCTCTGGTGGACGAAACCCTACGAGAGAACAACTCTTGTGGACGAAAACCTGCAAGAGCCAACCTTGAGGACGAAAACCCTCTTGGTTTGCAAGGCCAAGGACGAAAACCCTTGTTTTTTGTGAGGGTAAACCTACCTAGGGTTTACATTTGGGCATTAAAGATCATATTAAGGAGCATTCAGGATTTATCCAGCCTAGAAGGGCATTTGTGAGTTGTTTGGAAGAATTAAGGGAGCTTCTTCAGATTGGGGTTTTCAGATTGTGATTTTGCAGTGATTGTGTTGTTTTATTCAGCATCCAGGGTTTATATTAATGTTTCAGGTGTGATCTATGTAATTATGGTTCCATAAAAGATAATATAAAATATTGTGGTGTGTTTGTGACAATCTTAGGGTTTTATGGTGTATTTTTCTGGGTTATTTACAGATCTGATTTTTATTTGCATGGTTTAGAATTTTAGTAAGGAATATTACCATATCTACAGCAAGGGTTTGAAAATTCATTTTGGGATGATTTGAAATAAATTGCATAGTTAGGGTTTTTCCCTAATTTGGCACACTACAACCAATTTCTACATAGTAGCACAAAAGCAACCTTTTGCCTTTTGGTGGACCAACACAATAAAAGGCTTTCAAAGAACTTTGTACAATAGGTTCTGATTTTTCCAATCACACATGGAGAATAATGAAATAGAAAAGAATCAAAATATGCAGGATAAAGTACTTTACACCAACTTCGATAAATGTTTCTTTCTCATGAAGCAAGTATAATACCTTGGCTATATTATGCACAATTCTGGTGTACAAATTGACTCCAAAAAGACATCGTTTATTCAAAGCTAGCCTATTCCTCAATTGCTTATGAAACTTCAGAGTTTGTTGGGGTTGCCACCATCTACCACAAATTTAAAAGTCTTTCAAAGAACTTTGCAGTATAGCTTTTTTTTTCCCAATCACACATGGAGAATAATGAAATAGAACAGAATCAAATATGCAGCATAAAGTACTCTATGCCAATTTGGATAAGTATTTCTTTACCATGGAGCAATATAATATCTAGGCTACATATTATGGACAATTCCAGTGTATAATTTGATTCAAAAAAGATACCAGTTATTCAAAGCTAGCCTACTCCTCAATTGCTTATGCAGCTTCAGAGTTTGTTGGGTTTGCCACCATCTACCACAAGTTAGTCCTTGCCTATTGTACGTGCTTAGTCACTTTACCAAGTTCTACATGGTAGTATGAAAGCAACCTTTTGGTGGACCAACAAAATAAAAGTCTTTCAGAGAACTCTGTAGTAGGTTTGGATCTTCTGATCATATACAGAGATTAATGAAATAGAAGATTCAAATATGCAGCATAAACTAAATATATCATAGCAAGAACAATATAACTCGCAGCACCAAATGAAACTATGGCATTATCTCTATAAAGCAATAATATCCACAATCTAGTCTCATACAAACAGTATGACTGCATCAATTCTACATTATACCACGAACATACACCAACATATGATATGACGCAACCACACGGAGACGAGGCAAATATACAAAACAAGGGATAATGGGTAAGCAATTGGAAACTACCTAACCACTTGATATCCACTACATAAGGAACAATTAAAAGTGACCCATGTATTATCATCGACATATTTTAACACATCATATTTCATAATGCCTATATACATGCTATGACAATACACACGAAAAAATACGACCACAACTCATTACATACATGACAAAAGCTCGGTATGACATACTGCTATGTTGGCACTTGCAATGGCGCCATGTCATCAAATCTGCCTACATCTACCCTCTCCTTCGGATTGCTTGGCATCCCCACAAACTGCAAGGATGCAACAGCAGCACATCCAAATCTTAGAGCAAGCTTTTCCTTTTAAGCAACAGCAAGGTTTGCCTTGTAATCACCCTTTTGTGAGAAAAGTTTTGAAGGCCTTCAAAAGCGCAAAACAAAACTGGTGTCCTAAAAACACAGAAATTTCAAAATTAGAAATTTTCTTTTATGCGTATGTTGAGTGTGCATATGTTATGCTGTCTTTGTTTGGCATGGCATGCATAAGTCACGTTCTCCCATAGATGAAACACTTGTCCATTGGCTTTTTAAATTCCTCTTCTAAGTCATTTTGCCTTCTTTTCCATGACTCTTCATATTTCACTATACGAAGTTGAATTAAATTATATTGCTTGAACATATGAAGCAGCCTGCATTATTTCTACAGCTCTTCTCCAAGATTCATTGTATAACATAATGAACAAAAATTCTATTTCAGCTTTTAATTGATTTCATCTCTATGTGTGTGTGTGTTAGGAACCTACTATTATAGATAAACTCACTCACACAAATATTGCAAATAAACATAAATGCTCAAAACACAAACTATTGCAATACGGAATATAAATGCAGAAATGAACAATCTCACAAAGTAACACAGAATCGCAGGCCACTTCGAGGGGGCAACCTCCTTCAATACTTTCATTCAATTATGCAAAAAGATACATACATTCCTGCCCCTCGCAGTTTTAAAGATTTCATCTACCACCTAACTCTCAAGGTTGGCTTACATGCAAAATGCCACCCGAGCTAGAATCTCCTACCTACAAAACAGTTACATTCTTGATAACAGTTACATATAATGGCACCACTTGTCTAGGCGCTTCTAGAGCCACAACTATTACAAAATATTACAAAACATTATCATGGGTGTCCCCATGTTTACAAAATATTATCATGGGTGTCCCCCACGTTCAACAAGGGTCATTACATCATAGTGTTAGGATGGGGTCCTAACATGCCCTTCCCCTTCGAAAAGCTTTGTCCTCAAAGCTGAAGATGAGGAAACTGTTGTTGGAGTTGTTGAAGAGGTTCCCACGTAGCATCTTCAGGTTGTAAGCCACGCCATTGGACAAGAACATCGGTGATGACACGTCGACGAAGGGTACGCGATCTGCGGTCTAGAATGCATTCAGGTTCAAGAATGATGGAACCTTCCTCATCCAACTCTGGAAGTGTAGACTGCACCTGGACCTTGTTGCCAACAACTTGCTTGAGAGAAGATACATGGAAGACTGGATGAATTTTGGAACTAGCCGGAAGGGCTAGTTTGTATGTTGTCGACCCGATCCTTTGCAACACCTGATAAGGACCATAATATTTTGTGGCAAGTTTCTGACAACCACGAAGCTGGAGAGAGGATTGTTTGTATGGTTGTAAGCGAAGAAAAACCATGTCTCCAACATCAAAGCTACGTTCAGTGCGGTGTTGATCAACTTGTTGTTTCATACGGTTTTGAGCCAAGTCCAGATTGACCTTGAGTTGGCGAAGAATGGAATCACGTTGGCAAAGAGTGGAATCCACAGCTTGAACTTTGGAACTACCTAGAATGTAAGAAGATGGTGTTAGTGGAGGTTGACCATAGACTGCTTCAAATGGACTCACCTTAGTGGCAGTGTGATATGTTGTGTTATACCACCATTCGGCCAAAGGAAGCCACTTGGCCCATTGTGTAGGATGTTCAGAGGTGAAGCAACGAAGGTATGTTTCCAAGCATTTATTCACAATTTTAGTTTGGCCATCAGTTTGAGGATGATAGGCCGAACTCATCTTGAGTTGTGTTCCCTACAACTTGAACAATTCCTACCAAAAATGACTAGTGAAGGTAGGATCCCTATCAGAGACAATGGATTTAGGTATTCCATGGAGATGAAAGATAGAGTCTAGGAAGATTTGAGCAACAATGGATGTAGTGTATGGGTGGGATAGGGAACATAAATGAGCATACTTTGTAAGATGATCCACTATCACTAAAATAACCGATTTTCCTCTAGATTTAGGTAACCCTTCAATGAAATCCATAGAGATATCTATCCAAACTTGTTCAAGAATCGACAAGGGTTGAAGGGTACCAGGGGAACACACATTTTCACCTTTCATACATTGGCAATGATCACATTCAGCCACAAAAGTATGAATATCCTTTTTCATTCCCCACCAAAAAAGGTACGCTTGGTCCTTGTATAAGTTTTGAGAAACCCTAAATGGCCAACTATTGGGGAAGCATGCATCTCTTGTAGGATGAGGTCCTTTATTTGTGATTGATGGGGTACAACAATATGGTCATGGTACCATAAATCTTGACCATCCCAAGTATAGCCAGGGCATGAATGAGGATCTGCTTGAAGTTTGTGGATGAGAGTTTGCAAAGAGGAGTCCTTGATCAGTTCCTCACGGAGTTGATGAATCCATTGAGGATGTGGTGTGGATATAGCATGTAGCATAGCTTGTTCTTCATGTAGTCGGGACAAAGCATCCGCCACCACGTTCTCCTTACCCTTCTTATAGGTGATGTCATAGTCATAACCCAACAATTTTGAAACCCATTTTTGTTGTTCTAGTGTGGCCACCCTTTGTTCTAAGAAATATTTGAGACTCTGATGATCAATCTTGATGGAAAAATGTCTCCCAATGAGATACGGTCGCCAATGATTGACCGCATGTAAAATGGTAAGCATTTCCTTCTCATAAGTAGACTTACCCAAATTCTGGCTTGAGAGTGCCTTGCTAGTGAAGGCCAAAGGTCTACCTTCTTGCATTAAAACTACCCCAATGCTAGTTCCAGATGCATCACTTTCAATGATAAAAGGTTTAGAGAAATCTGGCATTGCTAACATGGGGGTAGTGGTCATGGCATACTTCAAATCGACAAAAGCCTTTTCGATAGGTTCTATCCACAAAAAAGAATTCTTCCTCAACATGGCTGTCAAGGGAGCCACTATCTTGCCATAATTCTTCACAAATTTCCTATAATATCCAATGAGTCCCAAGAAGCCATGAAGTCCCTTTAGGGTACGAGGCTTAGGCCAATCTTGAACAACCTAAATTTTCTTGGGATCAACCTGAACTCCATCCTTAGTGATGATGTGACCCAAGTATTCAACCTCTTGTTGGCCAAAAGAACATTTGGACATCTTTGCATAAAGTTGATGGTCAAACAAAAGTTTGAGTGTTTGATCTAAGTGTTGAAGATGCTCTTCCCATGAACGATTATAAATCAATATATCATCAAAAAATACTAGAATGAATTTGTGAAGGAAAGGGCGAAAAATGGAATTCATCAGACTCTAGAAGGTAGAAGGTGCATTGGTTAATCCAAATGGCATAACCAAGAATTCATAATGCCCTTCATGAGTTCTAAAAGCTATTTTTGGAATGTCCTCATCCTTGATTCGAATTTGATGATACCCTGACCACAAATCCAACTTGGAAAAGTATTGAGCCCCATGCAACTCATCAAGTAATTCATCAATCACTGGAATAGGGAATTTATCTTTAATAGTGATCTTATTGAGGTCCCGATAATCCACACACAAGCACCAAGTGCCATCCTTTTTCATACTAATAACATCAAAGAAGAATAGGGGCTAACACTAGAATGGATAACCTCGACAACACGAAGCTCTTGCACTATTTTCTCAATATCTAATTTTTGAGCATAAGGATACCTATACGGATGGACATTAGGAGGAAGACTACCAGGAAAAAGTTGTATTGCATGGTCATGTGAGCGATGAGGAGGTAGTCCCTTGGGTTCCTCAAAAACTTGAGCATATTTGTTTAATAAGCCTTGTAATTGCATTGGATGGTCCCTTTCCCCTTCCGAGGGCCATTGATAGCAAAAATTTGTGCCACCACTCCATGAGAAGACTTTTTAACAACTTTTCCATATTATGGGTAGAAATAAACTGAGCCACACCAACCTTCATGCCATGTAAAGTATATTCATTCCCTTCTTGACTAAACTTCATCCACAACTCAACAAAATCCCATAAAACTAGTCCTAACATTCACAACCATTGTGCTCCCAAAACTATATCACACCCACCTAATGGTAGGGCAAACATGTCTATCTTGAGATTATAGTCCCCAATTTGAAGTTTGACATTACAACATTTTCCTTTGCATGGTAGGGTGCCTCCATTAGCAATCATGACTTCAAAGGAATTGCATGTAGTAATGTAACAATTTCCTTGTTTGGCCACACATGGATCAATAAAGTTATGTGTACTGCTAAAGTCAATAAGAATGATGACCCATTGTCCTTTGAAGTAGTCGATCACTTTCATTGTTTGGGGAGTGGATACTCCTACTAAAGCATGCACGGAGATTTCTGGTTGGGAGTCCTCTGGATCTGCTATCTGATCTATGGTTTCTCCCTCTTGAGGATCCTCCTCTTCCTCTAAAGATTCTATGGTTGGTGCTTCATCCATATCTAGTAGATACAATTTTTGTTGCACACACTTGTGCCCTATGGAATACTTTTCATCACAATTATAACATAGCCCTTGTGCCCTTCTATTCTCCATCTCTTCACGAGTCAATTTTTTTATAGTTGGAGATTTAGTGGTAGGACTTGTCATAGGCTTGGATGAAAAAGATGGTCGAGATTGAGGAAATTTAGAGGTGCATCCTAGAGCCTTGAATTTATCTTCTACCAATTTAGCCAATTGTATTGCCTATTGTAATGTTTGGGGTCTCAACAGTTTAACCTCAGCCCTAATGTCATCCTTCAAACCACTCACAAAACAACTTTGAAAGGAGTCGGCATTTAGACCAATGGTATGATTGGCAAGTTTTTCAAATTGAGTTTGATACTCTCGAATGGTTGAGGTTTGTCTAAGTTTAGAAAGAGCTCCTGTAAAATCTTCAAACTCACTAGGACCAAAGCGAGTGAGTAGATGTTGTTCAAATTCTTGCCAAGAAAGGTCAAGTTCGGCCTTCCTAAGCCATTAAAACCAATGTAGTGCATCTGATTCAAAATTGAAAGAGGCAATTGTCAAACGCATGTAGCGTGGGATATTATGAAGACTGAAATATTGTTCTACCTTACAAATCCACCCCTCAAGATCTTTTCCATCAAATTTTGGGAAGTCTAATTTTGGCAATTTAAATCCATTGTTATCTGGTACATTCTATTGGTGGTGACTCATACCTGTATCCTGTTGATCCTGATGACCCAAGGAATCAGTAGAGATACGACTATCCAACTCTACCTTCATTTCCCTTTGTGTCTTGGTGACCACACTCATAGATTCCTAGAAGTTTTTAATTTGTCTTTATCTCGTCTAAGGTGTTGGAGAATGAGGACCATAATTGTTTGCTCATATTCTCCACTTGTTTAGCAATATGGTTATCTAATTCTTGTTGTCGAGTACCTGAAGCCATGTTCTAAGAGTTATGACCTATTGGTGATACTAAAAATAGAAATATGATTTCAAGGGTTACTATTTTTAGTAAGGAGCCCAAAAAGTGGTTTGGGTGCTATATATCAAAATGATCAACTCGAGAAGATGATCACAATGAGCTATATACCACAACACTAGTTTTGGACACCCAAAACTTTTTATATTGCTTTGTTATCGAGGTTGTTAGTGTGGTCGATTTTCCCTCTAGAGGCTTGGTTCAAAAGTTAGGTTTTGTGTCGACCAACCCCTTATGACACTTTGTCTTATCTATTCTGACTACTGACCAATCCTAACACTATGTTGTCACCTACCTAGTCTGACTCTATCATAAATATTCCTTATCTATTTTAAATTCTGATTATCATAGGTAACTATTCTAACACTGACAATTGATGACCCTATCTATTACTAACTAAATATCTCAACTAATACTAACACTAACCACCTTGTTCCCACTATTTTTGACTCTGTGTTTTTTCCCTCATTATATTCTTTTATTTTATTTTTTCATGCAAGAATTCTAGAATAGGGATGTCTTCTTCGTATGCTCAATTTCTGTGATAAGGTTATGGTAACAGGTTCAAGATTCTAAACAAATTTTTTTGTAGGTTTGATATTCAACATAACAGGGTATTCTAAGCCAGGGTGTATGTACTGCCCATAGGCCCTCTATTATATCGTAGTGATGAACGATAGTGCTCGGACCAATATTTTAGGCCACTACTCAAGGAGGATTCCACACATACCCTTGAGCACACTACCTGCCTCTCTATCAATACGAGAGGGTAATCTTCTCGGATGTTGTGTCCAATGTACTATGGAGAATACAAGGCCAAAAATATTCCTAAGGGCTAAAGGTCTCTCCTAATCCTAGGGGGTCTCCCGATATACCCGAAGATACATGGGAGCTCAATTCCATAGATAGGTGTTGTCTGAGGCCTAGGTATTGGAGCTTGATCGCCCCTCACTTCACTAGATGCTTTACGGGCAATCTAGCTTAGCCAATAATGATAACTCCTCCGTGATATTTTAAAACCCTCGACATAGGGTTTCTAACCTAAATAACTAATGCAAAAAAAAAAAGGCTGGATTTTTTTTTTAATAAGGAAACTAGCAAAAAATAAAACACAAAATCTTATACCTAACAGTCAGAATGGCAAGAACTATCGTAGTCACAACAGAACACGGCCCTAGAAAGTGCTTTGATACCACTTGTTAGGAACCTACTATTAAAAATAAACACACTCACACAAATATTGCAAATAAACATAAATGCTCAAAACACAAACTATTGCAATACGAAATATAAATGCAGAAATGAACAATCTCACAAAGTAACACAGAATCGCAGGCCACTTCGAGGGGGCAACCTCCTTCAATACTTTCATTCAATTATGCAAAAAGATACATACATTCCTGCTCCTCGTAGTTTTAAAGACTTCATCTACCACCTAACTCTCAAGGTTGGCTTACATGCAAAATGCCACCCGAGCTAGAATCTCCTACCTACAAAACAATTACATTCTTGATAACAGTTACATATAATGGTGCCACTTGTCTAGGCGCTTCTAGAGCCACAACTATTACAAAATATTACAAAACATTATCATGGGTGTTCCCCACGTTTACAAAACATTACAAAATATTACTATGGGTGTCCCCCACGTTCAACAAGGAACATTACATCATAGTGTTAGGATGGGGTCCTAACAATGTGAATGGTCTCTTATTAGTTTATCAGCTACAACATATTATCTTCTGCATTTTTAATGTGCTGCTAACAGGATTCCACCACCGGATCAGTTAGTCCCAAATTCCCAATTCAATAAGGAGAAATTCTCATTCTTTGCTATGTTCATGTTATCATAAATATTCATTTTTTAATAAAAGAATTGGTATTTTATGAAAAAGTTCTCAATAGAAACATGTAATGAATTAGATCACAAAAGGAGATATTTATCCTCAATTTAAAGATTTTCGATGACCTTTTAAAGTCAAAGCTTTTCAAGAAGGGGGAAATGTGGTGGGCCTAGTCCCAACCTTACTATATCTTTATGTTATAAAATATTACCTTACACACTCACATGCCTTATTAAATCCTCTTAATCTCCCATGAGTATATTTTTAATCCTAGACTGACTGTTCTGAATAACTTTTGATATCCACCTAGGTGTGCATCTGGTCTTTTACAAAATGGGCCTGTACTCTACATATTTACTCCCCTCATAATCTGGTCAAAGCTTTTCAAGTTATTCATTTCAACAATACATTTGAGATTGCTACCTCACATAGTCTTCTGTGCACATATCATCAAAAATTAAACTTCCACGGTTGATTCTTGTGTGCACCAATTTTCAACTCTCAGGCTCCAAAAATCCTTTATGGCATGGGCAAAATTGCTAGGATCACATTTACAAACTCAACTGATAAGAAAACATATAATGATTTCATTTCATTGTTGGTTCCATAAGAAAAATCTCCAAAAGCAAAAATCAAGAACAACAATACAATGTATTTCAGAAATCTTTTAATATCAAAGAGGAATAAAAAGGAGTTGTACCAATAAGAATCTGTTTCACAAGGTACTCCTAAGACCAATGCTACTATTATTCCAACACATGTTGCAAGTTGAGATATGGTTCCCAATGAACCTCTATACTTTGTGGGAGATACCTGAAGCACATGGATATTCAGTTAGAGAAAAAAAAAAGGAAATCAGAATGAAAAGCACTAGTTATTTCAAATTTACAACTACCAGCATCTACAATAAAAACATAGAGATATTGAATCACTAGAAAAGAGTGGCTTTGCCTTATCATGTAATTTTCTGTATGATAACTTCAAAAACTTGAATTTAGCATTTTCATTGCAAGCATGCCTTACTATTCACTTAGTCATGAGATAATACATGTGGCCAGAAGAGCACAATCAGAGACATTAGATACATGATATTGTTAGGTGTGGTGGAAAATCTGAGTCCAGCAGAAGGTGTACCTTTATAGACACCCAGAACAATTGGCTCAGCAAACCTACATTTCTATAAAAAGCAAAAATGTGGCTATGAGCATCCATTGGGGAAAAAAGGAAGACCCTCCTAATTAAACTTGCTTTTCAAGTACCATATGGAGTTGAAGGGCAATGTCTCTTATAGTCCATGAGGAATCAATCGCAATTCCAGCCCCAAATCAGAAATTGGGCTTAGCAAATCATACGTTTACATTGTTGCTCTAGATTCCGGAGAGAAGACTCAAATTAGATAATCAAAGATACTCTTCTCAAGAATTTGCATTGGGACCAATCATGCTAATATTGACACAAGATGGCTTCATACATTTCCACAAATAGAATATCCTCAACTTTTGGATCTTACCTGGGGACCTGGAACAGAATTGAATGCATTCTTCTATCATATCTACCATCAGATTTTGCAAGGAGTATAAAAATATGAGTTAAGGGAAATCGGAAGCATATTTCCTAAAATAGCATACAGGCACCTTTGTTAACAACCCATGCTTAGAAGACTTCTACACACGAACGGTTTTGAGCTCTGGCGATTTGGCGGGAAACTTTCTGAACAGTCGTCGGCCGAGGCTCTAGGGTTTCTGGTGGGAAGATTCTACCAGGGACTCAGGTGGTTTGTTATTGTTTTTCGCTGACGGCTCTTTCGTTGCCTCGGGAGGGCCCAATGGGGTCTCCTCCAGGATTTCTCGATGGGAAAAAGACCTCTTATGCCGAGATATTAAGAGAAAACCCTGCGTCTTCCTCCGATGAAGCTCAGCGGAGTGCTTACCATTCGCTATCCAAGAATGCGGGCAAGGGTTCTCCTGTGCACAGAGTCAATGGATGTCTCCCGCAATCCGCTTCCAGACCGAAGATTGTCATAGAACCAAAGCTGGTCGAGGATACGATCAACTACCGTGCTACTCATGACCTGATTTGCAAATTCATGGGTATCCAACCCACCCTGCACTTTCTGCACACCTGGGTGAGACAAAACTGGGAGCCTATCGGTGAGTACTCCTTATGGCCCATAAGCAATGGGTATTTTATTATTAGTTTTTCCTCCTTAGCGGATAGAAACAGAGCATTTGAATCAAAAAAGAGGAGCCATGGCCCGACAGGGTTATTTGTCCAACCGTGGAGAGCGGGCTTCGATCCTCGCATTGAGCCCACGGCTGTCCCGGTTTGGATCCGGCTGTATGCTCTCCCGATGGAGTTTTGGGGTGAGCAGATTCTTGAATTGATTGGTAACTCTCTAGGTAGATATTTGGGAGTTTCCAAAGATACCATAGAAGGAAACACTTGCTGTTTTTGCTAGAATTTGTGTAGAAGCTGGATATTAGCCAGCCGCTACCAGTCGAGATGGAACTGGAGTTAGCAGGACAATCCTGGATACAGCGGTTAGACTATGAAGCCCTACCTTTCCGATGTAGAGTTTGCCATAAGCATGGCCATTTGGCTAGGTTCTGCCCGAATATCTTGAGCACCAAAGCGGATGTTCCACAGGGAATGCCAAATCGCCCCCGAGAGGGTAAGCCCACTCCGGTCAAGGAACCACCCATCATTCCCCTTGGTTCTGATGCCCAGAAAGATGGCTTTGAACAGCAGAAGAGAAGAAGAAACAAAAAGAGAAATGGCAAGGAGCAAGCTCAACCCAAGCCAACCAACCGGTATGAAATCTTCAAATCTCTTGTGGATCAAGAAGACCAAATTATGGAAGGAGCGGATGGGAACCTTGAGGATAATATCATCCATTCTCATGCTCCTCCCTCACCAACCCCTGTCCTAGAACAGGTGATTGACTCCTCTGAGATTTTGCAGCTAGAAAACCCAGGGGCATTGGTAATCCACTCCCCAGCATAGACAATTATTAAGGATGTCACCATGGGAAATGCAGAAAAGATCAGAGAAAGACCGGCTCTAGGGATTACCCAGGTGGAGAAGAGGTCGAAAATAGTAATTCCCAAGGGGCGGGCAGGAAATCCAATAAGGATCTAATTGCGGTCCAAGGAGATAAGCTAATCAATGGAGGATTGGCGAGAACAATTGATTCTTATTGCTCCCAAGGTTTCCAATGATTATTCAATCTTGGAATGTGAGGGGTTTAAACAGTAGAACCCATCAATCTGTTGTTCAAAGACTTTTAGAGAGAAGTAAAACAGACTTTCTGCTCATTCAGGAGACAAAAATGTCTTTAGACCTTATGAGTAAAACTGTCAGTCGAATCTGGAGGGGTGCTGGACATATGGCTGTGGCTGCTCTAGGTGCCTCGGGAGGGATTGCTACTCTTTGGAATCCTTTGGCGTGGATAGCAATAGAACATATAGCTTGGAGGGGTGTCCTCACATCTCTTTTTAGGAACATTGTTACAGCTGAACAAGTCTTAATTACAAACTTCTATGGGGCTCAGAACATCGATGGTCAGCGGCTTCAATGGAAAGCTGTTCAAAACATGAGGTCCTCCCGGGAAGACTTTGATTGGATTATTGTTGGGGACTTCAATGCCAAATTATCTGCCAGGGATCAGGAAGGTGGTATCCCAGTTTTGGATACAGGGGACCGGCTTTTAATTGCCCAAGTCCAGGCCTTTAACCTTGTTGATATCAAAGGCCCTGGTACGAACTTTACCTGGACTAATAAGAGAAGAGAGCCATACAACAGGAGGGTTAAGCTTGACCGGTTTCTGGTCTCGGAGGAAGCTTTTGTTAGATGGAATATCAAATTTCAGATTTTGGAAGGCCCAGTCTCAGATCACTCTCCCATTTTCTGGAGGGACTATGTCGAGGCAGTATTACAAACCATTTAAATTTGAAAATTTTTGGTTGCAAAAAGAGGACCTCCGAAGGAAAATTCCTCAATGGTGGGAAGAAGGTCGTCTCCCTTTTGGGACGGCTATGTTCAAATTTCATAAACAACTTCTTTTTGTTAAGAGTAAACTAAAACAGTGGAGGCAAACTAACAAATCTGATTTCCAGCTCCAACGGGCTCCCTTGTTGACCAGATGGAATGAGGTGCAAAAACAATTCAGGGAAGGAATCATTTCGAGCATCTTAAATCCGAGGATGATGCTTTACGCAAAGCGGTTGAGGACATTGATAATCAAGAAGAGATCTACTGGAAACAGAGAGCAAGAAACACATGGTTATTAGAAGGAGACAGAAATACAAAATTTTTCCATCGCTCTGCCTGTGCTAGAAGACAATTGAATAACATGGAACTCCTTCAAGACGAGAATGGAAACTCTTTTGACACTCTCCCTGGTATGCACTCCCACTCAATGGAGTATTTCTCAAACCTCTTTAAGGAAAGTATGGAGCATGATGTGGAAGCCCAAAATGAAGTCATTGATGGCATTCCCTCTATTATCTCTCATGAAGAGAATCGAGGCCCTTCTTAAGCCCATTGATCGTGATGAACTCAAGAAGGTGGTCTTTGGGATGTGCCTTTGGAAAATCGCCTGGTCCTGATGGCTTCCCTATTGAGTTTTTTCAGGCCTTCTGGGATACCCTGGAGGAGGATGTGTTGGCTGTCATTGAGGAGTCCCGAACTAATAAAAGAATGCTCAAGGCTCTAAATCACACCTTTATTACCTTAATTCCAAAAGGAGAGGGGGGGTTCACATTTCTGATTTCAGACCTATTGCCTTATGCAATGTGATTTACAAAATAATCACTAAAATTATGGCTGAAAGACTAAAACCTCTTCTTCAGAATATAATCTCCTCAGAGCAAGGGGGTTTTGTTGAAGGGAGACAGATCTTGGATGGAGTGATCTTGGCTCAGGAGGCTATCCATACAATGCACAATTCAGGTAACAAAGGAATGTTCATCAAACTGGATATGTCTAAGGCTTATGACAGGGTAGAGTGGGGCTTTTTGGTCAAGATGTTGGCAGCCTTTGGTTTTTCTCAGGACTGGATTGCCTGGGTCATGAGCTGTATCTCTACGCCTTCATACTCTGTTTTAATTAAGGGGCTTCCCTCGCCACCTTTTGGAGCCTCTCGGGGTCTTCGCCAAGGAGACCCTTGCTCTCCTTATCTCTTTCTCATCTTGGCTGAAGGATTAGGCAGACTCCTCCTGAGAAGAAGACTTCAAGGACGGATAACGGGAATTAAAATCGGGGCTGAAGTTTTGACTCATTTACAGTTTGTGGATGATCTTTGGATTGGTGGGAGTGGCCGGCCTCAGGGAAGCAAGAGGAATCAGAGATTCTCTAAACGTCTACCTCCGGGCCTCTAATCAAGTCATCAATGAAACAAAATCCAAAGTGGTCTTCTTTAATCTTGATCAAAGGTCACAAGACAGAGTTATTGAGATCTTGGGATTCACTAGGACCTCTCTTCCTGTAGTTTACACGGGGGTTCCTCTGCATTTCAAAAAACTGAAAGCTGATTTATGGAAGGACCTTTTGGATGGCATTAAAGAGAGAATGAATCACTTGGTCTCATAGATGGTTAAGCTATGGGGGCCGATGACTTTCTTGCAATCTGTTATTCAGGCCATGCCAATTTATAAATTCTCTATCCTGGCTGCCCCTCCTTCAATTTGGAAAGAGCTGGACAAAGCGGCTAGAAGTTTTCTTTGGGAAGGTGCCAAAGGAGAGAGGAAATGGGCCTTGGTTGGATGGGATAAGGTCACCCAGCCCAAGGAAAAAGGTGGGCTGGGATTAAGAAGCTCCAAGTTTAACAATCAGGCTTTGGCTGGTAAACTGTATTGGAGGTGGATTTCCCAGCCAACGTCCCTCTTCAGTAGAATCCTCTCTAGTAAATACTTGGGTCTTGTTCACCCCAATGACTTGGGCCGCTTTCCTTTGGAGGGTAATGGATCATTAGTGTGGCGGGCTCTCAAGCTTGGATCTCGCATTATCAAAGATCAATTGTTCGGGAAAGTTGGGAGAGGGGAGAAGGCCCGGTTACGGGTGATTCTTGGGATCGAGAATCCTCCCATTCTTGTTGTGTTTCCTGAATTGCATCCGTTAAAATCAGCTCTAGAAGATAAGGGATGGATCCATATTGAGAGCTACTTCAATACCGACCAATTGGGGGAGTATAAGATTCAAAAGTTCAAGCGGCTGGGTGAATGGCCAATTCCAATCCCCCCGGAGCAGGCTCCAACTCTGGAAAAAATCTTGTCAGAACGGTTTCTTACTGGGAGAGATGAGGAGGATGAGCTTGCCTGGGGCTTTGGGAACCTTGGGGTTTATCTTGTGAAGGAGGGCTATGATTCGATCCTTCAAGAGCCCCCCCCACACTCTTTTCCAGTTCAAGAATGGAGGAAGATTTGGCACCCCAAGGGCTGGCCGAAAGTGAACTTCTTTGCCTGGCAGCTTATGCACAATGGAATCCTGACCTTTGACAATCTCAGAATCAGAGGCATCATTGGTCCATCTCAGTGTGTTTTATGCTACAGGAATGAGGAAACTGCTGATCATCTTTTGTTTGATTGTCCTTTCACACAACAGATTTGGCATCGTTGGTTCTCCCATTTTAAACTTCAGGCTATTGGAGACTTGTCTCGGACCAATTTATGGGAAAGTCTGGAAGAGAGGTAGATTTACATCTAAAGCTCTTCGAATTGGCTGGGAGCTTGGTTTCCTTTTTATTTGGTGGCGGGTGTGGTTGGAAAGAAATGCTCGTATTTTCCGTGAAACCTTCTCTTCGGTGGATGGGATATGGCGGGTCATACGGAGCAAAGTAGTGGAAACCGTTGCCATCTATCCTTGAGGAGGAAAATCAGCCTGCTTCTAAGCCTCCGGAAGAGAGAGCTGCTGATCTAGAGAGACAGGTAAGAAGTTGTTGGAAACCTCCTCCAGAAGGGTGGATCAAAATCAACACTGATGGAGCTGCAAAAGGCAATCCGGGCAATGCTGGAAGTGGAGTAATATGTCGTGATCATGTTGGGGTTGTGCTCTATTGGGAATTGCAAGGTCTGGGATATGCCACAAACAATGAAGCCGAGGCCTTTGCTATTAAATCTGCTTCCATCTGGGCCGTCAAGCAGGGTCATAGAAAGATAATCATTGAGTCTGATTCCCAAATCCTGGTTGGCGCTCTTGATTGCATGAGGAACTTTGCCTCAAAAGCTTGGAGGCTGCGGATTCTGGTCTCCCAAATTAAAGAGCTTTGGAAGGAATTAGAGGATGTGATACCTGTTTATGCTAGCAGAACTCTTAATAAGGCGGCTGATTTCCTTGCTAAGATGGGTGCTGAGAGGGAGGTTGGGATGCATCTGCATAGTGATATGCCTGTGGAGGATGCAGAGATTAGACAAGGCCTTGAACAAATTTTGAAATAATGTGCAGTGTTTTTTATGCTAAGGAAATTTTTTGTCGCGATATCGCGACCTGTAGTGCTGTCGCGGCCTCAAGCCGGAAGTTGTCGCGATATCGCGACAGGTTGAGCCTCCGTGGCCTTTGGTGGGTTTCTGTCGCGATATCGCGACATGTCGCGCTATCGCGGCCCTTGTTGAGATCCTGTCGCGATTTCGCACCTCTTTTGAAGATGAAGAGCAAAGTTGAAATTTCGTCGCGATATCGCGACAGTTTGGAGAGTGGGAAGCTGCAAGGTAATCTTGTCGCGATATCGCGACACGTTTGGCACTTAAGCGGTTGGGAGGAAAATTGTCGCGATATCGCGACCTGTAGCGCCGTCGCGGCCTCGAGCTGGAAGTTGTCGCGATATCGCGACAGGTTGAGCCTTTGCGGCCTTTGGCGGGTTTCTGTCGCGATATCGCGACATGTCGCGCTATCGCGGCCCTTGTTGAGATTATGTCGCGATTTCGTGCCTCTTTTGAAGATGAAGAGCAAAGTTGATAATTCGTCGCGATATCGCGACAGTTTGGAGAACTGGAAGCTTCAAGGTAATTTTGTCGCGATATCGCGACACGTTTGGCACTTAAGCGGTTGGGAGGAAAATTGTCGCGATATCGCGACCCTTTTGTGGCATGAGAGTCGTTTAGAAACTTCGTCGCGATTTCGCGACGCCTTTGCTGGTTGGATGATGCGGAGACAGTCCGTCGCGATTCCGCGACCTTTTTGGCGCTTTGGTGCTCTTTGGAGTTGTAGTCGCGATTTCGCGACGCCTTTGCTGTTAGGCTGCTGGAAGGTGCTGTCGTTGCGATTTCGTGACTCTTTTTGCGTGCGGCTGCCGAGGGCCCTTCCTGTCGCGATATCGCGACATGTCGCGTTATCGCGACTGTTGGCGCCGACGCGGTCGAGACGGGGGTGACTGCCGCGATTTCGCGACATGTCGCCTTTTCGCGCCCTGTTGTCTTCTTTGCCCTGTGGTTGTTAGTGCTGCCTTTGTGCTTTGCACTTGTTGTGTTGCTCTTTGCTCTGGGTCGGGATGTGTTCTCTCCCGTTTGTATTTGTTCTTTGTATTAATACAAGTTTTTCATTTTTTTCAAAAAAAAACAACCCATGCTTAGAAATGTTTTCTAAACACTTATTAGAAGAATTGTCAACCTTCAAATTGCAGACTCAAAAGTAAAGTTAAGCATTAATTCTTCAACAGTAACCCTATATGAATAAATACATTCTGAGCAATAAGCGCATGCCACTTAGGGCATAACGTGCAGTATAGTTTTCGAGGTTTTCCAAGAGTGTTCCCATTACCTCTGAAATATAAATAGGCACCAAGACAGTGTTGGCTCCAATGCCTAATCCCACAAGTAATCTTCCCAAGATCATCTCATTCGAAGAGTTTGCCTCTGCACTGAACACAAAACGATAAACGTCAATTAGAAACAGAAGTACTTATGTCATGATTCTTTCAAAATACATTCCAGGCTCCAAAATTAAGATCAAGAACTAGATGACTATCATATATTTGAAGAGTGGAACAATGTTTCCAATTGAAGATAGAAGTTGTCTTACTTCTAAATTTTTTTTCTTATGGCCCCATAAATTGCCAAAATTGCCAAATGATCCCTGGCATTTCTCATAATAAAGGCAAAGAGAGAAGAGAAATTGGAGAATCTCCACTTCAATCTCAAAAGCAAAGATAAGTAGTTAACATAGAAAAGACATTTGTACTACTTGTCACCAAATTGACTCAAAACAAACCAAAACCAACAGCGGATTGGAAATGCAAATACAATTTTTCAAATAATGAGGTTTTAGCCCTATTATAGGATGATGTAAATGCCATTTTTGCATCAAAAATTTTTAGAAGTCCATTCTAGGGCAAAGTAAACCATCAAGATGCAAGGGCAATTAGGCCATGCAGTATGACAAAGCCAAGGGCAATCTAGTAACTCATGACAAACTTTACCCTCCATGGTTCACATCTTCCCAGGCTACAGTGACAGTGTAAAAACATGTTCACACCAAACAAACTTGATGGGTCCCTTCCTCACCTGCCAGTGTACAGGGCTTGTCTTAAACCTTTCTCCCAGTACTTAGTGCAGCAGTGCTTGTTCCTTCCACTGTCTTACATATTCTCAGTTCTTCCATTTATTTTGTTTTCTTTTTTGCAAATTCTTCTATTTATGCTATGTTGGAGGGATTTTGCATTCATAGGCAATCTCTCCCATCTTACCCTTTCTCTATAGTTATAACCAAAGATCTTGCAGTTGTCACAGCTCACTAGGGGAAACTTTTTCCCAAAGAGCTGCTCCGGAGCCAGGAAATTTATTGTAAACTAGATCCTAGGAAATATACAGAATAGTTGTGTATCCTCTGCTCAAGAGAGGTTTTCAAAATTTTATGGATTGGCCTAAAGATCAAAGTATGCAGTGGGGATTGTGTCTGAACCTCATTTGCAAACAGCAACCTAGCTAAGTAATTGAAGATCCTCTCGTTCTTCATCATTTCATAAGAAAATCAACATATAGCTCATTCATTGTGCAAAAAACTGCAAAAAGGCCATTCCCAAAGATTTTCAGGTACAGAATTATGATTGCTGAGAGGTTGGTTTCTCCTGGAACAACTCATCATAGCACTGCTATCTCAACTCAGTGTCGGCTAGACTATGGTGGCAAAGCACAAAGTGTAAACCTCATTTTATCAAAAATCCTTCACTGGTTGGTCCATGCCTGTTGCTGTTTCACCATATTTTGTGCCTAGCAATTGCTCTGAGAAGAATATGCGAGGAAGTGGGGTAAAACAAGGCCTAAGGTATAAAGAGATGTACCTAAGTGAGTTTTGCATTCAGCATGGATACCTAGTGGATAGTGAATGTGTATGGCCTCTAATCCTTGGTATGCAAAAAATCTCAAAGGACCAAGCAAAATGACAAAGGGCCTCTCAAAGAGCCCTGGCAACTCAAAGAAAAGTGCTAAACTTTAGCAAGGTGCTAGCTTGGCAGCCCCCATTCTCTTGAAACATCAACAGCCATAAGCACAAACAAAATGGGCAATGAAAGGACAAATCCCATGACATAAATTAGAGCAAATATTTGCTTTGGGCAAAGCAGGTGGAAATAAGATTATGAAGGCCCTGAAATCTACTTCACAACCCTCATACATTTCAATGCCAACATAAAGGAATTCCAGGTACAAGGAAGAAGCATGTCTCCTAAACTGTGAGAAGGGGGAAGAGGGAGATGGAAAACAATAATCATCCCCACAGAAGCTGCTACAAGTACATGTATGACAGACTTTGTAGAAAGCAATAATGATGCCCAACTAACAATGAAAGGTATTACCATCATTAGCACATGAAGATCTCCTCAAGTGGTGCTAAAGACTACAAAGAATAGATAAATTATTAAATTATAGGTTATCGGAAACCGGACAAACATATTGCTAGTATGTACCCCATAATACAATGTTGCATGGTAACATATGTGATGTCTGAAACCAATATGGATACAACAAATTTTCAAGGACCCCCTGATATGGTTACAACAGGATACATCATTACAAAAAGTGCAGGTAATTTATATGTATTGAAAAATGGAAAATAAAATGCTTACACAAATAGTCAGTTGTAAATAGGGCATTTTCATTAAAATGAAAGATATTTTCATTTATTTTTTTGTATTTAAAAGCTACTGTTTAGGCAATCTTTTGTGTTTTTCTTTTCTTTTTTTAATTATATAAATGGATACAGTTCCAGATGTGACAAGGCCATGTCCAAATTATGCCCCAGAAAGAGGAATGTGTTTGCATACATTCAGAAACAATAACATGTATTTGGACAAGTCTGGATATGATATCCTTGTATTCAGATATAGCCAAATATGTACTCAAGAAGTATCATATCTGTATCCGCATTTGATACACAGATAGGCATATCGAGGCAAAAGGAACACTGGATACAGTGACTTATGCCAGAAAAACAGTAATATCCAGAAAATCAGGCACTGCTGATACCTATTATACTTTTGACGTCATTGATGAAACTCCTTTTGCGCTCAACCATGAGGAAGGCAAGTTGACCAAACCTGATCATTAATAAGGAATGAATTGACAGACTTGGAAGCTGCAGCTTCCATATGAGGTATGAATTGGCAGACTGAGAAGCTGCAGCTTCCCTTGTCTCAAGATTTCACCCAACACATGAGCATTATTACATGCAACCCACCCACAGAAATCATAACTTCACAAAGATGCAGGAAATAGTGAGATCCCCCCACTTATGAATCAAACAAGAATGAATTTCAGATTAGCTTCAATGACAACAACGACGAAATTTGGGTGCATGAGGTAATTTCCAAGATCAAAGGATCGGCAGCCAGCATATCAACACTGGCTCGAGGCTATTGGTCCACGTCACCAATATGAGAATATTGATTTTGAACAGAAGCCATTGATAATGAAGTTCGGTAAGAAGTTTATGGAATATTTACATGGAAAGGGCAAATGATTTCAGGATAAGTATTCACGCATCAAATACAAACAATTGAATAGGGTGTTGAACAGGTGTCGTCTTTGAGATGTGCATGGAGATGCGATGAGATTTTTTTCCTATGAACTGACAAACGAAATATCAGCTATAATTGGCTGCTTCAGCTCCCGCGCCAGACGTATGCTACATCTTGCGTCAGTTTTTCAAAGATATTTATGGAAGTGTTTTGCTAAACGATCATCTAGTAATGATTCAGGAGGACTGGAATCTTGTCAGTTATGTGGCCATGAATACTATTCTTGTTCGAAAAATCCTCAAGGAATACGACAAAATGCACAGGTCAGTTAATGAGCGGGGCTTCAAAATATAGTTTCAGGCCAAGCACATAGAATTATTGAAGTCTCCCTGGTTAATCGAATCGGGTGCTTTCCAGATCAACACTCGTGAGAATCTATAAAAAATGGTGATAGTATAAATAAATTGAATTGGGTTCTACAACTTACAGGCTTCAGTGATCCACGTGATGTGAATAAGGAGAGATATTATCTGAATGGAAGAAGATTTAAATTGAAGCCGTATTTTATCAATAAAATGCAGGAACCTTTCTTGTGGAAGAGCAAAATCGTGCAGCTTATTGGAAGCATGGAAATGAAAAAGTGAGATTTTTTTTATTTTTTGAGAAATTCACCAAATATGGGGAGTGTTGGAGGTATTACATTATTTGGTCATGTAATAGTTTAGGAAGTGCTTTATTTAGTTTAGGGTGTGATTAATATTTAGGAGTGAGTTTAATATTTGATTTTATAAGTATGTTTCAAGTGTGAGAGTGTGTGAGGTGTCAAGAGTGCAAGTGTGAGTTACTAGTGAAAATTGTCATGTGATTAGGTGAAGAGTTGTGGGAGGTGTCATGTGTTAGAGTTATGTAATTATGAGTGACTTTTTCATTTCAAGAAAAGAGAGTAGGTCAAGAGAAATACATATGAAGAGTCTCATGAAATTATATATTGATGACAAAGCATTGTAAAAAGTATCGAACTAGCAATGCATTTATGCATGCTATTGTAGATTTTTATCAATAATATTTCAGTATTTATGTGTTCATTATTGTGTGAGAATTATTGTGATCCTATGGAATTTATCCTGTGATATCATTGGGTCCATTTCTAACAGGTTAATCATTATCAGACTTCAGATTCACATGAATCTGACAAATAGGACGAGCTGCCCCCATCCTGCAATAAAACTTCATTCTCTAAGAACCAGCTAAATAAAAAAATTTACTCAGGTAATTGAGTTCAGAATGCTAAATCTTTAGTCAAATGAATCCTTCCAGCATAAAGAAGTGATGGAGGCAAACGAAAATGACGATAATCGGTTGGGACTTGTTGCCACATTTGGCACGGGGTGCCATGTTTTCAGTTTTTGCAAGTAACCTGCTCTTTTCCTTCCTTCCTCTCTTTCCCTTTCTTCATCTCTCCCTTTCTCCCTCTTCCTTGCAGTCTTATTCCTCTTCCTTCCTCCCTTTTCTTTCCCCCAGTAAAGTTTCCAGAACAGAGGTGTTCCCTGAAAGTTTCTAAGTGTCAGGGCGCAACCCGACTTCGCAGCGAAGTCGGGGTGCGCAGCAGGAAAGGCGAAGTACGACAACAGGACAAGAGATGAGCGAAGTTTGACTAACTGCTGGGGCGCAACCCGACTTCGCAGCGAATTCGGGGTGCGCCCTTCTTCCTGGGTGCACTTGGGGAACAGTATGGCAGAAAATAGACTAAGTGTTGGGGCGCAACCCGACTTCGCAGCGAAGTCAGAGTGCACCCGCCTCTTAGTGTGCAGTCCAAACAGCGGTAGAAGACAGCAAGTGTCGGTGCCAACCCGACTTCGCAGCGAAGTCGGAGTGCGCCCTCTGACCGGTGCGCAGTTAGGGAAGCAAGACCAGAAAATGACTAAGGCAAGATGACCCTCCCAACTGCGCTGTTTTCTGCCTGCGCAACCCGACAGCGCTCAGATCCTGGGCGAAGTTGGATAAACTGCCTTTCAAGGCAGCCATGTGTCACTCATCAGCATCTGACAAGTGTCCAACTTCAAGATTCGAGCCAAGGCATGACCGGGAAAAGGACAAAGCATGGGATGCACCTATTGCGCCAACTGCCACCATTTAAGTTGATGTAAAGTGCCTACCCGCATTCCTGTTAACCAAAGGTTTGACCCGACATACCGCCACGTAGCTGTACAGCCTTCAGGAAGACCATGCCACGAGTACAGTCTTGCCCGACAGAAGTCAGCATCAGCAACTCCTCAGCCGCTCGTGTCAGCTATTGTCTTGTCTGGGACTTTGTACCCATGAATGTAATCGGGGGGAACTTGGGCTATAAATAGCCCACTCGTTTTCATTGTAAAGGGTGGAAGGGGAATATATTGCTAGGGAACAATTGTAGCTGTGCGTTTGCCTCTAATACAAGCATACACTTGGCTCTGCTTACTGTCTTTTATCTTGTATGCTGCCTCTCCTTGTCATTTCTGCCTCATGTTTCTTGTGTCATTGCTTGCTGTTGTATTGAACTCTGGACTCTGGCATTTGATGATCAAGTATTCCTGGAATGCATAGATAGAGGATACATAGGATGAATGATAGCTGTAGTTTCAATGTATGTTTGTAGATGAATGCTGTTAGTAGTGGTGATTGATTCGTTGCCGTGCTGCTTATTCCCCCCACCAACTCCAATCTCATTTGGATTCTCTTTCTGCACTTTTATCTCTTTCCCTGCACTCTCATCTTACACTAAAAACCCCACAGGAAGTCGGCCTTCTCCGAAGATTGGCACGGAAGGCATTCCTTCCTTCCGGCATTTCAATCTGGTGGGCGAATCTGGGCGCAATAACAACAAATCCTTTCCTCATGGCAGATTCGTAACCAACAGGACTCAAAGGAGATGAGTTGTTATACACATGAAAAGAGTACAATATATAGGTATAAGCCTATATGAAAACATGACAAGTGTCAAGAACACATGTCAAGGAGAAATAAGGGGTAAAGTACACATTAACTTTAACATTCCCCCTTAATGTGTACTTTCCAAAAAAAGGTAAGTCAACATTAGAGACATTCCCCCTTAATGTTGACTTGCATTTCATGATTTGGAATAGTGTCTAGGCTTCTGCTTTTGGCTCTTGGCTCTTCAACTTTGAACAATAATTCTACATCCACTTCTTCGATCTGTTGCCTTAGGGTCAGCCACTTCTTCGATCTGTTGCCT
Organism: Wollemia nobilis; assembly: GCA_028583015.1. Lineage (NCBI taxonomy): Eukaryota > Viridiplantae > Streptophyta > Pinopsida > Araucariales > Araucariaceae > Wollemia > Wollemia nobilis. The sequence continues at coordinate 477,119 of JAQPPZ010014268.1, forward strand.
CTGTAGGTCAGCCTTGTCTTAGTGCCTCAAGATCAGTCTCTTCCTCGGGTCTGTTGCCTCTATGGGTCACTGACTAGGTTCACCATGAATATCATCCCCCCTCATGGTGAATCTTTATCTAGAAGGTGTCGTGCTTTGCCGAATTTCGGTCGTGCCGGAAATGCACCTTAATACAAAAGAAAATTGAGCCATTTGAGAGTGTCGGTCTCTATCAAAAATGCACTCTATATTACAAAAAAAGGAAGCCATAGACCAAAATTGGAGGAAAAAGAGAATCTTTTGAAGTGTCTATGTTTGTAGTCTTCAGAAGTTGATCTGAAGTGTCTTCATGAAATAGTCTTCGGATAGAGTGGTAAGTGTCCTTATTGTAATCACCTCATCCTATCGGAATGCATGGATAACTAGTCGTTACATCCACCAGGTGTGATAGAGGAGAATACTAGATACTAGGTTCACTTACAATTGCCTTGGAGTGTCGGGTTCAACCGATAATGCACTCCATAATACAATAATCTTTGAGGCCCAAAAAGCATATGGAACAGCCTCAAAATTAATAATGGACACCAACAATGTATCTGACACGGAAAAAGCTTTCCGACGAGTATAAACACCCCTATGTGTGGGTCTGAATGAGGCTTCATTTGTTGGAAAAAACATCATACCTTTTCATCAGGAATCCAAAATATTCCTGGCATCAAAGAATATTCTCCTTAGAATATTCCTGGCATCGCTCTCTAGCAACATCGCTCTCTAGCAGCATCGTTCTCTGGCGGTAAAAGGGAGGGAATGTTTCCTCCAATTTGAATCAACCGCATCATTACAACTTTCCCTCTTTAAGGAAGATTCCAAGAATATCCTTCGGAATAATTACATGGGCCTACTTGGGCCATCAACTGTTTCAATTTGCAGAAATACATAAAAGGGGGCCATGTGACCCTTCCACTCTCCATGTGGAAAAATATTAAAAAAATGTCGGCCCCTTCACAAATAAAGAAAATGCCCCTCTTGAAATATTTAAATTTCAAATTCAAAATTCCCCCCTTTAAATATTTAAAAAGCATTAAAAGTGAAACCCTTCAGCACATGTTTAAATTTCAACGGCCACTTGTTGTACGTTCTTTTGTTCACAGGACTTGATTTTAGTGCGAAGTTGGTGCAGCAATAGTGAACATTCCTCCATCAACAGACGACCCCCTTTGCTGCTTGTGACACACACTGACTCAATGGCGATGGATTCGCATGGGCCTTGTCATCCCATTGTCCCCCACAAGCTGCCCGAACAGCCTGTTGGCTTTTGTTCTACAATGCGACAGCTAGGGTTTTTGTTGCGTTGGACATTCTTCAACACTGAATCTTTACAGAGGCTCCTAATTTGTCGTACACCACAAGCAACGACAAAATGCGTCCGACAGATTGCTAATGGCACAAAATGACAACACTAACTTTTTTAAATGCTTCGTGCTTTGCTCCTGTGAACACGTATTCATCTTGCAAGGGCAAAATCACTGCAACACTCTTAAGGGTCTTTTAACAACAAACAACAAATAACGGAATCACCACCAGGAGAATTATAGACGAGCAAACTTATCGAGAATCATCACCCGCAGAATTTGTGGATCAAATACGATCTTCAAAACTCTCGTATTGGATTTGCAAGGGTTCACTGCAATGCCAGCATCTGGCCGTATGTCTGGCAAGATGTGCAGGAGGCACATGGTGGGAATTGAGGGCCCGCAAATGACGTTGCTCATCGTCGTCTTATCTGGACGACATTGCCATGGGAAGCGTTGTCGTCTTCGTTCATCCCATGGCGCTCTTCTTCGTCTCATCGCCGGTTGGACAGGGCCTTTACATAGCCCTTATAGTTTTTCCTCTTCAGTTGACGCGCCTCCAACAACTGCAACATTTTGCATGTTTCTGTCTTAGCTCCTTGTTCAACGATTGTTGCCTCCACTGAAAAAAAAAAAAAAAATGATGGGTGCAAAAAAGAGCATGCACAGAGGGGCAGGTGACATAGCCCAAATTGACCGAGCTGCATTTGCACTCCTCGCCTAACAGATGGCAGATCTGAATCCTTCTCCGAATATGCTTCATAAGAACGTAATCTGAAGGTTGTCAAACAACAAAGCAACGTTTCCTTTCTACAGCACCTTGAGAAAACTGTGACGCTAGTCTGGCTTTATGCGGATTTCCAACATGATTCCATAGTGCAAATGAAATCGTCGCAACACCGGAGGAAATAAAAACATTCCCATCAACGTCAATCTTCAATATCCTATATATTGTACTTTTCATGTGTAATACAGATCATTTCTTTCAGTCCCAATATAATCCTCAAAAGCAAATGAAACAATATTTGAGAACCAACCTTCCAAAATACAAGAAAGGAAGTTGAATGGTATGTCATTATCAGAACATGGTTAGGTTCCACTTGACTGGAGAAGGCAACAGAGTACTGAAAATTTTTGGTGCATAATTTGTACATATTGTAAATGCGTAGTTAGCTCTGTCCAATTTTTTGCACATGCACACTTAGATCTAAATATAAGAGAGCTGATTGTGCCTGTCATATTCCCTTTGAAATGTAAAATAAGTCTTGTTTTCCCAAAAACAAAATCTAGGTGAAATTAATGTTAGACAATTTCGTGCTCCAACACTGTCAGATGCAAAAAAAAAAACTCACATCCAATATACCATCAGTGATAACAGCATACCAAAGATCAACAATATGTTCGTCCATATTTCCTTGGGTTGAGATAACATGGTACTCCACTAAACAAGCAATTGATCCAAGTCTTCACAATTTTGATTGTAAAAGCAGGCCATCATTTGACTTATGGACTTTTATCACTTGATGAAAATGTATCTCAATGCAAGCATGCATCAACAAGCACCATGTAAAACGTAAGTTGGATATTTTGACAATTATCCAAGCTGCAGGGACTGAAAGGACCTCACATTTGGGTTCATATATGCTAAGCCTAGAATATCTTACAAAAGTAATTACATAATAGAAGGAAAATGAAAAGACAGAGAGATAAAGAATAGACCTTACAAGGGCTCCAAATATCAAAGGAAGTGCATCCAATTGCAAGGTACGCCGACGGCCTATTCTATCTGCAACTAGGCTAGCACTGAAGCTACCAACAAAAGCAGCAGCTACAAATATGCTTACTACAAGCCCCTCCATAAGTGGATCTCCTTCAAATCCTAGTACATGCGCGATAGATGTGATCGGACCATTCATTACACTGCAAGATGCATAAGTAGTCAACCCACATTTGGCTGAGGAGTAAAACAAAATCAACCAGAACTGCAAGATTGATTAAAACATGAAATGATAAGAGCTATAAATAAATAAATGACAAATGATTTGACTACCATAAAACCCTCGTGTGTGTGTGTGTGTGTGTGTGTGTGTGTGAGAGAGAGAGAGAGACAGAGAGAGAGAGTCATAACATTCATTGAGAGTACTCATCCATAGCATTCAATTTCTGAATACACATTTCCAGTCTATTGGCATGCATCCAAAAGAGCGAGTAATCGTAATGAAATTGTCAAGTGATTTTATGAGCAAAAGCAACTTTCTGAGGAAGTGAAAAACTTATCTGGTAGAATGCAAAAGGAGTAAAATGTTTTGACAACTACATCTGGTAACTCCAAGTCGAGAGCATAACTCTAACATGAAAAGTCATTCAACCTCTTGAATAATGTAACTTAGACTTTAGTATTATCAATACAAAGATGCCCCCATATATATGAGTAAATTACTAACAGAGCAGGTGGAGACAGGCAAAGGAACAATTAGTAGAGATAGTTACGGAATGAACATGTGCTTTGACATGAAAAGAGTACAATCAATAAATTCTTAAGGATGACAACAGCTGCTTTTATAAACAACTGATATACATAAAACCCTAGGGTAGGAGTATGAAAAGATCAAAATTTAGTAGTTAATGTCATGTAGCAACCAAGCAATATACCTCACAGAAGTAAGACAAGGTTAAAGGCTAGATCATACCATCAAATTATGGGCAAGCATAAAAATAACAATAGTCCCAGCATCTTCATAATGGTTTCTTTCAACAAGAATAATGGTTTCAAGTGACCTTTTGCTTGCATTCTGCTATAGAGACACAAACATACAATTAGGAGAAATACCTTTCATAAAAAAATGACTGATTAAACAAATATAAAGCCATGAACACTTGCAGATCTACAACAAGCTATGTTCCACAAAGTTTTGGGACGAGGGTTGTGGAAAGGCTTTTTGGCCTGGTGGGACATGTTTCTGGGATGGCAAGATGCATTTCCAGGATGGCAGGACGCATCTCTGGGACAGCCCCCAAATCCCAGTACAACATAGATGTCAACAAGATATTTGTGGTGCTAACAGTTTGGCATGTGGAAGTAGTAAATATGGACTCAAAGAACTATGTCAATGTTTTTCTACTCACACTCAAATCAGAAAAGACCTATTTGACATGTCAGCTGTTGCCCTTTCAGGACCATCACAGCACAAGTTTTTGTTCATAAGAAACTTTGGATGCAAAAAGCCATATATAAATGTGATTCCTGAATGATTGGTTAAATAACAATTGCATGAATTACATTACAGTCAGTTAAAGCCACAAACCGAACCTATTTAGGGATGTGGAGACCTAAGAGAGGGAGCCTTCTCCCCAAGAGGACAGTATCAGTGACATCAGTGACTATTAAACAAAAATGTCATCTGGGTAGTGGATTCATCCTTCCAAAAGTAGAGATAATGACAAATAAAGCAATGGGGAAAAAAATTGAACTGATACAAGGAAAACGTGTGTGTGCGTGCACGTGCATGTGTGTGTGTGTGTGTGTGTGTGTGTGTGTTGGTTGTAGCATTGTGGGAGTATCCCACACTTGGGAGGAACAATTGGATATGACAGATTTAATGATCAGCAATGACTGCAATCATCTCAACCCCAAACAATTCACTCTGCCAAAAGGAAAGTCTATCCTATTCCATACTGCTATCCTTCAACATACAAACTTATCCCTCCACACTGTACAGCAATTTCAATACAGCAATGTCTGTACAGCAATCATTGTATGGCATTCAGCATGATCGCAACCTTCGTATAGCAACCCTCGTACTACAATCCTCATACGGCAATTCTGATACAGTAACCTTAAAGTATAACACTTTGCTGTACGACAACTCTCGTACTACAACTTCAACCTTGCATACAAAACTTAGAAGGAACAACTACAGATCTACCTACTGCAACAATCAACAATGACAACACACACAATGTACATGCAAATACAATAGATGAAGGATGAAATGAGTAGATATTGCATTAGCTTCTGCCTGTACAATAGAATGCGTATGGCACTTGCATTACATAGACAGTCTGCGATCCTGTGTAGAGTATCTCCTTCAAAACAACGTCTATGCAAACATATCTACTCTCTCTACGATGTGCTTCACTGTGTCTTCAATATATAATACATGGTACGATGCTTGGTACTCGGTCAAATGAATGAGGGAGGTTATTTATAATTAAAGGTTGGTAGTTAACAGAACTACCACCCTGGACACATCACCTCTAACTGGGTGATAACTACCCTATGTTCACACTTAGCACCTTAATTACATGCATTTCATCATACATATTTATTCACATTACAAACTTTGAATATCAAAAATGCTTACGTCACAACTTATGACATCAAAAACAAATATTAAAAAAATCACATTACATTGTGCGCACTTGGCTTCAACGCACTTATTTGACTTTTTCTACCTATTCTACTTCTTCGGCTTGGGCATGTTAGAGCTAGCACCTACCTTGGTTTCATTGCAGGACTCCTCTTGTGACTGATGGGTATGGAATACATTAAAGATGTGACAAAAGAGACATTAAAGGCATATGGTTATTCCAAAAAGTTAGAAATCTTATACAACTACAGGCATCTCTCTCTCTCTCTCTCTCTCTCTCTCTCTCACACACACACACACATCTAATTTACTTGTCCTTGCTCTTGAGATCTAATTTTTGGAGGGTTTTCCAAGGGAGCTAGGGTTTGATTTGCCTTTGCACAGGAAATTCTCTCATCCATTCCAACAGAAACTACAGCTCAGGTTTGCCTTGCTTCTACATAGGAAATTTTCCTACCCATTCCAAAGCAAAGCAAAGTTAGGGTTTGCCTTACCTCTGCATAGAAAATTCTCTTGCCCATTCTAGCGAAATGGAAGGTAGGGTTTGCATCGCCTTTGTAAAGGATATTCTCCTTGGAAGGATTTGGATATTCTTCCAACTTCTTTGCTTGTGCACGCATAACTACAAGTATATGTTTCTCTTTTTGTTTCTTCAATTGACTCTCTTCAATGTCAATGAAATTGACATTTTGTGAGTTGCTACTACTCGCCTTCTTAGGACAATTCACCTCCTTATGGTTGCATGACCGCACCCTCAACATATCCTTGTCATATTATTACCACTTCCTCCACTCGATGCGATCATGCAATTTCGTGCAAAGGGTCCCCATTCTTGACACCTTTTGCACTATATGATTGGCCTACCGTCAAAATCATATTGCAACCAGTTCTCTCCGCCATCACTGGACCTATTGCCAAATTGTGTGTTCTGCCTTCTTCCTTGGCAATTATTATGATAACCACCACTCGTCGCATTTTGTCCATTTTTGGAAATGGTAGGTTTCTTCTTCGCATCATACTACACCATCAACCTCTGGTGCTATGCACTCCTCAGGTTGAATGGACACTCCGCAATCACATGTTCGTTAACTTTGTAAATGTTACAATACACCTTCTTCGGACAATTGGTGTTCATATGTCCTTTCATCTTTTAGTTTGAACACGAGATATCCTTTTTTACTTTGTCCTTTTGTCTTATAGTTTGAACACGAGATATCCTTTTTTACGTTCTTCTTCTTAGCTTTTACATCATTGATCATTTGCTCCATGTCTTTCCTCATCGCCTAGATAGTTGCACAAACGTCTTCTCTGTCACTGTCGGATTCTCCATAATCTTTGTCATGGTTCACACTTTTGCACGTCATCATTGTCTTCATTTTGCTCTCCAAGTTCAATGCTCCATCAAACGCCTCCTAATATGTTGGTGGTACAACTTTCACCTTCTTGCATTGCAGAAGTAATCCGTCATTGAACCATCGTTTGCAATCTATCTATCGATTTTACTTTCGTTTTGCCAATCAACTTCTTTAAACGGTGGTTATAAGACTTGATGTTCTTGTCTTTCTTTTGCTTGGTGGCATAAATCTCTCTAATGATTTCCATATCATCACGAAGCGGTTTGAATTCTTTATTGTACTCTTGCTTCAGATTGTTCCAGACAATGTATGGTTGTTCCTTTTTTAGATATCAATCAATGGCAACTCCTCTCAATGTCGATGGGAATAACCATACACATGCATCTTCATCTATCACACCATTGGATTTCCATATTGTCTCACATGTACCAATATGTCGTTTGGGATCCTCCTTCCCATCTCCCATGGATTTCGGGCACTTTTGCTTGCTTGTTGTTGCGACCATTACTGCTAACGGTACTTGTCGTTCATTAGATTCTCCTCCACTTGATAAACTTTTATTTGACAATTGTCTTCCACAAATAATCTTTGGTCGCTTCCTATGACACTTTATGTGATCTTCTTCACGTATATACAAATGTTGGTTCATGTCTCCTAGAGACACTCCCTTGCAGTTGCCCTTGTGCTTGAATCCCATCCTTCACACCTCTAGGCACTCTCCCCCATGTTTGTGTCGTTGTTGGAGCCACCATTTGCTCCAATTCATATCGTCTTGTGAAATCATCTCCATCATGCTCCACATTGACACGTTCTTCTTTACTTGCGTGAATGTCTTCATCAACCCAATTTGCTTGTTGTGCAACTTCCACTTGCACGTCTTCCTCCATCATCAAAAATAACATTTCCCACCGTTGATTTGTCCTCTCTTAGGACTTCCCACCTCCCGAGGGTTCCACACGCACTCCAACTTTGGCGACGAAGCAACAACAGTGTCGCTCTCCTTGTAATAACCCTAACTCAGCAAACTAGGGTTTAAACAAAATAAAAATCAGATTTCTGAAAAATAGATCAGATCTGCAATTACTACTCAGAAATTACTCCAGAAACCCTTAAAAATGGACGTTCCAGCCATACAGAATTTTTATTAATTTTTTGAAAGTGCAAACAGACCAAACAACTATCCAACAACACAAATCAACCCTCAAAACTGGCTAGAAAAATCCCCAAAGCTGGGTGATCCTCCTATGAGGGCAAAACAGGTCACAAAACATGCACAAATGGCCTCCCAAAGCTGGACGACCCACTCCCAGACTCCAACACACCAAAATCTGCAACACAATTGTGAATCCTGAGATAGATCCACCCAATCTCCAATCAAGAACAAGGGCACATCTTATTGTCTACGAGATTGGCTATTTCTGAAGACTTAGGGCACACCACCTAAGCAACAGAAGGTGAGGAAGGGTTCAGCCCTCTCTCTTACAATTCACAAGATGAACATGACATAATGAAACCCTAAAAATGACTTTCCAAGCCTATATACCTAGTTGCCCCACTAGAGGTTTCTAATTATTCATTAAGTGAGGGTTACATCAACATTAATCCCCAACACTTATTTTTATTACATAAAACACATATTAGCCTAGCAAGAAGGGGACGTCCCACTTCCTTGTCCACAAATAACAAAAATAAAACATTACAATGCGTGGGGTCCCCATAGTCTTCAAAATGGGACATTACACTCCTCTACCCATTATTGTTATGTTTGCACTTCTATGTCAGCAAATCATTCGTCATGTTCTAGCATGTTGGTACCTTGTCTGTCACGCACTTGCACGTCAACAAGTTGCCTGTCACGTTCTTTGTCACATTAGCTAGTCACATTCCTACCATATTTGTTGTTGCATGAGTCTCTGGCTTCTTCACATTCGTTTGTCCACACCCACATCCTCGTGTCAAATTATTCATCATTCATTTCTTTCCTCTTCAATATACCACCATAGTCACAAGTTTGAATTTAACATGACAATGGCACTAAATGTAGCATAATGAGTATACTCCACTTGAAGGAACAATCAAAAGTAAATGACAACAGTAAATATCAGTAATAACAATATATGTGGAAAGAAAATTTTGAGACAAGATATTAGAAGAACCCGCACATTGTCATTGATATATTCAAATATGAACAATAAAAATTATTATGAACACAACAATGATCAGCAATCTGCATATACACATCAGTCTACAGCATATGTATCAACCTTATGTCAACAAGTCTACATATGCATGCATAGTTACAGAGCTCGGTGAATTTTTGAAAAACTCATCAAATCTGAACGCAAGTCACTCAATCGGATTTTTTTGACCTGACTCGGTGAGTTTTTTTACTCACCAAGTAAAAACTGGGACTTGGTGGACCTGGCAAAACTTGTAAGTCCGACAAAAGAACTCAGCTGAAGCACGAAAATTCCAGCAAACGGCATAAAAGGTTTCTTTTTACTGTTTGGGCTCATTTTTACTGTTCTCAGTGAGAGAGAGAGGTGAAAGAAGGTGAAGGCAGCCCAAACAAAACACACATTTGCATCCTAAACACCGTGTTTCCTCTTGTTTGTATGGAAAATTAAGAGATGAAAAAAATTGTATCATTTTGCTGTTTGATTGAAATTTATCTACTGAAGTTTACAGTGTTGTTTCCTCTTGTTTGCCAATTCCTTCCATTTCCTTGAGCAGTATATGCCAAGGCTTCCACCACTTTGTGATCTACTCTTCCCTACTTGATACTAGCATTTCCAGAGTTTCCAAGTACCTCTTATCAACATTTGGTATAATATAAATTAATCCTATTCCACAATTCAGTTACTCCAAACCCAAACAAATTTAAATAGAGCTTGTAATTCATAACCACTGCTTTGGTTCAAGTCTCTTTGCTCTTTGTCAAAGAGACTTCCTTGTCAAACTATTGTTGCCCATAAAGACATAGATTTACTGCAACATTAAACTTCAAGAGTACTCCAGATCCCAAAATTCAATTTCCACAAGCACTACTTGAAAAAGCTTCTCAAAACCTTCTTTCTTTAAGGGTTGAAGTTTTTCATGTGGGACTGCCTGACAGACAAATACATTCTTTTTGTTCATAGGAATGGTGAAAAAGCTACATATAATCAATAGTAGGTCAACATTCTTGATGTGAAATTAGAAATTAGAAAGGAGAAAAATGTAACATGCCAAATTTATGGAAAAATAAAGATCCAGTCCAAACAAAAACAAACTCTGCCTTGGGATATGTACTAAGGCATATTCAACTGGGCCTTTGTTTGATTGTTCGACAGGATTGCAGATTTGAAGCCAAAAAGTATATAATGAAGGTGCACCAAACCTGCAAAGTCACTTTCATGTGTAGTTTAAGGTTGTATCGCTTACAATATTAATTTTGGATTTGTATAATGTAATTAATTGTGATATGCATGAAAAAATCTTTTTTCCAATATAAATTTGCATTTTTTTCCTTTTTTTTGGCAGAGATTTTGTCGAGTTCGAGTGAAAAAGTGGCCTTGCCGAGTCCACTCAACTCCATGTTTCTCTACCATGTCAACTTGTATCAATCATGTCTCTCGCTAAAATATAAGGGGCCTATTAATAATGCATCAAGGTAAGTTGTGGAACTGTGCAACTTGCTCATCCCCATCCACCAACTACTCATTAAGAATCCTTACATGACAATAATGACTACCTAACAACATATGTGCATAATGACAACATTTTGCCATTTAACACAGTATGGCGACAAGTTGACAACACTCTCCATTTAACACAATATGGTGACAAAATGACAGACACTTTGTGTGCTAACTTCAAAATGACAAAACAACTATACAAACAAAATTGTATTTGTGTCCTCATGTCCATACACATCCTTGTATGCTCAAGGTGGCACTTGAGATGGCACCATGTCAAAACTAGTTGCTACATGTTCCATAGATTGAGAATCAAATGGAAGCTCTACCATCTTTCTTCTTACTCTATCTCTTCTTCGTACATCTTGTATCATAGCCAAAAATTGCTTTTGGACTATAAAAATCACTATGTATCTCTTTCATATGTGAAGTATTGTTAATATATGAAATGGGATCCATTACATACTTTTTAACATCTATGTAAGTTTATTGCTGTCCTCTACTTGTGTATCTTCCTTGCCATCATATGCATCCTCGTGCATATTTAATGCTCCTCTTCTTCATGAAGATACCCATCTCATATCATTTGTGAATGTTTCCATCTTGATTGGGAACTTCGTCTTATATTACTAATGGAGTTTTTCATCCTCATATGGTTCTTCATCCCATACTATCTGCAATGATTCTTTCTCTTCAAATAGGTGAAAGATAGAATCCACTTGAAAGTGAACTTGTCTTTGATACAAAGTTTGCACCCCTTGTATGGTGTCTTCTCTTGGCTTCATGAAAGATTCCTCAACATCAACAAAAGTCACATGTAAATATTTATGCCTTTGATTCATCAAAAGTTTTCCTTCTATTATAGTAGCTAAAAATTTACCCAAAAAGCCCTAGATTTCCTTAGACATCAAAATTTCTACCTTAGAATCATATCATATACCTCATACCCTTTGAAACAAGGAACTACACAAAGATCATAATCATACCCTTTCTTTCACAAGGGTTGTGCCTTCCTATTTCTTTTTTCTTGAAGTTCACAATTTTATGACCCAAGTTTTTATCAATCAGCCACATTCTAAGTCTCTCCATGGCCTCCAAATTGCTATGTCTGATATTTTTTAGGGTGACAACCTCTCCTTGACTCAATTTGAGAGCAAGATCAGTTGGATTAGTCTAGGCCATGACCCAATGAGGCAGTTTCTCTAGTCCAAATGCATTGGTCTCTTACTCTTCCTCCCTCAAATATCATATCTCACTATGTGCTCAAAATAACTCTACCACTTCACCAAAATATTGTTAGAAAAATTAAAAGCAAGCAAGCTAAAACAACAATAAAACAATACACGAGATTTACGTGGAAACCCTGTTGTGTGCAGGTAAAACCACGGGGCAATGGCAGCTATTATCTTTTATTAATCTCAAGGAACTTTTTTACATTCGCACCCTTTCTTCTCTATTTACAAATGAAAGGGGTCATTCCTTTTTATAGGAAAACAAGAGAAGATTCCAGAAAAGTCGAGGTACATCCAAAACGCGTTCATTAACAACCGCGTTTAATTAATTGCCGCTTATATTAATTATGAGGGTCCTAAGCCATACGGTTGTACGGTCATTAGTTTCACGCGACAAAGGATCGCTATAAGTTGCACCACCATGCACCACTTTGCTGAAGAACATCGAAGATCTGAATATTAACTTCACCTCCTAACAAATACTTTTTTTTTTATTCTATTTTTGGATATTGGTTTTGCTCCAAGGGCTTCTAAACTCTAGATCTCTTCCAAGGCCTCGTCCTATATCCCCTCAATCATTCAATTGTAGGTTCTTTCCAATGATGACATTCTTATCAGGCCCAGCTTCGACACATGCTTAAGTCAAGAAATTCACAATACCTTGCTCCCATGACAGTTCGTCCATAAATATAACCAACATAACTAATCCTAGGGATTTGCCAAATGATGTTTCCAACAAGGTTGCACTGCTCCAACATAACTCATCCTAGGGACTTGGATCAATATAATCTTCTCATCAAGTTGTGATATTGTAAACATGGTAAATTTTGTCCTTATTTTCCATTGAATCAACTGAAGGTTCTCTTGATGTGGGATCCATAGGAAATACCAAACTTTGCCACCCCATTCTCAAAGCTTATGTATCTCAGATTGAACCTTAAATCAGCATCATTCGCAAAACATCAAAATCAATCTAATAGAATTGTAAGTTGTTTTCTTCAACTAGCTCAATTACCTCAAAATCAGCACAAAAGGGACCTTCAAAGATCTCCATTTGAATGTCCCGAATAACTCCCATCAATGTTCACATAAGTCATGTCATTCATATACAATCAATGACCTTATTTTTGCATGGTAGGTCATCCCAAAGAGCCCTAGATCTCCTTAGACATCAAAAAACAATTCTACCCCATAATCATATCATATACCTCATACCCATTGGAAAAAGGAACAACACAAACATCATAATCATACCCTTTCTTTCACAAGGGTTGTGCTTTCCTCCAATTTCTATTTTCTTGAAGTTCACAATTCTATGACCCAAGTTTTTATCAATCAGCCATATTCTAAATTTCTCCATGGCCTCCAAATTGCTAAACAAATGAATTGTGAGGGTCACAACCTCTCCTCAACTCAATTTGAGAGCAAGACCGATTGGATTAGTTGGATGCGCCAAGGTCATGACCCAATGAGGCAATTTCTCTAGTCCAAATGCATTGATCTCCTAATCTTCCTCCCTCAAATATTGTATCTCACTCTATGCTCAGAATAACTTTACAACTTCACCAAAATACTTCTTTGGTTATTCTACTTTTGGAAATTGATTTTGCTCCAAGGGCTTCTAAACTCTAGATCTCTTCCAATATCCTGTCCTACATCCCCTCAATCATTCAATTGTAAATTCTTTCCTATGATGGCATTCTTATCAGGCCCAAAGTCCACACATGCTTAAGTCAAAGAACTCACAATACCTCGCTCCCATGATAGTTTTTCTAAGAGATAACCAAAACCATACTAGCATCCATAGGTGCTTTGGATTGATTCTTCAATAACTAGGCCAATGGAGTAGGGATTTGCTCAAGTTGGTGATCTCCTTCGCAATACTAACATAAAGAACTCAAGGCCATTCCTTTGTATATGTCGAATTCTCCCACATGTATAGCATGCCAACAATAGTTGTGGCCTCATGCCCCATTCTCCTCACCCATATCCTCACACGAATCCTCATCTACCTCGATATCCCTTCCCATAACCTTCATATCCTCATCCATACCCACTTCTACAACTAGCATTAACTAGACCTAGAACCTACAATTGTTTTGCTCCGAAAGTATTATTGTTGAACCTCCAAGAAGGGCAATGGTGGCCTATTACAAATAGCATCTATGTTCATACATATCCTATATATGGTTCTCAACCTTGCACTAAAATCTGTCACAAGTGTTTGACTTGTAGTGAACACATCAACAATTCATGTCATCTACCTCTCTTAGACACATCATTAGGCATGTTGTTACATGATGAATTTCACAAACTTAACACTCATAGCAGAGTTAGTGAATATCTTCCATATTGCAACTCCTAATTAATCTCAAACCGCTTTAGTCAAGCACTGAGCTCAACCAAATGTAATCATAAGGCTTTTCAAATTGAGGTTTTGTCCCATTTATTAAATCCTTTACCTATAAAGCAACTTCCATATGCCAATTGAATGATTTCTAATGTCTAGGCTTAACATGAGTACAAACCATTCATCATCTAGGTCAAAGTCACCTCATACAGTTGCTTCACAACTAAGTCCTTAAATTGATAATCAAAAGTTTTGACAGACTTCATGGCCTTTGTTTAATCTTCTCTACTTCTACAACACACTAGTATTCCATCTTCAAATATTAGAACGTTTTCAAACAAGGTACTTTCAACCCATCATGAGTCTTTTGATGGTCCTTTGCAAATGTTACATACATATCAAGAGCACAACCCTTAAGCGTTATAGCAAATTCAAGTGTCCTTTCCATGTAATCGTAAACCCTGATCGCAAGTCTCTCAATTTCACAGACTTGGCATGTTGCTCTACATCCATCATCTAATCATAACTCAAGATCACCATGGGCCTCTCTCTCTCTCTAGCATAGCTTCTTGATCAAATATAGTAAAGGCCAATCAAGTCTCCTAGCGAACAGTCAACAAATCGACAGCCACCTTGTATACATAAGTGATGACTATGAATTCAAGTGTATAGTTGTGGATCATGCCATGAACAAACACATCAAGCGCAAGTGTCCAACTTCTTTTTAGAACCTTCAATCGGTCCAAAAACAGCAAGTTCCAAGTAAACCTTTGTTGAAGGGCACCTTTATAATCTGTGTAGATAGCAATCCAACTTGCCAATTTCGCAGATAATTCATGCCAAGATCTCATCTTATTCATAAGGCTTGTATATACTCTCTTGAATTCAAACCTTTGCTTGCAATCCAGTCCCTTCATAGTGTAAGCTAGCAAACTATCTCAACTATAATTGAACATCTTTGTGTTATCCATCTTTGTGGAGTTAGAGTTTGCCCTCCTAGATTCCTGTCTCTATCTGGGGGTCAACTCTGACTCCAATGAAGATTCGGAATTTAATAGTGAAGGAGATCCCACTGCATGAACTGCTTCATTCAGAGAAATCTGATCCTGTGAACGGACAGAGCTAAGGGAATATGTCCTCCACTTGAGCTCCGGTAATCTCTGCCATCAAAAGCTACCATTTTGGACACTATGCTGTCAGGAATGATTCAGTCTGCTCTTGTGCTTTTTGGTGTTGATGGATAGTTGTTTCAGTTGGTGGATAGCTAGTAATAGATATTTTAGTTTAGTTGAATTTGGTAATAGAAGGAGCTGTAAATGGTGATATATGTATTCGGTGTTTAGTAAAGAGGTTGGCAAAAAATAGAATTGGATTATATATATATATATAAGTATTATTTCCATTTGATTTAAAGAGATGAGCACTCTGTAAATGCCTCAACATATACCATATTTTTTTTTTAAAAAGAATTATATGATTCAAAAACAAAAACTCAAGTTGAAAATAATTGCTCCTTGCAACAAAGAGTCCCTCATGCAACTCAAGTCTCAAAATAGCTTTGCAAAGTGTTAGCCATATTCTGGCCTTCTTGGGGTTCTAAGTTGCAGCCGAACAATTCTGTAATCACATAACTCCAGTTGCGACCCCTAAAACAAAGTTTTGCCAGGGCCAACACCAAGACTGGCATACTCAGTGTATGCCTATCTAGTCTAGTAGAAGACTTAATCAACTATAAGTGTATGTTTCTTTTAATGACTTTAAAATATTTACATAAAGGAGCCATTATTGAAAATTTAAGACCAAGTCCGATCTTTCCAAGGCATAATGGAGCAGTTAGTCCATTTACAAATTATATCAAATATTATATCATGCATGTGTAACCCAAATCAACTCTAAGAAAAAAATAGCATATAAGTTCATGTAGAATCCCTTGTGTCCTTTAATACTCAATCAATAATAAATTAACTCTCAGGATCAGTCAAGCACTACCTATTCTATTTCTCAAGTTTTTTGTCTAAACTTGATCATAGTTGATTCTCTTTAGATCATATATGCTTGAAATATGCACTTTCCAATGATGTAATGAGACATTACATGTCTGTTCAAAAATAGATATTGGTGAAAATTCTGCCACTCATATTGCATGCAGTGACAAGAATGAAACAAATCATAATGGCAATGATAATATTTAAGCCTCCTCATCAAATGGCACTCACTCAACTGGTTAAATTCCTCCACTTTTAAGGAGACCCAGGTACGAATCTTGCCATATGATACATGCATAACTGCCAAGCTGTTGTAATACCACTATGTGGTCACAATGTAATATGGGTGGTGCCCAACTGAACATGATACCAGTCCTCTTAGTTGTGTTGTGGACTACAAGTACATGTCTCCATCTTGTAAGGATGATGCTACGATAATAAACTGCTTAGACTATTCCCAACTTAATGAATGAATATGATCCTTTAATAATTAATAAAAGATATAGTTCTTTGTTTTATTTTTCTTTCATTTTATTATTTTTCCCAAAAAAAGTGAATTATGTACTAAAAGTTAAATGGGTAAATCAAAACGTTAACCAAAGAAGCACTTTTTTTTTCACAACCATATATCTTCATCACAAAACTACTTTTACATTGTAGAGCATTCATGAATCAAGATTTTGAGAGCAGAAACAGAAGTGTACATACCCTATGTGATAGCCAAACAAAATATTGGAAATGGATGCCATGAGCACGTGTGGAAAAGAAGGCAGCCATCCCCCGTCAAAGCGCATACTAATGTAAGATTCTTTGTTAATGCTGTCACTCAAATGATTACTACTTGCATCATCTGCAAAAAATTGCAAGAAGGATTTTATTCTCTGATGCATGCCTCTCTCGTGCTGATTCTTTAAAATTTATTCCAGATCAAGCAGGGATAGAATCAAAATTCAAATTTAAAGACTTTGATAACTTGAAAGTCAATCAAGTGTTGCCAAAGGTTTCCCTTGAATTTAAAACTAAAAGTGATTTTATCATTTTACACTTTTAGCACATCAAAATAATCATGGCATTTAGAAAGATTTTTAGTTTTATGAGACATGTCATCATTAATTCTTGATGTGATTGACAGACAACATGCCCTTCTAAATGATGATCATCATAAAGTAAAAAACTATGCATGCAGGCATGCATGCTTATTACACTCATTCTGGGTATGCACAACTGTTTAGATAAGAGTTAATTAAATGACTAATTTGTGAAACTCTTATTATATCCAAATACTCTGATAGACATGTTTGCACTGGAGGAACTTACAAGGGGGCTCAGATTCAAAGAGTTAGCAGAAAGGACAGACATGAAGCCCAATAGCCCAAAACAACTCCTATAACATCTGCCACATCAAAAATAAATTGAGGTCTCCAAAAGTAAGAAAATTTAAAATTTAAAATTTAAAAAATTCCAGCACATGGATGCAACAGGCTTCTTATGCATTTTATGGATAATTAAATTTATGTACACTCTTGACTCTTCTACTCAGACGTACTGATCAAATTTCCCTGTCATCCATGTTCACTATAATGTATACAGATAACTTAAGTCTGAACTGCCTATGCACACTTTCTTCTATTAAAGCATTCATTCTCAATGCCACAAACTATTCCCTGAGAACAATCTTATTGGAAGTTACAAGGGGACTCAGATTCAAAGAGCTAGCAGCAAGGACAGACATGACGCCCAATAGCCCAAAGAAACTCCTATAACATCTGCCACATTGAAAATGAATTGAAGTCTCCAAAAGTAAACAAATTCAAAAAACAAAGCTGCAAACTTACTGCAGTGGTAAGGGCTTTGGCCTCTCTTTGAGAGGTCCAAGATTCAAACCCCACTCAATATGAGGGGACTGGAACCGCTCGTAAAAAACTGTGTAAACTCATTGAAAAAAAAAAATTTCAAAAAACATAAATTAAAGATTAAAAGTTTCCAGGATATGGATGCACCAGGCTTCTTATGCATTTTATGGACAGGAAAATTTATGTACACTCTTCTACTCAAATGTACTGATCAAATTTCTCTGTTATCCCTGTTCATTATAATGTATACAGATATCTGAAGTCTGAACTGCCTATGCATACTTTTTTCTATTAAAGCATTCATTCTCAATGCCACAATATATTCTCTGAGAACAATCTTCTTGATTGGAGCACCAACTTTTGACCTGCACAAGCAATTTCCCTTATTTTCTGCCAAAAAAGTGCCTACAAGTGATTCTTAAACGATCTAGAAAAAATTGAGTACACTCTTGCCATTGAAGTCTGAATCCATGATCTTGGACATCCGTGATCGTATATTTTTTATTGAAAGAATTGCAGCTTCCTGTTGTATTTGCAAGTAGCATAACCACCTTATAGGCCCAACATTTCCAGGCTGTTGAAAACTGCAAACAACAGAGAAGCCACAGCAGTCTCTTTCACCAAGTCAGAGGAAGTAGGAAAAAAGGGTTCCAAGTTTAGTCTATTAGGTGATAATTAAATTTGTTGAAAAAATTAAAAACAAGGCATAAAGTTTAGCCATTTCTTCATGTACTACATCCTCAAGCATTTAATACATGCCCAAGGCAACGAGAAAATATACCATGTCCACACATCAAAAGCACTGGTGCCATGGGTTGTAGTCAAATGGAATGCTTTAAGCACTCAAATTCATGTTTGATACCACTAAGAGAACATGTCTCCATATTAATGGAGTTAATTGCCCCGAATAAGACCATAAATAAATCAATGGCACTAGCAAATTCCATCATAATAAGAAATTCACCAAAGTTAAATAGTTTTTGAATTGGGCATGACAAGATAGCTTTTAGGAATGGCAAGATGCATTTCCAGGATGACACATTTCCTAGATGACACGTCAGGACACTTCTCCTATGGCACCCAAATTCTAGTACAAGCCCTCATGGAACATAAAAATTATGCAAGAATACAATAGCCATGCCCCAATAGCCGTAACAGATTTCTATCCGGGTTATCTAGAAAATATATATATATATTAGGAGCAGGATGTCTCTCATCATAAAACACTGCAGAAAGGGAAATTATTATGCTTGCTATACACTGAGATGCAAGCAATGTATACCATATACTGATTAACACGTATTCATGTGTATGTGCATGTATCTGAAATAGATACTAGGAATTGTAGAAAATAATATGAATTATTATGCTCCTTTTTTCTGCTAATTACTTCTACTGCACTGTTAGTTGCTGACTGTGGTAGTCTCCTTTTCCTGGAAAGGTTCCTTTCTATGGTCTCCTGTTTTATAGGAAAGCTGCAGGTTTGGGAAAAATTAACACAGAAGGAATAACAGAATCTAAAACCTGGAAAATAAGAAGGCTTAGTATTCAATAGTCTTAGACCAACTAACATATAGACTTTCCATATCCCACTCAGATGTGACATGGAGAGGGTTAAAATTTCCATATTTAACCTCTTCAGAATGCCATCACTCCAACCACTCTTAAAGAAGAAACATGACTAAAAAGAAGGGACCTTCAATCACTGTTTTAGGGACAAATCGATATACATAACTTACACAGAGTAGAATTTCCCCATCTTTACCGTCTTGACGATGCCATGACTACAGCCACTCTTACAAGCAAAGACATTGAATTCAAGGCAACAGAGTTTCCACTTCTACCTTTGACAAGGACCATGGACTGATTGGATCCAAAACCATGGACCTTCTAGATGCACATAGGGATGCTCTACCACTAGGCTACCACCCCTTTAATGTTCCAAGTCTAGATTGATACAAATTTCCAACTCTCCCACCAATCCACAGTCGAAGGGTGCAATCCAGCCATCAGTAGGGGGTCCAACCTAGCCAGACTAGCTTTGATATCATACAGAAAGGACTGGAGAGTAACGACGGTCTATAATCCCCAACTATAAATGCGACAACAAAACCTCACAGAGAAAATAGGAAAAAGGGACTTTTAATTAAAAAGCACATATATCAAGTGGTATTGTTAGATTCTTCAAGTTCATAAAGTTTTAAATCTTGTTAAGCCATACATAGATAATATCTAAGCTTTGTTATAATATCATTATGTGGTGATGATGTAATAAGGGTGAGATCCGTTTTAATCCTATATAAGATTGAAAAAAATAAATTTAAAAGCACATATAAGCCTGCAAAATTACTCTATTTTGATCAAATGGCAACCGGTTCAATACTTCTAGAGATCCAGTGATCACGCCCCTTTTAATTCCATATACTTAATTAAAAAGTAAAATACTCTATTTTGTATGATGAAGATGAATTTGTTTCTCAACTTATTTTAAAATAAAGATTCTCTAAACCAAAGCTGAATGTCTATCTATGTATCTTATCTAGAAAAGATGAAGCTCAACTAAAAGATGATTTGTCCGATATTTAATTAATTGCATAATATTTTCTAATCAAATATCCTGACTCAAGAAATAATAAATAATCTGTGCTTTCAAATATACTGACATCCTTAGTATATACAATGAATAGCAATTTAGATGCCGAAGGCATTAGTGATCTTGAAAGTAGGTTTTAACAGAACTTTCTCTGAAGAAAAAAATATGTATGGATAGATAGATAAAGCTTTTAACATAATTTTATATTTTCAAGTGAGATATATGGAATCTGGATAAAGCTTATATGGTGAACCAACCTGATGTTTTAGGCTCTCCTTCAGTTGGGTTTTCTGATTCTTTTTCCACTGGACGAACTCTGCAAGTGGGTATTCTCCTAGTTGAACAGCAAAGCAGTGGAGCTGTGAACGAGGGCACCCACTTGACAGAAGCACGGAAATCCCTCCTCCAAATGACAGGAATGTAGTAATTTTGCCCGCCCACTCCCAAATTGGGACACAAACTTGACCTACTTGCAAAATCAGGGATTATCACACTAGAATTCATGTTGAAGATGGATTGTTCTTATTCAGTGAGATGGTATACTACTAGGTTGGCAATTCAGTTCTAGGGTGTACTGAGAGTAGATAAGAGTGAAAGCAAACAATGTTTTGTGCCTCGTGACAAATGGCACAATCCAGATTGAAAGTACATTTTCGCACATGAATGAGAGCCAATAATCGGAGAAATCGTTCTCCAGTGCATGAGGAGACAAAGGCTTACTTTGTCGATAGGAAAACCGCAGTTTGTGTTTTTATTAAAGGGTACTCTTAATGGTGGGTACGAGGTGCAAGTGAAAACCTAGCTCGCAGCGTTCTTTTGTTTTGTTTGTCCTACTCCTCCTTTGAATTGGTTCAAACCCGTTGGTCAGCTCATTTGATCCCACCCATTCTTGGCTAAACTAAGTTGGTAGACAATGTTAATCATCGCTAACCAGTCAATTTAATTGGGAACCGGGATTGGGTTTACAACTCTACAAGTGGAATGTGGAAAAATGTAAACAGTAAAAGATAATATTATCCTACAAAATATTATTCTATAAAGTTTAATTTAACGTATTATCATAAGGAAAAAATGTATATAGGCGTTGAAATAAGTGGAAGGAAAAAATCTTCATTGTTTAGATAAGGATTAGTTTTCATAAGCTTAGGTGTGAAACAGGGAGATAGACAACAGAAGAAAGGATATATACTCTATGCAGCAGAGGAGCAATAGAGATAGAGAAACACTTCAGCTATAAATGCTAAATGCCTAAGAATTAGGGAATTGCTAACCCAAACCCAAATCAACAGAAAAATGAACAACCTTCTCAAAAATATTAAAGATCATATGATATAATTTGAGTAGTTGTACTTCCATATTTAAAATCTAATAAACCATATTTAAATCTCGCGAAAGTAATTAAAATCTTTCATTCCAATCTCGCATACGTAATTAAAAAATTAAGGGAAGGCATTTCACATGCTTTCACATTTTAGATTTTGAAGTTTGAATACAAAAAGTAACGGAAGGCATTTCACATGCTTTTACATTTTCTAGATTTTCAAGTTTGAATACAAGGAGGAGGAAAAGGAAACTTCAACGTTTAAATTCCAAATATTTTAATAGTAAAATTACGCTTATAATAAAAGTATAATGGTTATAATAATTATAATATGTGGTTAGGATTTTGGGTTTTCTTTGTAGAGATTTAGGTTCAAACCACGGTGGGATGTGTATACGTGTGCGTGTGAATGAGCTTGTATAAAAATAAAAATAAAAAATGATTTTTCAAATTTATATATAATTAAATGGTAAGATTTAAGTGTTAATATATAATTTTAATTGAACAAGTTTTATTAGATAGTGTAAAAGAAAAGCTATATTTGAAAGCCTTAATAAGAAGTTAAGATATTTTGGTTGTATGGACACTTACTTTAGAGATAAGGGAAAGAACAAAAATATAATAAGTTTGATCAAGGGAGTAGATGTTACACCAAAAGTGATTATAAGGATAAGATAATCGAGCATGATAGAGTGGTTCTTAAAAGTAAAGGATGAGATGATCGAGCATGATAGAATGGTTCTTAAAAGTAAAGGATGAGATGATCGAGCATGATAAAGTGGTTCTTAAAAGTAAAGGATGAGATGATCGAGCATGATAAAGTGGTTCTTAAAAGTAGAGTGTTAATATATAAGTTATGTGTTCAAAAATTTAAAATTGAATAAAGGAGAAGTGAGGATTGAATTCAAATTACTCCATGACTTTTTTTTGTAAAGATTTTTTCTCATCAGCTTAATAATGGGTGGTGGTCCATGGTTTAGGAGGGAAGATGCCTTTTATTTAAGCTATGGAGTGAGAATTTGTGTGTCCATATGAAACAATTAAAAAGCTTTCAATGTGGGTTAGGTTTTTTGGACTTCCATATCAACTTATCAAAAGTAAGTTTGGAAGAA
This sequence comes from Wollemia nobilis, assembly GCA_028583015.1. NCBI lineage: Eukaryota > Viridiplantae > Streptophyta > Pinopsida > Araucariales > Araucariaceae > Wollemia > Wollemia nobilis. The sequence goes on from JAQPPZ010014268.1 coordinate 500,298, forward strand.
TATGCTTTTTGGACTTCCATATCAACATATAAATAAGTAAGTTTTGAAGAAAATTTAAAATGTCCTCGAGGAGTTCATCAAGGAGGGGGCAACTACTAAGAGTAAAAAAATGACAATTGCCCTTATGTTGAGAGGTCCTAATTGGACTCTCCCCTTCCACATCTATGCAAATGCATCTAGTAATGCTATAGGGGCAACATTAGGGCAGCAGAATGGAAATGAATTATATGTTATTTACTATTTCAGTAAAAATCTCTTAAGTGTTGAGCTCAACTACACTATTATGGAGAAAGAGTTCCTTGCAGTAGTGCATGCTATAAACAAATTCCACCACTACATCACAAGCTACAAAATATTTGTGTACATTGATCATATAACTATCAGATACCTCATGAATAAGCTAAAGGTGAGTGGCATAATTATTATATGGCTTCTACTCTTGCAGTAATTTGATGTAATTGTTGTTGAAAATTTTGACAAGGACAATGTAGTTGCAAATTTTCTCTCCAGGTTAGTCACTCAGGATAACAATGCCACTGAAGACCAATTTTTGGATGAGCATCTCTTTGCTCTAGATGAATAAGTACCATGGTATGCGGATATGGCTAATTACTTAGCCATCGATAAGATATCTCCTACACTCTCACCTCGAGAAGCTCAAACTTTAATTGATAAGAGTACCACATTCTCATGCGTTGACGGATGCCTGTTTAAAATCGAGGTCGATCAAATAATGCGTAGATGTGTTGTAGAAAATGAAATTACAAAAATATTGAAAGCTTACCATGATGAACCTTGCAGGGGACATTTTCTAGGTAAGAGAACTGCATTTAAAATATTAAAGGCTAGATATTACTAGCCTTCATTATTTAAAGATGTAGTTAAACATGTTAGCTAGTTTGGCCAATGTCAGAGGATGGGTAGACCAACTCTCCGAGATGAGATGCCACTCCAACCCCATGTGCATATTGAACCATTTGACAAATGGGGAATGGATTTTTTGGCCCAATCAATCCACAGTCCAACGAAGAAAGGTATATTTTGGTTTGTATTGACTATGTGACTAAGTGGGTTGAAGTGTAGGCACTGCATAATGCAAAGAAAGACATTGTAGCAAGAATTTTGTATGAAATCACCTTCACTAGGTTTTGGTGTTCCCAAGGAAATAACCATTGACTAGGGAGTCTATTTTACCTCAAAGTTGATATAGTAATTGATGAAGCAGTATCAAATCCGGTATAATAAGACCACCCCGTTACAAGTGAGAAAGGGGTTTAGGCTCAGAAATATCCCAATAAATTCTAAGCCTAGTATGAACAGGATTGTAATGTCGACAATAGTTTGTCGACAAATTTTTTTTTTGGTTTCTCTATCTCCTACATTCTCTCCTCCACTTCATTTCCTTATTCCTCCACGCTTCTCATCCATATCCTTATCTCTCCACCTCACTAACTTCCTCCATATTCTTCTCTAACCTCCTTATCTCCCTTATCCGCCATCTCCTCTTTCTTCTCTAACCTTATACATCTCCTACATATATATATGTTCTATTTGTTTTATATATTTATAGAGGTGGTGCTGTTAAATAATTGAAGGCATGTTCAATTTTTAAATTTGCTTGGTCCTCTGTGTTATATTTAAATAATTGCATGCATTTTGAAGACCCTTGTCAACTCTGATTATCACTGGTATCAGAGTCGAGGCCAGGGGCATGCTCGATGAGATAAAGAGTGTGGCATGCAAATTGAGAACAGATGTGGCACACATCTCGAGGAGTTGTCAAGGACAGTTGGAAGTAGACAGCTGAGGCATACGGGCCTATAGAAGTGCACGTACTTTGAGGAACTGATGTGGCAAGTACATGATTCGAGGTAGACGTGGAAGGACATGTGGTAGTGGCACGTGGATCGAGGTGGTGACACAACTGGCAGCAAGGAGGGTGGTCATTGGTTAAAGTAGCAACAAAAGGAGGCGATGTTGATTTCTCGAAGGCAATAAATTTTTCATAGTCGCGTTGGGGTTTTTAAACCCCAAATTTCCCCACACATGGTGAATGTGGGATATTAAGTTCAATTTTTCTTTAAAAAAAGATCATCGTCGCTTGATATTATAGAGGCTCTCATGCCTCTATTGTCTCAACCGACAACCATGGGCTAGCGGTTAAAACCTTCCGCCAGCAAAGGAGAAGACCCGAGGTCGAATCCCACCGGGTTAGGAAAATTAAAGTTTTTTTTTGTTATCGCCACGAAGGAGCCATAAGAGGAAGAGCAGGCAGATTGTTTTTTAGAGGGGTCGCGCGGTGTAGCAGCAAAGGTGCTTGTCTGCATACATGAGGTCACGAGTTCGAATCACCAGAATAATAAAAGGTTTTAAAAAAAAAGTTTTTTTATTAAAGTTTCTTTTAAATTGAATTTAATTTTCAAATAAATGGTTTTAATTATTTTATTAATATACTTATTTTTAATTTATTAAAAGCATTATTGATTATTAAATTAAAAAAAAAGGCTTTATAAAAAATTTGAAAACTTTTTTTTGGAGAAAAATTTGTAAAAAGTGGAAAGTGAAAATTTGCATATTGTGAACCTGGAAAAGTGACGGGAAGTCTTCCGAAACGCTCGTTTAGCACCTCCAAAAAATTTTGGACTCCCCCTTGGAACCCCATTCAAGGTTAAATATTTGTTTTGTAATAGTCTCAGCGGTTGTAAAAGGGTGAAAATTTTAACCTTAGAGGTTCTAATGAAGTTGTTTTTTGCATTGATGAGTAGATGATCAGATCAATCAGATGCTATCATGCCCTTTGTTATCTTTTACAAAGAGATAACGCCGAATGGTTTGACGAAAAATTTCGGAGATATGGTTTGCATACAATTTTCAATCAATTAGAAAACGCGGTCATAGCCCACCAAAGGAATCATGATTCTGGTTACGAAGCTGACTCAGAAGACAACATATTTGGACAACGAGTGGAGGAGTATGATTTAGTTGAAGTCGTACCTGAGGAACAATCCAATGATAGTTATATCCCACTCTCGCCAAAGCTAGAGCCAGAGCCAGAACCAGCCCCTGAAATCATTATCATCAGCGACGACGAGGATTCCATTGTCGATAATTTTGGGCATCCAGTACTAGGAGATCCACAACAAGAAGAATAAGAAATTAGTGAGAGAATTAAAAAAAATAGATTTTATTTGAACTTGTAATTATTTTGCTTTGTTATTGCTTATATTAGTCAAATCAAAGTTTAATTTCAAGTAGTAGAAATGGCCTCAAATACAAGTCTCCCAATTCCTGAGTTTAGTGGTAGTGATTATTAATATTGGTCAATAAATATGAAAACTATGTTAATAGGCAAAGGTTTATGGGATATTGTAACAGAAGGGTATATAGAACCCACAACTGTTGAATGGGCAGCTTTGAGTGTTGCAGATAAAAAAACTAGAAAAGAAGCCTAGAAAAATAATTCATCTGCCCTGTACTATTTACAAATAGCCCTAGATAAAAGTATCTTTCCTATAATAGCATCCTGTGTCACAACTCAAGATGCTTGGAAAGTTTTGAAAGAAATCTTTCAAGGTAGTGATCAAGTAAAAAAGGTTAGACTTCAAACACTAAAGAGAGATTTTGAAAATCTCATAATGCAGGAAAATGAGAAAGTATGAGACTACTGCGTGCGGGTTAAAGCCATAGTAGATAAAATGGTCACTCTAGGTGAAGATATTAAGCCTGAGGTTATGGTGAAGAAAGTGTTGCGAACACTTCTTTCGAAGTGGAATCATGTAGCAATCATTATTGAAGAGTCAAAAGATTTGACCACTCTTTCTTTTGAAGCACTAATTGGTTCTCTTCTTTCACATGAAGAAAGATTGCAGGACACTCCTTCCACCAGCCATGGAGGAGATGATAAAGCCTTCGCTTCACAAGAAGGAAGAAGTAGAGGTCGTGGCAGAGGTCGGCCACGAGAGGAAGAGGCAAGAATAGTCCACGAGGTGGAACCCCAAGCGAGAGGAGGATCTTCAAACAGAGGTGGAGGTCAGAATAGAGGTGGACAACATAATAGAGGAAAGCATCCAGGCCGAGGAAAAGGAAATGACCAGTCGAAGCAAGTTTTCTACAATTGTGGCAAACCTAGCCATTATTCTTGTGACTGTTGGTCAAAGTAGCCTTCACAAGGGAGCAGCAGCAGCTAGAGCAGTCAGTATGAAAATTTTGGAGAAGAGGAAGGGACCACAAATCTCTTTCTCTCATATGACCAGTCAGATCAGAACATGAATGACACCTAGATTTTGGACACTAGGTGTTCAAATATATGAGTGGCAAAGAAGAACTCTTTACTACCCTGGATTCTTCCTACAAATCTAGCATCAAGTTGGGGGACAACAAGTCATTGGAAGTTGAAGGCATTGGAGCCATGGCGATTCCAACTAAAGAAGGTGTTAAGCAAGTAAGTGATATCTATTACACACCCCATCTCCAACACAATATTTTAAGTGTTGGTCAAATGTTAGAAAAGAACTACAAGTTGCTTTTTGATGAGGGTAAATGCATAATTTTTGATAAAAATAATAGTAATAGAATCATTACACAAGTGCCAATGACAAAGAACAGGCTATTCCCTCTAAAGTTTGGTCAGCCAGGGGGAGATCAATTAGCAAATGTTGCTATTTAAAATCCAAGTGTGTTGTGGCACTTGAGTTACGGTCATCTGAATTCAGCTAGTTTGAAGATGTTAACCTCTCAAGCGATGGTGACCGGACTTTCTAAAATTTAGGATAATAAAGAAGTCTGTGAAGGTTGTGCTTTGGGCAAGCATGCCAGGGCCAAATTTCCACGAGGGCAAGCATGGCGGGCCGATTATCCACTCCAACTAGTGCATTCGGACATCTATGGTCCAATGCAGACCAAAAGCATTGGTAACAACTCTTACTTTCTTCTATTCATTGATGATTTTTCAAGAATGTGTTGGATATATTTTCTAAAGCATAAATATGAAGCATTTGATTGCTTTGTAGATTTTAAAACAAGAGTTGAAAATAAGAGTGGATATTTTGTTAAGTGTTTGAGATCAGATAAAGGAGGAGAATACTCCTCTAATGAATTTTTGAATTTTTATAAAGAACATGGAATAAAAAGGCAGTTCACTGCTGCCTACACTCCACAACAGAATGGTGTGGTTGAGAGAAAGAACCGCACCATTGTAGAGATGGCAAGATCTATGCTTCAGACGAAGCTTTTGAGTAATATGTATTGGGCAGATGCAGCCAAAACCAGTGTGTATATTTTGAATAGGAGCCCTACTTCAAGTTTGAAATGGAAAACTACTTACCAAGCATGGTATGGTAAGAAACCAAATGTTAAGCATTTTCGAGTGTTTGGTTCACTGGCATATTCTCATATTCCTAATGAGCTGAGAAAAAAACTTGATCCAAAGAGTCGGGCATGCATATTTGTAGGGTATTATGAGAACACAAAATCTTATCGACTCTACAATCCCAGGACTTGAAATATTGTGCTTTCTAGGGATGTGATTTTTGATGAAGGGGGAGAATGGGATAAGCCCCAAATATTCAATGATTATGAATCCAATGATGCAGTTTCTAAACAGGTGCAACAACAATCACTGCAGAAAGGTAAGAAGTCTCCTCCAACAAGCCCAAGTTCATCTTCGAGTTCAACTTCTTCACCAAGTCCTTCTCCTCAAAGGTCGTTTAGTTCCTCACCAATGGATATTGATTCTCCATCCAGAGGTAAAAGAACACTCCAGCATCATCCATCTTATCAGATGTTGGATAAAAACTTTCAAAGAAGATATACTAGAAGTCAAGCTAGTGAAATGAATTCGATCTTGCAAAGACTTGAAAATATGCATTTGTATGGTGATGATGACTCCCAAGAACCTCGGGGAGATATAGTTAACTATGCCTTGTTAAGTAGTGCACAACTTGAACCTTCTAGTTATGAGAAGGCATGTACTCAAAAAATTTGGCAAGATGCCATGAAAGAGGAGATAACCTCTATAAAAAACAACGACACTTGGAAGCTGGTAAAGCTTCCTAAAGGCAAGAAATGTGTTGGATGCAAATGGTTCTTCAAGACCAAATTCAATGTTGATGGAAGCATTGAAAGGCACAAAGCAAGATTCATTGCAAAAGGATTTACACTGAAGTATGGTATTGATTATGAAGAGACATTTTCTCCTATAGCCAGACAGGAAACCATCAGAATAGTTCTTGCTTTAGCTACTCACAAAGGTTGGAAAGTCCAACACATGGATGTAAAGAGTGCATTTCTCAATGGTTACTTGACAGAAGAAGTGTATGTTGAGCAACCACAGGGATTTGAAGAGAAAGGCAAGGAGCACCTTGTTTATAGACTGAAAAAGGCACTCTATGGCCTCAAGCAAGCACCACAAGCTTGGTACTCATGCATTGATGGGTATTTCAAAGATTTCAGGTTCACCAGAAGCAGAAATGAACCCACCCTTTACTACCTAAAGCAAGATAACGACATCCTCATAGTTTGCTTGTATGTGGATGATCTCATATTTATGGGTAGTAATGAAAAAGTGAATATGGAGTTCAAATACTCCATGATGAAGCAGTTTGAGATGAAGAATCTTGGCTTAATGCACTACTTCCTTGGAATGGAGGTTCATCAGTCAGATACAGGGATCTTCATCTATCAACATAAGTATGCTCGGGACATGATCAAGAAGTTTGATATGGAGAATTGCAAACCAGTTGTAACTCCAGTTGGACATGGGATCCAATTAAGCAAAGATGATGGAGCACCAAAAGTTGATGTGACCACTTTCAGAAGCATGGTTGGGAGTTTGATGTTTCTTGCCAACACCAGACCTGATATTCAGTATGTTGTTTCTCTTGTCTCTCGATTTATGGCTAGCCCATCTGATATGAATTTGAAGGAAGCTAAGAGAATTCTTAGATATGTAAAGGGTACATGGGATTTTGGAATCCATTACCATAAATGTAACACTATCAAGCTTGTAGGCTTCAGTGATAGTGATTGGGGCAGCAACATTGATGACAGGAAATCAACTTCGAGGAACTGTTTTAGTCTAGGGTTAGGACTAATAACATGGAGCTCCAAAAAATAGACTGTAGTAGCTTTGTCCTCTGCGTAAGCTGAGTATATAGCAGATCACATATGCTAGTACTCAAGTGTTATGGTTGAGAAAAGTGCTGGAAGAGATTAGAGAACAACAAAGTGGTCCGACCAGAATCTACTGTGATAACATTAGTGCCATTTAGTTGGCATATAATCCAATCCACCATAGCAGAACAAAACACTTTGATATGAAGTATCACTTCATCCGAGACATGGTGGAGCAAGGAATTGTTGAGCTTAAATTTTGTCGCACTTTGGAGAACGTTGCAGATATCTTCACCAAAGCGATGGCTAAAGCTCAATTTATAAAGCTGAGAGACTGTATAGTCAGTTTTCTCAACTTTAAGGGGGAGAATGTTACAAGTGAGAAAGGGGTTTAGGCTCAGAAATATCCCAATAATTTTTAAGCCTAGTATGAACAGGATTGTAATGTCGGCAATAGTTTGTCGAAAAAAAATATATATATATATATATATATTTTTTGGTTTCTCTATCTCCTACATTCTCTCCTCCACTTCATTTCCTTATTCCTCCACGCTTCTCATCCATCTCCTTATATCTCCACCTCACCAAATTCCTCCATATTCTTGTCTAACCTCCTTATCTCCCTTATCCGCCATCTCCTCTTTCTTCTCTAACCTTCTACATCTCCTACATATATATATATTTGAATTTGGTTGGTCCTCTGTGTTATATTTAAATAATTACACGCATTTCGAAGACCCATGTCAACTTTGATTATCACACACCCCCTATCATTCACAAGTAAATGAGTAGGTGGATGTCACAAATCAGGAGTTGGATAACATCCTCACTAAAACTATGTAGTAACACTAGAAGGACATGGCAAGCTGCCTATCGGAGGTAGTATGGGCATATTGCACTACCTAGAAGACTAATACCACACCATTCTAATTGATGTATGGAAAAATGCCATGATGCCCATCGAGTTTAAAATCAAAACCCTATGGATTGTTGCAGAGTTGAACCTAAATTTAGATGTTGTGCAATGGGAATGAATTCACCAACTTAACTAGTTGGATGAATGTCGATAAGATGCACGGTAGCGTACAAAAATCATGCAGAAGTAGAGGGTCATGTGGCATGACCGTCACATAAGGCTAAAATTATTTAAAGAGGACAACTAGGTATTACTTTTTGATTCCTAGTTCTAAGAGTGCAAGGGAAATCTCACGTAGAGATGGATGGGTCCATATGAAGTGGTTGAGGTGATTAATAACGGTGTTGTCTATGTTAAAACAATCGATGGTAGTGACATTGTGCTAACTGTCAATGGTCACTGCTTATGACCATATCATGCACCTTCAATCCAGTCAATTGGTTCTAAAGCAGGCATGGGATAGACCCCCATTCAATAAAAAGAATTCAACGATTTGAAGGATGCTTATGTGTCCGTATGAAAAAAAAATTATAGGTTTTTCATTATTTATTTTTTATTTTTGCAGGGATACGCGGACATGAACACAATCTGTAGGCATCCTGGCAACTAGGCCTATCAGGCACGAGTTCCTAAACTTTTTTTTTCTTTTGCTTTGGTGTGTTTTTCCAAGATACATGGATACGAACGCAATCTGTAGGTATCCTAACAACTAGGCCTATCAAGCATGGGTCCACGCTGCCCTACATCTTTTTAATTTTCTAGAAAGATAGCAAAAGTGGATAAAGTGCCAACATCCCCCAAGGAGGACGGTGTTTATATCCAAATTTGTGTATGAGTATTTAATTCCTAATGGAAGACAACACTCATATGCAAGTCAACACAACAGACTCTAACTTTTCAATGAGGAGAGACGCTTGTATGCGGATCACAAAAAAAAATGCTCATATTTTGAAAGAAATAGATGTTTTTATTCAGACCGTAGTAAGGCACCTATCTTCAGGTCAAGTCAGTAGATGATGATAATAAAAAAATAGGACACCTGTATTTCGATGAACAGATAGAAAGCACCTGTATTCCAAACACAAGGCGTCTATATTCCAAAGAACAGATAACAAGCGCTTATATTCCACCCGAGGGGAGGCACTGTATTATTATTGTATATATATATATATATATATATATATATATATATATATATATATATATATATATATATATATATATATTCTAGACAAGGTGTATGTATTTAGCACATCAAAGAAGGTGCCTGTATTCCAGCCATAAAGAGCACATGTATTTCAATTACAAGTAAGGCTCCTATCGTCCATCCGAAGAAAGGTGCATGTATTCCAAAACAAAGGCAGCTCTTGTATTCGACATCATAGATGCAACATGTGTCTATATTCAAAATAATAGCAGCCACCCAAAAATGTAGAACCCTAGTGGTGCAATATTCATGTGCAATTCAATAAAATTTGACTTTCTAATAAAACAGAGTATGTCTGTCTTTTTTTTGTTTTTTTTTTATGATGAAGTATGTGTGCTTCCTGATCGTTAACTGTTGGAGTCCATGAATTCCCATCGATGAAATGAGCATACTCCCAAGAAATATATAGCAACTTCCAAGGGGGATGTGTTTCGTCCCACAGTAACTAAAAATAATATTTGTTTTTCCATTTTCTCATAAGACCTCAAGACTAATAAAAAATACAGTACCAAATAATAATCAATTGACAAGATTGCCCTGCATGGAAAATTGCATGCCACTTATTCACCCTGGAATGCTATCGTCATGCATCGACCAATCAAGTTGCACCACCAAGGATTTTCATGACATGCTTCGCGAAAAAACCACCTAGGTATGTACCAATTTTTTTGTTGTGTGTATGGTTATCATAAAAAAATATTTTTGTGTAACGTGCCAGCACACGCCCCACGAAACTATTGTTGAACCAAGAAACTCTCCATATGCACTGGGTCATGTGTCACCAATCAAATGCAAGGAAGAAAATTATAATGATATCCACATATATCTGGCACACAAATTAAGAATTAATTACGCTAAATTTGTAATTACTAATGATTACAGGAAGATAGGTGCCCTATATGCACAAATACAATTGCATTTCCTGTTCTACAAATAGAGAAAAAAAAAAGAAAAACTAGAGAACAGATAGACGACACCATGGAAGGATGATCAACAACTCACGCGCTTAATAAATATGAGCCCAAGGATATTTTAGGTGTAACTTGTTTTGTTTGGGAGCAATTTGATATCATAGAGTGAATGGATTACTATCGCTTGATAAACCAAGACTAAGATATGGTGGTAGCAGGTGAATTTACAGCTACAATGAATGACGGTGTCATTAGGATGTGTGGACTGGTCATACCAGTCATAGAGGAATACATTACAGAGGTGATCGGTCTCCCATGTACAGGGGATCAAACATACAAAGAAGATAGTGTGGCGCATTGTGTTTAAAGATTCGAGCAACCCATAATGTAGTTGACATGGTATAGGTTACCAAAGTAGCATAGCCTAGAACTCCAACAATAGGTATTCAAGCAAATCGCAAGATTTTTCACTTACACAGGTAAGTATTCATGGTTGAATGCCAACCAATTTCGGTTCATCAATCACCTACAACATGGGGACCACATTAATGTCCCTTATTACTTGATGTGTGCTTTAAAAGATGAGGTCAATCGATACTTGGTAGGTACAGAGATCATCTTAAGGCATCACGGGCTGATTTTAGCCCTAATTCAGTATGTAGAGGTGCACAGAGCTACACCAAGTGCTAAAGAAGGGATTGTTAAAGTAGAAAAAATCCATGGGCAATTGGAAGAGGAAAATGTTACATCAAAGATGACCCATGGGTAGGAAGAGGATGAGGAGGACGAGGCTGCAAATGTGCCTATCTTCCAGGTGAAAATAGAGTAAGAAGAATCCAACCCATCTCGGGTAGTATTGTTGTCTGCCTCCTAATAAAGTCATTATACAAGGGAGGTAGAGCAGGTTGATTTAGAGATGACATAGGCAGTATTGTTGCCTATCTCCCAACACTCAGAGTGGGAGGAAGAAGAGGTCGTGCCAAGCTTATTTTAGGAAACATCCCCACTTGTTACTAGGAGTTGAGCAACAATGGAGTCCCTAGTGGATTACAACTCGTTAGGAAAGGAAGAAGAGTGATTGATAGAGGATGAACTGGCCACCCAGGTATTGTAGGGTATGGCCTCTGTTGAAGTGCCTTGCCATGGCACTTTGGAGGAAGACCTCTAGGGCCAAATACAAAAATTGAAGGAGCAAGCCTCCTATTGGGAGGATAAATTTAAAGAAGAATAAGCGATATTTATCGAATCCTAATAGGCTACAACATTGAGAAAATAGGAGTTGCATGATATAATTCGGTAGCTGAGGGATAAGGTGCGATGATTGGATAATGAGGTCCAATAATTACAATAATTTTTTGTTGACAAGATGGATAGGGTCGATATTGTCGTCCAAAGAGACTGGGCCTTTGTCCAACGGTGCATTCCATTTGAATTTCAAGAGAACATTGTCAGAAAGTAATTATCTGACATAGGGGACCAGTCAGCTACCCCTAAGATAGAGGTTGTTGGAGAACAAGGGAGCCCTATTTTACGAACTGGGCCCAAAGTAGTGGAGCTATCAAACACAAAGGAAGAATACATCACTTGGTTGGTTGGTGAGTCAGTAGAACACTTTTTTGTTGACCAGTCAACTGGTCAATAAGAAATAGAATGACCGAATGATGTTTGATCTACTAAAATAATAAATATATTGAAGGGGATGCCCAATCAATAGGGGAATAGAGGAGCTAGGAAGATGTGGCCTAAGAACAAGATGTAATGGACCAGTCAGTAGAGAAATTAGTTGAGTTGGAAGAATTGGCTGAGATGGAGTAGGATGAGTTGGAAGAGGTAATCGAGGTGGTAGAAGATATCCGAGATGTTGTATAGTCAGTTGGTTAGCCACTGGTTGATAAACCCATGGTTGATCAACCTAGTACATAGCTCAAGGTCAAACCCCTTACTTATACACCCATATACCAATGGATACAAGACTTGAACTCATCTGATGTGCAATAAATTCCACCCCCATGAAAGGAGGTGGTGATGGGTCTAGCAGCATTGATGGATGATGTAGTGGTCCTGAGGAAAACTAAGAAATTATGATCGAAGGCTAATTCCAAGCGATCATTCTAGAAGTGGCCAAAGGCTAAAGCACGACGACCACCGTAGAAGAAAAATAAAGCATTATAGGATATCACTTTTGATGAAGAGTGGGTTGAATAACTAAAGGTATTTGAAGAAAAATAAAGCATTATAGGATATTACGCTGCTGACAACATCTAATAGTCATGTAGGTATGTTATTACTGTCATCTTGACTGTGTCAAGCACATAAATGCACGTGCCAACTAGGGCGCATAATGTCTGAATAACACCTGTAGAGTGCAAGGATATCTGCATCCGCATCTGACTTTGCTGCAGGCTATGCCTGTTAAAAGTGTAGACACGTTTGGAAGTCGGGTGACAGGAGGTCCTCGATTGGCCAGAATATTGCACCAACATTCCTCAATTTTTGCACTAGTTACCTTGCTTTCCGCATATTCACCTGCATAAAATTTTGAAATAGACGAACATGCCTTAAAAAATGTGCACTGTCTATTCATGAATTTTTATGCAAAGCGGTTCTAATCACCTTGAGCGGTGGAGTGTAGTTGACAACGCAACCAATCTCGAAAAAGAGGATAAATTAAAATAAATATATATATATATATATATATATATATATATATATATATATATATATATATATATATATATATATATTTGCTATTATCTAAGGTTTAAATTGCATGTAATTTTTATTTATTTATTAGTTTATTTTTAAATAGCTTAATTAAATTAATTAATATTTTGATTAATTAAAATTTAATTTTTAATTAAGTTATTTTTAAATTAATAAATTATAAAAATTTAAACCTTAGGTTAGTTAAAAATTTTAAAATTTCAAGCAAAATTTTCACATTCTGTTTAGCAATTTCTTCTAGTTCCAGCATCATAAAATTGTGAAGAAAATTTTTGTTAATCTTTTTAGATTACAAGCAACAAATTTTGCTTATTTAGCCTTAGGAGTATTTTTCAATTAAGGGCACAACATTGTAATAGGGTACCCAAATTTTTACCCTAATTTTAAGTGCTTTTCCCTTTTACTCCTAGCTTATACCCGATTCCAGATGGCTTCTGATTTGGCTGCCCAAGTGGAAAAACTAGCACATGTTGTAAATATACTTGCAGAAAAGGTGAATGATACTACATTGATTCAAGTTGTAAGTAGCCTTGCTAACAAGGTTAGTGACATTAGTATTCAAAATACAGTTGATGTTAAAATCTACAATAATGATCCTTGATCTAAAGCTAGGTGTGAAGTGCCATTGTACGATGGCTCAAGAAACTTGGATGTCTTGAATAGTTGGCTTCTTGACATGGAGTCCTGGTTTTCTTACACTCATACCTCAGATGATGATAAGGTCCCCTTCGCCAAGCTCAAGCTTTCAGGCTTGGCTAAAGTGTTAGTCAAATGCAAGGGTGGACAAGATGCCATTACCACTTGGGATAACCTTGTAAAATATCTTAAATATTATTTCTATCCTTCCAATTATAAAAAGGAATTGATTATTAAGTGGTTTATATTTTGACAAGGAACTTATATAACTGTGCAGGACTATATATTCTAATTCAATAGGTACTAAATTCTTTTGAATATGGAGGACGATATAGCAACTTTGATTCTCAAATTTCAAAGTGGCTTATTAGAGCATTTATAGAAAGAAATTATGTTTGTTACTATGGAAACCTTGGATTCAACTTTCAACCAAGCGCAACTTGTTGAGGACAATTTCAAAGCACACTCACAGGGATTTCGTGCTCCTGCTACTCAAGCGGTTGCTAGCTCATCAAAATGGAATAATTCTTCCTCTCAAAAGAAGAACTTTACCCAAAAGAAGAATTTTTCTTCTTCTTCTTCCTCTTCTTCTCCTTTTTGTTCTTCCAACACTTCTTCTTCCAAAATTTTTTGCAACTATTGTAAGAAAAAGGGCCATGAAAAATTTGATTGTTTCAAAATTAAGAAAAGAAGTTTGGTTGTAACAACTCAAGCGGAGGACAAAGTGCAAGGTCCCCTTGAGTCAGTAGGAGAAAGTAGAGCATACACAAAATTATGAGGTAAACACAATGATGTTACCTTAATAAATGTTAGTTCATTAGGGAGCACTCATGATGCTTTATTCATCACTCGAGCTCATTTGCTCCATGACTTTGCAATAAATTGTATAGTCGATAATGGCTCATAGAAAAACCTAATTGCAAGGTCCATTATCGAGATATTGAAATTATCGATGGAGCCTCATCCTCAACCTTATTCTTTGGGTTGGAAGGATAGTGGTAGGGGCTCAAATATCACTCACACTTGCACATTGAAATTTGCACTTGGAGCATAGTTCATAGATCAAGTCACTTGTGATGTGACTCCTATGGATTGTTGTGGTCTCTTGCTTGGGCAACCATTTTAGTATGATAGGAAAGCTATTTATGATGCTTTTAAATGAACCTACACATTTCAAAAATATGGTAAGGTATATCTCATAAAAAGCCCAACACTCCTAATATGGTTTTAAATTCCAAGCAAGCAAAAAAGGCAATAAAACAAGGTGGTGAGGTTGCTCTAATTTTCATTCACTCCCAACACACTTTTGCATCGGTTTCCCTTTCACATCGGCATTCTACTATGGATAAAATATTGTAAAGTTACTCACATATATTTCAGGAGCCCAAGTCTCTTCCTCCACTTTGCACTATTAATCATAGCATTGAAATCATTCTAGGTTCTTCACTTCCTAATGCACCCATGTATAGACAATCTATTTTGCAAAATGAAGAAATTAAAAAGCAAATAGAAGATTTGTTGTCTAAGGGTTTCATTAAGGCAAGTACTTCTCCTTGTGCATCACCTATTTTTTTGGTTCTTAAAAAGGATGGAACTTGGATATTGTGTATTGATTTTCATGCTTTGAAAAAAATTTCTATAAAGAATAGATATCCACTTCCATGAATTGATGATCTATTAGATCAGCTCCAAGGAGCGAAATTATTTTCTAAAATAGATCTCAAAAGTGGTTATCATAAAGTGTGTCTCCAAGCTGAGGATACATGGAAGATGGATTTTAATATGAATATGGGATTTTTTGAGTGGTTGGTCATGCCCTTCGGTCTTACCAATGCTCTTACAACCTTCATGAGGTTGATGAACGATGTATTTCGTGATGTACTTGACAAGTTTTTCATCATATATCTTGATGATATATTAATTTTCTCATCCACTTGGGAATAACATCTTAGGCATATTCAGCAAACACTTGATATCCTTCAAAAGAATTAGTTATATGCCAACCTTTCCAAGTGTTCCTTTGGCAACACTTCCATTTCCTACCTTGGTTTTATGATTAGTGAAAGTGGAATTCAGGTAGATCCCACTAAAGTTGATGTCTTACTTAAGTGGTCTCCTCATTCTACTCTAACCAAGTTAAGGAGTTTTCTAGGACTTGTAAATTTCTATCACAAGTTCATTTCTCAATATTCCACTATCGCAGCTCCATTGCACCACCTAACTAAGTCTAAGGTACCCTTTCAATGGGGGAAGAACCAAGATGTTGCCTTTGAGAAATTAAAAAAGAAACTTTGTACAACACCTATGCTAGCCTTACCTAACCTCTCTCAAAATTTTGAGATTGAGACGGATGCATCTCAAGTTGCTCTAGGTGTTGTGCTCAAACAAAATGGTCATCCAGTCACTTACCATTCAGAAACTTTTCTTGCTATAAAGTTGAACCATTCAACATATGACAAGGAGTTGTATGCCTTAGTTCAAGCTATTAAGTATTGGAGACACTACCTTTTGGGGAAAGAAACCATTGTACACACTGATCATATGCCCCTCAAATTCCTTCAATACCAAAGTAAATTTTAAGAGTCAAGACACATGAAGTGGACCTCTTACCTCTAATAATTTCACTTGGTAATAAAGTATAAAAAGGGGAAGAGTAATACTATTGCTAATTGTTTGAGTAGGCCTCCTACCGCTCTTGCTTTAACAATAATGTCTACTTCACACTTGGGATTTCAAACTTGGCCAAAGCAATATTCTCAGGATCCTAATTTTGGAAAAATATATCAGAAAGTAAGTAAGCCTTCTACCAATTTGCATCCTTTCCAAGATTTTTACATCAAGGATGGACTTCTTTACAAATTAGACAAAGTTTGCGTTCCTTATGAGCCAAGAGTGTCACTTATTAAACAAGATCATTCTACAATTTATGGTGGTCACTTTGGGAAACACAAGATGCTTCATCACTTGCAAAGATTTTTCTATTGGCCAAGAATGCAGAGGGATGTTTTAAGGTTTCTAAAACAATGTGTAGTTTGTTGTCACTCAAAACCTGCTAACAAGAAATTTGGCTTAGGTATTCCTTTGCCTATTCCTTCTCATCCTTGGGAAAGCATTTCCATGGACTTAGTGGTTTTCCCATGATAGTGCGACAACATGATTGTGTGTTTGTTGTTGTTGATAGATTCAGTAAAATGGCTAAGTTTCTTCCTTGTCGCAAGACTTGTTCTACACTAGACTTAGCCCAATTGTTCTTTGACTACATATGGTGATCCTTTGGTCTACCTACCAACATTATGTTGGATCATAATTCATGCTTTGTGGGTCACTTTTGGTGTTCCTTGTAGAAAATTTTAGGAGTTTCCCTTAAATTTTCCACCACCTACCATCCATAATTAGATGGGCATACTGAAGTGGTGAACTGTATACTTGTGCAGAGTCTACAAATCTATCATCATGCTTCACCAGAAAAGTGGGACTTGAGTCTCACTGATATTGATTATGCTTTCAATAGGGCACTACATTCTTCTACAAGGTACTCTCCTTTTGAGGTTTGTTTAGAATTTAGGCTTTGGAACCCTATGAGTTAACTTTATCTTTGCCTTCTCCTAGCACTTCTCATATTTAGAAGAAGTAATACAAATCACACTCATTTATTCAACACTTGCATAATCTACAATCAAAGGTGATTCAAATTTTACAAAAAACACAACAATAGAAAAAATAGGCCATGGATCGACATCGAATTCCTCATCCATTTTAGGTTGGTGATAAAGTATGATTGCACCTCGACAAGCGATGTTTTTCCAATAAGACTCAAAAAAATCAAAATAATTCATTATGGGCCTTATACTATCCTTCAACAAGTATTCGAGAATGCCTTCCACCTTGATCTTCTCATACACTTGGGGATCCATGATGTGATCAATGTAGATATTTTGAAGTTGTATCATGAATCTACATTAGAGACCGCACCAGCTATCAGTCATCCTTTGGATGTGGTTCCTGATTCTTAGTTACCATTGGATTTAGATCAGATCTATGCCATAAAGATTCGATAGAATCGCCAGGGGTCTTCCACCTCTTATCTGGTGGCTCGAAGAGAACATCTATCGCATCAGGCTCATTGGATTTATTTTCATCAGATGTCCCATGACTTTCCTACTCTTCTAAAAGTATTCGAGTCCAATGCTTCTATTGTGGGGAGGCATGATGAGGATTGATGTTTGATCACTCACATGACCCCTCTTTATTTCCTAGATAGGTTTGCATAGTTTATTTCTTATACATTAATATTGCAAGTGAGTCTCATTCCCACGTACACTTCTTGTCCACTATTTGGTAAGCTAGTTGGCACTTAGGAGCATTAAATAGGAATAGTTAACTCAAAGATAACTTAGCATATTTTCTAGTTAGCATCTTATCTTCTATGTTGGCTAATATATTACGTGCATTATCTTATGCCACTATTCTAGCATTTGGTTAGTATGGTTATGTATTTTAGGACCAATCCATGATTTTGTAGAATTGGTTATGTATTTTGGGCCATTTGTGCCTATAAATTGAATGTATGGAATAAAGAGCATAAGTTGGATTTTTCTATCTTCAGGATACCCTTGATTAATGAAATTAACCACAATTACAAAAGCATACAAATAGTTCCAAAAAGTGATCAAAGTAGAAATTAATAAAAAACTGTAGCAAGGGATGGAGATGTGGAGAAAATGGAGGCTTTCCATATAATGTGATAAAAGGGGAGAGAGGATGAAAGTAGGTAAAAAGAAAAAAAATAAGAAGGAATAAAGAAATAAGAGAATGGGAGGGAGAAAGGAAGAGAAGGAAATGGAGGAAGAACTAGTCAAGTGTACATAGTCGTTCAAAGCGTGACTATACAACCATGAATGGGACAATAGAAAAGAGGGAAAAATAAAATAAAGAGAAGGAGGAATCCTAGTCTAGGGTACTTATCCACTTGAAATGTGACCATACAACCATGAGTGAGATGAGAGGAAGAGGAGGATAAAATAGGAAATGAAAAAAAGTTATAAGAAGCAAAGAGGAAACAAAAGGTGTGACAATAATGAAAGGATGAAGATGCAATGTGAGGGGATATGGAAGAGATGTGATGATGAGGTGATGGGTATTTGTTTGATGTTAGGTCGTGTTTGTTGTTTTTTTTTTTTGAATGAGGAATTGAGCATAGATAGTTAGGTGTAAAAGGTATGCAAGTGAAAGATGTTGGTGGTTTTGGGTCCCTCAATCCATTTGAGGTTGGAAATATTGTAGGCACTAGATACAAATTTTTGCTTGATTATGTAAGGACCAAGACAATTGGAAATAATTTTTTCACGTAAATGGCTAAGGAGGTTGGAGTTTTGTTGATTCTTTTTTAGTATGAGGTCACGAACTTAAAATTCTCATGGATGGACTTCATTATTATAGGCTTGTTTGATCTGGTTTTGAAAAATATAGATATGTTGAAGAACATTGATTCAATGCTCATAAATGAGGGTAAGTTGATCAAGTCGGGCTTGATGTGTAGTGTCATCATTCATGAATTCCTGTAATGAGATTCACAACAATGGGATTTCAAGCTCAAGGACCATGATGACCTCAACACCATAAACTAATAAGAGTGGTATTACCCCAGTGGGATTGTGAATGCTTGTATGGTAAGCCCAAAGTGCTAAAGGGAGTTGAAGGTACAAGTCCTTGTGATTCTCTTTCATAATTTTTGTTAAGATTGCACATATGGTCTTATTTGTGGCTTTGGATTGACCATTGCCTTGATGATAGTAAGGTGTCAAGAAGCTATGTTGAATATGATATTTGTGACAAAGATCTCAAACATCCTTATTATTGAATGGAGGACCATTATCTGATATAATATTATAAGGAATGCCAAACCAATAAATGATGTGATGGGGGATAAATTCCATGTTTTGAGGCCTAGTTATTTTTGTAAGAGGAATAACTTCAACCCATTTGTTGAAGTATTTTGTGGTTGCAATTATAAAGGTATGCTATATATATGGAGAAGAAATTTTACCCACAAGATTGAGGCCCCATTTCAAAAAGAGCCACATGGATTGGATTTTTTGTAAAGCTTATGAGGGTACATGTGACAAGTTGGCATGATGTTAGAATTTAATACATTTCTTGAAACATGCACAACAACCATGTTCCATGGTGGGCCAATAATATCCCATACACAAATTGTGCTTTAATATGGCCATCCCACTAAAATTACCACAGCATGTTCCATCACGAGTTTGAGAAATGATCTAGTTTGTTTCTTGTGGTTGAAGATATCAAAGGAGAATACCATCATAACCACAAAAATAAAGCACGTTCCCCAGGACACTGTACCTTACAATTATTTTTAAATGTGCATTTTATAGCCAAAGGAAGATCTATAGGGAGTGCACCAAGTTTGAGGAAATATTTCACTTGGGAAACTAGTCATGATAAGGCTGAACCTAAACAAAATGGACATCTTGTTTGTCCTTCGAAGATTCATGAGAAATGGTGGATTAGGAATGAGTAGTAACATGGATGTGTGTGATCTTGTCATAGGGATTTTGGGGGATTAAGCAACCGAGAGAACCCATGATATCTACAAAATAGTTAGCTAACCTTGGTGAAGCTTCTATATCATACCACTCAAAGTGCATTAACAACTCATCTACAATTTGTTTGTATACCTTTAAGATTGGGTATTTACACTGATAGACCCCCTTGACTTGGTTCATGATGAGGAGGGATTCACCAATAATTTTGATGTATTTTATGTGCATAACAATTGTAATTTTTAAACCAAGGATAAGAGCTTCGTATTAAACATTGTTGTTGATATAGGGGAATTAAATTTTGAATGAAAAGATAATAGGATCCCCTTGTGGCATGAAGAACACTACTCTAACACTTCCTCATTTTTTGCACTTGGAACCATCAAATAATAGCAAAATATCCACTTGGTCCTTAGGCTCGACATATTCCTCTTGTTCAGTAACATTAAATATGAATTCATCAAGAAGCTCTATGATGAGAGGTTTGTCATCATCGAGGGGAGCTTTGAGAAGGTGATCAAAAATGACCTAACCATTAATGGCCTTTTGATTTATGAACTTGAGATCAAATTATGTTAAAAATATAATCCATTTTGTAGTTTGACTATTATTGTAGGTATGACCCATCATATAGCATAATGGGTTTTCCCTAATGATAACATACAAGGTTTGATTAAGAATATAGTTGTAGAGATTTTTTGTGGTAAAAATTATGGATGAGCATAGCTTCTCCACATAAGCATATTTGGTCTCATAACTTACCAAGGTGCAGCTGATGTAGTTTATGGCTTGTTTGTGATTAGCTTCATTTTTTTGTGATAACATGGTCCCTAGGGCAAAGTCCATGGCGAATATATAGGTGAAAGAGAATACCTAGCCTAGGTGGGGAAAAATTGGAGGAGATGAAATATAGTGTTTAATGGTATCAAACACTTCCTTACAATATTTGGTCCATGCAAAAGTGACCCCCTTTTACAAAATATGATTAAATGGCTTACATTTATCTAATAGTTGGGTGATAAAGTGATGAATCACTTGGATATTACCTTGCAAGCTGCATAATTCCTCGAGGTTCCATGGAGGAGGCACGTCCAAAATGGCCTTTACTTTTTTGGGATCCACTTTGATACCCCTTTAAGAGACAATCAATCCAAGAAGTTTACAAGAGGTTACACCAAAAACACACTTAGGATTAAGTTGCACATTGTGTTCTAAGAGCTGATAAAAGACTTTTCATTAGACATTGACATGTTCATGGCATTTTCTAGATTTTTTCAAAAGGTCATCCACATAATATTTAACAATTTTATGCATGTAATCATAA
Source organism: Wollemia nobilis (assembly GCA_028583015.1). Taxonomy (NCBI): domain Eukaryota; kingdom Viridiplantae; phylum Streptophyta; class Pinopsida; order Araucariales; family Araucariaceae; genus Wollemia; species Wollemia nobilis. The sequence continues at coordinate 521,692 of JAQPPZ010014268.1, forward strand.
AAGATATAGATCATAGCACGTTGATAATTAGTGTCGGTATTTTTAAGACTAAATGACATGAACTTGTAGTAAAAAGTCCCTCATAGTCTTGTGGAAGTGCATAAAAGAGAAAATCACAATAAAAATTGAAAAAAAAAAAAAAATAGATTTGATTTTTATAAAATATATTTTTTACAAATCGGCCTTTTCGGTTACAATCAACCTCCCAAAACAGAGGATTTTATAGTAAATATCTATGGTGTTGCAAGTTATCGCATTGATTGTATAATAGGTTGTGTGAGGGTTTAGAAGGTGTGTTGCTTGACCTCCCTAGTCTCTATTCATATCCAATACCTACACACAAGCTCACAATGACAACATCAATAGCATATGCAAGGCCTTTCAAGATGAGGCCCAAAATCATGAAAGGAGATTACAAAATCAAATCGAATGTTAGAAAAGCTTACAAAATAAAATTCAAAAGTTACAAAGCTATATAAAATGCTTATAAAACTTGATAAAAAACCTAATTTACCTTAATATGCATTTTATGGATGATCTGAAGTTGCTTCTTGCCTTGAGGCTCAACAACCTAGGGTTTTTGACCCTTTTTGTAACCACCCAGTGTGGTTGCCTTCTACTACTAAAAATGAGATGTAAATTTGTAGGAACCTTCATCTAGTTATTAGGAACCTACCCAAATTTTTTTAGGGAAATATGAGTCTGGATGAGGAAGTTATACCCAGAATAGTGAGGGTGGTTTTGGCTGGATTCTAACCACCTAGGGCAGTTGTGTAGCTCCTAGGTGACTTCCCAGGATAGTTGTCTATTCTTGTGTGACCACCTAGGTTTGTTTCTTTATGTAACTACATAGGATAGTTGTGCTCTTGGGTAGCCACCCAAGGTAGTTGTACCTCTGGGTAATCGCCCTAGGAGGTTGAGACTATTATCTAGCAAAGGGTGTCAATCTTGTATCTGAGCCTTCCTAGATTTATTTTGGGGTCTTTGCTATGGATTTGGTACACTATTGTATATTGAATATGGGTGTGTATATAAAAAAAGGGTTAGAAAACACTTCCAAGAGCCTCAATGGTTGAATCATTTGATCTCTTCGAATGGTAAACTTGCAACCACAATGTCAAACAAATAAAGCCAAAATTTTCAATGTTATTAAATCTTGGAATATTTACAATTAAGGTAGCTAAAACAAACACTTCTCATCTTGTCCATAATCAATTGCAGTAATATTAGATATTTGTGTCTCCACTATATTATCACTACAAACATCATTATCCTCATTATCGTGTGTATTAGTGATACCCTTTCTCTCTACTAGGGATTTCCAATACACCAATGCTCTATCATAAGGAAATTTATCCAACTCATACGTTGACACATAAATTCTCAAAAAAAATTCCAAAATATAATTTATCATTTTACTAAGTTTATATTTCACAAAATATGGTGCACTAAAATCCCTCTCATCTTCCATAGATTCCAAAATAATTGTTTGATATAATTCATATAAACAAAAATATTCATTGATTGTATCTTGTAAGACACTACTTGGATACAATTTTTTCCACAAACATGTAATGGAACCAGACTCATGGAAGTTACTCAAACATGAAATTTGATCAACCATTGTCATTCCAAAATGTGATCACTATTGTGTGAATTTTTTTTGTTGAGAATACCTTTGATTTAAATACCATTGATACTTTTACTAAAATGTTTAACAAGTGTGCCCATATATTTAATAAACAAGTCATTTGTATATTTATAGTCAATACAAGGACCCCAAAACATGGGGTTAACACACCCATGAACTCAAGCAAATCATCTCTTTGAAATCAATCTCTTATTTCACTTGTCAATGATTCTACTATTTTTTAACAATTTAATCTTAGTATTGTGTAAAATTACTTCAAATCCATTCTATATTATGGGAATTTTTTCAACATTATCCATAGCTATATTTGACCATCTTTCAAAACAATATAGTGGTATCATCTTTCCATGAACATTAATACAAAGATGATCATTGATGTTGAACTTCAAAAATCTTTTGGATTATTCATCTTAGTTAATGTTTTCCAACTATCAAACAAAGGATCTCCAAAATTTCCCTCGGACACATATAACCTATCAATATGCATACATATTTGTTTTCTTATCCTCATGAAATCAACAATATAGATGGATCTTTCTTGTACAAGTTTGATCAATATATTTATTTCTTTCAACATTTGCAAAATACCACATAAGGTTAGAAGTGTTTCCTAGTTAGTCAAATGGTATAGAAAATATTTTGCTTTATCAAATGCCCTAATATTTTCATACATAAACCCTATTAAGGATTGATATTCTATAAAAACTTTGTATGCAGGTTGATATAATGAAATCCACCTTGTATCTACATCTTTTAACAATTTTATTCCTTCTGTAACTCCTAGTGTAAACTATTTAAACTCTGTAAACCTTTTTAGACTACACAAAAAATAAGCATGTATTTTGTGAATGAGTTGCTCCACTCTTGCAACATTATCGAATGTGCTCACAATTTTGTATGCAAGATTCATTCTATGAGTCATGCAATGAATGGGTATCAAATATGGGGTAAATGATGTCTGAAGTTGAACACAAAGACCACTCTTGTGTCCTTGCATTGTAGCAACACTGTCAGCCCTAACACATATTAACTTTATGGCTATTTACATATCATTCATTCTTACAATATCTTTTAAATTAGTTACAACAACATTATGGAGGTTTTTCATATTACAATTTTTGACCATCTTGTGTAATGATAGAAAACTAAGATGCCTTACATGATTTTGGATGTGTATACATGCATGCAAATCCATAATGTGTTGTTAAAAATCATCATCTCATAAATTGAAAGTGAAATGAATTTAATGTTTTTTACTTTCTTTGTTAGGTTGTCCTTCTCAACCAACTCTAGATATTTTGCTATTTCCCAACCCCTTTGATCTAAGCAATGGGAACTTGGAATGTTTTGCATTTTAGCTAGTTCAAATAGGTGCTTATATTCAATAAAATTGGACATGGATCTACCCTATTTAAGAATACTATACATGATAGCAAAATATACACTTTTTGAAGCCAAAGTGGTCTTAAGAAATTTTTGAAATTGGGATTGAATTGGTCCTCCTTTCTCAATAAGAGAGTCTCGTATCTTCATTTATTTTTTATATTCTTGTGCATATCTAACATGCATATATTATAATGGATCCTTCTACCTTCCATAACTTTCTTTAACTGTTGAATAAACTTTACAACAATGGTTTTCTATTGTAGCTAACTTCAATTGCATCTTATGACCCTTACCTAGTTTCCAACTACATATTACGCATCTACATTCTATTGGAATGTCATTGTTGTTATCTGGTTGGATTGGCTCTATAAAGGGATATGTTGATGACCATTCAAACTTAAATGTCCTTCCAATAGTCCACCTTGTTAACTTTCTACATTTAGTTTTTTGACTTGAAGATTTCCTAGAAGTTTGTATTGTATTTGAATTACCATTTTCTTTCTCTAGTGGCATATCATTTTGAGGAATATCTTTGAGTGTTTGTTGGATGTCATTGCTAAGATAATTTTCATGTTAAGGCATCTCTTGGTGAGGAATATCTTCAAGTGGAGGCATATCAAGGTCAATAGTGTATTCTGCATACAATAATATTCTTTATCATTTTATGATGTAAGAGAACACATTTTTACAAATAAAAAAACATTCATAGAAACACTCAGTCTGTTTATGGTACCTTGAATTTGTGCAGATTTCATTGGCTCATTGGATTTTGATATATGGCTAAAATATTTAAGGATTCTCTTTTTACCAAAAGATTGATCCCTCTTCTTTCCATCGCTAGTAGGTGCCATTATGCTTGTGAAGAAAATTTTTTTTCATTTTAGAAAATTAATAAAATGTTGAACATATCTTAATATAATGTTGACATATTATATTGTAAATAGAATAAACAAAGGATTGGTTGGTAGAAAATACATACCAATTTCCAGTTAGGCAATATCATGATTTTTTCAGTGTATGCTACTCCTCTCTTTTATGGAGATAGACAATTTTTTGCACCTGTATTTATTTAGCGGATAGACAAAATATATATACAAAATCAAATCTGGAGCAAAGTAAAGGAATTTCTACAATTTAAAAAATGATTGTATATGGATACGAAATATAATTAGAGTTCAAATGTGGAACAATACCAAATTTTACTACTAAATGGGCTTAAACTCATTGTCTTAGTGGAATAGATAGAGGATTGATAAGCACCATGTGCCATGGAAGAATTTGCAAAACATACCAATTTGCAGTTAGTCATTATCGTGATTTTTTAGATCGAATATCGATATCTACTCACTCCCCTATTTTTAGATGATCGATTTTTTTTTGCTTTTGTGTTTCTTCAGCTAACAGATAAAATAAGGATACAAATTAAGATGACGAACAAAAAAAAGTAGAGAATCTTATATTGCTTAAAAAAACACTTATTGATTGAAATATATAGAAAATGTTAGATCTTACTACTACAAGACCTCAAACTCAAAGTCTAACTAGAGCTTAAAACCTACAACATACCAATTTGTAGTCAGTCGTTATCATGATTTTTGGAGCTCTAATCTCTCTATCTCTAATATCTTGCTCTTTTCTAGCAATACATAGTTTTTGCATTTGAATTTATTCAAGTGATAATTTAAATAAATATAAAGAATCAATAGATGAGCATGAAGCGACCAAAATATGATCATTTGATCAAAAAACTAACAACATGCGCATTGCTCAGAAATGCTGCTTTTATTCATCAAGAGTACTTTTAGGTTACAAAACAAGTCTCCCTATTTTCTTCACAAATATGAAGCATTATGATGGTGTACTTTAGAGCTCCTCAGTGAATATGGGCTTCTATGCACGTGTGCCATCGATGGTTTACTGATGTGTGTTATTTTGTACTTTTTTAGGGCCTACAAAATATTCTTAGTGCATTTGGGGGGCTACCTTGGTCAAGCCCCATGATTATAAAGACAAATCAACGTAAAAAATGTATTGAAAAGTGCTAAAAACTAAAAGTAATGTTGTAAAAACACTAAATAGCTGATACTCGCTTGATTTGATGTAGACCTTCTGCATGGTCAATTCACAAGGTGACTTGTGAAATGAATACCGAATTTATAGGTTGGGTAAATTGGTATGTAGCTGAATTTTGATGGAGATCCTCTATTTGGATGGGCTCCAATAGTGATTTGATGTTGTTTGTATGGTGTAAAGTTGTCGAAAGAGACTCTAGAGTGATTTTAGCAGAGTTCTGACAAGTTGACTAAAAATATGTGAGAGCTAAGATGAGGGAAAATACCCTCTATTTATAGGAAAAACCAAGATCAGGGGGGGTGGTTAGGTATACCAAACCCTAGTGTCAATTCCTAGAAATGTTAGGTTAGGATTTATGAAGTGTCAAGCTTACATTCCCTAAGATAAATATCCTATCCTCACACATGTGTGAGGAAGGATTAGGGTTAACTAGGGTTAGCTAAATCCTAGGTTAGATTGAGGTTTAGTTAGGATTTATAGGAAATATCCTAACTAAATTAGGGTGCACACATGTGTGAGGATATGCTTAGGACTAATTAGATCATTAATACTAATTAAACCCTATTAATGATAAAGTGCATGTTTAGTGAAAGTCACTTGCAAATTAGAACTCTAATTAGCCTAATTAGGGTTTTTAGTAGGGAATGGTCCCATGGGGTCCTAATTACATGTAGGAAAGGGCTTAGGTGGCCTTAGTGAGCTAGTAGATGGCCTCCTAGTGAGTAGAAGATGTCTTGGACACGTTTTATAAATTTTTGTAGGTTTTGTGCCTATGGATAACTATGGTGGCCTACATTTTTCTATGATGGCCTATGCAAACCTACAAGTGTCTATGCAGATCTACGAGTATAAAGAAATGAGCATGTGCAACTTTTGGGTGTCTACATTTGCTCTTGTTTGTACTATGCTGTGTGGAACACAATTAAGTGCAAAAATAATGCTATGGGAGAAGGAGACAAGGTGTTTGTGAAATGGGAGAGAAAGGAAAAGGGAAGAATGGGATCAAATCAAAGGTATGTAGCCACTCGAAGCATGACCATACAACATTGATTGATAGCCAAAATAAGAAGGGAGAATATAAAGAGGGGAAGAATAGAATCCAATCAAAGGTATGTAGCCACTCGAAGCGTGACCATATAAAATTAATATAAAGTCCAAACGAGGAACAAGATCCTCATCCAAGGTATGTATCTGCTCGAAGTGTGACCATACAACATTGATAAAGAAATATGAAAGGTAGAGGGAATGTGAAGAATAAGAGAAGAATGGGTGAACGTAAATGATGAAATACGGATGGATGGCTGCGGGTGGAACACGATGGTGAAACTAATAATTTTATCAATTTAGTACAATATTTGCAATACTGTACTTGGATGTTTGTGAGGGCAACTTATGACTACTTTGCTTTTGTGACCAATGCAAGATGGTCCAAATACAAATAGAACAAATGCCTATTCAAATTTTTGCTTTTGATTGATTGATGAGTGCATGGTGACACATGTCAAGCCATTTGAGCTGAGTGGCATGGATGAATCAAGCATAACATTCAGTATGTGGTCATCATCAATATACATGAATGAAAGCAAGACATATTTGATATTACGTATGGCTCTCGTGACTTAACAAATGTCTGATTTGGGATGGGGTTTTTATCTTGAGATAATATTTAGCAAAAAATTTTGTAGATAGATGCGATATTCATGATTTGGATGTTTGATTGTTTGGTTGCATGCAAAGTGGATTTGTATATGAATACCCCCTCAAATGAGGAATCAACAATGAGACAAATGAAATGTGGTGATTGTGGTGATGAGTCGATTGATAGAAGAAATTGATGACAATAGGTAGGAAAAGTTGGGCAGACAGGAAGTGACAAGAAGAAGAAGGTGTTGGAGTGAAAAAATATGAATATGGTGGCTGGAGTTGTGATTCGTAGGGTGACCTATGAATTGGACCTAAATTTGTAGGGTGACCTGTGAATTGGACTGTAATTATTAGGGTGGCCTATGAATTGGGATTTTAGGGTATATAAAACCATTTTTGGCATGCATGGGGAATCATTTGCATGACGTGCGAGTTGTGGAGTGAGGAGCGAGTGACGATTGGTGATGCGAAGCACTTGCGGATTTCAGAGCTAACATGGATATGGTGAGGGGATAGACCAGTGTTGGTGGTTGATGCAGGGATCCACCAGTAAGTACCCAAAATGTAACTAGATTAAATTTTGAATTTTAAAATATGCAAAAATGTTAGAGTATTTATTTGCATGTGATTTTGTGTGCATATGTGACGCTTGAATGAAATGTGTCTACTTCATGTTAGAATGGCCAAATGGGTATCTCGAATGGTTTACCATTTTTTTTGTTTGATCGATGTTTGATCGATGTTTGAAATAGTTTGACTGCATGCTATAAATCATGTGTGGTTGTTTTGACTTCGATTGTTGTGTGTAAATGATGTATTGTTTTCCATGTGTAATTAAAATTTTACCATAAAAGTGGGAAATGGGTATCCAAAAATATGAATGTTTTTTCATTTCATTATGGTATGGCGAGTTATGTGAATGTGTGTTGATTGATGTATTATTGTTGAATTTTGACTGTGATGTATGTGAGTAATGGTGTATCATTTTTGAAAATCATTGAAACTTTCATCATAAAATAGGGAAATGGGTATCCAAAAATGTGATCTGTTTTATGTTTTGTATTGATTTGGTGAGTGTTTGAATTTTGCACCATGAGATGTGTGTGGCCAAGTGTAAGTGTGTCTGTTGGAAGCCAAATATGTACTATTTTTGGAATCCGTTTGCACTTTCACCATGAAATGGTGAAATGGGTATCCAAAAATGTGACTTGTGTTGTTTTAAAATGTGGTTTGGAATGTTAACTGTGTGCATATCTCAAAATGTATGATGTTATTGGTATTTAAAGGAAATGCATGATGTTGGCATTTGAATTTGATTATTTGTGTTTATTTTTGTGTGTTTTTGGCATGTGTTGCCATGAAGGGGACCAATGGTTGCCCAAAAGTGGCTATTTGGTTGAATTCGCAGGGTGACCTAGGAATCAAACCTAAATTCATAGGGTGACCTACGAATTGGTTATGAGTTCATAAGGTGACATTCAAATTGGGCATGAATGTTGATTTTGTTGTTATTTTTTTGTTTTTTTTTTTGTTTTTGCGTAAATGCATGTGATATGTTGTAGTAATATTGTATGCAGTGAGTGTTTGAATGAAATGATAAAAATAGAATAAAATTTATGTATGGAACTGACATGAAATTTTTGTGATGTTTGTGGATGAAACAGATGAAGATGATTGAGTTGCGACATTGTGTACAATCTATGAGAGCTGATTGTGAGGCTGATCTAAAGTGGTTGGAGAAGGTGTGGTTGAAAGGTATGTGGGATTGCATGAGCATCCATGCTAAAAAGACTTACATTTTGGTGTTGTGTGAGATGTGGGATCCGGATAGGAACACCTTTTATTTTTTGATGGGTGAGATGACTATCACCCTGGAGGATGTGTACATGATATATAAATTATCGATTGAGTGTGTTTCAATGAGGGCAACGATGGATTATAGGTAGGAGGAGGTGTTGCAGAGTGTATTTTGTGTGATGTGGGGGAGATAGATACCAAAAAAGAGATAGATTATGAGTCTTTTTGGTATCATAAGATGTCATCTAATCATCAGTGTGAGGTGATGTTAATGATTTCGACATATGCTTTACTAGATACTTTCGAGGTGAAGTTTACCTAGAACATGTTGGATATAGTGTGTGATATGGTAGAGCATGAGGTGGTATTTGCATGGGCACCTACGCTATTGGCACAAGTCTATAGAGAGTTGCACGATGTGGTGCGAGTTGCATGGATAGGATTGAGTTGGACATCGTTGCTATAGGTTTGGGCATGAGAGCATATAGCCATAGAGCGATCGATGTTATTGCCATATGAGGCTCATGTAGGGGGAAATAGTAGCCTACCCTATGCTTTGAGGTGGTGGATGGATGAGAAGGGGATGAAGAGGCCACATGAGGATGATCATTTGTTTTAGAGGATGAATTTTGGCTCATTGGAATCGAAGGATATTTAATGGAGGCCCTAGAAGGGTGGAGTGGTATGGGTGAAGGATGAGGAGTAGTTAGGAGCTATCCATTGAGGGTGATGGGTAGTAGGGTGATATACATGATAGGTTGAGTATTTTACCTTCAATAGGGTCATGTGGTAGTTTGGGTTATAGTAGGGTATTCTAGATGCACATGTTGTAATTTATAGGAGGTGAGGTGATAAAGGGAGTCACACTATAGTGCCTCCCTGGAGTGGTGATAGGGATTCACTGATGGTGATTTTTGATATGAGGATGTGAGGACTACTCCTAAATACAATACGTGGTGTATGATATAGAATTGGGAGGAAAGCATTGGGTTACTGATCATTGGGTGCAGCTAGCTAGTGGGGTGCCTGCACGAGAGGGATAGGCATAGGAGGATTAAGACCCAGGCTAGAGGGAAGATTGAGGGATGAGATAGAGGTGCCTCTTCAATGGTCGAGGTGAAATCGAGGTGGCAAGTCCAATGTTCCTATTGGGAGAGTGCTGGAGGTAAAGGTTGGTGGTGGAGAGCAACCCATGGATGATACAGTGATCATGGAGGAGGTGGATATTGATGTGGGAGTTGATGATAAGGGAGATGTAGGAGATATACCCTTTGATGAGCAGGAGAGGAGGGATGTTGATGAGGAGCTATTGGTACTATGAGAGAGAGTACAATAGTTGGAGGGGCAGATACGTGAGAGTGAGGGAGGTTGGGTGATGGACTTGGGGAAATGGAGAGAGGAGCACCATGATTTGGAGGAGAGGTTGGTGGCTATTGAGATAGTGAGTGATGTAGAGAGAAAGGATTTAGAAGAGAAGTTAGCAAAAGTTGATCAGGCACATGCTACCTAGAGGAGGGTATGGGATATTCAATGTGTGAAGCTACATGGGTGGATCAAAGCAGAGGATGTGAGACATGCAAAGGCTGTAGAGGGTTTGTGCATCCTGGTAGGAGAGACTATGACTATTGACAATAGATTGAAGGCAAAGGTGACTAGGATGCAGTAGGTGGTGGTGACTAGGAATGCTGAGCAAGCGACTCATATTGCGAAGATGGCTAAGTTGTATGCTAAGATAGAGCAGCAATGGTAGGCATGGGAGGAGGTAGTGTGAGCAAGGATAGAGGAACAAGCCACTATGGATGTGGCTACTTTGAGAGCTAAGATAGAGTAATTATGAAAGGCCAATGAGGATGTGTTAGAGATGTTTAGGGAGGAGGGAGCGATGCGATAGGAGTGTGAGTTAGCCTTAGTTTTGTATGAGCATATACTTCTAGATTATGGTAGGTCACAGTCAAGATCGAGATCATGATTGCGAGCATAAACAAAGTCACAGTAGAGTCATCGAAGCATGACATCAATGGTGAGGAGGGAGGTAGGGACAGAGGCACCAACAATATCACATATAGAAGTTATCCCAGAGTTGGAAAGGGTGATAGTGCTTGTAGTTACATAGAAATTAGGGGTAGTAGCTGAGTCGAGTGGGATAGGAGCAACACATAGGGTAAAGCAGGCGAGGGCAACTCATGAGGGGAGTGGGGAGACTTCTGGTGATCAACAGGGTTAAGGTTGGCTTGTGGTGGTATATCATTTTTATAGCCTACAAGCATGTGTGATGATGGGTTGTGGACATGTTCCTATTTTGTATCTTGAGGGTATTTTTGATCATCATATATATATATATACACATTTTATTATGACTCTTATATAAATGTTGTGTGATTTTATTAGAATGTATGTATGATTTCTCATGTATGTGTGATGTAGAGTATGGATAGGTAAATGTATGATGAATGAATATATGTGCATGTAGTAGCATGTAGGAGAATGACATCACTATAGTGTAGATACAATATAGAGTGATGTAATGTAAATGAATGTAGAGTAGGTACAATGATGTATGATGTGAGATAGATATGTGGATGTATAATATAATGTAAGTAAATACATGTACGATAGATGCAAAGATGTATGTATATAGAAGTTGAAATGCATGAGGAAGCACTTGTATCATAGCATAAAATGATATGAATGTGATCCATTCTATAATCTCAGGGATGTAGGATGGTATAGGGTGTATGCAATTATTTTGACAATCATAGTTATAGTAATCAAACCTCATGAAGAACTGAATGATATTTATCTACAACTCATAACTAACCTGGCTAGGTCAAAGTCTATCAAGGACTAGTGTGTGCAAATAAGTGATGTTCATTTATCCATTTTGAGGGAGGTAGGACTAACCTATTGTAAACATAGCCAAAGTAGCTAGCTCATCCACAAGCACGCAATGATCTATACAAAAGAAGGTCGCTAATGTGATAGATGTGTCACCACTTGTAAGACTATTCCACTAGCATGCAGGTGCTTAGGGCCTATAGTTGGAGATGGAAATCATTCCATGATGTTATGTTAAACCTAAGGACCAAAGGCGATGAAGCATAATAATTATGTTTCTTGGAGGCTTTTCCTTTTGTTTTCTGCCCCTCATTTCTTGATTATTGTTTTGTGGTACTATTTTATCTTTTCTTTTTTATGGGTGTTGGCTTTTATTTTCTACCCATATTTTTTATTTTTCTTTTTGCTTATGCTTATCCCTTTGTTTATCCCTAGGTCGTATGTTGACCATGCAAATGATAGGATGAGCAGGGAAAACCATTTGCTAGATGTCAATATCTACGCATGGTGTTATCTTCCCTAGACTCAAAATTTGCTTAAAATGTAACCTGTGTGAGTGGTCCCTGAAAGAAGTTGAACCAAGCAGAGAAAAGTATAAGGAGTGTAATAACCTATCAACTAGAGGTGATGTTTGACTAGTTGTAACTAGTAAATGGTCAAATATATACAAGATACCATATGCTCTATAATCCTAAGAAAGAGAGTGGATATCCAAGTGGTGATGCTAACAAGTGTGTATGTTATTCCTTACAAGGGTGCATTTCTATAGAGGGAATATACAAACATGAATGAAATCATAGAAGAAATATGGATATATGCAATGAATGTAGTGTGAAAGATATAGTATGAGAGAAAAATATCTACAAGAGAAATTTTGTGTATTAGTAACCAGATGAGATTAGAAACCATATCTGAAGATGAATATGTGGGGTGATGATGATGAGAATAGAGAATCATGATAATGGTTGCCCCAACGTGTGGGGAGGTGTAGCAAACATGAGAGAAGCATGTAACTGGGGGAATGCATGTGATAATAATGAACAAGAAAAATTAGGAGTGAGAAGAGACGTAGAGTGAAACGAGGATGAAGAAGTATAACAAAGAAGAAAGAGCGAAGCAACGATACAAAGAAAATGAGAAGACACAAGAAGAAGAAGGAAGAATTAGCATAGGAATGTAGCTTCTCGAAGTGTGACCATTCAATAATACCAAATAGGAAGAAGAAGAGGAAAGCAAATGGAAGAAGACATAAGGAAAGTAAACAAGAAAATACTATGTGAAGTGATGGGGATCGGGTCACGAATGATTAGGTGAAGTGATGAGGTGACTAGGATTTTGGTAATTGGTGTAGTTGGATAACTATTGGAAGTAACAAGGTGTGGATGTGAATGAATCATGTGATGGGGTGGAGAGAGGTACTAGCTAACATGGAGGGATCTAGAGTCGAGTAGGCGAGGGAACCTATTCAAGATGTGAAAGAGGTTCATCAAATAACATGTCCTGAACAAGGGTCTCAAATGTATGGCATGCATTGATGTCATGCCTTGGTTGATGATGATAGATGCAAAATTGGTTTTCTTTGTAGTTGTGTAGCTTAGGGTGTGATGATTCAACATGGTAGATCTCAGGTAGAACCAACAGACCTTGGTGGAGCAACTAGTGAAATGTCTGGGAGAGTAGTGTAGAACACACATGCATGGGATATACACATGGCTCAGATGGTGATGATCACAAGGAATATAGGGTAGGAATGGGTGGTTGGATCGTGGTTTGGGAATTTGGTGAAGGTTGGATTCGAGAGTGAGGAATATTCCTAGAAGAAGATGACATGTAGTGAGCCATGGTAGAACAATGAGGAGTGGAGTGGCAATGATAATGACTCAAGTGTGACTCGATGTTTTTGAGGTGAGAGAATATGCTGCATGTCAATGAGAGGAGGAGATGAAATCGATGTAGATGGTGATCAAGATTCTAGTGTGTAAATGGGGTTGGTGTATGGGTGAAAAGAAGGGAATGAACAAAAAGAAGGGGGAGAGTGGAACTACTACACTAGTGGTGGAGCTGGTTGAAGTGGGATGCTACAGAGTGGAGATGGGGGTACATAAAGGATGGGTGGTATGGGAGATGACTGCATGTAGCGATGTAGATGATATGGAGGAGCATGTGTGAAGGCAGCCTAGGCAGAATGTTGATGTAGAGATAGGTCATAGGGTGACATATCAGTCGGTAGGGGTAGAGGTAGTCATGAAGAGTGTGCATGAAGAGGCGTAGTTCCCTTGTTAGGAGGATAATATGTTGGTAAAGGTTGGTGAGCTATGGAAGGTGGTAGGTATGGATATCTTAGATCAACCAAGTGAGGCAGGGATGATTCCCATGCATGAGGGTCTGGTGGGTGAGAATGTTCCTCCTTATCTATAAAGGAGGACAAGGAGATATAGCTATCTCTTAAGTGAGGGGAGTAGGAAGAATCCCTATGGTTGGGTGAACAACGGTGGGGTTAAGTGCAATGATCTAAATGTGATAATGTAGAAGGCTAACACACATGAACTTGGTCATATGGCATGCCAAGATTAGCTAGGGTGATTGGTATCGAAGGTAGTATTGGGAGGTCCTACATAATGAAGGCATGGTATGCTAGAAGTTGTAACCTGGAACAACATATCTCCATGGTATATATTATAGCTAGTGATAAGAGACCTACAAAACCCAAGATACCAACAATATATAAATGACATAGAAAGCATAAGTATTTTTGTTGTGTAACAGAAAGTGAAAATCGTGTGTGTAGTGCAGTATGGATTGTGAGTGATGTGTATCTAGACAATATTATAATGGAATTATGTACAATTCATGGTGATGCATACCTAGATAGGATAGGCGTTAAATATGCAAAGATGAATAATGTTGAGAGGTTTAGGTTTGGTGATTCCTTCGAGATTTTCCAATTGATAGGCGCTAGAACTGAATTTATGTGTGATGATATATGGGCCTAGCCAGTTAGGAGTGAACCTGTCTCATTGTTGATGGGGTTGTATTATGATTTGTTGGTTCTATTTGAGAACCAAGTCACCAATTTGAAACTTGCATTGATGTACCTTACTGTTGTATGCACAGTGAAGGTGATCTTGATAGACATGTGTGTACTCAATGGCATGGATGCGATGATTGTCTAAGAGCATTAATTGGTCAAGGAGAGCTTGACAAGCAGTATCATCATAAATAAAGTCTCTCATGGAGACTCATAAGGAAGGTATCTAGAGCTCAAGAGGCATAATGGCTCCAACACCATAGACCAATGAGAAAAGAGTTACCCTAGTGGGAGTACAGATGCTTGTATGATAGGCCCATAAGGATAAAGGCATCTGATTATGCCAATCGTGGTGGGATTATAAAACTATATTACAAAGGATGGAGCAAATGATTTTTTTAGTAGCATTAGCTTGGATGTTACCCTATGGGTAGTACGAGGTTGATAAGCTATGGTGGATATTAAATTTAGCACAGAGGGCACGAATGGTTTTATTTTTGAATGGTGTACCATTGTTAGAGATGATTTGGGAAGGAATTCCAAAGTGACATATGATATGGTCAGTGATAAATACCATAATTTTAGCTCTCATGGTTTGGATAAGTGGGATGGCTTTGAACCACTTTGTGAAGTATTTTGTGGTAGTGATGATGAATTTGTGGTTGCTTGACGAAGCAGGTGAAATCTGTCCGATAAGATCTAGGTCCCATTGGGAGAAAGACCACATGGATTGAATAGGTTGGAGTGCTTACGAAGGTAGGTGTGTGAGGTTAGCATGTTGTTGATATTTGATACATCTCTTTACATACTCACAACAATCATGCTCTATATTGGGCCAGTAATAGCCCATGCGTAGGATGCATTTTGTGATGGCCATGCCACCTAAGTTGCCATCACAAGTACCATCATGGGTTTCTTGTACCACTCATTGAGATTCATGCAGTTCTAGGTAATGCAAAATAATACCATTATGACTATGGTGATATAGAATGTCCCCCAGTAGTGTGTAATGGATGGCCTATTGTTTAAATGCTCGATGATGAGCATGTGGTAAATCATAAGGTAGGAAGCCTAATTTGATATAATCCTTAATTTGTGAAAACCAAGGATCATGTGGTTCAGTATGGACAACATGAATGCCATCATCATCTATAGGAGGTGAATATGAGATAGTTGATTGTGTGAGCGTATGTATGGATACATGTGTTGTATCTAAGAGGGGATTTTGTGGTATTAACAATCCCATGGAAGCCATTGTGTCGATGAAATTATTGGATGAGCATGGGGTAGATTTAATATCATGCCACTCAAATTGGGCAAGGAGTTTTTGGATGATTTGTTTGTACTACTGAAGTACTAGGCAACAACATTTCTAAATCTCATGGACTTGGTTGATAATAAGGAGAGAATCACCTATGATGTGAAGGTGCCTAATGTGCATAAAATGTGTCTACTTTAAATCGAGAATGAAGGATTCATATTTTGCATTATTGTTTGTGCAAGGAAACCCTAGTTTGAATGAAAATGGGATAGGCTCCACATCTAGTGTGAAAAACACAATGCCTGCACCCCCAACATGTGCACAGTGGAAACCATAAAAGAAAAGTGTTAAGTCAGCTAATATTTTTGGTTTGACATACTCTTCAATTTTTGTGATATTGAAGATGGAGTCATTAGAGAGCTGAATGAGGAGAGGTTGATCATCAGGTAGTGGAGCCTCAACAAGTTGGTATGCGATGACCTATTATTTGATGGATTTTTGTGAAATGAAATCTAGGTCAAATTCAATGAGGAGCATAATCCATTTAGCAGTACAAGAGTTATGATAACTCTTGTTCATCATGTATCAAAGTGGATTATCATGAGCGATGATAAATGTAGTGTGATTAAGCATATAATGACATAGTTTTTGGGTGATAAAGACTACAACCAGTCATAGATTTTTTATGTATATGTAGCTATTTTTGTAGCTAACTAGCGTATGAATGATGTAATATATAGCTTGATCATGATTGAGCATGTTATTTTGGGCTAACAATGTGCCAAGTGCAAAATATGTAGTGGAGATGTACAAGATAAACGGTAGCTATGGGTGTGGGGGAGATAGAACTAAGTGAGGTAGGTTTTGATTGAATCAAAGGCTTGTTGAAAATTTTTGTTCCATTTGAAGGTGAACCCTTTTGCAAGAGGTGATTAAATGACTTGCATTTATTAGAGTTTTGGACGATAAAATGATGTATGGACTGAATCTTGTCTTGCAAGCTACGTAGTTATTTGATATTGGTTGGTGGAGGTATCTCGATAATAGATTTTAATTTATTGGGGTCTAATTTGATGCATCATTAAGAGATGATAAACCCAAGATTTTTACCAGAAGTAACTCCAAAGACACATTTCTTTGGGTTAAGGTAAACATTATGTTCTAGAAGTGTTGGCATTTTTGCCACACTAATTTTTTTTTTTTTAAATTCATCAAGTGAAGTATGTCCAGTAGTTAAATGAAAATTGGATGAAATGATCTTTAGATATTTTTTTGTGATAGATATTTTCTCAAGCTTTCCAATGATATATTACAATAGACAATCGGGTGAACGGATCAAAAGTTATGGCTTCGGGAAGCTTTATCACCAAAAATCAATCTTCGAGGCGAAAATAGAAGGAAGAAATTATTGGGCACAGTCAAAGTCAAAGTCACCCCTCAGGAGGGGCAAAAATAATTTTCACCCTTATCAAGGATGAAACTGATGGGCAACTGTGATGGGCAATTGTGATGGGCGACCTTGATGGGCGACTGTGATGGGTGAATGTGATGGGTGACTATGATGGGCGTATGTGATGGGAGACTATGATGGGAAACTATGATGGGCGACTGTGATAGGTGAATTTGATGGGAAAATTTTATGGGCGACTTTGATGGGTGAATTTGATGGGCGACTATGATGGGAAACTTTGATGGGTGACTTTGATGGGCGACTTTGATGGGCAACTGTGATGGGCAACTTTGATGGGTGACTTTGATGGGCGACTGGGCGACTTTGATGGGCGACTGTGATGGGTGACTATGATGGGCAACTGTTATGGGTGACTGTGATGGATGACTACACTTCAGGGGTGAACCTCATTAATTTTTTTTTTTAAATGTTGGGTGAAGACATTTCAAAAAATGTATTTCAACAATGTTTTAGTTTGAGTAAAGGTGTTTTTATTCATTGCCCAACTTGGGAGGTGAATGGTATTTTTAAAAGCTTGGTTGGTTTATTTTTCATCTGAATGAAAAATTATGAAAGAGCATATGATGAATTAAAAGATGTATATTTTGCCATTAATTGTCGTCATCTTGGGCAATATTTAAAATGTGAATTCCAATCAAGGATATGCTTAGATAAGGGCCAAAATTTAATATTGGTGGCGAAGTGGAAGATTTTTTGTCATTTTCAATAATTATTTCTCAGTGATTTTACTCCCTCTCTAAAGCAAATTTAATACGGAGTAAATTAATGAAGCTCATGTTTGATTTTCGAGAGGACGGAGGTGGCCCAAATTTAATGCCCTTGTGCTCGAATGCCTTGTCATCCATAACCATTTTTAGATCATTATTATCAGTAGAATATTTTCAAGAAATAATGACTCACCATATCTCTGATTTACAGATATTGGGTCCTTTCATGTATTTAATGAAGGAGGTAAGAAAAATTTCATTATAAGGGGTTGGAAAAAATAGATATCCTGCAAGAAAACTCTTAAAGTTCTCTGTAGTAATAGATATATAGAGCTCTTGGATTTGCAAATGACTTGGTGCATTATTATCTTTTGATTTATGCATTTCTTTTCATGCTCAAATTCTTTATTTGTTGCTGAATTTAAATTCTGTAAGTTGAATTTAAATATTGTTGATGAGAGTAGTGAGTGTTGGAGTGCCAATTTGGAAGATTATATGTGTGAAGTTTTAAGTAAATTCTACCATTTCTT
The DNA here is from genome assembly GCA_028583015.1 of Wollemia nobilis. Lineage (NCBI taxonomy): Eukaryota > Viridiplantae > Streptophyta > Pinopsida > Araucariales > Araucariaceae > Wollemia > Wollemia nobilis. The sequence goes on from JAQPPZ010014268.1 coordinate 540,075, forward strand.
TATCTATTGCATGCTATTCATTTCTTGGTGTGGATTCTTGCTATCAGTCTATTCCCATCCTACACAGTCGGCCTGTGGCCATATTTCTCATTTCTTTTTGTATTTTCTAATTTCTTTCTTGCATCTCTAGTCTTTAACTAGTTTAGAATTATTAAGGGAGCCAACCCTCTTTGGAGATTGACACTGAGGACATTTATTTTCTCTGGTCATTCAATGTTGGCTGTATCTTGGGTGCACAAACATAGTTTTATTGATTAGGCAAATATTTGACCAACAATTTTTGGCATGCTCGATGGGACTCACAGTCTCCGTATTTTAAGGGAGCCCGAGTTTGGTGAATCTCTGGCTTACCTTCATTTGGAAAAATCACTTGGCAACTCTGTTGAGCTAAAGATCTAGATCTCTTGATTGTGGATGCCTTTTATACTAAAAGAAGACACCCTAAAGGAATTAAGATTTGGTGAGCAGCCTTGACCTCATAAGAAGGAGAAAAGAATGTTCACCTAGTGACTTTGACTCAATGGCAAGGACCATGATCTCTGAGGACCACTGCTATAATGGCACATGTATGCTATCCTAGCTGGAATTATCCTGGCCCTCTGAATCTCCAAAGTCAACATGAGATTCCCAAAAGTACCCTGAAGACCCTAACGAAATACAATGGTACTGAGGGAATGGCTTGAGAGCAGCTTAAAGATGTTTTTGCTCGAGAGACCCTCCATGGCGTAGTCCACAAAGATGTCATGATCATACTTTTGGTCTTGTATTTGGAAGGAAGGGCACTGCAATGGTACAAAATGCTTGGGCGTAAGAGCATCTACTCATGGGCGAACTTGGAAGGAGCACTAGTTGACACATTTGATGGCTCTCAGGACCCCTTTCAACTCTTGATGCACCTCTCCACCATCATGAGAGCACCTCTAGAGAGCATCACAAAATTTAATGTTTGATTTTTGAGGAGTTGGAGGAGAATTCCAGATAAGATCCAGCCGATACCCGCCTAGGCCCATCTCTACTATATTCAGGCTCTCCACCCAAATATAAGCCTCATCCTGCTACAATCTAAGGAACAAATATTCCCTCAAATATTTCAAGAAGCGATACAAGTAGAGTAGCTCCTGCTCCAATCAAGAAAAATACAATGGAGAGAAATTGCCTTTCCATCACTCTCTTCGGCAGTTGTTGCTCCCATATGTCTTGCACAATATTCACAATGGCAGATCCCTCAAACTATGCAAAGACCTGGAATGCAGTTGTGTGGAGCACAAGAGGTGAATCTCATCTAGGGCCAATGAAGGGAATATGCAAGCACTACTCCAACAATGAACAATATGGTTTCTTGCAATTTCCATCAGGATATGAAGCAAGAAGGGGTGAATATCTTCCAACATCGAAAGATGGAATATGCAATTATTATCCCATTAATGAACAATATGGTAGCTTGCAAATTTCTTCAATAGAAGGATCGAGAAGTGGAGAAGAGTTTAACAATAAGCTATGAGCATGAAGAGGGCATAATTTTACACCCTTTTTGTATCCTTGAGCATAGCACACAAGTACATGGTCGAGATCCAATAAGCATACCTCATTGGGAAACTGATCTTGAGGATATCCTGATAGTAGATCTATCACCAAAAATATCTTGCTATCACATCAAGGAGTTAGAGGAGCATGTACCCAAGATATCGTAGCTAGTGGACCCCCAAGAGTGAATCATCATCACAACCAATACTCGAAGAAGGTTCCCATATGGTAATTCTTTTTACCATATTATTTAGTAATTGTATAAGTACTAGCATGCATGATAACCTACCACATTGTAGCTGGCTTGCAACTTGGAAAACTTTGGGAAGAGGACAACCAAACTTCAAATATTGCCTAAAGTACAATCATATCTGGTTTGAACACTGCAGATTCATTGGATAAGAACCCATAGCCAGGTTTGTGATGGCGACATGCCAATCATATCACAAATTTTTGTGTAAATATTGTAAATAGATTGGATGATAAATAAAGTGCTAAGAGCATGGTGTCGAAGCTCGTAAGTACACATTTTATTTTCCCTTGATGCTTTCATTCATTGTACCCACCACTTTTATTCCCCTCCCCATTTCATAGTCATCAGTCACCATTGCTCCTTCCACCATTCCCATTTCCTCCATTCCTTCATCTTCTAGTTTTTTTGCCTCTACCCCTAACTCATTTTCCATTCCACCATCATCTACCTCATCTTTCACCCCCGTTAATTCCATTATCGTTGTGAGTATACCAACCTCGTCAAGGATGAACATAACCATTACCCCATCCATTAATGCTCATTTCGTTGTTGAGACAAACCCTCAGAAGCATCTATTTATTTATTTTTCCATTTTATTTTTGATTACAGGAGCCATTGGTGTTAGAAATTGAAGTCTTGCTAAAGCACCCTAAAGCGGAGAAAATCAGTCAAACTTGGTGTAGTGCCTCACATTGGGTGAAAAATACAAACATATGACTAAACAATATCAGGAAATGTAGGAAGAAATTGATGCAAGGAGTAAATAGTTTGATGTAGTAGGAAGTTGTGACTCTGTTTCCCAATAAATGAAGGCCCTAGGATTGATTGCATCTAGACGAGCTGAATACCCTGCGAGCCACCAAAAGTGTTGGTATTTTTGCCACACTAAAAAATAAATTTTTAAATTCATCAAGTGAAGTACATCCAATAGTGAAAGGAAAATTGGATGAAATGATCTTTATATATTTCATTGTGATAGATATTTTCTCAAGATTTCCAATGATATATTACAATAGACAATTGAGTTAACGGATCAAAAGTTATGGCTCCGAGAAGCTTTATCACCAAAAATCAATCTTCGAGGCAAAAATAGAAGGAAGAAATTGTTGGGCGCAGTCAAAGTCAAAGTTACCCCTCAGGAGGGGTGAAAATAATTTTCACCCTTCTCAGGGACGAAACTGATGGGCAACCTTGATGGGCGACTGTGAGGGGCGACTGTGATGTGTGACTGTGATGGACGACTGTGATGGGCGACTGTGATGGGTGACTATGATGGGTGAATTTGATGGGCAACTTTGATGGGTGACTATGATGGGTGACTTTGATGGGCGACTGTGATGGGTGAATTTGATGGGTGACTTTGATGGGCAAATTTGATGGGCAACTATGATGGGCGACTTTGATGGACAATTATTATGGGTGACTTTGATGGGTGACTATGATGGGCGACTGCACTTCAGGGGTGAATGTCATTAAAAGTTTTTTTTAAATGTCGAGCGAAGACATCAAAAATTTTATTTTAGCAATGTTTGAGTTTGGGTAAAGGTGTTTTTCTTCATTGCCCCACTTGGGAGGTGAATGGTATTTTTAAAAGCTCGGTTGGTTTATTTTTCATCCGAATGCAAAATTATGAAAGAGCATATGATGAATTAAAAGATGTAGATTTTACCATTAATTATCGTCATCTTGGGAAATATTTAAAATGTGAATTCCAATCAAGGATATGCTTAGATAAGGGCCACAATTTAATATTGGTGGCAAAGTGGAAGATTTTTTGTCATTTTCAAGAATGCTTTCTTGGTGATTTTACTCCCTCTCCAAAGCAAATTCAATACAGAGTAAATTAATGAAGCTCGTGTTTGATTTTTGAGAGGACGGAGGTGGCCCAAATTTAATGCCCTTGTGCTTGAATGCCTTTTCATCCATAACCATTTTTAGATCATGATTATCAGTAGAATATTTTCAAGAAATAATGACTCACCATGTCTCTGATTTACGGATATTGGGTCCTTTCATGTATTTAATGAAAGAGGTGCAAACCTCTATAATACTAAGAAAAATTTCATTGTAAGGGGTTGGAAAAAATAGATATCCTATGAGAAAACTCTTCAAGTTATCTATAGTAATAGATATACAGAGCTCTTGTATTTGCAAATGAATTGGTGCATTATTGTCTTTTGATTTACACATTTCTTTTCACGCTCGAATTCTTTATTTGCTGCTGAATTTAAATTATGCAAGTTGAATTTAAATATTGCTGATGAGAGTAGTGAGTGCTAGAGTGCCAATTTGGGAGATTATATGTGTGAATTTTTAAGTAAATTCTACCATTTATTTATCTATTGCATGTTATTCATTGCCTAGTGTGGATTCTTGCTATCAGTCTATTCCCATCCTACACAGTCGACCTGTGGCCATATTTCTCATTTCTTTCCATATTTTCCAATTTATTTCTTGCATCTCTAGTATTTAACCAGTTAGAATTAGTGAGAGATCCAACCCTCTCTAGATATTGACACAGAGGACATTCCTTTTCTTCGGTCATTAAATTTTGGCTGCATCTAGGGTGTACAAACACAGTTTTGTTTATTAGGTAGATATTTGACCAACAAGAAGGTAATCGAAGATCTTGCATAGATCAACAAGGTGTTACAAACATTCTTTGGAATTTGTGATGAGATCATCGACGTATATTCCATGATTTTATGCATCAAAAGGTCCCCCAGGGGGCTTTGAAAGATATTTTGTGCTAATCAACGGGGTTGATTTTAATCTGATTGTAATCCAAAAATCCATCCATGAGGGAGATCATTTCATGGCCTACGATAGAATCGACAAGTGAGTCGATGTTTGGGAGGGGGAAGTTTTCCTTGGGATAAGCTTTGTTTAGATCACAAAAATCGATGCATACATAAACCTCACTGGAGGGCTTAGGTACTGGTACCATATTGGAGACCCATTTAGGGTAATTAATAGATTGTATGAAGTAAACATCAAGGATATTTTGGATATCATATTTTACTAGCAACATAACCGTGAGATGCATGCATCATAATTTGTGTCGAATGAATTTGGTGTCTTTATCGAGAGTAAGATTGTGGATGACTAAGGTAGGGTCAAGGCTAGGTATATCATTATAAGACTAGATGAAGACTCTGATATATTCCTTAAGAAAGGTAGTAAACAATATGTCATCTTCTAGGGAGAGGATGGTAGTGAGTTTGAAAATATGGGGATTGGTGGGGTCGTCACCAATATCAATGTCAATCATTTCTTCCACAAGCATGTGGGAACTGTCTCAAAGTTGTTTCAATATTGAAATAAGATGTATGTCATCGATAGCCTTGAGTAACTCAAATTTATCATCTAATTAAATATTGATGTGATGAACCCACGAGATGTGAGGTGGGGTAGATGATGATGTAGCATTTGCAGCATGCAATATGGGAGGCGATAGAAAAAAATTCTTGTGATTCAGTTGTTGGTGAAATGTGAGTGAAGTCGATGAAGTTAGATTTGGGTGTGTCATCATGATTCATACGATATGAGTATCGAAGTGATGAGAATAAATCCACATCGACCATGTTGATGAAAGCTATAGAGGTTGTGGAAGATGATGAGTCTGATGAAGAAAATTTAGAAGCATTTTATCATAGTGGAAAGTATAATGGTGGATGTAAAACCATAGATGGAGAATGAGGGTGCATTGTGGATCAATAAAATTGCTAGTAAGTGGGCAATGATATGTTCGTATATGTAGATGATGAACTATGGGTGAAATATTATGCTCTGGATGAGGAGTCGTGAGAGACAGGGCAACAAATTGATTAACTAGCACATTGACACAATAATAAAAGGTTGTGTAATTAAGAGATATGTCTTGGAAGAAGGTGCATGCAATGGTGATGGTAGAATGAGGAGATGTACTCTCATTTTGGATATACATGCCAATATACTCTTATAGTGTGTGTGTAGGGATTGGCGTGGTCTGTAGAGAAAGATCTTGAAGTTCATCCTCAAGCGTATGAATGATGGCAAGGTAATAACCTAGGCCATATTTGTCTATAGGTGACTGAATATGGGCGTTGATAGGTGTGCGTAACCCTTTTTCATAGCATCCTAGTCTAAGTTTGTGCTAATGGAAACATTGGAGGTAGTGTAAGGTGAATTGCAGGTTTGACATGTGGCCTAGAGTACTAGAGAAAATGGACTGGGGTGGCAGAGGTACAATGGTCGAAAGGGAGGAATCTATGCCTACATAAAAAAAATTGGTATGATTGTTAGGAGGACCGAGTCACACTATGGTACTGATGGTTAATACTAAAATTGAGGGATCATAAAAATCATGCATAGATTAGATTGTCGAAGGTCAAACATGAGCATCCTAGATGTTATAGTCATAGAAACCAGAATTTGTCATGAAAATTAACACTCGAAGTGTCAAACGTGCTGGGGATTGAGGTGGTGAATTAGAATCCGAGGAGGATGATACCAACTTGGAATTGCAAATTATGGGAGGAGATGAATGGAATAACTAAGCATCTAAGCGAGAGGCTTGCTTATCCAAATCATGGGTTTCAACTACAATGGAAGGAATGATATGGTTCACATGTGGGAAATGTATGGTAGGAGGAGAAGGTATAGGCATCGGGTTATGAGGAGATGTGAAAGATCATGGTCATGGATAAAAATTAAGTGGGGGTGTTTGAGGAGTGGGAATGAGAGGAGGTTTGGTAGAGGAAGATGTGTGAGATGGTACAAGAGGTGGATTCATGGAAGAGGATGGCTAAGAAGGAGGGGGAGACCATGAGGAATGTGGTGATAAAGGTATGGTAGTAGAACGAAGTGTTGTGCTAGGTGATGATTGATGTGGGAATAGTGTCAATATTGGAGGAGATGGATATGCTCCCGATGATTGATGAGAAGGTATAAAAAAAACTTGAGTATAGGATGATGAGTATCCTGGTGGAAGGTTTGCAATGTTGCATAATTTAAAGGGGTCCCCATCGGTAGGAATACAATGAACGAGTCCATCATAGATATACTTGAGACAATGATGCAAGGTAGAGGGGACACATTGCATGTATCTAATCCAAGGATGTTTGAGCAAGATATTGTATTGCATCTCACCCTGAATGATATGGAATAAAATAAAGATGGTTCAAACATCGATGCAAATAGGTAGAATAATGGAGCCTATAGTGGGCCGCATAAAACAATAGAACGCTCAAAGGTCAAGCGATGGGGTAGAAAAGTGAGCTAGTTGAATGTGAAGATGATGTAGGATGACTGTAGAAATGATACTAATGGATGATCCAGTATCAACAAGAACATGCTTGTAGGTGATGTCATTGATGGTTGCTTGTATGTGGAGAGGAGGCTCAAATCCTTCACCGACAAGCTTTATGATATCATGGTCATGGAAAATAATCGAGAGCTAAAGGTAGCATGGGATGTTATCTATGAAATTCATAAAAGCATTTGTGTCATGGGTTTCAATATCTATGGATTGAAAAATTTTACTCAATGCCTCGCGATGGGGTTGAGATTGTTGTAAGAGATCAAATATGGATAACCTAGCTAGGGCATTGCATAACTGGTGTGTAAGGCTACCATAGATGGTGATGTTATTTTGTGGTAGGTGTGGTGAGGTTGGAGCTGTTGTAGAAGGTTTGGAAGAAGTAAATGGAATTGGGGGATAAACTACTGGCGTATCTTATCGTGGTGGATAATGTTGAGCATGAGAGGTAAGGTTGATCATGCCAAAGACACCACATGAGGGTGGATATCGTTGAATATTGTTAATCTATCTGGGTTTCCCTTTGGGATTAGATTGGGCTCCTTGAAAATTCATCCCCCGATGTTCAGGTAGCAGGTTCTGGTAGATGCCCAAGTTCTAATTTTGGGATGCAAGTGAGTTTGAGATCTAAATGGTACCTCGATCAATGATATCCTGGATAAGACCATGAAAGGAACAACAAGACTCTATATCATGGTTGTGCTATCGATGGTATGTGTAGAAGGATTGCTCAATATATCCATGAGGCTTGGGTTGATTGGGATAAAGAGGTTGAATGTATGGTAAGGTAATATGACCTGCATCGTATAAGCATTGAAATAGAGTGGGTAAAGGCTCAAATAGTGGGATAAAATTTTATTATGGAAGCTACATGTGAATACCATGAGGCTATGGTGGTCTTGGGGGAAGGCGTGCACTAGTCTGGAATAACTATTACTATGGAGGAGGAGGTCTACGATGGATGAAGAAGCTGGAGAAGCTGTTGCCACTTGGTTTATTTGTGGTGGTCTGGTATAGGGTTGATTTGGCACATTTCTATTGAATCAAAAGTTGGAATTGTAAGAGGGTTTTTGTCTAAGATTTATCTTGTAATATTACACCTTGATGGCCTTGATGACCTTAGCTTGCACGATAGCTTCCACAAAGGTGTGGATTTGATGAAGCTGTATGGAGGTGGAGATATGTTTGTGACAAATATTTGTGAAAAGTGTAACTAATTCAATGAATGGGAGGCTATGAGTGAGGTCATGTATGACCAATATCCATTGGGAAACAAACTATGTAATGGGCTCATTGTCGACCCGTCGCAGGGCATAGACATAAAAAAAATGGTTTTCTTCTTAATGTTAATTGAGAAAATTTCCAAGAATGAATTGGCCAGTTGCTCAAAGGTGTACAGGATATGGCATAAGAGCATGTTGTACCAATCTAGGGCTTGTCCCCTGAGTGAGAGGGAAAAGGTACATAACATAAGGGGTTGCTACTATGAAGCTGATAGCAAACTGAGCTATAATTGCTAACGTGTTCACGAGGATCCTCTTTACCTTTATATTTATAGAAATTTGGGATCTCAAAGTGATAAAGGTAAGGAGAAATAGGAACTGAGCAGTTGAATGGCTCATTTTAGAGTTCATCATATGTGGGTTTTTGTGGCCCATAATTGGCTATACAAAGGTTTAGCTTCTTATATTCATCTTGTAGAAGTTGAAGTTCAGGTGCTAAATATGTAGAGGATTGTATGGGGGCATTAGATCCTGATAATATTGTGGATATTGGAGTTGTTGTTCCTCCTAATGTTGGGAAGGAACACATAGCAACTGTACCTATAGGTAGGGCTGTTGGATAGCGTAGGATGACAAAGTTGATGGGACACCCTGTTGTGGAGCAGGTATCTGCTAAAGGTAGTAATATTGTGGTTGTAGGGTTTACGATTGCTAAACTGAGATCTACTAGAGAGGGTTCTACTATAATGGTTGGACCATAAGATATGACAACCAAGAAGGAGGTATCATGAAGAAAGTAGGAGTAACAAGCTACGGTGGAGGTAGTGGTGTCTGGATAAATGGTGCCAGTGGTGGGTGAGATGAGGTGTCAAAATATGGTACCAAATTTTGACTAGGAGCACAATGGGTGGAGAAGCTAGATGACGTAGGATAGACTGTAGGATTGGCAGGATAAGACATATGTCATGGATCATAGGTAGGAAATAAACTAAGAGATGATGCTTAAAATGGAGGTGGTGAAAGGATTCAAAATATAGGAGTAGATGAAGATGAAAGTGGAATAGAAGGTGGTGCACCATACATCCTACGAGGGTGGAATGTTGGTGGAAGAAATGGTGAGGAAGGAACATGGGCTTCCATGATGGAAGCCTGAGGAGGTGGCATGGTGAAAATGGTCTCACAAAATGAGGGGGTCATGGTCTGTTGATGGAGTTGATATGAGAATTATTGTGAGTGAGAAGGTGGTTGTGATGTAGCATTGAAGGATGCAAAGAAGGGTTGTTGGGAGGATGGTGGTTGCGGTGCTTGATAATCGTCCTAATATGACGATGTGAATGGTTTATACTATGGATCTAAAGGAGGTTGTAGTGGAGGGATTCATGATGAGGGTTCCTATGTGCTCAGAGTGCAAGACAAGGGATCAATATCATCCCTATAGTGGGGATAAATGAGGCGACATCAGGGTGAGTACGATTGAGCAAGGAAGAGTTCTCAAATAGTGATTGAGATAGACTATAGAAGAAATGATGCATGAAGGTAGATGAGGTAGGGGGTCTCCTCATCAATAGTAAAGAGAGGGGGTGGATGTTCCAGAGTAGTGTAGATGATGTGATCAAAGAATGTGGAAGGCAAATTAGGTTAAGGTGAATGGGGAAGAAGTGGATAATCTTCGTCGGATGAAGTGGGAGTCTCATCATGAGATATAGTGTGTATGAGAGGTAAATATGAATCTATGGGGGGTTTACTATAAGTGTGGCAACTTATATAATGGGAGGGGGAGAAGTAAACTAACTAAAAGTGGTGAAAGAAGCCTCCTCGAGATGCGCTTGATTGTGCGCTTGACTATGTGTGACAACAAGCATGGTATTGTGTGTGGTGAATTAGTACTAAAAACTATACAAAAATAAAAGTCTAAGGTTTTACGTGTGATCTATATGAGGTTTTTAGATAAAACAATGAAATTTGAGTAGTATTTGTGTTTGGAAATAGAAATTGCAGGTCACTATGCAAATTGAGACCTGTTTTATAGGTTGACCTACGAATTGGACTCAGACTATGAATCAGATAGTAAATTAACAATGACAGGCTATAGACAACTAGTAGATGTGCTACTAATCAGTGAATGTGCTAAAACTACTTTTATGAGCATGCAAAAAACACGTAAATAGAATCAGTTCTAAATACAAAAAATGAAATGTTTGTTTTTTTTGTGTGTTTTGATGTAGAAACTTGCTTCTAGAAATGAAAGTGGGGTAAAATTCTAGATAATACAGGAATATTGTCAGCACGGAACCTCCTACAACACCCAAGGGTGCAAAGAATAGACTGATGTCTCAACAGGCAAGTGGTGACCTATATGGAAGGTGCAGTAAAAGGATATCCAAATGAGGGAGAACTAAAAATACTGTAATGAGTCCAATATCCTCTCACAAGAAGAGGTGGTACTATCTAAGACTTGCTACTAGCCTAGTCGAGTGTTTGCTTCACTCTCGGGTGAGCTTAGTCAAGAACGATAGTTATCGTGTTCACTAATTATGTGAGCCTTGTGAACAAAGGTGTCTAATCATGTCCTACTCTGAAGGTCTCTTTTGGTGATGAATTCTAGAAAACCAATCTCAAGAGTAGGGGATTATATGGTGATTATGTCCATAAAATGACTCCTAGGGGCTCCTATGGTGTCTAGGGGCGAGCTGGTGGAAAGAGATGAATACCAATGCCACCAGTCTTGAGTGATGGATTGGGTATGTAGTACAATATCACCACTGTGTATACCACGTGAGTGTGTGTATGTGTGTTTGTGACTGCTAATGTGAAAGCAATGCAACTAACTAAATGCTTTTTTGAAATGAAACTAGCCCTAAGTGAGATTTTGAAAAGTAATAAAATTCTAAGTGCTTTTTGAAAATAAAACTAGATCTAAATCTCTTTTTGGGAAAAAGAAATGTACTCTAGAAAGCATGGAAATAGGTAAGCCAAAGTGTGTGTGAAGAAGGAAATTTTAAAATTTACCTAAGTTCTTTGGAAAGAATTTGAAACCCTAATTTAAATACTTGAAAGAGATTGAAATTCATTATACGAAAAGATATATAAATGTTATGCTAAAATATGCGAAAAGGAATTGAAGACCTAATATAAGAGCATAAAAGAGATGGAAATTAATTTTTATGAAAATAGATGTAAATGGAATGCTAAAATATGCAAAAAGGAAATGAAACCCTAATCTAAGAGCATGAAATAAATGGAAATTGATTTGTGTAAAAAGAGATGTAAATGGAATGCAAAAAAAAAGAGGAAATAAAAGCCTAATCTAAGAGCTTGAAAGAAATGGAAATTGATTTTTTGCGAAAAGAGATTGAATCCTAGTGTAAGTGATGCAAAAGGAATTGAAATGATTAACCTAAATGTGATTTTGAAAAAAGAATATTTGCAAAAAGGAATGGAAAGGACATGAAAGAGATTTACAAAAACTAATCCTAGGTGAAAGTGTGAAATAAATTTGAAATGAAAGAGATTATAAAACTAATCCTAAATTCGAAGTATAAAAGGAATTTGAAATGCTTTTGAAATGAAAGAGATTATAGAACTAATCCTAAATGCAAGTGTGAAATAAATTTGAAATGCTTTTGAAATAAAATTGGAAATTGAAATGAAAGAGATTATAAAACTAATCCTAAATGCAAGTGTGAAAGGAATTTGAAATGCTTTTGAAATGAAATTGGAAATTTAAATCTAAAGATAAATTTGAAAAGATATTGTAAAGATTTAATTAATGCATGAAAATATGGTTTGGAAAGAACGATTTGTGAAAAAAGGAAACTAAAATGAAATTTTACTTTGATGACTTAAAAAGGGATGCAACTTTGATTTTAAAAGACAAAAAGAAAGCCAATAAAATATAAGATATCTAATTTATGGACTAACATAATAACCCTAATTGGTGTATTGAAAAGATAACCTCACGAAAGAACACAATGCATTTGAAGGTGAAGTTTCTTTGCAAAAGAATGACAAAGACATAAGGTCTTGAGGGGAATATGTGACTCCTATGGTGTCAAATGAATTGCTTGATATGTCTACTATGATAGCCTATTATTTTAGGATATTATGAGACAGTCTAAACCCAATTCACCCCCCAACTTGTGAATTAGTTCCAGAATGAAGCAACCGAAATATGACCAATTGATCAAACAACTAAAAAAATGTAAATTGCTCAAAAATGTTGCTTTTATTCATTAAGAGTAATTTTAGGTTACAAAACAAGTCTTCCTATTTTCTTTACAAATATAAAACATTATGATGGTGTCCTTTAGAGCTCCTCAGTGAAGGTGGGATTCTATGCACATGTGCCATTGGTGGTTTGCTGATGTGTATTCTTTTGTACCTGTTTAGGGCCTAGAAAAGATTGTTAGTGCATTTGGGGGCCTACCTTGGTCAAGCCTCATGATTATAAAGACAAATCAACATAAAAATTGTATTGAAAAGTGCTAAAAACTAAAAGTAATGTTGTAAAAACACTAAATAACTAATACTTGCTTGATTTGATGTTGTAGACCTATTGCACAGTCAATTTTCTAGGCAACCTGTAAAATGGATCTCAGATTCACAAGTTGAGGGGTGGATTGATATATAGCTAACTTCTGATGGATGTCTTCTGTTCGTATGGGCTCTAGTAGTGATTTGATGCTATTTTTACAATACAAAGTTGTCGAAAGGGATTCTAGAGTGATTTCAGTAGAGTATGGACTAGTTGGATGAAAATGTATGAGAGCTAAAATGAGGTAAGAGAACCTCTATTTGTAGTAAAATCCAAGGTTATGGGGGGTTAGGTATACCAAACCCTAGAGTCAATTCCTATCAAGGTTAGATTAAGGTTTATGAAGTGTCAAGCTTACATTACCTACGAGAAATATCCTATCCTCACACATGTATGAGGAAGGATTAGGGTTAACTAGGGTTAGATAACTCCTAGGTTAGATTGAGGTTTAGTTAGGGTGTCTAGAAAATATCCTAACTAACTTAGGGTGCACACATGTGTGAGGACATGCTTAGGACTAATTAGATCATTAATCCTAATTAAACCCTATTAATAATAAAGTGCATTTTTAGTGAAAGTCTCTTGCAATAGAATACTAATTAGCCTAATTAGGGTTTTTAGTAGGGAATTGTCCCATGGGGTACTAATTAGGTGTAGGAAAGGTCTTAGGTGGCCTTAGGGAGCTAGTAGATGGCCTCCTAGTGGGTAGAAGGTGTCTTGGATGTATTTTATACAATTTTGTGCCTACGTATAACTATGGTGGCCTACGTTGGTCTATGATGGCCTATACAAACTTGCAAGTCTCTATGCAGATCTACAAGTATAAAGAAATGAGCATGTGCAATTTTTGGTTGTCTAAAGAGAAAAATAAAAGTAGAGAAATTTGATTAATTTTAGATAAAAATATATATGGGTGATTAATGCAATTATAGACTCAAATCTGTAAATAGAATAAATAGAGGATTGATTTTTGTGCATTTGCATTTATTCAACTAACATAAAAAATAAATAAATAGAATCATATGATGAGCAGAATGCAAGTACAAAAACTTATAGAATTTTGTAAATAAGGTACCTATATCACTTAGAAATAGACTTAGAGATTTAAATTTGTAGAAAATGCCATCTTACTATTACATCTCATTGAACTCATGTTCTGAAGAGAAAAAAGAGGATTTATTAGTACCATGGCATAAATTGCAACATACCAATTTTTTTGCAAGTGATCACTCCAAAAAACCTTTTGGTTAGTTTCTTCTCCCTATCGGAGTGTGTCTAGTTTTGCACCCGATCGGATATCGGTTGGTTTCTACGCTCGATTGGAGTTTGACCTTTTTTACTCCCTGTTCAAAGTTTAGCTTTCAACACCCAGTCAAAATTTGGCTTGTTTTAGCACTCTATTTGAGTTTAGATTTTTTCTACATCCAATCAAATATTGATTATTTTTTAGCACCCAGTATGAGTTCAAACTTTTTTTGCACCTCATCGAGAATCGACTAGTTTTTTGGTCTCTATTAGAGTTCATCTTGTTTCTACACTTGACCAAATTTTAGCTTGTTTCAGCAATTGGTTAGAATTAGGCTTGTCTTAGCACCCAACCAAATTTACACTTTTTTTGTGCTCGATTAGATATTTTCTAATTTCTACACCCGATCGAAGTTCAACTTTTCATCACTTGATCATAGTTTGAATTGTTTTACCACCCAGTTGGAGTCTGACATTATTTGCATCTCGTTGGATATTGACTATTTTTTAGCACTTAGTCAAATTTTAGCTTTTGCACCCAACTAGTAATCGGTTGGTTTTTTTGACCCCCATCGGAGTTTGTCTTATTTCTACACCCATTCAAATTTTAGTTTGTTTCAATACTTGGTCGAAGTTGGTATTGTTTTAGCACTCGACTGGAGTTTTATTTATTCTATGCCTAGTTGGATAATGTTTTTGTTTCTACACCCAATTAGAGTTTGAATTTTTTTAGAATCCAATTAGTGTTTGACTTATTTCAGCACCTAATCAGAGTTTTGCTTGATTTAGAACACAATCGAGGTTTAGCTTGTTTCAACACCTGCTCTTTTTATTGGAAGGTTTTTGTTGTTGCATCTCTTTTTTTGAAGAGTTCGAATGTTTTACATGAATAAGTATCTGTTACATTAAGTATATATACTTGTGGTATAAGAGGTGAATTTGGTGGAAGAAATATATTTTTTATAATTTCAAGGTGAAAAACATCCAAATTTAGGCGAGTGTTGGTGATTTAAAATTAAAAATATTAAATTATTATCAATGTATGGAGAGCCAATTCCTAAATAAATTTGGACCCAAATATTTTGGGCGAAAGGACCAACATCAAGGGTCCTCAAATTTGACAATTTAAAATTTTTTTTTTTTTTGAAAAATTGAAAAACTTGTATTAATACAAAAGGCAATTACACAAGGGAGAAAACTCATCCCAACCAACAGCAGAGAACTAGACAACAAGCGGAGAGCACAAAGGCAACGCAAACCCCCACAGAGCACAGAAGACAACAAGGCGCGAAAACGCGACATGTCGCGAAATCGCGGCAATCAACCCCGTCGCGGCCGCAGCAGCGCCATCAGTCACGAAAACGCGACATGTCGCGATATCGCGACAGACAAAGCCCTCCGCGTCCGATCGCCAAAAAAGTCGCGAAATCGCGACAGCAACTCCCTCCGACGGTCTATCATCACAGGCATCGCGAAATCGCGACAAGAACTCCAGGAAGCATCAAATCTCCAAAAGGGTCGCGAAATCGCGACGGAATTTCTCCGAAGCGCCCAGCCAGCAAAAGTGTCGCGATATCGCGACATATTCTCATCTTGACTCCCAATCCGCAAAAGTGTCGCGATATCGCGACAATTTTTACCAAAGTCATGAGTGTGCCAAAAGTGTCGCGAAATCGCGACGAATTTTCCTTTCAGTTCCCAATCTTCAAAATTGTCGCGATATCGCGACAAGTTATCCTCATTGCAACTTGTCTTCAAAATTGTCGCGATATCGCGACAATTAATCCAGATGACGCCAGTGTGCCCCAACTGTCGCGAAATCGCGACGATTTTACCATGCAGCTTCCGATCGACAAAAATGTCACGGAATCGCGACGAAATGTGCCCTTTGCTCAAGTTCACCAAAAAGGTCGCGATATCGCGATGATAATCCTCATTGCAACCAGTCTTCAAAATTGTCGCGATATCGCGACAAGAAATCCAGATGACGCCAGTGTGCCCCAACTGTCGCGATATCGCGACAATTTTACCATGCAGCTTCCAATCGACAAAAATGTCGCGATATCGCGACGAAATGTGCCCTTTACTCAAGTTTACCAAAAATGTCACGATATCGCGACGATAATCCTCCTTATCATCCCTGCGCCAAAAATGTCACGATTTCGTGACATGTCGCGATTTCGCGACATGTTCCTTTCGAAGGCTGGGAAGGCAGAACCTGTCGCGATATCGCGACAACTTCCAACAAGAGGCCACGACGCCGCTACATGTCGCGAAATCATGACAAAAACCTTCCTTAGCAGCAAAAACTTTGCTCATTATCATAGATAGCATTCAAGGCCTTGCCGAATCCCAGCATCCTCCACAGGCATATCACTATGCATCTGCACTCCAACTTCCTTCTCAACACCTATCTTAGCAAGGAAATCGGCCGCCTTGTTGAAATCCCTACTCACATAGATGGGAACCACATCATCTAATTCTTTCCGAGAGATCCTTTATCTGAGATACAAGACTCCGCAACCTCCAGGCTTGCAAATCAAAGTTCCTCATGCAATCGAGAGCGCCCACCAGAATTTGGGAGTCGGACTCAAGAATTATCTTTCTATGGCCCTGCTTGACAGCCCAGATAGAAGCAAATTTAACAGCCAAGGCCTCCGCTTCATTGTTTGTGGCATGACCCACACCGTGCAGTTCCCAGTAAAGCACAGACCCACCATGATCACGACACACAACTCCAGTACTAGCACTACCCAGATTTCCTTTTGTAGCTCCATCAGCATTGATTTTGATCCAGCCTCGCTGGGGAGGGTGCCATCTATCCTGAGCCTATCTTTCAAGAGCAGCAACTCCATCAAGCAGTGGCACAGAAACAGACTGGTGTTCCTCCTCAACGTAGATGGCAACTATTTCCACCACTTTGCTCCATATAACCTCCCATATTCCATCAAGTGAAGAGAATGTTTCACGAAAAAATGCGGGCATTTCTCTCCAGCCACACCTGCCACCAAATAAAAAGAAAGCCCAGCTCCCAGCCAATTCGGAGAGCTTTGGATTTAAATTTGCCTCTCTTCCATCGGTTCCAAATATTGGTCCGAGTCACCTCACTGTTGGCTTGAATTTTGAAGTGGGAAAACCAACGCATCCAAATCTGCCGTGAGAAGGGGCATTCAAACATCAAATGATCAGCAGTTTCCTCATGCTTGCGGCATAGAACACACTGAGAAGGACCGATGATGCCTCTGTGTCTAAGATTGTCAAAGGTGAGAATTCCATTGTGCATAAGTTGCCAGGCAAAAAAATTCACCTTCGGCCAACCCTTGGGGTGCCATATCTTCTTCCAAACATGGACCGGGAAAGAGTGTGGGAGGGGCTCTGGAAGAATCTGGTTAAATCCCTCCTTCACAGTGTAAACCCCAAGGTTCCCAAAGCCCCAGGCAAGTTCATCTTCTTCATCCCGCCCAGTAAGAAACCTGGCTTTCAAAATTTTTTCTAAGATTGGTGCCAGCTCCGGTGGGATTGGAATTGGCCACTCTTCCAACCTCTTGAACTTTTTGAACTTGTACTCCCCAATGTGGCTGGTATTGAAATAACTCTCAATATGAATCCAGCCCTTGTCTTCTATGGCTGATTTAATGGGTTGCAATTCGGAAACACAAGCAATGATGGGAGGGTGCCGATCCCGAGAATCGACCCGTAAACGGGCCTTCTCCCCTCTCCCCACTTTCCAAAACAATTGATCTTTGATAACTTGAGCTCCCATCTTGAGAGTCTGCCATACTAAGGATCCATTACCCTCCAAAGGGAAACGTCCAAGATCATTGGGGTGAGCATGGCCTAGGTATTTGCTAGAAAGAATTCTCGCTAAAGAGGGATGTTGGCTGGGAAATCCACCTCCAAGACAATTTACCAGCCAAAGCTTGATTATTAAGCTTGGAGCTTCTCAGTCCCAGCCCTCCTTTATCCTTGGGCTGGGTGACCTTATCCCATCCAACCAAGGCCCATTTCTTCTTCCCTTTTGCACCCTCCCATAAAAAGCTTCTGGCCATTTTGTCAAGCTCTTTCCAAATAGAATGTGGGGCAACCAGGATGGAGAATTTATATATTGGCATTGCCTGAATAACTGATTGTACGTAAGTTAGTCGGCCTCCATAGCTTAACCATTTATGAGACCAATGATTCATTTTCTCTTTGATGCCATCCAAAAGATCCTTCCAGATATCAATTTTCAGTTTTTTGAAATGCAGTGGAACCCCCAAGTAAACAACAGGTAGAGAAGTCCTAGTAAATCCCAGGATCTCAGTAACTCTTTCCTGTAACCTTCGGTCAAGATTGAAGAAGACCACTTTGGATTTTGTATCATTAATGACTTGATTTGAGGCCCGAAGGTAGATGTTTAAAGTATCTCTAATTCCTCTTGCTTCCCCGAGGCCGGCCACTCCAACCAATCCTGTGTCATCCACAAACTGTAAGTGGGTCAAAACTTCTGTCCCCACTTTAATACCTCTTATCACACCTTGCTGTCGTCTTCTCAGGAAGAGTCTGCCTAATCCTTCTGCTAAGATGAGGAAGAGGTAAGGGGAGCAAGGGTCCCCTTGACGAAGACCCCGAGAGGCTCCAAAAGGAGTCGAGGGGAGCCCATTGATTAGAACAGAGAAAGAAGGTGTGGAGATACAGCTCATGACCCAGTCAATCCAGTCCTGAGAGAAGCCAAAGGCTGCCATCATCTTTGCCAGGAAGCCCCACTCCACCCGGTCATAAGCCTTAGACATATCCAACTTTATGAACATTCCTTTGTTGCCTGAAGTTTGCATTGTATGGATTGCCTCCCGAGCAAGGACCACTTCATCCAAGATCTGTCTTCCTTCAACAAAACCCCCTTGCTCGGAGGAAATTATTTTATGGAGAAAAGGTTTTAGCCGTTCACCCATAATCTTCGTGATTATTTTATAAATAACATTGCATAAGGCAATCGGTCTGAAATCGGAGAGATGAACCCCCCCTCCCCTTTTGGAATTAAAGTGATGAAGGTGTGATTGAGAGCCTTAAGCATTCTTTTATTAGTTCTGGACTCCTCTCGCGACAGCCAAAACATCTTTCTCCGCAGTATCCCGTAAGGCCTGAAAGAATTCTATAGGAAAGCCATCTGGACCTGGCGATTTTCCCGTGCTCATCCCAAAGACCACTTTCTTTAGTTCATCACTGTCAATGGGTCTAAGGAGAGTCTGATTCTCTTCGTGAGAGATAATAGAAGGTATGACATTAATAACTTCATTTTGGGCTTCCACATCTTGTTCCCCACTTTCCTTAAAAAGGTTTGAGAAATAATCCATTGAGTGGAAATGCATTCCAGGGAGAGTATCAAAGGAGTGTCCATTCTCATCGTGAAGGACTTCCATGTTATGCATTTGTCTCCTTGCACAGGCTGAGCGGTGGAAAAATTTTGTATTTCTATCGCCTTCTAGTAACCAAGTGATTCTTGCTCTCTGTTTCCAATAAATTTCCTCTTGATTATCAATGTCCTCAACCGCTTTGCAGCAGCATCATCCTCAGCTTTAAGGTGCTCAATAATGGTACCTTCCCTGAAGTGTTTTTGCACCTCCTCCCATCTAGCCATCAAGGGGGCCCTTTGGAGCTGGAAGTCCGACTTATTGTTTTGTCTCCACTGTTTCAATTTACACTTGACAAAATGGAGCCGTTTATGGAATTTGAACATTGCAGTCCCCAAGGGTAGGCGGCCTTCTTCCCACCACCGTGGAATTTTCCTTCGGAGATCCTCCTTTTGCAACCAAAAATTTTCAAATTTGAATGGCTTATGGTGTTGACCTGTCATCGGCCCTCCCTCCAACAAAAGGGGATAGTGGTCTGAGACTGGACCTTCCAAAATCTGGAACTTAAGATTCCATTTAATAAATGCCTCTTTAGAAACCAAAAACCGGTCTAACTTAACCTTCCTGCTGTGTGGCTCTCTCCTCTTGTTTGTCCAAGTAAAGTAGGTTCCAGGGCCTTTGATATCAACCAGATTAAAGGCCTGGATTTGGGCAATCAAGAACCGGTCCCCAGGATCCAAAACTGGGGCACCACCTTCCCCGATCCCTACCGTACAATTTGGCATTAAAATCCCCACCTATGATCCAATCAAAAACTTCCCGGGATGACCTCATGTTGTGTACAACTTGCCATTGGAGCCGCTGGCCATCAAAGCATTGAGCCCCATAGAAGTTTGTAATAAGAACATGTTCAGCTGTGGCATTGTTTCTAAACAGAGAAGTGAGAACACCCCTCCAAGCTATGTGTTCTAAAGTTGTCCATACTTGAGGGTTCCAGAGAGTAACAATCCCCCCCGAGGCACCCTGAGCAGCCACATCCATATAATCAGCACCCCGCCATATTCTGTTAGCAGTCTTGCACATAAGATCTACAGACATTTTTGTCTCCTGGATGAGCAAAAAGTCTGTTTTATATTTTCCTAAAAGTCCTTGAACAACATATTGATGGGTTCTGCTGTTTAAACCCCTAACATTCCAGGATTGAATAATCATTGAGGACCTTGTGAGCAATAAGACTCAATTGGCCTCACCGATCCTCCATTGATCGGCTTGTCTCCTTGTACTGCTAGTAGATCCTTATTGGATTTTCTCGCTCGCTCCTTGGGAATTACTGTTTTTAGACCTCTTCTCCACCTGGGTAATCCCTAGAACCGGCCTTTTCCTGTTCTTTTCAGAGCTTCCCATATTGACGTCCTTAATAACCGGCTGTGCTGGGGAGTGGATTACCAGTGTCCCTGAGTTCTCTGGCTGCCTTGTCCCAGAGGGTTCCATAACCTGTTCTAAGACCGGAGTAGAAGAAGGGAAAGCCTGAGAGTGAATGTTAATATCCTCAACATTCCCATCCACTCCTTCCATAACTTGGTCCTCTTGATCTACTAGGGATTTAAAGATTTCATACCGATTGGTTGGTTTAAGTTGTGCCTGCTCCTTGGAATTTTTCTTTTTATTTCTCCTTCGCTTCGGTTGTTCAAAACCATCTTTCCGGAGATCAGAATCCCGAGGAATACTAGATGGATCTTGGACAGGGGTAAACTTGCCCTCTCTGGGGTGATTTGGATTTCCAAGCGGCGCCTCCACTTTTGTGCTCAGAATATTTGGGCGTAACCTCGCCAGATGGCCGTGCTTATGGCGGACTCTGCATCTAAAAGGTAGTGCCTCATAATCTAACCGTTGTATCCAGGAGAGCCCCGTCAACTCAAGTTCCACCTCGGCCGGTAGAGGTCAGGCTAATGTCCATTTCAACATAGATCCTAGCAAAGACAATTGTGTTTCCCTCTATAGTGTCTCTAGAGACTCCTATAAATCTGCCTAATGAATTACCAATCATTTCTAAAACCTGCTCACCCCAAAACTCCATCGGGAGAGCATACAGTCGGATCCAGACTGGGACTGCCGTGGGTTCGATACGAGGGTCAAAACCCACTCTCCAAGGTTGAACAAATAACCCAGCTGGGCCATGGTTCCTCTTCTCTGATTCAAATGCTCTGTTTCTATCTGCTAAAGAAGAGAAACTAATAATGAAATATCCATTACTAATAGGCCATAAGGAGTACTCACCTAGTGGCTCCCAATTTTGTCTAACCCAGGTGTGCAAAAAGTTCAGAGTGGGACGGATACCCATGAATTTGCAAATCAGGTCGTGATGAGCACGATAGGAGATTGTGTCTTCGACCAGTTTGGGTTCTATAATAATCTTTGGTCTGGAAGTTGATTGCGGAAGGCAACCGTTAACTCGGTGTGTGGAAGCACCCTTGCTTGCGTTCTTGAGTAACGTCTCGAAAAGCGAGTCCTCTCGCGCTTCACCAAGTGGAGGGCGAGGGGTTTTCTTTCAAGGATCTCAGCATATGAACTCTTTTTTACAGTAGAAGATACTGGAGGAGACCCCATCGGGCCCTCCCGAAACAGCTTACAAGTCTTCGTAGTAGTGCAGAAACAATCAAACAAAGGCTCTGGGAAGATCTGTCGGGCCAGAGGCCCACGAGCAGCACCCGACGCCGGTTCAGAGGTTTTCCCGCCAAATCGCCAGAGCGCAAATTCGTTTCCCCTTTCCAAATTTACTTCGACAATTTTAAATTTTAGAAACGTTAATATTTGTGAATTAATGATGATTCACTGCTACACATAACCCTACAACAGACCCAAGTTCAAATCCTAGTATGAGGAGATCAGGACACCTCATAAAAACCCATGCTTTACCCTCATATTTTTTGTCCAAGAGGGATACCATAGTGGTAAGTTATTGGGTTTTCCTGTAGGAGACCAAGTTGAAACCTTGTTATGAGGGGACAAGAACCCATGCTTTACCCTAGAATTTCTCTACAAGACTACTATGGTGGTAAAGTTCTTGGGTTTTCATTTAGGAGATCCAATTTGAAACCCTACTTAGTATGAGGAGAATGGGGCCCCTCATAAAATGCATGCTTTACCTTAACATTTCATACCCATGAGGGATACCATAGGGTTAATTCCTTGGGTTTTCATATAGGAGACCCAAGTTCAAACCCAAATACAAGGGCATCGAGACCCCTCATAAATATTTGTACTTTACCCTAACATTTTTTATATGTAAGGACAACACAATGATTAGGGATTTTACTTCTTTTTAAGAAGGTCCAAGGTTCAAACCATGACATACCCAAAAGTATATAGGTTAGATGATAGTGGTTGAGTATTTTCTAGCTACCCTAGTTCGATGCCTTGGAGGTTTGGGGGCCCCAAGTTTAGACCACAGTACAAGGGTATTAGGACCACTCATTAATACCTACACTTTACCCTAACATTTTTTATTCGCAAGGATGACACTATGGTTAGGGCTTTGACCTCTCTTTAGGGAGGTCCAAGGTTCAAAGCATCACATACCCAAAAGGGGATAGGTTTGACGGTAGTGGTCAAGTATTTGCTAGTTGGATACCCTATTTTGATGCCTTGGAGGTTTGAGGTCTGATTAAATTTGTTTACCCAATGGGTTAGGGTTTATAAAGGTAGCATACCATAATATTGATTTTCCTATGCATTAAAAAAAACTAATTTTTGATTCAAAATAATTTATATTTTATTTATTTTTTATTAGGTAGGAAAACATGGAATTTTGAAAGGATTTCTAACATTTTACAATAAGAGACACAATAAAAATAAGAAAATTAATTGGATCAATAGAACAACCCCAAGAGATAGGGGATACAATAAAACAACCAAAAATAGGTAGAACAAAAAAAAGACCTTCACAAAAAGCAAGATGGAGCACCTTATCAACTAGGGACAAAAAGAGACTAGAATTTGAAATCAAAATACACTAGTCTTAAGCGATGGATTGGGGATGAAGTCTAATCTCACCATTGTGTATACCACGTGAGTGTGGGTAGGTGTGTTTGATACTGCTGATGTGAAAGCAAATCAACTAACTAAATGTATTTTTGAAATGAAACTAGCCCTAAGTGCAGTTTTAAAAAGGATACTAAATTCTAAGTGCTTTTTGAAAATAAAACTAGGCCTAAATGTATTTTTGGGAAAAATAAATGTACTCTAGAAAGCATGGAAACAAGTAAGCCAAAGTGTGCGTGAAGAAGAAAATTTGACAATTTACCTAAGTGCTTTGAAAAGATATTGAAACCCTAATTTAAATGCTTGAAAGAGATTTAAATTGATTATAAGAAAAGATATATAAATGCTATGCTAAAATATGTGAAAAGGAATTGAAGACCTAATCTAAGAGCATGAAAGAGATGAAAATTGATTTTTGTAAAAAAAGATGTAAATGGAATGCTAAAAGATGTGAAAAGGAAATGAAACCCTAATCTAAGAGCATGAAATAAATGGAAATTGATTTGTGCGAAAAGAGATGTAAATGGAATGCTAAAAAAAAGGAAATAAAAGCCTAATCTAAGAGCATGAAAGAAATGGAAATTGAAATTTTGTGAAAAGAGATTGAATCCTAGTGTAAGTGATGCAAAAGGAATTTAAATGATTAACCTAAATGTGATTTTGAAAAAAATATTTGCAAAAAGGAATGGAAAGGACATGAAAGAGATTTGCAAAAACTAATCCTAGGTGCAAGTGTGAAAGAAGTTTGAAATGATTTTGAAATGAAAGAGATTATAAAACTAATCCTAAATGCAAGTGTGAAAGGAATTTGAAATGCTTTTGAAATGAAATTGGAAATTGAAATGAAAGAGATTATAAAACTAATCCTAAATGCAAGTGTGAAAGAAATTTGAAATGCTTTTGAAATGAAATTGGAAATTGAAATGAAAGAGATTATAAAACTAATCCTAAATTGTAAGTGTAAAAGGAAAAATGCTTTTTTGAAATGAAATTGAAAATTGAAATCTGAACATAAATTTGAAAAGAGCTTGTAAATATTTAATTAATGCATGAAAATATGGTTTGGAAAGAAAGATTTGCGAAAAAAAGAGAAAACAAAATGAAATTCTACTTTGATGACTAAAAAGGGATACAACTTTGATTTTAAAAGACAAAAAGGAAGCTGATAAAATCTAAGCTATCTGATTTCTGAACTAAAATAATAATCCCAATCGGTATATTGAAAAGATAACCTCACGAAAGGATGCAATGCATTTGAAGGTGAAGTTTCTTTGCAAAATAATGACAAAGATAGAAGGTCTTGAGTGGAATACCTGACTCCTGTGGTGTCAGATGAATTGCTTGATATGTCTACTATGATAGTCTACTATTTTAAGGTCTTCTGATATAGTCTAAACCCAATTCACCCCCCAAACTATGAATCAGTGCCAGAATGAAGTGAAAGAAAGATGACCATTTGATAAACAACTAAAAAATGTAAATTTCTCAGAAATGTTGCTTTTATTCATCAAGAGTATTTTTAGGTTACAAAACAAGTATCCCTATTTTCTTCACAAATATGAAGTATTATGATGGTATCCTTTAGAGCTCCTCAGTGAAGGTGGGCTTCTATGCACATGTGCCACCGATGGTTTGCTTATATATATTATTTTATACATGTTTAGTACCTAGAAAATATTTTTAGTGCATTTGGAGGCCTACCTTGGTCAAGCCCCATGATTATAAAGATAAACCGATATAAAAACTATATTGAAAAGTGCTGAAAACTAAAAGTAATGTTGTAAAAACACTAAATAGCTAATGCCTTCTTGATTTGATGTTGTAGACCTACTGCATAGTTAATTCGTAGGGTGGCCTATGAAGTGGATCTCAGATTCGAAGGTTGAGGGGTGAATTGGTCTATAGTTAACTTTTTATGGAGATCCTTTGTTCGGATGGGCTCCAACAATGATTTTATGCTATTTGTATGGTGCAAAGTTGTCAAAAGAGATTCTGGAGTGATTTCAGTAGAGTCTGGGTAGGTTGACTAAAAATGTGTGAGAGCTGAAATAAGGGAAAAGACCCTATATTTATAGTAAATGCCAAGGTCAGGGGTTTGGTTAGCTATACCAAACCCTAGAGTCAATTCCTAGTAAGGTTAGATTATGGTTTATGAAGTGTCAAGCTTACATTCCCTAAGAGAAATATTCTATCCTCACACATGTGTGAGGAAGGATTAAATTTAACTAGGGTTAGATAACTCCTAGGTTAGATTAAGGTTTAGTTAGGGTGTCTAGGAAATATCTTAACTAACTTAGGGTGTGCACATGTGTAAGGACATGCTTAGGACTAATCATATCATTAATTCTATTAAACCCTATTAATGATAAAGTGCATTTTTAGTGAAAGTCACTTACAAATTAGAATCCTAATTAGTATAATTAGGGTCTTTAGTAGGGAATGGTCCCATGGGGTCCTAATTAGGTGTAGGAAAGGGCTTAGGTGGTCTTAGGGAGCTAGTAGATGGCATCCTAGTGGGTAGAAGGTGTCTTGGATGCGTTTTATACAATTTTGTAGGTTTTGTGCCTACGGATAACTATGGTGGCCTATGCTAGTCTATGATGGCCTATGCAAACTTGCAAATCTCTATGCAGATCTACAAGTATAAAGAAATGAACATGTGCAAATTTTGGGTGTCTAAAGAGAAAAATAAAAGTAGAGAAATTTGATTAATTTTAGATAAAAAATATATATGGGTGATGAATACAATTATAGACTCAAATTTGTAAATAGAATAAATAGAGGATTGATTTTTGTGCATTTGCATTTATTCAGCTGACAAACAAAATGAACAAATAGAATTAGATGATGAACAGAACGCAAGTACAAACACTTATAGAATTTTGTAAAAAAGGTACCTATATTACTTAGAAATAGACTTAGAGATTCAAATATGTAGAAAATGCCATCTTACTACTACAACTCATTGAAATCATATTCTAAAAAGAAAAAAAGAGGATTCATCAGTATCGTGGCATAAATTGCAACATACCAATTTTTTTGCAAGTGATCACTCCAAACAACCTTTTGGTTAGTTTCTTCTCCCTATTAGAGTGCATCTGGTTTCGTACCCAATCAGATATCGATTAGTTTCTACACTCGATTGGAGTTTGACCTTTTTTACTCCTTGGTCAAAGTTTGACTTTTTTTAGCACCTAGTTTGAGTCTGGATTTTTTCTACATCTGATTAGATATTGACTATTTTTAGCACCTAGTCAGAGTTCAACCTTTTTCTGCATCTAACCAAGAATCGACTAGTTTTTTGGTTCTAATCAAAGTTCATCTTGTTTCTACACTTGATCGAAGTGTAGCTTGTTTCAGTGCTTGGTTAGAGTTAGGCTTGTTTTAGCACCCAACCAAATTTCAACTTTTTCTGTGATCGATAAGATATTTTCTAATTTCTACACCCGATCAAAGTTCGACTTTTCATCACCTGATCATAGTTTGACTTATTTTACCACGTAGTTGGAGTCTAAATTTTTTTGCATCTGGTCTGATATCGACTATTTTTAACACCTGGTCAAAGTTTGGCTTTTTTTTTGCACCCAACTAGCAATCGATTGGTTTTTTGACCCCGATCAGAGTCTGTATTATTTCTACATCCGATCGAAGTTCATCTTGTTTCAATACTTGGTCAAAGTTGGTCTTGTTTTAGCACTTGGCTGGAGTTTTATTTCTTCTACACCTAGCCGGATATTTTTTGGTTTCTACACCCAGTTAGAGTTTGACTTGTTTTAGCATCCAATCAATGTTTGACTTATTTCAGCATATAATAAGAGTTTTGCTTATTTTATCACCCAATTGAGGTTTGGCTTGTTTCAATAGTCGCTCTTTTTATTGGAAGGTTTTTACTATCACATATCATTTTTTGAAGAGTTCAAATGTTTTACATGAATAAGTATCTATTATATTAAGTATATATACTGGTGGTATAAGAGGCGAATTTGGTGGGAGAATTTTTTTTTAATAATTCCAAGGTGAAAAAGGTCCAAATTTAGGTAGGAGTGTTGGTGATTTAAAACTTAAAAAATTAAATTATTATCAATGTATGGTGAACCGATTCCTAAACAAATTTGGATCTAAATTTTTTGGGTAAAAGGATCAATGTCAAGGGTCCTCAAATTTGAAAATTTTAAATTTTAAAAATGTTAATATTTATGAATTAATGATGATTCACCACTATGCATAACCTTGCAACAGACCCAAGTTCAAACCCTAGTATGAGGGGATCGGGACACCTCATAAAAACCCATGCTTTACCCTCATATTTTTTGTCCCAAGAGGGATACCATAGTGGTAAGTTATTGGGTTTTCATGTAGGAGACCAAGTTGAAACCTTGTTATGAGGGGACAAGGATCCCTCACAAAAACCCATGCTTTACCCTAAAATTTAGCTACAAGACTACCGTAGTGGTAAAGTTCTTGCGTTTTCATTTAGGAGATCCAAGTTGAAACCCTAATTAGTATGAGGAGAATGGGGCCCATCATAAAAATTAGTGCTATGCATAGTGGCTATTATTCACCAAATTGGCT
This sequence comes from Wollemia nobilis, assembly GCA_028583015.1. Classification (NCBI taxonomy): domain Eukaryota; kingdom Viridiplantae; phylum Streptophyta; class Pinopsida; order Araucariales; family Araucariaceae; genus Wollemia; species Wollemia nobilis. The sequence continues at coordinate 568,096 of JAQPPZ010014268.1, forward strand.
AAAATTAGGATTTTCAAAATTTGAAATTGGCTAATATTTGGGACCCTTGACTAGGGCCCATTAGCCAAAAATTTCTAGGTGCAATTTGTTTTTGGGGTTAATTCACCCCAATTTTATAATAATTTGACCATTTTAAGTTTAAATTTCCAACATTACCCCTAATAATAGTGAACCTTCTAAATGCATTTGGACACTATTCACCTGGATTTCGAAATTAATTCACCAAATTTTTATAAATACATTTTGGGGCTGATACCTTATGCATAACCCTGATAAAAATGCATGCTTTACCTTAACATTTCAGACCCATGAGGGATACCATAGGGGTAAGTCCTTGATTTTTCATCTAGGATACCAAGTTCAAACCCCAATACAAGGGCATCGAGACCTCTCATAAAAATTTGCACTTTACCCTAACATTTTTTATATGTAAGGATAACACAATGGTTAGGGATTTTACCTCTTTTTAGGGAGGTCCAAGGTTCAAACCATGACATGCCCAAAAGGATATAGATTGGATGATAGTGGTTGAGTATTTTACAGCTACCCTAGTTCGATGCCTTGGAGGTTTGGGGACCCCAAGTTTAGACCTCAATACAAGGGCATCAAGACTGCTCATTAATACCTACACTTTACCCTAAAATTTTTTATTTGCAAGCACAACACTATGGTTAGGGCTTTGACCTCTCTTTAGGGAGGTCCAAGGTTCAAAGTATCACATACCCAAAAGGGGATATGCTTGATGGTAGTGGCCAAGTATTTGCTAGTTGGATACCCTATTTTTATGCCTTGGAGGTTTGAGGTACGATTAGCTTTTTTTACCCAATGAGTTAGGGTTTATAAAGGTAGCATACAATAATATTGATTTTCCTATGCATAAAAAAAACTATTTTTTAATCCAAAATATTTTATATTTTATTAATTTTTTATTAGGTAGGAAAACATAGAATTTTGAAAAGATTTCTAACCTTTTACATTAAGAGACACAATAAAATATTAAAATTAAGTGAATCAAGAGAACAACCCAAAGATACAAGGGGATACAACAAACAACCACAAATAGGTAGAACAAAAAAAGACCTTCACAAAAAGCAATATGGAGCACCTTATCAACCATGGACAAAAAAAAGACTAGAATTTGAAACCATAATACACTAATTCAAAAAGGTAAGGAAATCCTACATCCAAATTTGAAGAGCATTCTAATTGATCCCTTGGTTGGCCAATAGGTCAGCATCCTTGTTTCCTTCTCTAAAGGTGTGCCTGAATTCAATACCTTCCAAATTCTCAATGCAACAATAAATATCTTTTATTAAATCTACAATGGACTAGCGGAGGAATGTTTTTCTTTAGTAATATTAATGATGGAAAAAGAATCACCTTCGATCACCACCTTCTTTACATTTAGCTTTTCCAGGATCACGACCCCTTAATAAAGCACCTAATATTTGGCAAAAAAATTGGACTGAACACTTAAGAAGTTATCAAAGGCCAAAATTATAACACCTTTGTCATCCTTGATGATTCCTCCAACCCTTGTGATGCTCGTGTTGCCCTTAGCCACCCCATAAAAGTTTATTTTTATCCAATTCTAAGGTAGAGGCTATCATTTTATAAGATTTCTAGGATTGGGGGTGGGAAGATTGTAAATACTTTCCAGATTTAGGATACCTAGTTGGATGGCAAGATTACCATTCCTATGGAACCATTTTTCATCTTTGATAAGGATTATGGAAATATTTTCTTTTAGGGAATTGATATTCCACATGCTGAGGATCCTTTTTAACATTCTTTAAGGCTCTATTATTTATTTTGTTCCAAATACCCCAAAGAAAATGAGGCAAAAAAAATATTGACAAATTCTAAGCAAAATATTCTAGAAGGGGTCAACCCTTTGCAAATATAAGTCCATAATATTACTAGGCATGACCTAGGTAAAATTTAATTTGATGAGAATAAGGTGGATAACTTCTAAGAAGAAGGTACACTCAAGAAATAAATGGTTAACATTCTCACAAGTAGCTTCACACATATAACACCTATTCAAAATGGGTAAGCCTCTTTTGTGAAGGTTTTCAATAGTAAGGATTTTGTTCTCAGTGGCCAATTAAAAGAAGACATTAAATTTAGGTATGAGGTATTTCAACCATATCTTATTGATTGGAAACCAGTCCTCTTCCTCATAAAATTGAAGAAAATGAGCATATTTAACCATGAAAATATCCTTATTATCCACTTTCAAAATAGAGGAATCAACTAACATTTTAGGATTTAGGATCTGAATTATGATAATATTGGATAAAGAACTTAGAGCATGAATTTTCCTAGAGGAGGGGTTAACAAGAGATAAAGTTTTCCAAGCCTTTTTTCCATCCCTTACCTGAAGAAATTTAGTGATTCTAGATCCATAGGATTGCACAATAAAGGGCTCTAAGTAGTTTAGAAGTTGATCTCTAATCAAAGGCTCATTATGAATCCAACTATCTTCCCAAAAAATTACTTTCCTACCATCATCGATCTTCCATCTCAAGACTTTTTGAATAATAAACATGGAATCAAGAAGGTGTTTCAAAAAAATAGAGCTCTTTGGATTGGCCTAAATATAAAGGAAATTACCATCTCTACCAAGATATTTAGCTATTAAAATATCTACCCATCTAGCTTCATCCATTTTGAAAAACTTCCAACCTTATTTTGTAATAAGGGCCAAATTCATTTGTTTTAGTTTCCTGAGGCCTAATCCACCCTTGATCTTCCTAGAACAAACCTGCTTTCAATCCACCAAGGGAATTTTATGTTTTTCTTACTTTCCTATCCAAAGAAAGGCCTTTTGAATACTATCAATATTTTGGTGGATTTTATGCAACATCTTGAACAATGACAAAAATAATACTAGGATGATTTGAACGGTGGATTTAATGAGCTATGCCTTACCAACTTGGCTAAGGAGGACACCTTTCTAGCTTGCCAACTTTCTCCTAACCCTTTCAACTATATGAAGCCAAGAAAAATATTGTAACCTGCCATTGAAAAGTGGTAAACCTAGATAAAAGAAAGGGAGTTACCCAATGGAATATTCAATTATTTTTTGCAATTTGTACCTACCTTTGAAGGAAGGTAATAAAAAAACACCTTGCTCTTATTAAAAATTATCTTCTATCCAAAGGTAGCCTCATAAGAAGATAGAATAAACTTAATCTCTTTCACTTTTGAAATAGAGGATCTTGAAGCAAGAAGAGTATCATCCACAAATTGTTGGTGGGTTATGGGATTGTAGGAGGAGGTAGGCTTTATCCATAAAATTAGCCCCTTAGATTGGATTTATTGAATAGATTTGCCAAAGGCTTCAACCATAATAAGAAACATATAAGGAGACAATGGGTCCCCTTGTCTTAAGCCTCAGAGGCTTCTGAAATAACCTACTAGAGAACCATTATTTCAAAAAAAAATTATAATTGAGCACAAACATCCTTTTATGAGGTCTTTCCAAGAAGAGTTAAAGCTAAATTTACCCATAAATTTAAACAATAATTCCTAGGATACTCTATCATATGCCTTGTTCATGTCTAATTTCAAAAAAAATCTCTCTTCCACTTATATCTATGGTGTGAAAAACTTCATGAATAGTAATAATGCCATCCAAGATTTGCATCCCTTTAATAAAAGGGCCTTGGCAGGGATCAATAAACTAAGGAAGAATTATCTTTATTCTATTGGCTATGACTTTAGCCAATATTTTATAAATAATATTACAAATACTTATGGGCCTATAATTATTGAAGGAATTAGCTCTTACCAAATTTAGGAAACAAAATTAGAAAGGTGGAATTGATGTCACTAGGAATATGAAGGGTATTTTGAATTTCACCCATAACACTATACATTTCCTTCCACACAAGTTCCTAAAATTTTTGGTAATTAATATTAGGAAAACCATCAAGTCTAGGGGCCTTCTCATCAGCCATGGAAAACATTGTCTCTTTGATTTCAAACCCTTTGAATGGAGCGATAAGATTGGAGTTCATTTGTTTAGAAATTAGAGAAGGAATAAAATTAAAGAAAAGGATTGGAGGTATGATCATCTATAAATTCCACTACTCCTAAGAGATTTTAAAAAAATGTACAACATCCTCATAAATTTCCAAGAAAATTCTAGTTTTAGTACCATCTTCCTTAATGATTTTAGTAATCTTATTGAAAATCCTATGTGTCAAGGTTATGGTATGAAAAACTTGGTATATCTATCTCCATATTTCAACCAAGGAGCCCTAGACTTCTATCTCCAATAGGATTCCTCATAGGCCAAAGCATTACCAACAAAATTCTTTCAAGATCTTTGTTATCCTCTAATGGGAGAAAAGATTCTGCAATAACTTCAATGGCTGAAATTTATAGATTTAGGGATTTCTTCTTTTAGAAAATGTTACCAAATATATTTTTATTCCATTCTTTTATATTGCTCTTTAGAAATCTTAACTTATTAGCAACTTAAGATATTAGGGGACCTGGAAAATCCTTCTTCCATAAATCAGTTATCAAAGCCTCAAGGGTATCATTTTTTAACCATATAGGCTAAAAAATAAAGGGAAAATTAAAACTTCTATTTCAAATAGAAACATCCAGTACTAAAGGATTGTGATCTGATCATATTCTTGGAAGAGAAGAGAGAACAGAGTCACCAAAATGATGAAGCCCTTATTTAGAAATAAAAAACCTATCTAGATTTGATTGGATAAGATGTTCCCCTAGCCTTCTATTGCTCCAAGTGAATTTATTTCCTTTAACTTGAGCTCCATCAACTCATTAGCATTGAAAAAAAAATTGAAGTCCTCCATACCATTATAGGGGAATTGTTTTTCTCCTTTTATTTAGGAAAAGAGGGGGAATTAAAAGTCCTAAACAACATCCAAGCAAGGTCAAGGAAAGCATTTCTATTTATGCTCAACTCCTCCCATAGTCTTCCTCTTCCCACAACTGAGTTTGGAGCATACACATTGGTTAAAACCTAGGATATTTTAGAAAATCTATAGTAGAAAAATATGTTAATGAACCTGTCATAATGAACCTGTCATAAGAAGAGAGCACTTTACCTTCAATTTTTAAATTATCCCAAAGATACATTAAACCCCCAGAAGCTCTTGAAAAATAGCTTACATAACAACAAGCATCGTTCTATATGACATTCTTAACCTTATCAAATTGTTCCCATTAATTTTAGTTTCTTGAATGAAAAATATGAGGTTTCATATTTTTCCTCATAGAAGCAACCAGTTATTTCTTTGAAGAGGTATTCAAACCTCTTATGTTCCAAGATAATATTTTCATTTATCAGACTTTGTGGGGTGCTTCTTTCCCCCTCCAATAGAAAGTGTTAACTGGGTTATATTAGTTGTCTTTTAGGGTCTCCCTCAGGATTGATTCTTGGTTCGAAGGCTATCCTCGCTTAAAGTTAGCTCCCACATACATTATCCCTTTTTTGTTGCTTATCATGATGCGATTGATAATAGATTTTGAAACATTCCCATTAGGTAGTGAATCCATAGCACTTACCTATTTTTTTGAAAAGCTTAGGACGAAAGAAATAACATAAGCTAATTAAACCACTATATTTACTTTAATTAATAAAATAATTAAAAGTTTTAAATATTTTAATTTTAAGTCTTGTCTTCATGTACAATTCACATTGATAATAAATATTTTTTTCAAAATTATTTGTCCTATGAAAAATATAGGTCTTTTCCAATAAAATATAAATATTTAATATAATTTAAGAGTTTCTAAAATATTTTATTAATTTAAAATTATTAACAAATATATTTTTCAAGTTTAATTTTCACAATTAACCTTAAATATTAATAATTATTATAATTATATGATTATTATTCATCCTTATAAAATTGAAATGGATCTCACTCTCATCCATTAAATAATGATCATATAATCATGTTATAATAAATAATATGATAATTATGGATGTATTAATTTTTACTTGTAATTTATAATAATCACAACTATTTGACAATTATGCATTTGTGATTTAACAAGAGTAAAACCTTAGCCTCTCCTTAATTTAACTAGTTAGATTTCTCCTTAGTCTACTGAGCTAAACTAATATGACTTGAATAAAAGATGATACATTTTATTTTATGCATAAATATTATTTTATAATTATTTAATTTTAATAAAACATTAAATGCGTCAAAAGAGGAGACCCTCTTATTAAAGATACACACCTAAATAATTAACTGGATGTAAATGCAATAAATTATTTATTAAAAAACATTAAATACTTATTTTTGAATATAAATACAAAAATAAAAATATTCAAATACTGTTTTATTTTGACACAAAAATAAGAGACCGGAGACAAAGACTTCTTACCACTCTTCCTGAAACTTATGGCAGTGTATCTGTTTCTAATCGACAAGAACGAAAGCAAGTATTTATCTATGGACTAACCACACAAGACCTTAACAACCAGTTACTTAGCGACCAAATTTGGGAAACCAAAATTAACGGGGAACACGAAGGTAGAGAGGGATAAATCTTTTGGGCTCTGGACTTGCACTCCACAAGGAGAATGCACTCGATGAATTCATCCATTTCTCCACCAGCTCTGGATAATGACGATTCAGAACGTCTTTCAAACTCTCTGTACTGTTTACCCGCGCCAAACCCTCCTTTGTGTATACTTCCTCGTTAAAATCGCTTGTGAAGAAACGATCTGCCTCCAGTCGCCTGCCATAATCAACATGTCCAACAGAAATATCAGGAATCATATACCGTTTGTAATATATTCTGTTCACTTGGTAACAGAAAAAAACAACATTCGTTACTTACCTCGATGCCATCAGCAAAAAGATAACAAAAGCTGTCTCGCTAATTGCATAACCTTTAATTTTTTTCTCTGCCATTAATCCAACCAGCAAATCCAGATTTTCAACATCATTACCATAAACCTCTTGGAGTACTTGAATGGCTTTGTCATCATCAGTTAGGTCTTTCCACTTAGAAATCGGGACCATAAGTAGTTTTCTTCGAAATTCGTTGTATCTCGGTACGCTCCTCTCCCGATCACGATAAACTGAAAAAACGATAACAAATCTTGTTTGAAACTAAAAGAAAGAATTTTTTTTTAATAGTGTTTGTCAACAATGAATAGAAATTCCTCACTCTCAAGCGCAGGCAAGTCTACGGGATCAGGTCTTGCATGGCCATCTGGCTCCTGTGCAACAAGGTTTCTCATCCAAATGGGATAGTTCCAAAGATCGAGGGCGCCGCTGGCTTGATGCCCCATAGATACAATCAGTGATTCGTTTCCAATTTCTGATAATGTTTTCTCTCCACGAATTCCTATTAACTTCCTTATGTCCACCCTGTGATATCAAAAATTCATATATTAACTAGGATTTCTCCTTCTTACTCAATAAGCGTCATTTCGAATAATCTCACTACTGAGGTATTGAAAAACTAGAATGGACTTACGGTTCCCGCACAGGAGGGATTTTGTTCTTTAGGGGAATTCCATTAATATCTCTCATAATGATGTTGTCTGGCATCAGACTGTGCATCCGATAGACACTAACGAATTCCTCTGTGAGAGAGTAGGGAACTCCATGATTTTCAGGCTTAGGCATCCCAACAAAACCGCTTAGTATAGAACTGCCAGTGTGACCGAACTTATCCTTAAATTTCTTGCCTAGCAATCCATACCTGTTCAAAACAATACAAACTTTTTCAGCAATCTTCATACATCCGGGACTGAAAATTCCTTTCTTCCTCTTATTTAGGAAATTGAAATCCCCAAATGACTAACATTCAAATTAAATTTTAAAATGAAGATTTCGAACCAATTTGCACGCATGGCAGCAAGAAGAGTGTTTGTTTTGAGTAACTCGACAGTCCAGTCAATGGTGTGGATCTTGGCAATGATTGCAGATGTTACTAATCTTGCATGACGATACAGGTCGTCGTCCTCCATATCACGGTGATGATCCTGCATTTATAAAATTGTTCGAATGGTCTCTAGTTAAACGATCTAATTTATGTAATTAATATTTAGATATTAATATATAATGAAACTGGAATGAAGAGTTTAATTGCCTTGAGCATGTCGCAAATGGCATTATGTTCTTGGACGAATAACTCTTGAAGCACCGATAACCCCGCCCATGAATTGCGGATGTCTCCAGATATAGCAATTCCGTCGTTATCGTGGAGAAGAAGGCCACTCCTGTCTAGTTTCAATTTACCATGTTTGTATGTTCTTACCTTTCTTGATTGCTCCGCGTTGTTTCCATACACTGCACTTCCATCCCTACATAAAAATTACATATAGCCGTTTACCATTATAAAAAGATTAACTTCTATGCTTTGAATATAGTTCATAGACAGGTACACATTGGGAACAAGCCGCTCTTACCACCAGGCAGTCCTCCTATTAAGGTATCCCTCTTTGATATCATAGAAACCAGTAGGTTCCTTTTTGCTTTCAAAAAACTTGAATGCCTTCAGTGGACATTGTTGTGCGATGCCTGGTGGCGCAGTTAATGTTAACTGCAAAGGATATTTCATATCAGATATACGTAATAGGAAACATAAAAGAAATACGAAAGTAAGTGCTGGTTTTACCTGTTTAGTGTCTTCAACATGATCAATCCAATCATGGATCATGAACTGAATCCAAGACGCAGCAAGCATGTTAAACTGTTTGCCTGTGTCACTCATATTCTTCCGTGCCAGCAGCTTGCTTGCCACTACCATGGGATCCGGCCTCAGCAGCTGTTTACACAATAATTTCTCATTAACAAGCCTGACAACACTTCTAAGCAAATCTTCCAAAATATAAACGTTAAACTGGATGCTAACACTAGTACCGAGTAATGTCAACATGTCTCTCAATGAACTCCAAGTGCTACAATATAGGCATATATTCATAATCACCTTATCCTTCTGAGGAGAAGGCATCATGTTTCGTCCAAAGAATGTGAAATCGCTTCCTGCACCTGAATCAAATGGGTCATTGTAGTTACCATCGGCTGTTCTATAAGGATAATCTGCCGGATTATATCTTATATCCGCTGGTGTTTGTCCCACATTGATCAAATTATATCGCTGGTGCAACATTCTTCTTATCTCCAGATAGAACAGTCCAAGGAAAACGGGCAATTTATACCATGCGTAGACTCGATCCACGAAGTGTATAATCTGTAGCAACAACAAAAAAGTTTTTAAAAGGATGAACAGCAAGCTTCCTCATGGGCACGTTTTGATGAACAGACCATACCTTCGTAAAATGCAACGTGGGCTTACCAGAAAGAGGATCTTGTCTATAAGAGTCATCTTTGAATATGAAGGATACATAATAGTGATAAAACTAAGCAAAGCCATGGTTTGACACAGTGACTTGGGTTCTTTCCTATTGAATGACTACCCGCTGTCGGACTACAGAAGGGAAAGTGCTAAACCAAAGCACTCTATCGACGAAATTAGTGCAAAGGCATGCCTATTTGTAGGCCAAAATGAGGAAAGACATGAGGTAAATTGCAAAATTACACCACTGCATCGATGAAATTAGTGCAAGGGGAAAATTCTTGGTCTGTCTAACAAATAATATTGTCCAGAATTCTTCTTAATGCGCAAGGTCAGGTTTGATGGTCAAATGTTTCAACTCTCTTTAAAAAAAAAAAACTACCCTTCCCCAATTGGTTTACCTTAAGCTATTAATGGTGCCTAGGAACTAAGCCAACGAATTCATGACGATTGAATTCGGTGTCGCCCACTCTGTTTTTCTTTCGCTTTCTGTTGTTTCTATTATTTAATAACTATAACAACTTCTCTCCTTAGATGTGACGTATAGTAAGTGCACGCCTGCAATCACGTATACTAAACTACCTAAGCAAAGAAGCCAAGCATAGACGTGGAAGAACCGTGTTTATTAGTTGCTTCGTTAGACAAGGACATCGGACGGCTATTAAAAGGAGTAATTCAAAATAGATCACGATTCTCCAATATATCAGAGATGATAAAAAATCCAGCGTCTTAAACCACAAGGAAAGTTAAGAGTATTTTATAATATTTTGATAGAATTTTAAAAATAAATTATAATAAAAATATATAATATTATATTTTTAATTTATTTTTAAAATAATATAAAAAATATTAAAATAATTTTTTTTTTTGCATGCTACATCATACATCCATATAACCTTTAAGAAGGAAAACCACTAAGCTTGGCACGAAGCATTTTGACCTTGTAAAAACATTTTTTTTTTTTTTTTAAAACAACTAGACATCTCATATCAATACGTGAAAATAACTTTAAAATATATGAACTAAATATGGATGATCCAACACCATCATCTGACAGTTACGTTAATGTGAGAAATGTTTTCAGCAGAAGAAAAGTTAAAAACAACTATATGTTAACGATAGTTGACATTCTTAAATGGTTGCAGAACATCAATAATAGAAGGATGAAAAATACCCAGAGCTCATTTTCGTGCACAACCGGAATACCCCGTGGCCTAGCCTTAGGCCGGAGTTGAATTTTATTTTCTTTTTCCAAATGAAGACAGGTGAGTTTCAGGAGAGAGTAAATGTGTACATTATTTTCTTGTCTGTCATCTGGCGTGAAGTCTGGTGAGTTGCAATTAAGGACATTACAGGTGTTTGTCTTGGACCACATGAATGGGCAACATTTATGAATTGGTGGTGTTGATATTGTAATGGACCAAAAAGAAAAGACCCTTCATTGAATCAGTGTTCGGGAGAAGACGAAATGTAAGCGAATAATTTGACACAACGAGGAACATGCTCACGCTTAGCAGAGATAGGAATGTGAATGCGTGACAGGCTTCCTCTGAAAGGGTAGGCGTAGTCAGTATGCATCATAAATTTTGAAGACGAAATGTAAGCTAATAATTTGACACAACGGGGAACATGCTCACGCTTAGCACAGATAGGAATGTGAATGCGTGACAGGCTTCCTCGCAAAGGGAAAGGGTAGGCGTAGTCAGTATGCATCATAATTTTTGAAACCACGTAAGCGGACCACGTTGAATTGGCGGTGAGTAGTTCCAACATAAGGATTACATACTGAACTGTTAGAGGTTAGAAATTTCAATGCGACATAAATCAAGAGGATTATTATTCCGAATAAAAAGTCAATATATAATTATTAATTGAATTATATGTTATAGTGGAACTATAGTTTAATTATACAAACATAATATTAAATAGTTTATAAAAAAATATGTATTACAACCATAAGAAAGTTTTAAGTTCCCTAGTGGTAACTCAGAGTAGCTGTGAGTTTTACTACGATTGAGGTGACTATGGTTTAGGCTCCACGAGTGCCAATTTTCCCATGAAAACGAGAAATCTTAAAGGTTCACCAACTACAACTACCTTGAACAATGTTAATAAAAGAATTTTTTTAAAGGTTAGTGGATTGATAAGTGTTAGTTTGGTTGGGCACTTACAAAGAAGAGACTTCATTCAAATTTTGGGACCTATTGCAAAGGTTGTTGCAAAGGTAGTAGTCTAATCCGAATTCTTTGAGTGCATGTTAGATTTACGACCATACGAAACTTGAGTATTCGTGACCCAATGATCCATTTCACGTTGGGTTATAAAACATCGGGTTATAAAACAACGACGTGGAATAGGTATGGTGGATGCAGCTCCATGTGGTTTGAACTATACACTTGCCAAGTACTAAAAATAGTGTGGCCCATGTGGTCTGAAGAGTGCGCTTGCCAGCTACTAAAAATAGTGTGGTTGTAACCAAATCTCCTATCAATCAAAAAATGTTAATAAAAAAATTTAAATATTGTCTTAAGAGGATATAGTAGTAGTTTGTTAGAGTTATTATTAAAAAGAAATTAAGTTTAGACTATGTAAAAAGTATCAACCCCTTTAAAAAACCTATATTGTACTCTAAAAAAATTATTTCTATTGAGACACGAGAGTGTTATGTCTTTGGAGTCTCATTCAAACAATCCATTTTCAAATCACATATGCCTAATATATTTAATATTTATTTATTTTTTGATATTATTAAGATAAAAGAGGGTTTTGAAAGGGACCCTACAACCTTTTACAGACTAACCTCTATTAAGACAACTAAAAGACTAACCTCTATTAAGGCAACTAGAAGAGAAAACCACAAAAAACAACCAAAGAAACAAAGAGGCACAACCAAACACATCAAGGAAAAACAAAGACGAGATCAAACAATAGAGAACCGAAGGAGTTCTACAACATCAGATCGATCTCGTGGGCTATTGTTCCAGACATTTGTGCAACCTCTTCAACATAATCTAACACAATTTTTACAGAACTCCACACAACACGCTGCTTAATTTCAATCAATTTCAGGCTGTGCAAAACTACACTCTTCCTCGCAGAAGCCTCTCACGAAGCATAAACATCAGATACCATCTTATCCTTAAGGAAATCCCTAGGAAGAAACTCCACATCATTTGGGTGGGATAAGGGAGAAGACTTAGCCTCCTCCCACTTTTTGTCGAGCAAACACAACCATTTTTGGGTGCCACTGCCTTTCGCCTGACTAACTGAGGGAGGACCCCCCACCATAGTCAAGACCGCAAGAAAAATTGGTAAATTTTTAACTACCTCATCAGTATTGCACTTCGATGCTTTTCTGTTAAGATCCTGCTATAAAATAAATTCAAATAACACACTCTCACACAATTGCTTGGAAATAACTCACATAAACATCACATTAATATAACATAAATTTGCATAAAGAACAATCTCACAATAGAACTGAATCGCAGGCCTCTTCGAGGGGGCAACCTCCTTCAATACTTCATTAATTTTGTAAAAGATGGTTACATTGGTGCCCTTTCGGGTATTTAAGGAGTTTCCTTCCAAGGTTGGCTTACATGCAAAATGCCACTTGGATTACATGCATAATGCCACCCGAATTACATGCATAGTGCCACTTTGAATTACATGCACAATGCCACTCGGATTACATGCATAATGCCATACGAATTACATGCACAATGCCACCTATCTACCATGTGTTACATAAAAAGGGTGCCATTTGTCATGGGCACTACCTAAGCTAAAACTTAGAACATTACAAAATATTAATCATGGGTACTACCCATGTTCACTAGGAATTATTACATCATGGAAGTTATTACATTAAGGGTTAGGATGAGATCCTAACATGCCTTTCTCCTTGAAGAAGCTTTGTCCTCAAAGCTAAAAATGAGGAAACCGTTGCTTGAAGTTGATGGAGAGACTCCCATGTAGCATCCTCAGGTTGAAGTCCACGCCACTGAACCAGGACCTCTGTGATGGTACGGTTACGAGTTCGACGATACAGCAGCTGCTTTGGTGCAAGTAAGATGGAGCCTTCTTCATCCAATTCGGGAAGTGTTGATGGAACCTGTACCTTGGAGCTGCCCGAAATGTAGGAGGGAGGCGTGAGTGGAGGGTGTTCGTAAACTGCCTTTGGTGGTGGTATGATAGGAAGTGTTGTACCACCATTCAGCCAAAGAAAGCCATTTTTCCCAATGAGTAGGATGATCGGAGGCAAGCAGCGAAGGTAGGTTTCCAAGCAGTTATTAACAACCTCTGTTTGACCATCCATTTGCGAATGGTAGGCTAAACTCATTGTGAGCTGAGTCCCCTGCAACTTAAACAACTCTTGCCAAAAATTGCTAGTAAGGCTAGGATCACGATCAGATACAATGGAGGTTGGCATGCCATGAAGGCGAAATATGGAGTCAAGAAAAATTTGGGCAATAGTGAATGCTATGTAAGGATGGGTTAGGGCACAAAAGTGAGCATACTTTGAAAGGCGGTCCACTACCACAAAAATAATAGACTTGTCTCCAGATTTAGGTAGCCCTTCTATGAAATCCATAGAGATGTCAGTCCACACCTGATCCGGTATCGGCAAGGGTGGAAGAGTGCTCGAAGAGTGCACTGTTTCTCTTTTCATCCTTTGACCTGTGTCGCAGTCTGCCACAAAATCTTTCCAAAATAAGGTGCGCTTGAGTCGCTCATAAGGTGGTCTGATATTGGGAGGTGTACTATCCGGCAATAATGGAATGGCATGGTCATGAGAGCGATGCAGTGGTAGTGTGATGGGTTCTAAAAAGATGGTCGCATGTTTGTGGAGAATCTGTTGCATTTCTTGTGGGATTTCACCCATTGGAGATGTGGATGGCTGGATGGAGAATAGTTGTGCAATGACCCCACGTGATGATTTCTTTAGCAATTTCTCCATGCCGTTTGAATTGATAATTTGAGGTGTTCCTATCGGGGAGCCCTTGATGATGTGTGTTTGTCCATTTTGGAAGAACTGCATCCAAAGTTTAGCAAAGTTCCAACTGATAGTGCCCAATGTACTCAACCATTGGCATCCCAAAACAATATCACATCCACCCAAATGGAGGGCAAACATGTCCTGCTTGAGTTCATAGTCCCCTATCTTGATTTGAACATTGCGACACTTTCCTTGACAAGATAAGGTTCCCCCATTGGCTACCATGACCTCAAAGGAATTACAATTGTGGATATAGCAATTTTCCCGTTGAGCAACTCTAGGGTCAATGAAGTTGTGCGTGCTTCCCGAATCCAAAAGGATGGAAAGACGTTGGCCCTTGAAACATCCTGTAACCTTCATGGTTTGAGGAGTAGTAATGCCTGCAAGGGCATGGATTGTAATTGATGTCTCAGGTTCCTGTTTCCCTTCTTGTGGAGGAGGTGTTTCTGGAGGGTCCTCATCCTCATCACTCTCGTCAGCGGTATCAGGTTCTCCAACATCTATCAAGAATAATTTTTTGTGTGCACACTTATGCCCCTTGAAAAACTTTTCATCACAATTGTAGCATAATCCTTGGGCACGACGTGCATCCATCTCTTCGGTGGTGAGGCGCTTGGGTGCAGCAGGTTTATTATCATCTGGGTGTTGGGCTCTAGGGGGAAATGAAGGTCTATTTTGAGGAAACTTTGATGGGTGTCTTTGGGCGAAGAGTTTAGATTCGGCCAAACGGGCCAAAGTGATAGCTTCCATCATAGTTCGTGGTTTCAAAATTTTGACTTCTGCTTGGAGTTCCATCTTCAACCCATTGATATAACAACTCTGGAAGAACCCTTCACTCAATCCTCTTGTCCGATTGGCCAATTTTTCAAATTGAGCTTGGTACTCTCGGACTGACCTTGTTTGTTGTAGTTTGGTTAAGGCTCCTGTAAAGTCCTCAAACTCACTAGGACCAAATCAAGTGAGTAGTTGGGATTCAAAATCCTCCCAAGAGAGATTTGGGTAGGCAAGATGCAACCATTGAAACCAGTGTAGAGCCTCAGATTCCAAGTTAAAGGAAGCCATCTGGACTCGATGAAATATGGGTACATTATGAAGTCGAAAGAATTGGTCAACCCGACATAGCCACCCATCAACATCCTTCCCACTGAATTTGGGAAAGTCCAATTTGGGCATTCTAAAGGGTGGATCATGTTCACGATTCCTTGTAGAACTCTCAGCTTGGTATTCCGATTTGGGTGGTTCTCTTCTCAGTTTGCTGTCTACTTCTGTCAATGCTTCTTCCAAGCGATTGCTAGTGGCCTCATGCTCTAGGTGAAGACCTTGGACTTCTTCCCTTATGGAGTGAAAAGCCGAGTTCAAGTTCTCAATGGCTTTTGTTAGGGACTCCAAGTGTTCTAGTTCTTTCTGGTGTCCACGGGTACCCTGGGCCATTTTTTTGACCTTTTGTGACCGATTACTAAAAATAGAATTGAATTTTTAGAACTTACTATTTTTAGTAAGTGCCCAAAAAAGTGCTTGGGTGCTATATATCAAAATGATCAGCAGAAGGAGGTGGTCACAATGAGCTATATATCTCAACACTACTTTTTGGCACCCCAGACTTTTTTTATCTCCTGTTTTGTTGAGTCTAACGGTGTTTCTGATTCGATTCCGAGCTACTGAGAAAAAGTTGGCTACTGGAGCACTATCTATAAGCGGCCGTGTTTCACACTCAAGATTCTCTCGTATTTTGCGGGTGAGCGATATGACGATTCTGTTCGACCACTGAAGATCGTGTCTTGACCTCTTTGACTCTGACCGACTTGATCTGTGGTCGCCACTGTAAATTTTACGGTTATTCTCCAGAATTTCAACTTAAGTGTCACCCTCATGGCTTATCCCGAATGCATGTCCCTTCTGTTATTTTTTTAGTAGAGGACTCCTTTCTCATATGCTCACTTTTGAAATGCAGGTTTATGAACATGGATGTTTGGATTTTTATTTTTACATTTTTTACAGGTTGAAGTTTTAACAGAACCAGGGAATGCTAAGTATAGGAGTATGTACCACCCATAGGCCCTCTAATATACCGACAGTGACGAACAATAGTGCTCGGACCAATATTTCGGGCCACTACTCAAGGAGGATTCCACACATACCCTTGAGCACACTACTCGCCTCTCTAACAATACGGGAGGGTAATCGTCCAGGATGCTGTGTCCCGTAGACTATGAGTAATACAAGGCCGAAGAGATTCCTAATGGCTAAAAGTTTGTTTAATCCTAGATGGTCTCCCGATATACCCGAAGATACGTGGGAGCTCAAGTCCGTGCGCGAGTTCTGTCTAAGGCCTGGGTATTGGAGCCTGATCGCCCCTCACTTCACTAGACGCTTTATGGGCTATCTAGCTTAGCCAATAATGACAGATCCTTCGCGATATTTTAAAACCCCCGGTACAGGGTTTCTACCTACTCAACTAATAATATATTTTTTTGTTTTTGGTCTGGAAAAAAAAAAAAAACTGTATTTTTTTTTGGATTTTTTTAATAAGGAAAAACAGAATGGAAAAAACACACGGAATTTATACCTAACAGGCGGATTGGATGGCAAGAATCGTTGCAGTTGCAGCAGAACTTGGCCCTGGAAAGCGCTCTGATACCACTTGTTAAGATCCTGCTATAAAATAAACTCAAATAACACACTCTCACACAATTGCTTGGAAATAACTCACTTAAACATCACATTAATATAACAAAAATTTGCATAAAGAACAATCTCACAATAGAACTAAATCACAGGCCTCTTCGAGGGGGCAACCTCCTTCAATACTTCATTAATTTTGTAAAAGATGGTTACATTGGTGCCCTTTCGAGTATTTAAGGAGTTTCCTTCCAAGGTTGGCTTACATGCAAAATGCCACTTGGATTACATGCATAATGCCACCCGAATTACATGCATAGTGCCACTTTGAATTACATGCACAATGCCACTCGAATTACATGCACAATGCCACTCGGATTACATGCATAATGCCATACGAATTACATGCACAATGCCACCTATCTACCATGTGTTACATAAAAAGGGTGCCATTTGTCATGGGCACTACCTAAGCTAAAACTTAGAACATTACAAAATATTAATCATGGGTACTACCCACGTTCACTAGGAATTATTACATCATGGAAGTTATTACATTAAGGGTTAGGATGAGATCCTAACATTTTCCCCTCACTCCTTTAGAAGAAACATGAATTTTGTGAGAGATCTTATTTGGACCAGAACCCAACAATAAATGTCTTCAATACCTTCACTCGAACTTTCAGAAGCCACCAAGGCCTGGCCAGGCGTAGGCGCAAGGGCTGGGGCTGAAAAATCAACCAAAAATTTTAAAATTTTCTTCACCACGATATCTTTATCCACGATATCTTTATCCACGATATCTTTATCCATCGTCGCTTGCTCAAAAACTAAAAAACCAATCCCTGGTAAAGGGAAAACTGGTTGTGCCCCCCTTATTGTCCATCATAAACTTCCTCATAGAATAAAATCAAACACCATCATAGACGTCCATATTTAATATTTACTGTGGATTAAAAAAATTAAGTTTATTATGTAAAAAAGAATTAGACCCTTTAAAAACCTATATTTTACTCTAAAAAAAATATTCCTATTTAGACATCTTGGGTTCTTATTTAAGAAATCCATTTTCAAATCACAAATCACATATGCTTAATACATTTAATATTTATTTGTAATTCTTATTGGAAAGTTTAGTATCTATACTTCAAATATTCTACCCACTTCAAATTCAATAAATATGCAATAAATTTAATATTATATTTAATTAAAAATTAATTAAATATGTAGCAACTTTAATAATATGGGAGAGTAGGATGGAACTCTAAACCAAGTGTAACATCTATTCAACCAAATTTTTATTTCAAACAGGAAAATCACAATATAACAATGTATTAGAAACTAATGAAAATCATTGTACTATTTCAAAAATAAAAAGAGGGAAAATTTATAGAAAATTTTAGTTTGAAAATTTAAATAAATTTTAGAAAAAATTATTTCTTTAAAAGTATAAAATCATTAAGGGATTATTAGATATTGAAAGAATACCAAGTGCATCTATGTCTCTCATAATAAAAATTATGTTTTTTTCTTTGAAAAGAAAACAATGTTAATATTAATTTTTTTGGTAATATTAAAAGCGAAGAGGGTTTTAAGGGGATCCCACAACCACTACAAAAAAAGCCACAAAAGCAAGAAACGAAACAAAACCTCGGAACAAAACCTCACCAGACAGAGAAAACTACCAACACCAAGCGCTCAAGGCACCAAAGAAGGAAGAACTAAGATAGTTCTACACTAGCTTCTCTATACCCTGAGCAAGAGAAGCAACTAAACCCGAAATAAATCTAGAGAAGATGTCAAAGAGCTCCATATTTTTTTTGATTGATATCAACAAGCTTTAAATTAAAAAATAAAATTACTTTTCATTTTATTTTTATATAAATTTATTATATATTTTTAAATAAATGATGTGGCTTCTATTAATGGCCACTCTTAGTGTGCCAAACTACGAAGACTTTGGAACTCTAAATAGGATGTCCAAGGTTTAAATCTTGTGGGGGGTAAGGATGTACAATGTGCTTCACCATATATTGGATAAGCAATATCCTCCATAAGGATCATATCATATGTTTTATGACCTTGTGAATAATAAAAACTACTTTATCTTTACTTTCTATTAAAACACCTAAAAATTCTTATTTTTATGCAATCTACAAATCTATTTTTATGAAAACATTAATAATAATATGTGAATAATCCTCAATTATAATACATTTCTATCCCTTTTAATGGTAGTTTTGATCCTTGCAAGAAGTGTCCTAGCCTCCATATACTTATTAGCAGGCGTTCCCTATGATTCTAAGTAAGGAAATTTTTTCTTTCATTATTTCAAAAAGCACCACCTAAGCTAGTTTTTTCTAGGTTTCATTTAGATGCACCGTCAAAATTAATTTTGATAAATCCAAATTTTTAACATTTTTATTTTATCATAATTGACATAAATCCTCTATGTTAACTCCATTGCCATATATGACCCTTGAATATATATTTAAATCCTATAACCAAGAGCTTAGCACCCATTTTTTGAGATGAGAAACATTCCTATAAACATTATGCAAGAGAGTCAATAACATAATTTCAAAATTGGGCAATTATACTAAGACTAAAAAGAAATATATTCTTTTCAAGCCAAAAATTCTAACAAATAATGGCAAGACCAATACTTCATAAAATATTTAATGCATTAGCTTTGAAATAATCAACCCAATAATCTATTGACTCTTTCAACATTGATGAATCTATCCAATATATTCTAATATTTTTTTAAACGTTTTCTATAAATTATATAAACAAAAGTAAAATAATGTAAATGATTTGATGTTTCTATATCCTTCCTACACAAGGCCAACCTAGAAAGTCCATGATATATTATTCTTTGCAAATGTTCACCTATAAGAATCTTTCTTTGGACTATTATTCAAAGAAATGTTGAGGCCTTAGGGAGGGCATCAAGTGAGTATGTATTTTTCTAATGTTAATAATTGATGGTAGGAAATTTTGATTGCTCTAAATATTTAGATCCCAATTTAACTAAGTATCCACTATCTTTCGATATATTTAAAATCAACTCATATTTTTGCCTTAAAAAAGGTAAATATTACACTTGAAACATTTTTCAAGAACATTTTTAATTTGTTTCATGTCCTCTCTTTTAATGATGTTATTAATAGAAATCCATGATATGGAATTTTTGCTCACATAATATAATTTTTATCCTTTGAATCTTTACAAACTAAACATGCCTTAGTCAATAGTTATCATTTTAGATTATAAATAAGACCAAGAATCAATCCAAAATTTGTAGAATCCTTGATAGAAATGCTTTGATGTTTTGCGTTATTGGATTGGAAATATTTATACATGATTACCTTTCCTAGTATAGTATAAAAAACATTAACTACCTCGATAAAAGTACCTTGTGTTGAGTGGTTGCAACTATTTCAACTTACATTCACACTAACTATGATGGTAGTAGTTCCTAACATTCCCCCCTTATTAAATTTTATTTTATAGTTTATTGAAGAGAAAATCTTGAAATACTTCAAATTTAACATGTGCTAGTGACTTGTGGAGATGTATGCACATTGTTCCTCAGCAAGAAACAATCTAAGCTAAATAGTGTTGTTGAACATGTTCACATATGAAGTGGGAATTAAATGCCAGTGTTCTTAGTCCACTTATGGAACATTGGATTATGAACGAGTTTCAACATACCTTTGTAATCATAGTACATGGTTGTTGGTTTATTTTGTAGTACACTAAACTTGCTAGCATACATTTGTGTTAGTCTTACAATGACACTGAAAGGGGGGGTGGATCAGTGTAGCTCTTTAAACTTGAATTTACAGCTCTTAATATAGTAGCAATTAAAACTAATTACTAGATACAACAAGTATAACACAAGAGCATCACACAACACAAGATTTAACGAGGTTCACCAATGTGGCTACTCCTCAAAAATGACTGCTTGGACTACCATCCAAATCCAGCCTTTGCAAAGCACCAACTTTACAATCAATTTACCAGCACCTACTAGAAGGAGCACCGACCCCTTATTTATCTGCACCAATAGAAAGGAGCACCAACCCCTGATTTACCAGCACCTACTGGAAGGAGCAACAACCCCTGATGCCAAGCTGCAACCTGGACTTCAATTTTGAATCTATAAGATTGACAGAAAGATACCTTTGTTTTTGCAAGATCCTGATTGGTCTTTCTTCGCCTTTTCGCTCTCTGCGCACTCTGCTTTCTCTGCGCAATCACTTCGCACACTCTGCTTCATTATAGTCGACCTTCACGATCGTCTTCTCCCTTTTGCGCACTCTGCTCTCTTCAACCTCGCACACTACACACTCACACTTCGACACCTCAATTCTCAAAACAACCCTCCTTTTATAACAAAATTCTTGTGATGAAAACCCTAATCTTAGTCGATTGTAAACCCTAATCTTAGTCGGCTTTCATGACAACTGTAAACCCTAATTTTAGTTAGTTGTCATAGGTCTTCGTCGGCTTCAACTCAACCGCAAAAACAACATGTCGCGATATCGTGACACTTTTCTTCTCTCTCTTTCTCCTTGCTTTGGACCACAAAAATACAACATGTCACGATATCGTGACACTTTCTCCTCCTTGCTTCTTTTCTTGGCTTGTACTCCACAAAACACTATACATGTCACGATATCGCGACACTTTCGCCTCCTTGCCTCTTTTCTTGGCTTGTACCCATGAAAACACATGTCGCGATATCGTGACACTTTCGCCTCCGTACTCTTCCTCTTTACTTTTGTCACGATATCGTGACACTTCTGCCTTCTTACTTTCTCTCTCCTCATTTAGTCACGAAAATGCGACATGTCGCGATATCGTGACACTTTCTCTCCTTTGCTCTTTCTCTTGCCTTCGGGTCATGAAAATGTGACATGTCACGATATCGTGACACTTTCTTTCCTTTGCTCTTTCTCTTGCAATATGTCATGAAATCGTGACACTTTTTCTTTCGTACAATATCTCTTGCAATATGTCACGAAATCGTGACACTTTTTCTCTTGACTCTCTCTCTTGCAATATGTCACGAAATCATGACACTTTTTCTTTCGTACTATCTCTCTTGCAATATGTCGCAAAATCGTGACACTTTTTCTACTTGCCTTTCTCTCTTCCAACATGTCACGAAATCGTGACACTTTTTCTACTTGCCTTTCTCTCTTCCAACATGTCACGAAATCGTGACACTTTTTCTTCCATACTATCTCTCTTGCAATATGTCACGAAATCGTGACACTTTTTCTACTTGCCTTTCTCTCTTCCAACATGTCGCGAAATCATGACACTTTTTCTACTTGCCTTTCTCTCTTCCAACATGTCACGAAATCATGACACTTTTTCCACTTGCTCTTTCTCTCTTCCAACATGTCACGAAATCATGATACTTTTTCCACTTGCCTTTTTCTCTTCCAACATGTCGCGAAATCGTGACAGTTTTTCCACTTGCTTTCTTTCTCTTCGAACATGTCATGAAATCATGATAGTTTTCCCACTTGCTTCCTTTTCTTCCAACATGTCATGAAATCATGACAGTTTTGCTTTCTCTCTTCCAACATGTCGCGAAATCGCGATAGTTTTTCTTTCTTGCTCAACATGTCGCGATATCGTGACACTTTTCTTCCTTGTGATTTTCTTTTGATTTTTAGCATATGGGCCACTTTGGTCTTCTTGGAAAAACACTGTACATACTCTGAGTAACCTTTGAACTTCTGTCTTCTGCATCTGAAAGGCTTTTGAACTTCCTATCCACTGCATCAACAGATCTATCTGACTGTGTTGACAACAATGACAATACTCTGCTGCACCTTGCTCAACAATCTCCCCCTTTGGAATTGTTGGCAACACATGTGCAATTTCCTGTAACTCTTCTCCCCCTTTGACAATAATACCAAAGGGCTACTGCGAACTCCCCTGAGTCCATGCACAACATTCTCAGGCACACTTTATTGCATTTAGCAAAGATCATGAACATGAGCAAACAGATAATCAAATACTGAAATGCTCCCCCTAAGAATGTGATCCCTGTAGCTAGTCAATTCTTGGGAAGTGTGACCACTCCCAATTTATTGCGAAGGTACTCAAAAACTTCCTTGGGCAATGGTTTTGTGAAGATATCTGCTACTTGCTCTGTAGTTGGAACAAAATCCAACTTAACCTCACCTTCTACAACTTTCTCCTTCAAAAAGTGATACCTGATAGCGATGTGTTTTGTGCGTGAATGCATAACTGGATTCTTGGAGATGTTAATGGCACTGGTGTTATCACACTTAACTGATATTGGCTCACTGAAGCTAATACCAAGATCTTTTAGGGTTTGTTTCATCCATAATACCTGCGTACAACATGTTGTTGCTGCAATATATTCTACCTCTGCTATCGATAAAGAAACTGACTCTTGTTTCTTACTGTGCCATGCGACCAATCTGTCTCCAAGATAGAATGCACCTCCACTTGTACTCTTTCTGTCATCTACACATCCTGCCCAATCTGCATCTGAATACGAAATAAGGGTGAAGTCTTTACCTTTTGGATACCATAACCCATACTCCATAGTACCCTTGAGGTACCGAAGAATCCTCTTTACTGCTGTCACATGAGTCTCCTTGGGATTAGCCTGAAATCGTGCTACCATGCATACTTGCCTATAAAATATCTAGTCTAGTAGCTGTCAGGTACGATAAGCTTCCAATCATAGATCTGTACATGGTTTGATCAACAAGTGGAGATTTGTCATCCTTGCTCAACTTGCAGCCTGTCGTCATGGGAGTGCTAACTGGCTTACAATCCTCCATTGTGAACTTTTTTAACATCTCTTTTACATATTTAACTTGAGAAATAAATATGCCCTTCTTACTTTGATTAACTTGCAACCCGAGGAAATACGACAGTTCTCCAATCATTGACATTTCAAATTCTTTCTGCATCTTATTTGCTAAATCTTTGCACGACTCATCTTTGTTGCTGCCAAATATGATATCATCTACGTATACAACAAGAACAATAAGATGCCCATTTTCTATTTTGACATACAAATTACTATCCACCATACCTTTCTTAAACCTTTGTTGAGTGAGATAGTTGTCTAGCCTTGCATACCATGCTCGGGGTGCCTATTTTAAGCCATATAATGCTTTCTTCAACTTGCAAACCAAGTTTGGATCATCACCAAGTTGGAAACCATCTGGTTGCTCAATATAAACCTCTTCTTCAAGTTTCCCATTCAAAAATGTTGATTTCACATCCATTTGATAAACTTTGAAATTCTTGTAGACTGCTAAAGCCAGAAACATTCTAATTGCCTCTAGTCTAGCTACTGGTGCAAAAGTTTCCTCAAAGTCAATGCCTTCAACTTGTGCATAACCCTTACATACCAATCTTGCTTTATTTCTGACTACCTGTCCATCTTCATTCAATTTGTTTCGAAAAATCCATTTAGTCCCGATTATATTTTTATTTGCAGGTCTAGGTACTAACTCCCAAGTTTTATTTTTCTTGATCTGATCTAATTCTTCATTTATTGCCTTCATCCAACTTTCATCTTTGCTTGCATCAGTAACATTTTTGGGCTCAATGCTGGATAATAGAGAGTAGTTACTTACTGCTCTTCTTCTTGTCTGAACACCAACTTTGGGGTCTCCAATTATTTGCTCTCTAGGATGATTTTTCTGCCAACTGCCTGTTTTGAATTTCTTATTTTCTTCCACTTCTGAATCACAACTTACATCATCTGAGTCAATTTTTTGTATCTTTTCCATTTCGTTTTCCTCATCTCCTTCAATAACCTCTTCATAAATTGGGTAGTTCGTTTCATAGCTAATTACTCGTTCTTTACCTTCATCAAATTTAACATCGACACTGTCCACAATTTTCTTTAGCCTCTTGTTGTAGCATTTGTAAGCTTTGCTTTTTGATGAATAACCAACAAAAATACCTTCATCTGCTCTATCTTCAAACTTACCAAGATTATCTTCAGTTCTTTTGATATAGCACTTGTTGCCAAAAACTTTGAGGTATTTTGTTGTTGCCCTTTTACCGAACCATAATTCATAAGGAGTTTTGCTTTCATGTGTTCTCAGCATGTACCTATTTTGGATATACACCATAGTATGGACTGCTTCTTTCCAAAATCTGTCTGCTACTCTGCTTTCAGCCAACATAGTCCGTGCCATTTCTTGCATTGTCCTGTTCTTTCTTTCTACCACTCCATTTTGTTGAGGTGTCCTGGCTACTGAGAACTGTCTCCTAATACCGTAATTTTCATAGTACTCTGCAAACTCCTCTGAAATGAATTCTCCTCCTCTATCTGATCTTAAACATTTGATCCTTTTTCCTGTTTCATTCTCAACCTGGTTTTTGAAAATCTTGAACATATCAAAAGCTTCTGATTTATGCTTCAAGAAAAATATCCATGTCATTCTGGAATAGTCATCAATGCACAACATAAAATATTTGTCACCATTTATGCTTTGAGTTCTCATGGGACCACATAAATCGGTGTGTATGAGTTCCAAAGGTTTGCTTGTGTAGTATTCTTTTGTTTTGAATGTGACTCTAGTTTGTTTCCCCTTTTGGCATGAAGCACAAATGTTGTTTGCAGGTTTGCTGATGGTGGGAATATCTCTCACTACCCTTTTTGAGATGATTTTTACCAGATTATCAAAACTGATATGCCCTAGTCTCTTGTGCCACAACCAGTTTTCTTCTTCCTATCCAATAAAACAAGCTCCTTTTGAATTCTCTGAGAGCGTGTACAGGTTGCCAGATGTCCTTGATCCAGTTGCTATCAATTTTCCACTATTTATTTTTTTGACTTCACAACCCTGCTTCATAAAAACTACTTCATGACCTTTATCACAAATCTGACTTACGCTCAACAAGTTATGTTTCAAACCATCCACAAACAAGACTTCTTCTGACTTAATCTTTTCGTCACTAATTTTAACTGAACCTTTGCCAACTATCTTAGCTCCATCATTATTTCCAAATTTTACTGAACCTCCTTCATATTTTTGTAACTTCTCAAATTTTTGTTTGTCACCTGTCATATGACTGGAGCATCCACTATCAAGTATCCATGGTACATATTTATTCTATGCTTTGAATGCAGTTTGTACGATTAAGGATTCCTTTTCTTCCTTCAGTCGCTCTTTTCCTTTCCACTCCATTTTGATAGTAGTTTTGGGCTCTTGTTTTGCCTTTCCCTTATCAGTAGTTTGAGCATGTTTTTCGGGAAGCTTTCTATTTTGTCTCATCCTGTATGGTTGAAATTTTCTTCCCTGAAACTGATTTGATGTAAATGTACTTCTACAGTTTCTTGCAATGTGCCCAAAATTATGACAGCTATAACATTCTACTGTATAATTCATCAGAGGAGAAAAAACATTTCTACTGGTGAAATTCCTTGGTCTTACATTATATTTGCAGTCTGAGATTTTATGTCCATAGCCATTGCATTTAAAATAGAAACCAGAAAAAGGATAATTGAACCTGGGTGATGGTCTTTGCCATGTTGTCGTAGGAGCCATAGGTCTTCTTCTTCTTTGATGTGTGACATTGGTGAATCCATCATTGTCAATTCTCCTTTCGTGCCTGGCATTATTGCTTTCTTTTGCATGAGACATTTTTCCTTGATCAACCTGTCTCTTATCTTCATTCTTTATGGATTCTACATTTTTGGCCTTTGATCCACTTGATGATTCTCCTTCGATGAAACCCAGACCAAATTTGATGCCTACAGGCCTTTGGTCATTTATGATCTTATCCAGCTTCATAGAACTTTCTTCACGTTTGTGATAACAACTAATTTTCTTATTCATCTCTTCTAGCTGCATTCTTAAACCAACAATCTCTTCTTCTAGCTTGCTGCAATAATCTATTTTCATTGTTATTTGCACTTCGAGATCTTCGAAGATTTTCTTAGATTCTTCTATCTGTACTTTCAAACTGGTTATGATTCCATTTGCATCCTCAAGCTTTCTTGAAAGTTTCTTATTCTTTTTCTTTTCTATCTTCCACTCTTCAAGTGCAGAGATCAACTCACCTTCTAGATCTACTTCAGCCTCAAGGTTTTCACCACAAACTTCAGAGGTCACTCCTTCTTCCTTTTCTGATTTAACTTCTTCAAATGCCATGAAAAGAGCTTCATCTTTTTCTTCTTCGGACTCTTCACCGGAGCTGTTTTTTGATGAACTGACATTCTTGGAGATGAAACTTTTCTTCTTGAAGTTGCCTTTTCTGAAATTCGTTTTCATCTTCCAGTCACTTCTTTCTTGGTGCGATCCTTCATCATTTTTGTTCTTCTCTTTAAGTGGACATTTAGTCGCAAAATGCCCAACGCCTCCACAGTTGAAACATTTAAATGGTAGCTTCCCTCTGTATTTTCCTTTTCCCTTTTTTAGTTTTCTAACAAAGTTTGCTTCCATTTCATCTGATGTCTCTTCTTCCTCGGACTCTTGTTTTGTGTTTTTATTTTTAAGGGCTTTAAAAGCCGCTTCTCTGTCTGTGGGTTTAGATCTTCCTATCCTCATCTCATATGCAGTCAAAGAACCATACATCTCATCTATACTAAAATAATTTAGATTTTTAGCTTCTTCTATCGCTGAGACTTTGGAATCAAACCTTTGAGGAAGAGATCTTAGTACCTTTTTCATGATGGTAGAGTCTCCAATATCCTCGTCGAGCCCTCTGATCGCATTAATGATTCCATTAACTCTCAGCATATATGCCTCAATGTTTTCATCGTCGTTCATTTTCAATGCTTCGAACTGAGCTCGATGTGTCTGTAATTTGGCCTCCTTGATCTTATCGTCTCCTTCATGAATACTCCTCAGTTTGTCCCATATCTCTTTTGTCGTATTACAGCTCATGATCTTTACTAGTTCACTATCTGCTAATCCGCACATGATAGCATTCTTTGCTTTTGAGTTACTCTCAAATAGTTTCTTTTCATCAACCTCTTTTGGAGGAGTGATGGGTATTGTGTATCCACTAACTACTGAATCCCAGATGTCATATCCCAAAGCACAGAGATATGTCTGCATCCTGATTCTCCAGAACGTGTAATTAGATCCGTCAAACAATGGTGCTTTGTTTGATGAGAAACCTTCACCACCTGCCATTGTGTTACTTCCAAGATCACCCTAGCCGATTAGGCTTGTACAGGAACTTAGCTCTGATACCAATTGTTAGTCTTACAATGACACTGAGAGGGGGGGTGAATCAGTGTAGCTCTTTAAACTTGAATTTACAACTCTTAATATAGTAGCAATTAAAACTAATTACTAGATACAGCAAGTATAACACAAGAGCATCACACAACACAAGATTTAACGAGGTTCACCAATGTGGCTACTCCTCAAAAATGATTGCTTGGACTACCATCCAAATCTAGCCTTTGCAAAGCACCAACTTTACAATCAATTTACCAACACCTACTGGAAGGAGCACCGACCCCTTATTTATCTGCACCAATAGAAAGGAGCACCAACCCCTGATTTACCAACACCTACTGGAAGGAGCACCAACCCCTGATGCCAAGCTACAACCTGGACTTCAATTTTGAATCTATAAGATTGACAGAAAGATACCTTTGTTTTTGCAAGAACCTGACTGGTCTTTCTTCGCCTTTTTTGCTCTCTATGCACTCTACTTTCTCTACACAATCACTTCACACACTCTGCTTCATCATAGTCGAACTTCATGATCATCTTCTCCCTTTTGCGCACTCTGCTCTCTCTTCTACAAATTTGCACACTTTGACAACACTCAAATCTCCAAACAACCCTCCTTTTATAACAAAATTCTTATGATGAAAACCCTAATCTTAGTCGACTATAAACCCTAATCTTAGTCGACTTTCATGACAACTGTAAACCCTAATTTTAGTCAGCTGTCATAGGTCTTCGTCGGCTTCAACTCACCAACCTAAAATCCAACATGTCACGATATCGTGACACTTTTCTTTCTCTGCCTTTCTCCTTGCTTTGGCCCTCAAAAATACAACATGTCGCGATATCGTGACACTTTCACCTCCTTGCTTCTTTTCTTGGCTTGTACCTGAAAACACACATGTCGCGATATCGTGACACTTTTACCTCCTTGCCTCTTTTCTTGGCTTGTACCCATGAAAACACAGCATGTCACGATATCGTGACACTTTCACCTCGTACTCTTCCTCTTTACTTTTGTCGTGATATCGTGACACTTCTACCTTCTTACTTTCTCTCTCCTCATTTAGTAGCAAAAATGCGACATGTCACGATATCGTGACACTTTCTCTTCTTTGCTCTTTCTCTTGCCTTTAGGTCACGAAAATGTGACATGTCACGATATCGTGACACTTTCTTTCCTTTGCTCTTTCTCTTGCAATATGTCACGAAATCGTGACACTTTTTCTTCCGTACAATATCTCTTGCAATATGTCACGAAATCGTGACACTTTTTCTACTTGCCTTTCTCTCTTCAATATGTCACGAAATCGTGACACTTTTTCTTTCGTACTATCTCTCTTGCAATATGTCATGAAATCGTGACACTTTTTCTACTTGACTTTCTCTCTTGCAATATGTCACGAAATCGTGACACTTTTTCTACTTGCCTTTCTCTCTTCCAACATGTCACGAAATCGTGACACTTTTTCTTCCATACTATCTCTCTTGCAATATGTCGCGAAATCGTGACACTTTTTCTACTTGCCTTTTTCTCTTCCAACATGTCACGAAATCGTGACACTTTTTCTACTTGCCTTTCTCTCTTCCAACATGTCACGAAATCGTGACACTTTTTCCACTTGCCTTTTTCTCTTCCAACATGTCACGAAATCGTGACACTTTTTCCACTTGCCTTTTTCTCTTCCAACATGTCATGAAATCATGATAGTTTTCCCACTTGCTTTCTTTCTCTTCGAACATGTCACGAAATCGTGACAGTTTTCGCTTGCTTGTGCTTTCTCTCCGAACATGTCATGAAATCGTGATAGTTTTGCCTTTCTCTCTTCCAACATGTCGCGAAATCATGACAATTTTTCTTTCTTGCTCAACATGTCGCGATATCGCGACAGTTTTCTTCCTTGTGATTTTTCTTTGATTTTTAGCATATGGGCCACTTTGGTCTTCTTGGAAAAACACTGTACATACTCTGAGTAACCTTTGAACTTCTGTCTTCTGCATCTGAAAGGCTTTTGAACTTCCTGTCCACTGCATCAATAGATCTATCTGACTGTGTTGACAACAATGACAATACTCCTGCTGCACCTTGCTCAACAATTTGAACCATATTGCCTCACAAAAAAATCCTATAGCACAATATTCTTCTTCTATGGAATATTGAGAAACTATTTTTGTTTCTTACTTCCCTATAACATATGTCTATATCCTCGAAAGAATACATATACAAAAGTGAAATTTTTATCATTTTACATAGTCTACATCTATATGGTTAGTTAAGAATAATTTATCATTCTTCTTAAATTATAGATCATACTCCATAGTATCTTGGACATATCCTAATACCATTTTTGCTACATTCAAATGATAAAATTTTGGTTCTTTGATGAATAGTACTATAAATATAATAAATGATTTGGTGTATATTAGTTAAATGAAACTTCCAACCAATTGGAAATAGAATCAAACTATGAAAGTTGTGGCCTTGGTTTTGTAGGAGTCATCATGGGCTTGTAGTCATTCATGCAACACTTCTCAAGAATTGTCTTGGGATATTTCATTTATGAGACAAATATGTTGTGATGTGATTGTCACACTTTCAATCCTAAACAATAGTGCAATAGTCCAAGATAAATCATGTTAAATGAGTTTGTCAAGTCAACTTTTGTTGCAATAATCATTCTCTTAGAACTTCTTGAGATGACCAAATCATCCACATATATAATGATGATCACAAATTTCCCCCTTGTTCCTTGTGCTATAAATTTAGATCATATGGATTTCTCTTAAAACCATGTTTTTAAAAATGGTCATCTAATTTTATATAACAAGCTTGAGAAGCCTATTTGAGGCCATAGAGATATTTGATCAATTTACACAAGTTCATGTCTTGTCTAAGTTCAATGAATCCCTTTGGTTAAGTCATCTAAATTTCTTCTTTCAAGTCTCCATTGAAGAAGGCACTTTTGACACCTGTCTGATGAGTCCTCCTTCCAAGTTATGTAGCTAGAGAAATTATCGTTCTAGTGGTATTTATTTTTATTGTAGGTACAAATGTTCCTTTATAGTCAATGCCTCTTTTTTTCACATAGCCCTTAGCTATAAGTTGAACCATTTATTTATCAATACTACCATCTAATTTATATTTGATCTTGAAAATCCATTTGCATCCAATAGCCTTCTTCCCTAGTGGAAGATCAACAAGCTTCCAAGTCTTGTTCTTCATTAATACTTGATATTTAGTATCCATAGAATTCTTCCAAGAATTATATTAAAGAGCTTCATGCGTTATGGATGGTTCAAAATTACTCATTAGGTCCATATTTACCTCATCACAAGCAATGCTATTGTACTTCATCTTATTTTATATGTGTTTGGAAGTACATCTATTCCTAAGGATAATGTACCACTTGGGAATTTTTCATGCGTGATGTGGTAAAGTAGATTGATCCACATCTCTTTCATTGTATTCATTATTGTTATCCCTAAAAATTTCTTCATTAGAATCATCTTCATCTTCATCATTTTGAAGTATTATTGAAATTGAGTTAGATGAAGATTCTTGTGGAGACAACAAGGATGACTTATCATTCTCACATAAAATGACATCACAACTAATATAATTTTTTTGTAGTTGAATCAAATAATCTATCATATTTTCATTCATCACTATAGCCTAATAGAATGTATTTATGAGACTTCTCATCCATTTTTTATCTCTTCTCCTTTGGGATGTGCATATATGTTGTACAACTAAACACATAAAGATGAGATATTTATGACTTATGTATAGTCCATGATTATTTTGGAGTGATGTGATCAAAAAATTAAGTGGGGGCACAATTGAGTGAGTAGGCTACTATATGTGTTATTTCTATCCAAAAAAGAGGGTGCAAGTTGAGAATCCTTTAATACAACAAACCATTTCCATTATGGTTCTATTTGTGTTTAGGAACATAGTTTTTCTATAGCATGTAAGCAACTAACAATTATCGATGAAGACATATTTATTTAGGAAAACTAAAAAGTCTTTACTCATAAACTACCCCCTGATCCAAGTAGATTACATGGATTGAATGACCTATGAATGTCTCAACTTGAGCCTTAAATTGTTTGAAGTAAATAAAAAACTTCATTTTTTTTTTACAAATAAAACCTACATTTTCTTAGTATGATCATAAAAAAAAGCTAAAAATATCTAGATCCATTATAGCTTGAGGCAATGGGTTCACAAAGATTAGTATGGACCAAATCAAGAGGCCCTTTGGTTCAATATTTTGAAGAACCATATGGAGATCAATATTTCTTTATATCTAAGCAATAGGGGAAATTTTGAGTAGATTTCATCAAATAAGGGAGACCTCTAACCATGTGCTTATTTTGAAGTGCAATAAGATGCCCAAAACTTAGTTGAATGTATCATAAATGTTAATGACATGTAGAAATATTAGAGTTGAAAATTAATGTTAGATTATTATGATGAATTGTATGAAGCTCAAATATTTTTTTTATTTCTTTACAAAATGTAATAATCATATAATTTTTTACTTTTTTGTGAATAAGACATACATTGGATCCATTTCATTTGTCAAACTCAAGCTTCAAATTATGGTCAAGTAATTAATTGATAGAGAGAAAATTCTTAGTGTGTCTTGGAATATGCACGACTTATATTATCTTGTATGTGTATAATCCAATTTACAATTTGACATCACCTATTACTCTAATGTCATGGGATATGTCATCATCTTGAGAGACATATGACTAGATTATTCTAGAGTATGGAGCTAGTATTTTTGACCAATTATATGTTTCCTTGCTCTAGAATTAACATACAACAAATCATTGGGTTGTCTTAATTGAGCATGAGTAACAAATACATGCTCTTCTTCTCTTAAGTGGTCATTTTATTCTTCTCCTTAGTGATCATATTTGGCAACATTACTATATTATTGATGTATATTCTTTCAGTTTGGATTTTTGTTGTCCATTGATGACTTCCTCTACTATAGATGTGTTGCTTGAAAATATGACCCATTTGTTAAAGGATTTTGCCAACATTCCTTCAATGTGTGATCATTATTGCCACAAAGTTCACATGTGCATAATTTATTTATTTGATGTTAGAAGAAATGTTGAGGTCTTATACACCTCTTGATCGGCTACATACCTTTCTATTTGAGGGAAGAACTTGACCTTCATCTTGTGATGTATGAGATGCATCTAATTTTTAAAGTGGATTCACCAACTTTTCAAAATTTGGTGTTTGCTTAGTGACACTCAAAATAATGGAAACAAGTGTGTAATTAGAAAATTTTTCCCCCAAAGCTTGTAGTGATGCATGTAGCTCTATAACTCACCTCAAGAATGGATTGATTTTTTTCCATTATTTAATTTTAAGCAATGAAGTTGGCTTTGAAGGAACAATATTTGTTTCGTGTTCTTCACATCAAATACTATTTATATATTTTCCCATGCATATTTAGCTATGGTTGAGTCATGAATATATTATTGTAATTAATTGACACAAAACATGGTGATCAAATGACTCTTTCTATTTGCTTTGTCAAATTTTATACATTCCTCACCATCTATGCCAGGATGGATAATGGATGCATATACAATTTTCTACACTTCCTCAAACTCAAGTTGAGTTTTGAGTTTTTTATACAAGTAAAGTAATTAGTCCCTCCTAGTAGCTAGGAATTAGGTAATAGGATCTTTGGTGCACCAATAGCCATGTTAAACCTTTACAAAATTATAAAATTTTAATATTGACATCAAAAATATACTTTCTAATGAGTATATATAAGCCTATGCTCATAAAATACTTGATGCCATACATTTGGAAGAAATAAAGTTTCTTGTTATGCAAGAAAATAGATGCAAGTGACTGAGGTATTTTTCCTAATCAGTAATATTCCAAGAATATATTATGGATGAAAAAATATCTTGATATCAATTGAAGTTACTATTTCATGTTTTTCTAGTTCACAAATAGGACTCACTATGGTCTTGATGGTTTGCTTGATTGACTCCACAAAAAATAAAATTCCAAATTATTCTATTCTCGACCAACACTTGTGTTAAGAGAAATTCAACATGAGTGGTGTATGAAATCAATAGGATTTCAATCCTTGATAGGTCAAATATGTAGTATGACATCTTAGATACTTTTGTAGGTTAGGATAGGGATGCCATTTCAGGTGTCCATGAATCAAAGTTTACACTATAGGGACCTAAGTCTAGTGATGCTCTCCTTCTTGTTTTGGAAGATGAAGAACAAATCACCAAAGCCCCAAGCCAAATAGAGGATGACCAACAAATATCTAGTGCTACGTGCTAAAAAAATAGCTCTCTCAAATTACTAGATCTACAATCCAAACATCAAACTCTTATCTTCAAACAAATAATGATATCTAATATATATAGATCCTAGATCCAATTATCCTTCCCAAACACCTTACCTAAGTCACAAGTTTTATGCCTACATTAATGTATTTTATTTTCTAAAAGCACCTCATATTATTTATCCTTGATAAAGAGCCTCATGAATATGCTTTAGTTTTTATGCTTATAGGTAGTTATGCCTTATTGGTAAAGAACTTTGTGATTAGATGTTTATATTTAATAGATAACATATGTAAGAGGGAAGATTGAATTACAATAAAAAATGCAATACTAATGATCCTATGTTCATACTTTGAGTAGATAAAATTTAGTGTGGATGCCATGCTTTAGGATTTAATATCAAAACCTAAGGTAAGTTTGGGTTTTTTTATTATTTTGAGTGGTGGTTATTTACATTACTCAAAATGGAAAATTTTAGAGCACCAATAGTAGTGGCTCTAGAAGTTGGAGCACCAACCAATATGAATGGATCAATGTTATAGATTTTACAATAAACATAGAAATAAACCAACTAATTTATCATCAATTTTTAGACCAAAAAAGCAATCCAAACAAAAAATGCAAATGCACATTCTTGTAATATCCTTATCACAATGTGAACTAGCCTAGAACACCCATTGAAAGTAGGTCACCCATTAAATGATCATCCATTTGAAGCTGGTTGGGTCCCTTACAAAAGATGATCTACTATATGCAATTTATCATAGGGATGATATCTGTTGTCACCTCCTCTAGGAATAAAATGTGTTTGGCCTATACCATTATCCTTCCTTCTTTTCAAATGTTGGAATAGAAATTGAATAATCTATTTGGGTAATATCCTTGGTCTACAAGGCATTCCCTTTCATAGACTCCAATTTTTTTTATCAAAGTGCTTTATAACATGTTCATGTTGTAGCATGAATATGGATTAAAATGAGAGTTGGATCTTCTTTAACCTACTTTGATATAATTTATAGTAATGCTTCGATGTTTTCCATTATTATATTGAAAATATTTATACATGAGTACTTTACGTAGTATAATATAATGAACATTAACTACCTAGATCCAAATACCTTGTATTGAGTGGTTGTAATAACTTCAACTTACATTCATATTAACTATGATAACACTAGTTGCTAACAATACCCACATTTATTCTCCATCTAATATGTTTATTCATCAATTGTAAACTATCTTATATTAAGTTCTATGTTATTAATTTTCTAGCTAGAGTTTGTTTTGGGAATAATGTTATTACACCATAACCTTTGTATTTTTGAAGCAATATTTTTTCTAACATTTTCCTTAATATTTGAATAATTTCTAACCAAATTTTGCCACTAATACCAAAATCATGCATTTGCAATTTCAAAAGCTTGATAATTCAATGTTCTTTCCTTTGTAAATAATAACCTACTTACAAAGAGAAAACCTATCTCATGTCATTTCTATATAGAATATCTTTGAATTTTATCAAATTTTAATGCTACATGTACTGCTAATATTGAAAGTGAAATCATTTATATAGGAATGATTATAATGTAGTCTTTATGAGTTGAATACTTCTAGCCATGATTAATAAATTACCTTTCCAACTTGACAAACAATATTTTATTCAATCCAAAAATGAGTCCTAGAGATCTTTTTTCTTTTCCTTGTTAGAAAAAGGAATACCTAGATCTATTGATGGTAATTTTTCTAACTTTAAACCCTAAAATATCCATAATATTTCATCATAAATATAGGGTAGTGTTAATGAAAAGGATCCTAGATTTTAAATTCTTAACAAACTATCTATATCCCTTCTCATATATTGATAGTATTAATTTAAATTCCATGACCTCGTTGATTGATGGATGATCTAAAAGAAAAGTACCATCAGTAAATTGGAGATAAGATATGAAGGGACCATTTGTTGCAACCTCAACATATTTGTTTTTTCTTCCTTTTTGCATTTGTTAAACTCTTTCAAATTCTTTAGAAAGAATAATAAATAGATCAGAATATGATGTATCACCCTTGTAGAGTCTATGGATTCATTCAAAATATACAATAGGGAATACATTGATAAAAATAGAATACTTTTAAGTACTATAACAATATATAATCCATTCACACCAACCTAATCAAATCCAAAAATTTGAGGATATCATATAGAAACCTTGATCAAACCCTATCAAATACCTTTGTTTATATCTAAATTTCCAAGCATACCTAGTTTTTCATTGAATGAATAGAACATATGATATCCTATTGAATTATTATATCATCAAAAATTTATTTTCCTCAAACAAAACCACCTTGTTCCTATGAAATAACACAATCTAGAATGCTTTTCAATATATTTGTTAAAATATTTAAAATTATCTTATAAATTATATTATATTTTATCTCTTTAGTTTTTAGATGTGGCATTGACATCACTTATTATAACATTCTTTGTCATGGCCTCTTCAACCTCAACCAAAAAATCATTCTTCATCTAATCCTTTTTTTTAAAGTATAGAAAACTCATTAGTGATATGTGTTTTAGTAGGGTGGAAAGAGTTTGCCTTTGTAGCTCCTCTAAGGAGTTATTCCTCATCAAGCTTTCATTTTGTTCTTGTGTGATAATTTGTGAAATACTTTACAAAATATTACCTTGGTTCTCCTTATCTTCCCAAATTGTAACCTTTCAAATAATTAATTACTTCATTTCTAATATCTTCTTCTTCCTCAATAATTCTTATATATAGAGTTAAGAAAATTTATTCAATTAAAAGATATTTATTTTGATAGTAGCATTGAAAAAAGTATTTCTACCATCGTTCTTAATCAGTATCTCCCTATATTTTTTAGGGTAATATAACGATTTGTTTTTTCAATCAATTACGATAATAAGAAAGTAATATTTATAATGCACATAAGTATCTTAGTCCATTCCATTGGTTTCTACTATCTCTTGTAAATTGTTGACCTTATATTAATTTTCCTCTTTTGCCTTAAATATGTTACCAAAATATTCGACATTCCAAATATTTATTTCCCCTTTAGATATTTCATCTTTTGAACACACATGTACATAAATGACCCTTTAAACCTTACTTCCTCTCACCATAACTAACCATATAGAAGAAATCAGAGTCATAAATCAACATAGATTGAAATC
This sequence comes from Wollemia nobilis, assembly GCA_028583015.1. Classification (NCBI taxonomy): domain Eukaryota; kingdom Viridiplantae; phylum Streptophyta; class Pinopsida; order Araucariales; family Araucariaceae; genus Wollemia; species Wollemia nobilis. The sequence goes on from JAQPPZ010014268.1 coordinate 605,783, forward strand.
AAAATAATTTTGGATGACAATTATTGAGTATATCATGTATCAAGAAAAAGGGTTTGAGATTTGATCCTCCTAATAAAATTTCTAAAGAGTGATGATGTTTTAAGCCTTAATACTACCACACAATATCGCAGGTTATATATCACATAGAATTGAATATAAAATAGCCACAATATAATAAGATCAAGATAATGATAAGAATTAAAAATATAGAAAGAAAATTACAACATTAATAAAAAAATATATTTTTAGAAATATTAATTATATGAACTTGTACATCAAGTTATGGAGCTTTATCTCCATAATATAGTTTTATAAAATAACTTTTGAATTCTTATCTATCCACTTGTCTAAGAGACTCTTGATCTTCACTTAGAACACATACATATCAATTAAAGTAATATACTCCAATACCCCCTATATAACATTATTTTATGTGTGTTTCTCTTGATATACATAAATTATTCCTAAATATTTGAAACTTGCTTCGACCCAGTGCCTTTATAAAACTATCTACAATCTGATCTTTGGTAGATATATGTTTCAACTAAATATGATAACTTGAAAATGATCCCTAATAAAAAGGCATTGAGCTTCAAAATGTTTTGTTATTTCATGACTAATTAGATTTTTGATCAAAATTAGTAGTCCTTGACTATCATAATTTATTATTGTTGGATTTATTTTGATTCCCATATCTTATAGTATGTAATGTGACCATAATTATTCATAGAATACATTCTTAGTTGCACGGTACTCTACCTCTATAGATGAAAGTGCTAGTGTATGTTGTTTTTATTATTCCAAGAAATTGGTCCTTAACCAAGATATAAAATGTAACCTAGTGTAGATTTTCTATCATCTATAGATCCATCATAATATGATTATGAATATACTTTTAGATAAAAACTTCTTATCATATTTTTTATATATAAGTCCAAATTTTGTAGTCCTGTTGATATATTGTAATATTCTATTTATGGCTTTCCAATGACTTTCTCTAGGTTTTTGCATGACTCTTGAAAGATAATTTATAGCCAAAACTGTATTTGGTCAAGTATTTGTTAAATATAAGAGACTTCCAATCAATGGAAAATAGATTGTAGCTGAAACTAAAGATGTCTCATCATATATAGATAATTATAATCCGTGTTCTATAGGAGTATCCTTGGGTTCCCAATTGTTTGTCATGTATTTCTCAAGTAGATATTTTTCATACATTGTGTTATTGTAATATTATTTTTATTTTTATGAATTTCTAAACCAAGACAATAATGAAAAATCTTAAATCATTCATCTCAAAATCCTTTTCTAGAACCTTTGTAACTTCATTTATCAGATTTTTTGAGCTTCTTGTAATTACTATATCATCAACATACACCACAAGTATTATATTTTTTGTATAGATATTTGGATTTGACAAAATTATTTCAAAGTTATGCTATAATAAATTATTATTAGCTCTTGGTGCTTGCTTTAGACCATACAAATATTTGTACAACTTGTAAACTTTGTGTTCTTGTCCCTTAATCACAAATCCTTCTAGTTGTGACATATAAACTTCTTCTTCAATATCACCATTAAGAAATGCACTATTTACATCCATATGATGTAGTTTCCATCCATTATGTGCTTAAAAATCATAAATTATTTTGATAGTAGTCATTCTTGTTGTTGGTGCAAAAGTTTCTTCATAATAAATTCCTTCTGTTTGAGTGTATCCTTTCACAACTTTTTGAGGCTTGTACTTATCAAGTGAACCATCTACTTTATATTTGATCTTGTAGATCTATTTAGAACCAACAGTTTTATTTCCTAGAGATAAATCAACTAGATTCCATGTTCTATTTTTCATCAATGTTTCATATTCTGATTTCATAGTTGCCTTTCATTTTGGATTATTTAATGCGTGCAATGTCATTGTAGGTTCTACTATAGAATTTATCAATCCTTTATTCAATCTAGCTAAACTATGAGTTTGAGGTCTTGTAGTAGTAAGATCTAGTATTTGCTCTAGTTTTAAATCCTTAAGTGTTTCTCTAAGTGGAAGCACGAGGATACGAAAGCAAAAAGGAAAGCGAACACGCGATGCAAACAGAACCGGACTTAGCGCTAAATCCTAGAAACTTGAAAGTGCAATGAAAAGAGGGAAAAGCATGAGCGAATCAAAATGAAACAAATGTGAATAAAGAAGACAACCCTTTTTATTGATATGTTTCACAACTCGGTTACAATGCGCATCCTCCCCTTCCAAGGGCTAGGAGTGTTTAAGCGTGCGTTCTCGTTACATCCATGGGTGCCTTTCCTTCTTCCACGTGCCCACATGTAAAATGGGTGGACCAAACGTCATCGCCACTTGCGTTGATGAGTCTTGACTCCTCGCTGCTCCTTCGATGTCCAAACCCTGCATTCAAAGGAACAAGAAATGGTCAGTAGCACCTGCGGATAAAACAAAGCATGCAATCCCCAAGCCTACGATAAGTGAATGAGAAAAATGAATTAAAATATGACTAAAACAGGTCCAAATGCTCTAAAAATTGGACAGGGGCATCAAGACACCACCAGGAAGGCCCTGCAAAAAGAACAGTCAAGAAATTCCTCACCGATTTGAATTCGCTCCGGGGTGGGACGAATTCACCTACAATAAAATGCCAAAAAGGTACTATCCCAATGTCCTACCTAGGAAGCTCCAAAAGACCTGCAAACTTGGGGTTAGCTAATTGGGGGCATTTTGGGAAGACCCAGATGGTCAGATTTTCCCAATTTAGCCTCCATAAATGGGAATTTGATGATGCTACCTGTAGGTTAGTAGAAGCGAGCAAAGATAGAAATATGATCAAAATTGTTCAAAACGAGACGAAATTCAAATGAAAACCTATCTAAGCATCATAGAATTGAATGCAAAAAATGAAAGAAAACAAGTCTACCATGGAATTCCCATCGCTCCGAAAGGGGGCGATTAGGATTGTGGCAGTGTGGGAGGAGGGCGCCCATGGGGTAGGCCGCCCATCATTTGAGGCTTGATTTCGGCACCAATCCACTTGGGATGGGTCCAAAACCTCTTGTGTGGTATTGTGGACAAATTTGGTGGGATATTGTGGCCAAATGTTGGGTTTTGGGCTCGAGATTCGTCCTCCCAATAGTCACCCAATGACCTCCCCTCTAAAGGAGATCAAGGATGTGAAAGGCGCAAATCCAAAAGGTGTGAGGTATGTAAATAAAATGGCAGCACTTCATTGCTCTAAAATGCTCCTTCTCTCTATATTTTGGGGTGAGGAAACTCACCAATTTATAGACCTGGAGGTCTCTTGAAATGGGCATGCAGAGGCGCCACTTGGCAATCATGCCTTCCCGAGGGGAAGGAGATTCCTCCCTGAATTGGGACTTCATGACTGACCTTGCAAATGCCTCTAACGCTCGAAAACGCTCACCCATACTCCCATGCGATGAAGGAAGCGTTGAGTGGTGGATCTGAGCTGCCATTTGTCAAGATTTGACTTTTTTCCCGTCAAACCTGCAATTCGCCCCACCCTGGAGCGAATTCAGAATTCATCCCTGGGTGGGGTGAATCCTAGTTTGAATTCGTTCCAGGGTGGAACGAATATTGAGCAAAGTGCCTGAAGGTGCCAAATTGATCTCTGACCTTCCAAAACTACTGTGAGAGTGGTTAGGACCATTTTTTAACCTCTAGGGGCTGCCCTTGGGGCTGTGTGTGTCAAAGCGATCAGTGTTTGCAGTCACATAATCGGATTGGTGTTGTTTTGGTGTCTACAGATGCCCCTTTTTGGGATGCGCTATGCATGGCGCAGCGTCGAGCAAAAATAGATAACCAAAGCACTAATGATTAGGGTTTCTTAGTAACCTAACCAACTTTTGATGCCCCAAGTATGGAAAGGGCATGCATTCTTGAATCCTTACTTCTGACGAGCGAAGGAACTCAACTCAAGTGTTAACCTTTTTCGGTGAGGTGTTACTTGATCTTGGACATTGATCGGTCATGAATAGGCAAAGGGCGCAACCTTTTGTCTGTGAGAACCTTGAGTTCATGATTCACGAAATGCCAAGTGATTTGATCAGCTTGTGATTATTGCTTGTTTACTACCCCAAGCAGGAGCATGATTGTCTTTGTCAATGATTCTTTGAATGCATGTCGTTTTCCTTAATTGGGTGTGTATTTGTTGATTGGTGACTAAGTGTGACTACCCCCTCAAGCGACGAATCGATGAGGGAATGACCTTCATGAGAAAAGCGACGAGTCACTTGACCCAAGATGACTTGTGTAAGGGTGCCCTTAGATGTTTTAGCATTAAGCGTGTGCAATTTTTTGACATTTAGACCTATTTTTGTTGGGTGTTAACCCTTTTGGTGACGCTTTTTGGAGCTAAAATTGTCAAAAATCCGTCTTCCCGTGGAGCGGTCCGGCTATGGTAGCCTTCTTAGGGAGTAGGATAGTGACAATTTGCAACCCCAATGTCTATTTTGGATGCCAAGAATGTCAAGCATGAAGGCACCTTCGTTTGGCAATGTTATTGCTATTTTTGGGTGGGTTTTGACCCTTTTGGCGACGCCGTTTGGGGATGAAATTCTCGAAGATCCGTCTTCCCGTGGAGCGGTCCGGCTATGGTAGCCTTCTTAGGGAGTAGGATAGTGAGGATTTGTGACCCCGACATCTATTTTGCATGCCCGGAATGTCAAGTGCAAAAGCACTCTCATCGGGCAAGTTTATTGCTATTTTTGGTGCATTTTTGATGATATATACATATGACTTTATTTTTTATTTTTATTTTATTTTTTGCACATGTCATGATTTGATGTTATGTATGATGATTGATGAATATGGATGTATGCATGTTAATCTATATTGATGGATGTATTATGTTATGATGGAATGCAAATGTTTTTAATTTATATGATATGCAGATGGAATGAATGAGTTGAATCTATGATTTTTTGGCGGTCGCACCATAGACTGTTGTAGAATTTATGGCTTATTTTTTTGTTTTTTTTTTGATGGCAAGGTGAGAATGAAATATAGCAAGTTGGTTTCGAATGTAGTTAAGGTTTTCCGAGACTCGGATGTTTTAACTTACCAGCCATGACTATACTTGATCTTCCAAGACTTTTTGGACAAGGTATAAATCGGACTTGTTTTGGACCAAGTTATTTCACATCCCTGTGTGTGCAATTGAGTTCATTTATGTGGTGTTTGTCAGGATACCACAAGTGCCAGATAGGCTATCAACAAAACCTGTATCGAGGATCACCTAATTAGCTCCACTAACTCTTTGGTTGTATTTAGTCAGACTAATCTACGGTGCTATCTAGGATACCATAAGCTAGCTCATCCACATGCAAACATTGATCTGTACACGAGTTAATGTGACAGATATATCTTCATGTGGGAGGTTTACCACTAGTGACTGATAGGCTATCCACCAAACCGGTACTGAGGTTTGCCTCATGACCTATCGGAATGCTAAGAGTTCCAGGGATTCAAGTTCGACTCCCTTCTTTTCTTCAATTGTATTGGGATACTTGCTCTTTTGTAGTGATAAAAATCATTGTTTATTTTTAGGTATTTTTCTTTTGAGCAAGGGATTTGAATTTTGAGTGATGAGAATCACTATTGTATGTGCCTTTTGAGGTATGCACTTTGGTGGTGATGTCAAATTTTTGGAGTTTTGACTTTTTGTAAAATTTTATGATGTTTGCAACTTTTGAGAACTTGGGATTCTTGGGGAATTGGGTAGGGAGGATGCTTGTCCTTTTGCCAACTCTCAGCATTCTTGGGGTCATTCGCATAGGGGGATGAGCAAGATAACCGTTTCACTTATGGTGACTTGGATTGCTGTGCAGGTTTCATCTTTCATTCACACAACTTTGGAATTTTTTATGTGTTTTAATTTGTGTTGGGACGCTACGTAACAAGGTGTGATCCAAGTAGAACTCTACCTTTGTAAAATCTGTCTGACTTGGTACAGTACATGGCTAGAAAGCTATATAACGACTGAAGGACGAAAAATCTTGATACATTAGAAGACCACTAACTCTGGTATGGTAAAAAGAAGTAAATGGTGTTTCTATTTGAGGGACTGCTTATAAAATGGAGAAATGTGGAACAAGATGGATTGGCGGAGTAATTACAGTCTATGGTGCCTTTGACCTGTATGACCACAAATGTGCAATGTGTGGGTATGATGCTTAATGCAGCTACATATTTTTGTGTTTTTTATGGATTTATTTTTGTGAATATGAATATGAGATGTGAAAAGAGCTTCTTTATTGTTGTGATGAGTTTGAGCATGCCTAGAAATGAGATGCAAATTTTTGTTGTTTTTGATGATTTTATTGTTTTTGAATTTTCTTATTTTTGACCAAGCGATTGTGGGAATCCTTGGAGCTTTTTGGTTGACCAAGCGGTAATGGGTACCTTTGGGGAATTTTGAGATTGACCAAGCGATTGTAGGAATCCTTGGAGCATTTTGGGATTGACCAAGCGATTGTAGGAATCCTTGGAGCATTTTGGGATTGACCAAGCGATTGTAGGAATCCTTGGGGCATTTTGGGATTGACCAAGCGATTTTAGGAATCCTTGGGGCATTTTGGGATTGACCAAGCGATTGTAGGAATCCTTGGGGCATTTTGGGATTGACCAAGCGATTGTAGGAATCCTTGGAGCATTTTGGGATTGACCAAGCGATTGTAGGAATCCTTGGGGCATTTTGGGATTGACCAAGCGATTGTAGGAATCCTTGGGGCATTTTGGGATTGACCAAGCGATTGTAGGAATACTTGGGGAATTTTGGGATTGACCAAGCGATTGTAGGAATCCTTGGGGCATTTTGGGATTGACCAAGTGATTGTAGGAATCCTTGGAGCATTTTTTTTGGGATACGACTCTCTTAGATATGGAATGGTCGCAAATGACTGATGTTCAGGGGTTCTAGTTCCTTGATTCCATCAAGAGAGGCTAGCCGGTATGTCCCGGGTCCTATTTTGCTATCAATTACATATGGACCTAACCAATTTGTCGTGAACTTGTCCCTTAGATGGGACGACAAACTAGAGTTCTGTTGGTTTTCTTTTAAGACCAAGTCACCAATCCGAAAGTCCCTCAGGTGAACTTTCATGTTGTATGCTTTCTTAAGTCGCTCTTGATAGATACGTAAATGCTCGAGAGCATTAACACGTCGTTCATCAAGCAATGTAAGTTGGTCTAACCGGGCCTGCCATGCAGTGTCATCATCGATGAACTCTTGCATTGATATGCGTAGGGAAGGAATTTCCAACTCGAGAGGCATGACTGCCTCGGAGCCATACACGAGCAAAAATAGAGTTGCCCCAGTGGGCATCCGAATGCTAGTGCGATAAGCCCACAGGGCAAGTGGGATTTGGATGTGCCAATCCTTATGACTGTCTACGACTGTCTTTTTAAGGATAGCAACTAGCATTTTGTTTGATGCCTCTGCTTGCCCATTTGCCTATGGATAATAGGGTGTCAAAAAACTATGCTAAATTTTGTACTTTGTGGTCAAAGCATGCATGTCTTTGTTCTTGAATGACGTCCCATTATCCGAGATTATTTTGGATGGGATACCAAAATGACATATGATGTTATGCAAAATGAACTCCATAATGCGGGGTCCTATCGTAGAGGTAAGCGAAACTGCCTCCACCCACTTGGTGAAATACTCTGTGGCCATTATGATAAACATGTGACGACCTGACGATGCAGGGGAGATATTTTTGATTAGATCTAAGCCCCACTACGAAAATGGCCAAGCCGACTGGATCGACTGCAAGGCCTGGGAAGGTACATGTGTCAAATTAGCATGGTGTTGACACTTCACGCACTTCCTTACATATGTGCAACAATCTCGCTCTAAAGATGGCCAATAATAGCCCATGCTAAGAATGCGCTTTGCGATGGCCATACCACTGAAGTGGCCACCACACGTACCATCGTGCGCTTGGGCGATCACCCAAGTGGACTCTTGTTGGTCCAAGCAACGAAGGAGGATTCCTTCGTAGCTGTGACGGTACAAAATGTCTCCTAACAAGACATACTTAGCCGCTTTTTTCTTGAATGCTCATTTTGCGACATGTGTCAATCCAAGCGGGAGATTACCTAACTTGAGGTAGTCCCTTACGGGTGAATACCAATCCTACTGATCAGAAGCCTCGACGATATGAACAACCAATCCCTCTTGAAGTTCATCCCTAGCAAACGTTGAGCGGGAGAGAGCTTGTAAGAATAGCGTTGTGTTGCTATTAATGGGAGTAGGGGAGAACAAGGACCCCCAGTTGGCATGTTTCATACGATCGTGGATTCGAGAGAACTTATCCAAGGATGGTTCAATCTGGATCATGTGGATTCCTGGTGTCAAGTCAGAGCTTGCACGCTCCATCATGGATTGTGATAGTGTTTTGACTTGAATGGTTGTCATATCACCAGAAAGGTCTTGCGAGATTAGTGACCCCAAGGAGGCCATAGTGTCCACAAAATGATTCGATGACCGAGGGAGTGCCTCGATGTCGTACCACTCAAGATTCACCAAGAATTTGTCCACAAGGGCTTTGTAAGCCTACAGAATTGGGCATTTACATTGGAATACCCCTTTGACTTGGTTGACAATTAATAGCAAATCACCAAAGATGTTCAGTCATTTGATGTTCATGGTGATTGTTGTTTGAAGACCTATGAGCAAGGCTTCATACTCTACATTATTGTTGGTGCACGAGAAGTCTAATTTAAAGGACAAGGGCACTGGAGCCCCTTGCGGTGTGAAGAATACAATTCCTACGCCACCACCTTGCTCACATTTAGAACCATAAAAAAATAGGGTTATGTTAGCCTGTGCCTCAGGCTCATCAGAATCTGGTGATTCTGAGACATGGAAGACCCCATCATCGGGTAGTTCTATGACCAGAGGCTGATCGTCTTTGAGAGGGGCCTCTGCTATTTGATTGGCTATGACCTGTCATTTGATGGATTTATGTCCAATAAACTCTATGTCAAATTATGTCAACAACATGATCCATTTTGTCGTGTGACTACTATGATAAGTATGACTCATCATGTACCGCAATAAATTATCCTTAGACACAACATATGTAGTGTTGCTCAACATGTAGTGGCATAGCTTTTTAGTAGCAAACACCACTGCCAAGCAGAGTTTCTCGACGTATGCATAGTTAAGTTCATAACTGACCAGGGTGTGGCTAAGATAGTAAGTAGCCTGTTCTTTGTGAAGTTCATTCTTCTAGGCGAGCATGGCACCCAGTGCCACCTCAGTAGCTGAGATGTATAAGTAGAATGACATGCCTGGTCTAGGTGGTGCCAATACTGGTGGTGAAGCCAAGTATCATTTGATGTCGTCAAAGGCTGACTGGCACTTGTCATCCCAGTGAAATGCTACCCCCTTGTGCAATAATTTGTTCATGGATCGGCACTTGTCAGATAGCTACACTATGAAGTGCTTGATTGACACGACCTTTCCCTGTAGACTTCTGAGTTGCTTAATGGTAGTTGGGGGAACCATTTCAAGGATTGCCTTGACTTTGTTTGGGTCCACTTCTGAGAGACTATGAAACCCAAGAGTTTTCCAGATGTGATGCCAAATGTGCACTTCTTGGGATTTAGTCTGACTTTATGTTCCTTGAGGTGATCGAGGATCTTGCCTAAGTCATCGAGATGATCTAGGCACAAAAGAGACTTGGCCAACAAATCATCCATGTAATCTTCCAAAGTTTTATGCATGTAATCATGGAAGATGTACGTCATGGAACATTGGTAGGTGGTGCCAGCATTTTTAAGGCCAAAAGGCATAACCTTATAACAAAATGTCCCCCAAGGCGTTGTGAATGCCATTTTTAGTTGGTCCTCGATATTGATACAAATTTGATTGTATCCCGAGAAACCATCCATTAGGGATAGCATTTTGTGACCTGCTGTAGCATCTACCAATGCATCGATGCTTGGCAAGGGGAAATCATCCTTAGGGCTTGCTTTGTTTAGATCTAAAAAATTAGTGCATATGTGAATCCTCCCATCAGGATTTTTGATGGGCACCATGTTGGACAGCCATGGCGGATAATCCATGCAGATGACAAACTGTGCATCCAACAACTTTTGCAATTCGTCTTTGACCATCAAGGCCACTATTGGGTGCATCTTACATAGTTTTTGCTTAACTGGCTTGATTGTCGGATCAAACGTTAGATTATTCATGACTAGCTACGGATCTAGCCCTGGCATGTCTCTATATGACCATGCAAAAACCTCCTTCTTCTCTTTGAGAAGGGCAATATAGTCAACTTACTCTTCAGGGGATAAGCTTAACCCCAGCTTGATGATCTGTGGATTCATTGGATCCAATCCGATGTCTATGTCAGTCGTCTCCTCGACTGACATGTGGGATTTGTCCTCCAACTGATGTGGAGTTGGGATCAAATGGATATCATTTGCTGAGTTTAAATTTGCATTGGGAACCTCGGGTTCCTCTTTGGCATGAAAGATATCTTGAGTTGTCCCTGGGGTAAAATGAAGCATTTTATCAAAAGGCCAGTACTCTAATGGGGATGGAGGTGAATTGATGCGATCCCAGTCAATGGCATCTATGTCTAGATGCAAGGACCGTGCTAGATCGGTCGAATTGCGGATGGCGGCGGTTAAGTCAATGGAGATCATGTTGATGAAATGATTTTGGTCTCCATTATCGCGGGTGTGATGACTTGAACACTTTGGATGTTCTTTGTGCTCTGAATCTAGCTCTAGAGGTATTGGCATGAATGGATCGGCCCTATGTGCTGATAGGAGGACAAGGTCTACCCTCGACACTGATATCACCCTAGGGTCTCAGGGTGGAAGGTACTATTCATATACTTGGAGTGGCAGATCCAACACTTGGTCCCTGAAAGCACGAGATTCCGAAAGCTTTTCAGAAAGAACAACTACTTAGATGCATTCAAATCAAAACAACGCCTAAGCCCTAAAACAAGAAATGCATTAAAATGAAAGAGGCAAATAGATTGAAATGAGTTACAAGGATTTAGAGAGAAGTCACAGCCCTTTTATTAAACTTGTCAACCACGGTTACAAAATTGCCTCCTCCCTTTTTAGGGGCTAGGAGCGTTAAATGGATTCGGTTACAATCTTGGTAAGTGTTCTCCTTCCGCATGCCCACATGCAAAATGGACGGGCCAAGGTGTTGCCGCCGCTGTTGTTGGTAAATCCTCACTTCTTGTTGTTCCTCCTACAATCAAAGAGACAGACAAAGCGTTAGTAGCACCTGTGATAAGAAGGAAAATTCATGCTTTGAAATTGATAAAAGATGCATACGAACAACTATCTGAAACAGTGAATAAAGTAAACCTAAATGACCTAAAAACTTGACAAAAGATAGAAGACATCACCAGAGGGCCACCGCCATTGAAACAGTCGGCCAATCTGCTCTCGACTGGAATTCGTCCCTGGGCAGGATGAATTCTACTGTTATTCGTCCCCGGGTGAGACGAATTCCACCGTGTTAAAGCGCCGAGTTGCTGCCGCTCCAATGTCGAACCTCGGGACCTCCAAAACACCTGCAAATAGAGGGGTTATGTAATTGGGGCCATTTTGGGATGACCCAGATGGTCGGATTCTCCCAATTTGGCTTCTATCCTCGGGAATTCGATGTCGCTACCTGCAAGTTAGAAGGAACACAAGGCGACAAAAAGCATGGTGAAATCTAATCAAAACATCATGGAAATATAGCTATGAGTTAATTAAACCGAATAAAATGAAATGCAACATGAACTAGTATTCTAGAATGCTTTTAGAACAAAACTTCAAAAATGCGGGGGTGCCCAAGTGGGCCTCCCACCGTTGGCACTTGATTTCGGCGCCAATCCACTAGGGATGGGCCCAAAACCTCTTAGGATTGGGGTGTCGGCAAATTGGTTGTTTAAGGTGGTCAAATGTTGGATTTGGGTTGAATTCACGCTTCCAAAAGCCACCCAATAACCTCCCTTGCGAAAGAGATTAGTGGATGTGAGAAGGTGAATTGAAAAAGGTGCAAAATGTGGGTGTTCAATTGGACAGCACTTCGTTGCTTGAAATTGCCTCCAATCTCCCTTCTTTGGGGTGGGAAAGGCCACCATTTTATAGACCCATGGGGTCTCTTTGGAGGGGCATGCAGGGATGCCATGTGGCGGCCATGCCTTCCCAAGGGGGAGGAGACTCCTCCCTGACTTGGGCTTCCATGACTGCCCTTGTGACAGTCCATCAACTGCCAACCTACCCACCTGCACGCGCATGCATGGCAGGGGGCAATAATTGACTGTCCCTGGCTGCCACTTGGCGGCATTTTTCTTTTTGCCCGTTTAACCTGGAATTCATCCTGACCAGAGATGATTTCAGAATTCGTCCCTGGGTGAGACGAATCCTAGTTAGTATTCGTCCCTGGGTGAGACGAATACTGGACAAAGTGCCTAAATGTGCCAAATTGCTTCTTGACCTTACAAAATTGCTATGAAAGTGGTTAGGACCACTGTTTGACCTCTGAGGGCTGCCCTGGGGGCTGTGTTTGTCAAAGCGATCAGTGTTTGCAGTCACATAATCGGATTGGTGCTGTTTTGGTGTCTACAGATGCCCCTTTTTGGGATGCGCTGTGCATGGCGCAACATCGAGCAAAAATAGATAGCCAAAGCACTAATGATTAGGGTTTCTTGGTAACCTAACCAAATTTTGATGCCCCAAGCATGGAAAGGGCATGCATTCTTGAATCCTTGCTTCTGACGAGCTAAGGAATTTGATTTCAAGTATTAACCTATTTTGGTGAGGTGTGACTTGAGCTTGGACATTGATCAATCATGATTAGGCAAAGGGCGCAACCTTTTGTCCACAGGGGAACCTTGTGTTCATGATTCACGAATGCCAAGTGTTTGATCAATTTGATTGTTGCTTGTTTATCGCCCCAAGCGGGAGCGTAATTGTCTTTGTCAATGATTCTTTGAATGCATGTCATTTTCCTTAATTGGGTGTGTGCTTGTTGATTGGTGACTAAGTGTGACTACCCCCTCAAGCGACGAATCGATGAGGGAATGACCTTCGTGAGAAAAGCGATGAGTCGCTTGACCCAAGATGACTTGTGCAAGGGTGCCTTTAGATGGTTTATCGTTAAGCATGTGCAATTTTTCCAACATTTGGACCTGTTTTTGGTGGGTGTTAACCCTTTTGGTGATGCCATAATGGGGTGAAATTGTCGAAAATCCGTCTTCCCATGGAGCGGTCCGGCTAAGGTAGCCTTCTTAGGGAGTAGGAGAGTGACAATTTGAGCCCCAACATCAATTTTCTATGCCAAGAGGTTAAGTGCAAGAGCACTTGTGTCGCAATGCAATGCTTATTGCATTTATTTGTTGTTTTTTAGTGGGCTTTGACCCATTTGTGATGCCATTTGGGGGTGAAATTGTCGACAATCCGTCTTCCCGTGGAGCGGTCCGGCTATGGTAGCCTTCTTAGAGAGTAGGATAGTGACAATGTAAACCCCGACATCAATTTTTCTATGCCAAGAGGTTAAGTGCAAGAGCACTTGTGTCTGGCAATGTTTATTGCTTTTTGTTTGTGTTGCATTTTTTTGTTGTTTTTGTTGTTTTGATTTTCTTGCTTTGTATATATGTCATTATTTTACGTTATGCACAATGATTGATGTTGATGGATGCATGCTGATTTATTTTGATGGATGCATATGCTATGATGAATGCAAATGTTTTTGATTTATATGTGATATGCAGAAATGAAATGGATGAATGGAATTTGTGATGTTTGGCTATGGCACCATAGACTATTTAGAACTCTATTATTTTGTTTTTAGGCGATTGCTGTGATGCATGACTTTGTATGTATACATGTGGTTTTTCTCTTTTTTGTATTTTCTGATGGTATTGTAAGGATGAAAAGTAGTGCAGTTGGTTTAGAAATGTAGCTAAGGTTTTCTGAGACTCAGACGGTTTTAACTCACTAGCCATGACTGTACTTTATCTTACAAGACTTTTGAACAAGGTATGAATCGGACTTGTTTTTGACCAAGCTATTTCACATCCCTGTGTGTGCAATTGAGTTCATTTATGTGGTATTTGTCAGGATACCGCTAGTGCCGGATGGGCTTTCAACCGAACCTGTACTGAGGATCACCTAATTAGCTCCACTAACTCCTTTGTTGTATTTAGTTAGATTAATCTGCGGTGTTATCCAGGATACCATAAGCTAGCTCATCCACATGCAAATATTGATCTGTACACAAGTTAATGTGATAGATATATCGTCATGCGAGAAGTTTACCACCAGTGACCGATAGGCTATCAACCAAACCGTAACTGAGGCTTGCCTCATGACCTGTTAGAATGCTGAGAGTTCCAAGGATTCAAGTTCAACTCCCTTCTTTTCTTCAATTGTATTGGGATACTTGCTCATTTGTAGTGATAAGATCACTGTTTATTTTGATTTGTTTTTCTTTTGAGCAAGGGATTGGGGAAATGGAGTGACGATAATCACTATTGTTTGTGCCTTTTGATGTGTGCACTGTAGGATGTCAAATTTTGATGTTTTGAATTTTTGCAAATTTTTGATGTTTTGCAACTGTTGAGAACTAGGGATTCTTAGGGAATTGGGTAGGGAGGATGCTTGTCCTTTTGCCAACTCTCAGCATTCTTGGGGTCATTCGCACGGGGGGATGAGCAAGATAACCGTTTCGCTTATGGTGACCTGGATTACTATGCAGGTTTCATCTTTCGTTCACACAACTTGGGAATTTTTATGTGTTTTAATTTGTGTTGGGATGTTACGTAACAAGGTGTATTTCAAGTGTAACTCTACCTTCGTAAAATCTGTTTGACTTGATACATTACATGGCTAAAGAGCAAAATGATGACTGAATCACGAAAACTCTTGATACATTAAAAGACCACTGACTCTAGTGTGGTAAAAACAATGCATGGTGTTTTTGTTGTTTTTGTAAAATGGAACAAGTGTGGAACAAGATGGACTAGCAGAGCAATTACAGCCTATGGTGCCTTTGACCTGTATGACCACAAATATGCAATGTATGGATGCAATGCTTTAATGCATCTATGTATTTTTGTATTTTTGATGGATTGATTTTTGTGAATATGAAGATGAAGTGCGAGAAGAGCTCTCTATTGATGAATTTGAGTATGCCTAGAAATGAGATGCAAATTTTTTGTTGTTTTTGATGATTTTTGTTGTTTTTGAATTTTCTTGATTTTTGACCAAGCGATTGTGGAAATCCTTGGAGCATTTTGGGATTGACCAAGCGATTGCAAGAATCCTTGGAGCCTTTTGGGATTGACCAAGCGATTTCAAGAATCCTTGGAGCCTTTTGGGATTGACCAAGCGATTGCAAGAATCCTTGGAGCATTTTGGGATTGACCAAGCGATTGCGAGAATCCTTGGAGCATTTTGGGGTGACCAAGTGATTGCGATAATCCTTGGAGCTTTTGGGGTGACCAAGCGATTACGATAATCCTTGGAGCATTTTGGGGTGACCAAGTGATTGCGATAATCCTTGGAGCATTTTGGGGTGACCAAGTGATTGCGATAATCCTTGGAGCTTTTTAGGGTTGACCAAGCGATTGTGATAATCCTTGGAGCATTTTGGGGTGACCAAGTGATTGCGATAATCCTTGGAGCATTTGGGGTGACCAAGCGATTGCGATAATCCTTGGAGCATTTTGGGGTGACCAAGTGATTATGATAATCCTTGGAGCTTTTGGGTTTGACCAAGCGATTATAGAATCCTTGGAGCTTTTTGGTTTGGATTATGACTCTTCAAGGGATAGAGGTACCCCCAGCTTGATGGTCTTTGCACTCCGGATCTGGCTCTAGAGGGATTGGCATGAATGGATCGGCCCTATGCACGGATATGAGGACGGGGTCTACCCTCGGCACTGATGTTGCTATGGGATCTCTGGGCAGAAGTTGATCTTTGTATGCCCAATGTGGCGGATGTAACGCTTGGTCCCACTATGGTGGGTTAACGCGCCACTCATGCCCTAGTATTATGTTTATCTGTTGACATGCTTCATCGATATTTATGGGATGTCGATGCTGTCGCATGTGATTGTTGTGGGCTATCTCTGTTTTATCTTCACTTTCGACCAGTGAGTATAGCTCATCAGAATCTGGAGATTCTGAGACATGGAGGACTGCATCATCAGTGAGTACAGTTAAAGGTTGATCCTCTTCGAAAGGAGCCTCATGTAAGTTGGGCCTTGGGAGCTCCAAAATCTTGGTCTCTACCGACTCTAAGTGCTCTAGCGCTTTGCATGTATCGGGAGATTTGAGCTCCTCCTCTTTGGTTGGTTCTTGTTGAGGAACTTGGGGCCTATGGAGGGGTGGCTAGATGGCACCCCCCATGCCTTGGTAGGGCTTTTCCTCATCCTGCTCTTCTTCTCGCTCTGATTCCTTAGAGGCTTCTTGATGAATTTCTAAGGGTGGCTCATAAACCTGGGTGGATGTCTGAGGAAGGCACCCATCATTGGTTATAGGAGCGGCCTCCCACTCATGTCTAGGAGGCATCGGGGGTGGTGCTTCAGGAATCGGGAGAGTAGCCTCCCGCTCCTGTCTAGGAGGTGTTGGGGGTAGCGTTTGATGAGGTCGCGATGACCTGTCTCGCCCCCATGGGTTGTGCCCCTCAAAATGTTTTGTCTTATGCGTGTGAGGGGTTGGAGTCCTCTCCTGCATAGTGTGTTGGAACAACTCATCCTTCTGGTGCTGAAGGTGCTCTTTGTTAATATAGTATAGTTCCTCTAAACGTAGTCGCTCTAGCTCAAGCTGCGTGAATTGCATCCGACGTGTGATGTGCTTGATAGATTCTAAGATAGTTGGTCCTACCACCTCATGTCTAGAAGGCCTAGATGCCTCTCCTAGATATCTATCTCGGTCGTAGTGATCCAAGATCTCTATAGGCGACCTCCCTCTGTTGGGGGTAGCGGCATTCCCTCGAGGCTTTGGCCTCAGTGAGTGGTCCTGATAGATAGCAGGTGCGGAGGCGTGTTGCTCTCGTGATGTATATTGTTTTTGAGGAAGGTAAGGGTTTTCCTCATGCTCTCTTTCATAAGTGAGAAAGGGATGGACGGAGCTGGCTCACCCTACCTGAAGAGCCTTGTGCTCTGGATTTGTCCTTGTAGTCCCGATAACTAGAGGGGGTGAAGGAGGGATAGTGTAATCATGTGGTTCCTCCCGTCGAACCCTATGTTGACTTAGCGCTTCATCGCGTGGTGACCGCTCATAGCGAGCATCTAAGGGAGCTCTCCTATGGATGTACCCCTCATGGAAGGGTGTGTGCTGAGTGCTATGCTGAATAGGAGTGCTCCTCGAAGAGGTGCCCCTATAGTCCCTTTCCTTTAAGGTGTGGAGGGGACTGCCTTGTGTGTTAGGTCGCCAAGGTGGTATGACCAAATCCTTGGGGCTATAATGGAGGTGACTTGTGCCTCCTTGGATATTCCCCACAACATCCGCCCGTGATTGGGCTTGGCTACGGGTGAGCACCATGACGATGTCTCTCTAAAAACCCTAAAATTGAAAATGAGTCAGATGGGGCCCAAAATTGGTGTGCGCATCCCTCTTATAGTAGATAAGACAAAAATGAAGTCTCAAGTCCTAACTCTAAATACATTAGGATATATTGACATCCGAACAGCTCAAAAAGTGCAAAAAATTGGGCACGCAATTTTAAAACCTAATTTCGGGGCACTAGATGATGGAATTTGGCCCCGAAAACTGAATTTTTTGGGAAAATAGGATTCTAGGGAATCTATTTGTTTAAAATTATCCCAACTAACTCCCTGTAAAATTTCGTGTCAATCGGAGCTACGGTTGAGAAGTTATGGCCCCGACAAGATGCACTAAAATTTAGGGAAAAATGTAAGATTTCCCATATTTTTTTGGATGCTCCTGCATCACTTATGGGCACCTTTGGGGTGCTTTTGGGTTGACCAAAGGGTTCATGGACACCTTTGGGGCATTTTGGGGATGACCAAGCGATTGCGGGAATCCTTGGAGCTTTTGGAGCGAGTGACAAAATGCATAGATTTTTATCTTTGTTTATGATTTTTTTCTTTTTGTTTACACTAAGCAAAAATGAACACACACATACACAAACAATGATTATCTCTTTTAAGGATTGATAGTGTGTCCTAAACTGGTTTAGTGCATTTTGATGTTTTATTTTGTTTTTGCAAGTTTGGAAGAACGTTTAAATGCATAATGTTGGCTCATATGACTCCCATAAATGGTCGCCCCTTCAATATACCATTGTCGGACCGATATACCAACCTCTCTATATACCCGCCCTTACGAGAGGGAAACTATAGGTACGTGAGAGCAGATGGTACGTGGAACATAGGCGGTACGGAAGGGGGATTGTCCTGTTAATGACACCTACCATAGAAGACTTATCCTCGCGCGCATGGGAATCACCCCAACGACACTCGGTCAGCTTTCGTCAGGATTTACGCCTAACAACGAGTGACAATCGGGGAAATGGATGCAAAGCTAAGCCAAGGTGGTGATGAACCCACCGTTGGTCTTGCTCAAGGGCTGGGGTCTTACGACCAGCTCCTTGGTTTAAAATGTGCCACGTGCCGTGTGTGTGGTTTATTTTACTTAAAAAATGAAACATGCAATCAACCACTATTTTCTTTAAGCACGCAAGAATTGACAAAATTGAAAGCAAAAAAAAAAAAAAAAAAAAATGACAAAGACAGTTTAGAACTTTACCTCTTTTTTGCCTGAACTTGCTGTTTTTGATCTTCTGTTCTGAAAATTCACCGACAGGAATTCGTCCCTCTGTGAGATGAATTACAGAACAGAATTCGTCCCTATCAGAGATGAATTTAAAATTCGTCTCAGGGTCAGACGAATTACAGTCAGGTATTCATCGCAGTAAGAGACGAATAGCAGTCTGTGTTAAAAACTTGTACCTGTCAAGCACAAAAACACAAAAGGGATCAGTTATTTGATCTAAAAATTAGGGGACAGGGTCCCACCATGATCGCCATTGAAAGCACGAGATTCCGAAAGCTTTTCAGAAAGAACAACTACTTAGATGCATTCAAATCAAAACAACGCCTAAGCCCTAAAACAAGAAATGCATTAAATGAAAGAGGCAAATAGATTGAAACGAGTTACAAGGATTTAGAGAGAAGTCACAGCCCTTTTATTAAACTTGTCAACCACGGTTACAAAATCGCCTCCTCCCTTTTTAGGGGCTAGGAGCGTTAAATGGATTCGGTTACAATCTTGGTAAGTGTTCTCCTTCCGCATGCCCACATGCAAAATGGACGGGCCAAGGTGTTGCCGCCGCTGTTGTTGGTAAATCCTCACTTCTTGTTGTTCCTCCTGCAATCAAAGAGACAGACAAAGCGTTAGTAGCACCTGTGATAAGAAGGAAAATTCATGCTTTGAAATTGATAAAAGATGCATACGAACAACTATCTGAAACAGTGAATAAAGTAAACCTAAATGACCTAAAAACTTGACAAAAGACAGAAGACATCACCAGAGGGCCACTGCCATTGAAACAGTTGGCCAATCTGCTCTCGACTGGAATTCGTCCCTGGGCAGGACGAATTCTACTGTTATTCGTCCCCGGGTGAGACGAATTCCACTGTGTTAAAGCGCCGAGTTGCTGCCGCTCCAATGTCGAACCTCGGGACCTCCAAAACACCTGCAAATAGAGGGGTTATGTAATTGGGGCCATTTTGGGACGACCCAGATGGTCGGATTCTCCCAATTTGGCTTCTATCCTCGGGAATTCGATGTCGCTACCTGCAAGTTAGAAGGAACACAAGGCGACAAAAAGCATGGTGAAATCTAATCAAAACATCATGGAAATATAGCTATGAGTTAATTAAACCGAATAAAATGAAATGCAACATGAACTAGTATTCTAGAATGCTTTTAGAACAAAACTTCAAAAATGCGGGGGTGCCCAAGTGGGCCTCCCACCGTTGGCACTTGATTTCGGCACCAATCCACTAGGGATGGGCCCAAAACCTCTTAGGATTGGGGTGTCGGAAAATTGGTGGTTTAAGGTGGTCAAATGTTGGATTTGGGTTGAATTCACGCTTCCAAAAGCCACCCAATAACCTCCCTTGCGAAAGAGATTAGTGGATGTGAGAAGGTGAATTGAAAAAGGTGCAAATGTGGGTGTTCAATTGGACAACACTTCGTTGCTTGAAATCGCCTCCAATATCCCTACTTTGGGGTGGGAAATGCCACCATTTTATAGACCCATGGGGTCTATTTGGAGGGGCATGCAGGGATGCCATGTGGCGGCCATGCCTTCCCAAGGGGGAGGAGACTCCTCCCTGACTTGGGCTTCCATGACTGCCCTTGTGACAGTCCATCAACTGCCAACCTACCCACCTGCACGCGCATGCATGGCAGGGGGCAATAATTGACTGTCCCTGGCTGCCACTTGGCGGCATTTTTCTTTTTGCCTGTTTAACCCGGAATTCGTCCTGACCGGAGACGATTTCAGAATTCGTCCCCGGGTGAGACGAATCCCAGTTAGTATTCATCCCTGGGTGAGACGAATACTGGACAAAGTGCCTAAATGTGCCAAATTGCTTCTTGACCTTACAAAATTGCTATGAAAGTGGTTAGGACCACTGTTTGACCTCTGAGGGCTGCCCTGGGGGCTGTGTTTGTCAAAGCGATCAGTGTTTGCAGTCACATAATCGGATTGGTGCCGTTTTGGTGTCTACAGTCCCACCCCACTAGGTCTATGTACCACTTTTGTCCTGGCACTATGTCCATCTATTCAAATATGTCGTTAATCTCCAAGGGGTATGGTTGCGGCCTCTGCCACATGTGATTAAGATATGTCATTTTTGTTTCATCTTCGTAATCACTATCGAAGATCCAAAAGCCCTTGTTGGCTCTGACAATTGTTTGAGGTATTACAGGCTCATCCTGCTCGAGAAAATTAATCTGTACCCATTGTGGTTGTTCCACTCTCTGTGGGGGGGCCTGATTCTCTTGATGTGGCACTGGATCGTTTGGAGCCTCTAGAGGGAACATTGTCAAGAGGCTCTCTTGACAGTCATTCATGGGGATCACTTGTGAGTGATCACTATGGGATTCGAAGGGATCATATGATGCTTGTTAATATTCTGATTCGTCCTCTAAAGATCCATCTTGACACTATTTATACCTTCCTTGAAAGTGAGTCCCTGAACTTTTGCCTCTCTCTAGCAAAGGAGAAGGGTTATTGAGGTTAACAAGGGTGGTTGTTGACCATGGGAGGTAATATCCCAATATATACGTTGTGTTTGGGTTGAAATAAGGATCTGATGCCAATCCACCCTTGTTGCCTATCCCTAGGCCTTGCATGTTTTCCACCAAGATGTCCAATGGTAGGGGATGGTTGAACCCTACTCCCAACTTGTCATAAGGCATTTGGTATCTTGGCTGGCAAAGGACACGCACTCCTTGCTCATACCTGCCTAGCCTGTATCCATGCCAATTGCATTGGCCAAGATATCTTAGAGTGAAGTTTGGGTTAGACAGATAGTTGACATCTTTTGCAAAAGGCTCTTCATCTTCGTCCTCTTGCATGCATGGCTCAGTACCATGATCAAGGCCCCCATACACAAAATTTATCTAGTTTTGCGGGTAGCCTAAAGGAACAATTGTACCGATGGGGAGGCAAGGTCTCCCCATGTCTTGCATGGACTCTAGCATGGTCGTTGCTACAACATTCTGCACTAGATACTCCCCTAGGCACGTACTGGCCATTTCAACAATAATTGTTGGCGATTGAGAGGGAGGGAACGAAAGCTCTTCCTGAGTCCACTCCATGTTGGGTGAACTAGGAGCCTCAACTTCCATTGTACTAGGCATCTCTTCGGTAGAGATGGTTGATACTGTTGGCAGGGCCTCTTCTAGGGGTTGAGCCTCTTCTAGGGTTTGCTTCCCTTTGTCCTTCTATTTAGCCATGATAGGTGGCATTGTTGGTGAAGGACCGAATGATGAAGATGTACTTGGCTAGGGTTTTGATGGATTTATCACTAGTGGTGCTTGCGAAATCGGACCCTATCTAGATGGATTTAACTAAAAATCCAAGTGCATTGATGGGAGGGTCGATTGTGGCATCAGCTGCACCACATTGCAATATTTGAAGGGTTCTAAGTCCATCGGGACTACATGTACTTCCCATTCAAATGTATACTTTAAACACTGATGAGCTATCGAAGGGACACACTTCATGTCCCTGATCCATGGACGCTCTAGCAAGATGTTATAAGCCATATTGCCTTCCAAAATATGGCATAATGTAGGTATCGTCTTTTGTCCTACCTGAACGGGTAGGACAATTGTGCCAACTGTCGAGCATATCGCATCATTGAATGCTCACAGTGTATAGGTAGAAGTCATGATGTGAGAGGCTGGCAACTTCAGATGTTTCAATGTCGCTGTGGTAATGATGTTACTGGACGAGCCAGTGTCTATCAACACCTTCTTATACGAGATCTCGTTGAACCATGCGATAACATGCAGGGGTGGATCTACCATGTCATCAGACACTGATTTAACTCCATCCTCTCGAAAGGTGATGACTGGTTCCATGCATCGTTTGACATGTCCCACGAAATTGTTGAAAGAATTCGCTTCGTGGGGCTACAACTCGACGGCTTTCAATATCTCCATTAGAGCTTCCCGATGGGGTGTTGATTGCTGTGTAAGCTCGTATATGGAGAGCCTAGCCGACGTGGTCCTCAAAATCTGCATGAGTTTAGTCTGAATCGTGACCACGGGTCTAGGTGGAGGTAGCTGCATAGGGTGCTATTGAGGTTGTGACGTTGATGGAACCTCTCTTGTGGCTACCTCGGGGGCAACTCCTGGGTATCTCTTGTTCCTAGTCACTATGCTTATCATTCCTACATACCCTTGCATGGGGCAATTCTGTTGCACCTCATTGACTTGAAGGGGTTTTTCCTATGCCTCATGGGCAGGCAAAGGGTCTTTGAAAACTCCCATATGTTGGTTATTTGGCACTACGGGGTTGTCCACTGCCAACATCTTATTGTCAATCAGGTCTTGTATCAATCCTTTGAACTTCTAACATGCGTTCAGGTCATGTCCCCTTCGCCTGTGGAACCTACAATACAAGTCCTCCCTGTACCCCTTAGGATTGGGGGCATTGGGATCTATGGTTTGGATATCTGGAAGGTTGATCAAGTTTTCCACTGACAAGCGGTCAAATAGGGAGTCTCTAGACTTTGTATAAGGTGTGTACTGTTGCCTAGAGCGATGCTACTGATTTTGATCCTACTTCTAGTTTTCTCTTTCATAATTATTAGGAGGCACTGCCTGATAGTTAGCCTTTTGAGGCTGTATTTCTTATGCAAGCTTAGGGGAATTTATAGCAACTTGATTAACCACAACGGGTTTTTGTTATGTAGTCCCTGTTTTTGTGTTCTTGTTCCATTATTTCTTCTTAGGTTTGGCAATCTCGCCATCCTGTATCTTAATCTATTCAATAATTCTGGCTTGCACCAGAGCTTCCTCTAAGGTGGCATATTGTTGCAGCTACAATAGCATAGAGATCAATCTCAAACAACTTCATGAGAACATTTGTGTAAGTTCAGACATAGGATGGAGGTAGGGTAGCTTGGAAAGCAGAGTCCTCCATCGATTCTCATAGGCCGACATGGTCTCTTCCTCATACAGCCTGAGGTTGGCCACGTCACTTAGTGACGCCTTCTTCTTGGTGTTGAAGGTGAAGCATTCAAGGAACGCATCCACTAACTGATCCAAGTTATTGATGCTATGCTTCAAAAATTGAGTGAACCAATCTGAGGCAGGGCCCACGAATGTGGTTATAAATGTTAGCAACAATGCATCATTGTCGTGAATGCCAAAACATTGGCTCAAGAATCTGGTCACATGCTCTTGGGCATCCTCTTCACCCTTAAAGATTGTCAACTGAGGCAGCTTGAAGTGTTCGGGGTAAGGGGGTGGAGGCACTGACGAATGCATAGGATGACTGCGGAGTTGGTGTAACATGGGCTTTTGGGGCCCAGAAGCTTTGGTTTCCATAGACTCCAAATGCTCTAGCAGCGCTTTGTATGCATCAAAAGATTTAATCTCTTCCTCTTTAGTTTGCTCTCGTTGTGGGTTGTGGGAGACTTGAGGCCTATGGGGGGTGGCCGAATAGCAACCCCTCCGCCTTGGTAGGGCATTTCAACCCGCTCTGCTTCTTGTTCACACTCCTTGTAAATTTTTTGAGGAGTCTTTGGGCGAGACCTATGACCCTGGGTGGGTCCCCATGGAGGGTACCCATCGTTGTTCCAGGGAGTGGCCTCCCTCTCGGGTCTAGGGGGTATTGGAGGTAAAAATTGATAAGGTCACTGAGACCTATCTCGCACCAAGGTATTATGCCTCTCATATGGTTCCACTCTTTGGGTGCGAGGGGTTGGAACCCTCTCAGCTGGGTTATGAAGCAGCTCATCTATTTGGCGTTGAATGCGCTCCTTGCTAAGGTGATATAGGCGCTCTAACTGCTACTGATATTTCTCAAGCCATGTGATCTGGGCTTGGCGGGCGGCATGTCTGGTGACTGCCAGGTCAATTTGTTCTACCATCTTGAGCCTTGGAGGCCTGGATGCCTCTTCTATGCATTTACCTCGATCGCGATGATCCAATATCTCAATGGGTTGCTTCCCTCTGTCAAGGTTTATGGCATTTACCTGAGGCTCTGGCCTCAGTGAGTGACCATGGTATATAGCAGGTGCGAAAGTGCATGGCTTCCATGCTGTACATTGCTCTCGAGGAATATAATGGTCTTCCTCATGCTCCCTTTCATATGTGTGAAAGGGGTGGGCGGAGTTAGCTCGCCCTGCTTGAAGAGCCCTACACTTTGGGGTTTGTCTATTGGTTCTAACAATGATGGGGGGCAAAGGAGGGATGCCATAGTCATGTGGCCTCTCCTCATGGACACTATGCCGCTCTAGCACTTCATCACGCGGTTGCCACTCGTATCGAGCTTCTAAGGGAGCTTTATTGTCTATGTTGAGTGCCACGTGTAAGGATTCTTCTTGAAAGGGGCTATGATGAATGGGTGTGTCCCCCAAAGGGGTGTCCCTATAGTTCCACCTTGACATGGAATGACATGGAATCTCTTGTGGGTCAGGCCGCCAAGGTGGTATGACCAAGTCCTTAGGGCTGTAGCAGAGGTGACTTGTGCCCCCTTGTACACTTTCTACAACTTCTGCCCTTGATTGGGCTTGGCTACGGGTGTACACCATGGTATTGTTTTTCTACAAGCTAAATAGATTTTTATCTCTTTTATGATTTTTTTATGCTACACTAAACAAAAAAGAGCACACACATACACAAACAGTGATTATCTTGTTTAAAGGTTGAGAGTGTGTTCTAAACCTGGTTTAGTGTGTTTTTTTTTGTTTTTGAAGGTTTTTGTAAAGAACGTTTAAATGCAAAATAAGGGCTCTTATGACTCCCAAAATTGGTTGCCCCTTCGATATACCATTTCCAGGACGATATAACAACCTCTCTATATACCCGTCCTTATGTGAGGGAAACTATAGGTACGTGAGAGTAGATGGTACGTGGAACATAGGCGGTACGAAAGGGGAATCGCCCTGTTTATGACACCTACCATAGAAGACTTATCCTCACGCGCTGGGAATCACCCCAACTACACTCGGTCAGCTTTCATCAGGATTTACATCTAGCAACAATAGCGATCGGGGTTTATGAATGCAAAATTCAAGCCAAGGTGGTGATGAAATCCATCGTTGGTCTTGATCAAAGGCTGGGGTTTTACGACCAGCTCCTTGGTGTTTAATTTTCCATGTGGTGTGTGGGGTTATTTTTATTTTGCATGGAACAAAATAAACATGTAGCAAAATTTTTTCTATGCACGCAAAAAAAAAAACCAAAAAACAAAAAAACTAAAGACAAAAAATGATAGAAAAAGTGCAGAATTCTTACCTCTTCTCTACCTGAATCTGTCGGTCTTGAGTTTCTACCTGGAAAATTCATAGACTAGAATTCGTCCTGGGGTGGAACGAATTACAGGACTGTATTCATCTCAGTGTGGGACGAATTCCCATTCATCCCTGGGTGAGACGAATTACAGCTCTGTATTCACCGTTTGATGGAACAAACAACAGTCAGCATATGAAAATGCAGTACCTGCAAGCAAAAACAACCAAGTTTGGATCAGATATCTAATATTAAAAATAGAGGAAAAGGTCCCACCGTGATCACCACTAGAAGCATGAGGATACGAAAGCAAAAAGGAAAGTGAATACGGGATGCAAACAGAACCGGACTTAGCGCTAAATCCTAGAAACTTGAAAGTGCAATGAAAAGAGGGAAAAGCATGAGCGAATCAAAATGAAACAAATATGAATAAAGAAGACAACCCTTTTTATTGATATGTTTCACAACTCGGTTACAATGCGCATCCTCCCCTTCCAAGGGCTAGGAGCGTTTAAGCGTGCGTTCTCATTACATCCATGGGTGCCTTGACTTCTTCCGCGTGCCCACATGTAAAATGGGTGGAAAAAACATCACCGCCACTTGTGTTGATGAGTCTTGACTCCTCACTACTCATTTTATGTCCAAAACCTATGTTCAAAGGAACAAGAAATGGTCAGTAGCACCTGCGGATAAAACAAAGCATGCAATCCCCAAGCCTACAATAAGTGAATGAGAAAATGAATTAAACTACGGTTAAAACAGGTCCAAATGCTCTAAAAATTGTATAGGGGAATCAAGACACCACCAGGAAGGCCCTGCAAAAAGAACAGTCAAGAAATTCCTCACCGATTTGAATTCGCTCCGAGGTGGGACGAATTCACCTACAACAAAATGCCGAAAAGGTACTGTCCTAATGTCCTACCTAGGAAGCTCAAAAATACCTAAAAACTTGGGGTTACCTAATTGGAGGAATTTTGGGAAGACCCAGATGGTCATATTTTCCCAATTTAGCCTCCATAAACAGGAATTTGATTATGCTACTTGTAGGTTAGTAGAAGTGAGCAAATATAGAAACATGGTCAAAATTGTTCAAAACGAGACAAAATTCAAATGAAAACCTATCTAAGAATCATAGAATTGAATGCAAAAAATTAAAGAAAACAAGTCTACCATAGAATTCCCATCGCTCCGAAAGGGGTGATTAGGATTGTGGCAATGTGGGAGGGGGACGCCCATGGGGCAGCCCGCCCATCGTTTGAGGCCTGATTTTGGCACCAATCCACTTGGGATGGGTCCAAAACCTCTTGTGTGGTATTGTCAAAAAATTATGTGGGATATTGTGGCCAAATATCAGGTTTTGGGCTCTATATTCGTCCTCCCAATAGTCACCCAATGACTTCCCCTCTAAAGGAGATCAAGGATGTGAAATGCGCAAATCCAAAAGGTGTGAGGTATGTAAATAAAATGACAGCACTTCATTGATCTAAAATGCTCCTTCTCTATATATTTTGGGGTGAGGAAACTCACCAATTTATAGACCTGGAGGTCTCTTGAAATGGGCATGCAGAGGCGCCACTTGGCAATCATGCCTTCCCATAGGGAAGGAGATTCCTCCCTGAATTGGGACTTCATGACTGACCTTGCAAATGCCTCTAATGCTCGAAAACACTCACCCATACTCCCATACGATGAAGGAAGTTTTAAGTGGTGGATCTGAGTTGCCATTTGTCAAGATTTGACTTTTTTCCCGTCAAACCTGCAATTCGCCCCACCCTGGAGTGAATTCAGAATTCGTCCCTGGGTGGGGCAAATCCTTGTTTGAATTCGTTCCAGGGCGGAACAAATATTGAGCGAAGTGCCTGAAGGTGCCAAACTGATCTTTGACCTTCCAAAACTACTGTGAGAGTGGTTAGGACCACTGTTTAACCTCTGGGGGCTGTCGTTGGGGCTGTGTGTGTCAATGCGATCAGTGTTTGCAGTCACATAATCGGATTGGTGTTGTTTTGGTGTCTACACTAAGTTAGATAGGTTATTTTCTTTGTAAGTTTGCAATGATTTCTATATTTTCATTTTGTTCATATTGTAACTTCGATTCTATATCTTCACTCAATGGTTCTTGTTTTGAAAATTTTAGAATAGCTTTTGAATCAACTTTTTATTCTATAAAAATATATTTTATTCCTTTATCAAATACTACATCTTTGCTTATGTAGATTTTCTTTATTATAGGTCAGTTATTTTGTATCTTTTTGACTCATCCTCATAACCGATAAATATTCCACACATATTATTCTCATATAATTTTGTGCTTTTTTACTTTGGAATTGCATATAAGCCTTACATAAAAAAAATTTGGTTGCTATACAGTTGGTTTTTATCTTGATCATACTTCTTTTGGTATAACATTTTTTAGTATTCTTGTAGGTAATCTATTTTGTAAATATATAGTTGTTTTAACTGCCTCTGCCCAATACTGATGATCAAGATGAGCTTATTTTAACATACACCTAACCATTTCCATGATAGATCTATTTCTTCTTTTTGCAATACCATTTTGTTGTGGTGAATATGTTGTAGTGAGTTGTATTTTTATTCCATTTTCTTCTAAAAATAAATTGAATTCCTTTAATAGAAATTCACCTCCTCTATCTGAATGAATATTCTTGATGATTTTTCTTGATTCTTTTTCAACTAGAAGTTTGAACTGTTTGAAACAACTAAATACTTCAAATTTGTATGTCATAAAATACATCCACTTTTTTATGGAATAATCATCAACAAATAGTTGAAAATATCTATGTCCTCTAGTACTAGTAACATTCATTGGTCCACATAAATTTGTATATATTAATTCCAATGGTTTTTGAGCTCTATAATGATGAATTTCAAAAGGTACCTATGTTATTTTCTTGCTAGACATTCTAGAAAAATTGTAGATTCCCAAGAAAGCTTAGGTAAACCTTTAACCATTTGATATCTAGTCATCTCATTCAATGACGATGCACTTATATGTCCTAGTATTTTATGCCAAAGCTCTTTTGTTTCTGATTTTCATATTTATAGAGCCATATTTTGCATTGTATGTAGAGTGAATAAAATATCTTTATAAGATCCTAAGACTATCACTTTTTCTTGCTTGATAATAAGACATTTCTTTTTCCTTTAACTTTAAATTCAACTGGTAACTTTTGATCCATAATATAAGAGACTGAAATGATATTAGTAGTTAATACTGGGACATATAACATATAATTAAGTACTCTTTTTCCATTTTTTAAATCAACTAGTACATCTCCTTATCCTTTGACTTCATAAGTCGTAGTATCTACTATGATAATTGGTTTCTTGTATTTTTATGAAATATATTAAACCATTGCTTGTTATAAGTCATATACCTAATTGCTTTAGAATCAATGTACCAATAATCCATAGTGACTCCTAGGTTTAACTAATTTAAAATTTCTAATTTAATTCCTATATAGTAGTAAACCTTATGTCTCCCTAGTTTAGAAACTAAAAATGAATTTTCAAATTTTTGTTTTTCCTAATCCTTTGATGTTGAAAACCTTTTACCTCCCAAATATTTAAATTTGCAAAAAATTAAGAATTATTATTTTTTTTTTCAAAAATAGAACTCAAATAAAAAATTCTTTAAAAAACTTCAAACTTAAAAAAAAAATTTATAAAAACTTTTTAAACAAATAGACTAGTTGAATTGCTTGTCACTCCAATCCTATAATAAATTAAAATCTTAAAAAAACTTTTAATTAACCATTATAACTCCTAAGTCAAATTAAATTTAATATTTAGCTTCGAAAACCCTAAATACCAAACTAACCTTAGAAAATACTTCTCACTTCCACTTTGACTTTATGCACACCCTACTTCATTAGTTTGTAATGTTTATCCTTTGTAGCTCATGTGAATATCTTCTTAGTATTCACTAGGAAAATGCTACATGATTGAATGCATGGTGTAACATTCATGGAAGGTTTCACTTCCTCTTCAAATGTGGCACTGACTCTTCAAATATCACACTTTGCTCTCCAAAATTAGCACTTGCTCTCCAAATGTAGCACTAACTATAAAAATATAATATTTACTCTCCAAATAGAGAATTTGCTCACTATCCAAATGTAACATTTGATAATTACTACAAGCGAAACAACTTTCAACCATATTTGGTGCTTCTACTTCAATATTTTCCTAACTACCTCAAATGCTTCTCGTTGGCTATGTCTTCCTTACTAGATTTGCTTCTAGATAGTTTGGATTTTATATTTTTAACTTACTCAGATTCTATTGCATGTGATAATATACTGAGATTATAGTTATTCGTTATAGTTGCTCTGATTTTTTCTTTATTTTTCTCACGTTACTTTTTTTACAGGTTCAAGCTCTAAATTATAATTGCACTACAAATTGATGCTAGTATTGGTGCTTGATAATATTACTATCTCTTGCACCTTGTTGAATAGATTTTGCTTGTGCACTTATCCTATTTTTTTGCATACTTTGGTTTGTTGGCTTTCTCATTTGTGTACGGTGCCTTGATAGCCTTTTTATTTGCAAACATTAACCTGATAGCCTCCTTATCCATGTGAGTTGACTTTATGGTCTTCCCCTTTTCATATGTTGGCTTGATGGTCTCTATTTTTTTTAACATCATCTTGATAGCCTTCTTCTTTGACTCTACGTATCTTGACTTGATGACCTTCTTTAACTCCTTTTTTTATTAATGATCAAAATTATATAGCTCAAATAAATGGCTACTCTACTCTAGTTTCTCAACCACTTCTTTTTAATAGCTTATATTATAATTACTTCTATTCTAATTTCCTCTCATTCTCCTATATTATAAGGGTATTTTTCTCTTCTTTATATAGACTTATTTTCTATTCTATAATGAGCCTCTTTCTTTACTCTATAAAAGCCTCTCTCTTTTGTCTATAAGGGCCTCTTTCTTTACTTTATAAGGGCCTCTCAATTTTCACTATAAGGGCCTCTTTTCTTCTATACTAACTTGTAGCTCTTATCAACTATAGATTCTAATCCAATGCTTGAAGCAATATAAAGTAAGCTAGGTGCTTATTTATCTTTATTCAAGACTAATATATCAGATATTGATATATCTATCTTATTTCTTTTATTATATTTTCTTTCTTTTCTTTTAGGAAGCTTTGAATTATTCTCAACCTGCTATTATATATATATTTTTATCTTCTTTCTTTCTGATGCTATCTTATTTTCTCTACTTACTTATCTCTACACCTAGAACCTGAAACTCTTCTCTATATTTTATAGGAAGCTTCTCACACTTTTGTAGCTTAATCTCTTTTGTAATTTTTTATCTAAAATTTATAATGTCTTAAGTCACACCTATGAAATCAATATAATTCTCCTCCTTACTATAGAATCCAATATAATGTCAATGTGACTTTAAATGTTCCTTAATCTTCAATGTCCAAGGTTGGCTATGCCCTTGAATGATCAACTATCTCAGAGTTTATTTACCTCTTGATTCTTAATATGCAAATCAATATTAATGTCAGGGTTGGATTTATACCTAAGTGACCAAACAATATTGAATTGGTACACCTATCAATATATTTGAGTCCTTATCTTAATTGGTTATTCTTCAACCTACTGGATAGACCCTAGAGTTTCTACTCAATATAACCTTAAAATAGAGTTTGAGTCTCACTTCCTTTAAATTAGACATACTCATAATTGACTTTATCAAATGTGGATACAATTAATTTATAATAGTGGCTAAAATAAACTCTATCAATATTGATAGAGTCTGGTGGTAGCTTTGATACCATTGATGGATTTTTAAGCCGTAATACTACCACAAAATATCACAAGTTATATATCACAGAGGATCGAATATAAAATATCCTTAATATAACAAGATCAAGATACTAATTACAATTAAAAATATGGAAATAAACTTACAATATTAATAAAAAATAATACAATCTAAAATTTTTCATTATATGAACTTGTACATCAAGTTATGGAGCTTTGTCTTCATAATATAGTTTTACAAAATGACCTTTGAATTCTTATCTTTCCACTTATCTATACACTCTTGATCTTCACTTAGGACACATATACACATTAAAAAATGTAATATACTCTAATAAAGAGATTGTACAATATCTTTGTAACCATGTATTAGATAGCAAATCTTGTCTAATTTTTCTACTATATAAAATTTTCCAATGGATCTATTATCGTTTATATTGAAATATTGAAGCAATAACATCCCAAAGGCTATTTAAATTATCAAAATAAAGTAAAGTTGATTGATTTAGACTCTCCAAGAGTACCACCACTTTTTTGAAGGAGATATATTTATATTTAAGTTATGCCTAGAATCCATAGATCATAATTATTGAATCATAATTAAGATTAACATAGATAAACTAAGGTCCTTATGATATCTATTATGAAGTGTAAATATATGTGGAATAGGTATATTTATAACCTCAACTTTGATATTTTATATTTCCTACAAAACATACTATAAAATTAGTTATTTTTTCCTTCTAGTAATTCTCCATACAATTTTTATTTGTATCATATTGTTCTGTTCCCTTTTGAAGTTCCCATGGTAGAAACAACTATACAATCCCTCTAATTCCCAAATATTTTTTAATGTATATTTATATTCTTCACTACTTACTTTTGTTTCTTATACTAAAATAAACTCAAAACTATATTAAAACTATTTATTCCCTAATAAATCTATTTTTGGAAGTATTATGATACCCTAAATGTGTCAAATGACATTTTCATTGTTATTTTTATTCTTATTTATGGCCTTAGCCCCCACTTGCTAACTTGTTATATTTAATTCTATTTTCCCATATCAATATCCCTTCAAGATTCATTTTATCTTTGTTCTTGATTTGAAGGTCTTCTTATTTTTCCATTCCAACTAATAATTTCATCCTTATTAATCTCTTATATTTTTATAAACTATTTAGAATGAGTTATTTATAGATTTAAGCTACTTTGGAGAAACTAAAATACTAGGAATAACCTCAAATACACTCTCTTCTTTATGTTTCCCTAGGAGCCCTAAAGTGAAAGGACCATCCTCCATAGTACTTACTTTATTATTCTATGCTAAAAACCTAATTCTCCATGGATATCCTCCTTACTGGTATTTTACTATACTAGTCTTGAAACCCTAAACTCCAAGGGGATTTTTTTTAAAATACTTTTATGTTTATTATAAAAAGAGAATTTTTTTACTACTTAAGTAAATGAAGAAAATTTACTTGGATTATATTTAAAATTTTCTTCGTTATTTATTTTAAAATATGCTTTTACATATTCCTCCATATCTTTGATTATTTCATGATTTGAACTTGAATATTGTACTTTATTACCTATTGTATCCTTCTTTGTTTCTTGTAACGGTTGATCAAAGTAAATCATGATGACCTTGAACACATTTTTGGGAGTGGAAAATCCTTGATGTATTATAAGATTCTACTATCATATGATCTCCTTGATCCATCTAATTTTTTATCTCATAGTAATAATTTTCCATCTCTTTTCCATTGTTTTATCTTTGCAAATTCTTTTCATGTGTCCAATCTCATAATATTGTAATGACTTACGTTGGAATTCATGGATTTAGAAGGTAGCAAAATAATAAAATTAGTCAATCAATACCTTCTAAAACCTTTTATATTTTGGCTAAGTTCAAGACAAAAGTTAATTTGTTCCATGGAGGCTGATTTGTTCTAGAAGTGATTTGCTTGTAGTGTGGAGCAATTGGCTTGCAAGAATGAAGTGCTAGAAAATTTATGGTAAATTGTTAGTGGACTAGAGCGATTCAATCACCTTCTAGAGCAAATCACTCACAAACTAGTAGAGGGATAAAAGATAAGCATGGATCCTAAATAATATATTTAGAAAGCAAAATTTTGGAATTTAATGATAGTATAACTCATTTTGAAAGTCTTCTAACCTTTTTAGAGGTATTTTTAGAGGCATGTTAACATTTGGAGGTGCATCATTTCATTAGAAATATCCACATTTTTTTTTACTTTTACTAGAAATAATACTATATCAATCTAAGTAACTCAAGGGTAAATGTTTTCTATAAATATGATTTATGGGAACCATTTTAATCCATAGACACCCAATTTTAGCACACTTTAGTCCTCTTTAACACTTATTCATCAGCCTCCCAAATCTTCACAACTATAAAATATCATCTTTATATCCATAAACAAACACTTTTATTAAAATGGTCATGAAAAGAGTTTTCCAATTAGTATAAACATGATTATATTTTACTGACAATCAATACCTCAACCTACAATTGCTAAGATTGCATGTGTAAATAATAAAATTTAAAATAATAATAATAATATAAAAATAAAAAATATTGTTTCGAGTGCTTTGGCTCTTTTTCTAGAGGTCGTGATGTGTATGTGTTAATCCCTATTGATAAGCTTAGCTCTTTTTCTAGAGGTCCAAGGTCCAAATCATGATGTGTATGTGTTAATCCCCTATTGATAAGCTTAGCTCTCAGTCTTACGAAGGGTCATAATTATTTGCCTTGAGCAACAATTATAAGAGGTCCAAGGTCCAAACCCTGATGTATATGTGTTAATCCCTTATTTATAATTAATATTGAACGACAATTATAAAAGTTTTTCACTATCCAAATCCAAAAATAATAATAAGAAAAATCATTATAAAAAAAAAAAAATTAATAATATTTCTTTTATTTTAAATAAATAATATAAAGTGCATATATAAAATCCTTTTTAAAATAACAAATTAAATAAAAGCCTATTTTTTTTTTTTTTTTTTTGAGGGAATAAAAATGAAATCGCGTAAGAGCGCTCTCTCCTCCTTGCATGCATCTTCTCCTTCTAATGCTAGCTTACAATCGAACATGTATCTTCTCCTTCTAATGCTAGCTTACAATCGAACAACAATCATGCATTTGTTAGGAATATTAATGTGAAACGCAATTCCAACCAATCAAAAGTTAAAATTAAAATTGAATCATCTAGATACGCATTTAAACGGCAAAATCCATCCCCTTTTTGGATGCATGGTAGCCACGACGTGTGCGTCTCCAGCACGCATTGGTTGTCCCAGCCCAGCCATTGGCCAATTGCATGGCTTGGTTACTCCATGCCATGTCCCCGTCTAACATAGCCATCCACCCGACATGGCTCCTCCCCTATTAGCCGATCTGGTGGGACTACCTCTCGCCCAAGCCAAGCTTCCAACTATCCATAAATTCAACGCAGGATCCATACAAAAGAGAGAATTTTAATATTTCTACAGAAGCTTTGCCGAAATCACTCTGAAACTCTCATTGGTAAAGTTTGATCAAGATTACTAATAGCCGATAATGCCTGCACTTCTTTGCTATCCGATCATTGTTTGAGAACATTGTTTGCTTGTGGTCCATGAAATCAACCCAGGTGTATCCTACATGGTTACAATCTATTGCTTTCCCTCTTGTTCAACTATTTACTTAGTTGTACACCTTAGCTTACCATTTTGATCACTCTGCCGGTAGAGATTAAGCCACTTGTTACTATTGTTTATGTTCACAATTTTAACTCTTATTTTTGCTCTTTATTTTTAGCTATTTTCGTTGCTCGATTTCAGCTATTTGGGCTATTTATTTTACAATTTTAACATTTATATTTGGCTATCCATTTCTAGCTGATTGTTGTCACTTATCTCCATAGTTTTAGTGTTTATTTGACTGTTCACTTCGTTGTCCATACTTTTAACCCTATATCTTACTGTTGTTCTTAATATGTATTATTGTTGTTACCAGTCTATTATAGTTTATTATCATCGTTAACTACAACTTATCATCACTATTTACTGCAGTTTATTATTGTTATTAATACTTTACACTGCAAATTTATCTTGATTGTTTATTTTGTGTTGCTAGCATTTTTCCCGGTTGTTATTCTATTTATAGCTGTCATACTTACCTCCTATTGACTAGTACCATAATGCATCTATGTTATGTTCTTTTCACATTTCTTAGTGTTGCTTTAAAGAATAATGGGCCTGACCCATTGCTAAGGAAGTCTCACCTCTGCTTAAAATTTTTGTAGGCTCCTAAACACTAAACCCTGGCAGTATCTCTTGTTTTCTCTTCTTCATTCAACCTATTTGTAGGATCTGGTTATGTGGACATCATTTTTTAGCATTAGGATTAGTTTATTCCTAGGCTTAAGTACCACCAATGTAGTAGTTAGGGTAGGCCTCATTTATTTTCTTAGGCTTAATTTATTTAGGTTTCATTAATTTCTGTAGTAGTTAGGTTAGGCCTCATTTATTTTCTTAGGCTAAATTTATTTAGGCTTCATTCATTTCTGTAGTAGTTAGGTTAGGCCTCATTTATTTTCTTAGACCCTAGATTGCATGTTTTATCTTAGCGTTTGGCACAACAACTTTGAGTCACCCTTCTTTGAGCCGCATTGGCTTTGCAGCTACAAGAGAGAAACTGCTGACATGGAGGCATTTCTTGTGAGTTGTCAGTGTTTTGGACAAATAGGACATGGACTGCCCACGAGAAGACTGAAAATAGCGCGAGCACTTTCGGCCTGAGGGTACGAAGACGATGTAGCAACGACGATTATGATATTTGTCACCTTCCAAACAGCAAGGATCCTTTCTGGACATTGACAGTGCACGACGTGGCACAACACTATTAGCACGTGGCAGTTCTGTTTTGATATCTGCCTTGGGACTGGACAGGGTGGAGACCATGGTTAGCGTAAATAGACCATAGCGAGACGTCTTCTTCGATGGCCAGACACCCTTTGTTTGATGGATGGGGTCGAACCCCTAGACGGTTGCTCGCTATTTTTCTGACCCCTGAACAAGCTCATAACTTGCGTTTCGTATACTTTAGATGTAGATGAGTAGTCAAAAACAGTGTGAAGGGCCTCTAAAACGTAAGTTGGCAGTCATTGGCAGAAGACTCTAACGTGGATGCAAACTGGACATGCAACAAATAATTTTCACACACTGCAACCTCTTAACACGTGGCATGTATTGCATACCGTGTAGACGTTCTTCTCCACATGACGTGGCAGCAACAGGAAACCCTAGTTGTATTTCATGCTAGGGCTATTTTCGTCTCACGCCTGGTCACAGCTACTCGACGAAATAATCCCACATTTGTGGGAAAAATGGGAAAAATTTGATTTAAAAATTATACGTTTGTTATTCGATAAACTATTGGTATGCTTATCCGGGTTGTCCGGCTTGCGTACGGGCGGCATTCGATTTGCCACATGGTCGTGGTTGAGGAAGGCATTTGGCACTTACTTGCTTGGTGATTATTTTATTATTATTGTTTCTGGTTTGAGGAGGGCATTTGGCACTTACTTGGTTGGTGATTATTTTAGGCGCGTTGGGTTTCACATTAAGGTGAAAAATATTTTTATTATATTTTTGTTTTATAAGGCGCCCATAAAGGTTTTCTAACCTTTGGAGATATTTACTTATTAGGAAAACTTTGTAATAATTAATTAAGTATTTATCTTAATCAGTTATTTAATTATTTTAAATTATTATTTTACCGAACTTTGTAATAATTAATGAAATATTTATTTAATTGATTATTTTAAGTTAATATTTAAATTTTTTCCAAGCTTTTGTCTTATGCAAGATATTTTATTGCTTGAAAAGCTACACCAGTTTTGTAATCCCTTGTAATAGTTTAGTAGGCATACTTAGCTTATACTTGTTTTTATATGACATCTAATTTAACAGAGTAGATGATAGTATTAGCCATTGTAGTTGGTATAATGATATATTAACCAACAAAATAAATGATATAGGGGTCCAAAGTGGCCTTAGTGATGCTAAAATCTACAACAATGACCTATATGTACAATGACCTTCATGCAAGAATAAAATGAGAGGTCAAGGTCTACGAGTGTTAAAATTAGTTATATTATATTTTTGTTTTATAAAGCACCCATAAAGGTTTTATAACCTTTGGAGATATTTATTTATTTTAATAGGGAAAAGTTTGTATTAATTAAGTATTTATCTTAATTTATTTATTTATTAATTAATTATTTAAAGTTATTATTTTACTTTTCATCTAACTATTTTAGGTGTAATGGGTTTCACATCAAGGTGAAATATATTTTTATTATATTTTTGTTTTATAAGGTGCCCATAAAGGTTTTATAACCTTTGGAGATATTTATTTGTTTTAATAGGGAAAAAATTTGTAATAATTAATTAAGTAATTATATTAATTAATTATTTTAAGTTATTATTTTACTTTTCATTTAAGGTAAAAAAATTCCTAGCCTTTGTCTTATACAAGACATTTTATTGCTTTAAAAGCTACACAAGTTTTATAAACCCTTGTAATAGCTTAGTAGGCATACTTAGCTTATACATGTTCTTAAATGACATTTAATTTGGTAAAGTAGATGACCATATTAGCCATTGTAGTTGGTAAATTAGCCAACAAAGTAAATGATATACTAGTCCAAAGTGGTCGTAGTGATGTTAAAATCTACAACAATAACCTACATGCAAGAACAAATTGCGAGGTCAAAATTTATGACGGTTCAAGAGATCCGAGGTCTTAAACAATTGGATCATTGATATGGATATTTGGTTTGCATATAGCCAAATATATGAATATGAAAGAGTCTCATTTACAAAATTGAAACTTTTTGGTATAGCCAAGGTTTTGATAACTGACTGCTAATGTACTCAAAATCCCATTCAAAATTAGGATAAACTAGTAAAGGCATTGAAGGATATCTCCTATCCTTCAAATTATGGCAAATACCTCATCTACAAATGACTTCACTTAAAGCAAGAAACCAACATGAGTATCCACAATTACATTTACCAATTTAAAAAGTTATAGGCACACTGAGTTTCATATCAAGGTGAAAAATATTTTTATTCTATGAGAGACCCATAAATGTTTTATAACCTTTGGAGATATTGATTTGTTCTAATAGGGAGACACTTTGTAATAATTAATTAAGGATTCATATTAATTAATTATTTAATTACTTAAATTTATTATTTTACCTTTTCATTTAAGGTAAAAAATTCCAAGCCTTTGTCTTATACAAGACATTTTATTGCTTGAAATGCTACAAAAGTTCTATAAACCCTTGTAATAGCTTAGTAGGAATACTTAACTAATACTCATTCCAAATTGGAATCTATTTTGACAAAGTAGATGACCACATTAGCCATTATAGTTGGTATATTAGCCAACAATGTAAATGATATAGTGCTCCAAAGTGACCCTAGTGATGTTAAAATCTACAACAATGACCTACGTGCAAGCACAAAATATAAGATCAAGATTTATGATGGTTCAAAATATCCAAGGTCTTAAGCAATTGGATCCTTGACATAGATACTTGGTTTACATAGACAAATCTCTGTAGATGAAAGAGTCTCATTTGTAAAATTGAAACTTTTTGGTATATCCAAGGTTTTGATAACTGATCTCTAGTGTACTTAAAATTCCATTGAAAATTTGGATCAACTAGTAAAGGTATTGAAGGATAATTTTTATCCTTCAAATTATTACAAATACCTTATCTACAAATAGATTAGCTTAAAGAAAGAAACCACCATGAGTGTCCACAATTACATTTACCAATTTAACAATTTGAAAATCTTAACTAACATGGAAGATTAAACTACTCGATATATCATCAAGTTTAACAATATTTATGGGAACCAATATTTAGGGATTTGAAATATACCCTCTTCACCACCTTCGATACAATGTCCAATCAAGTGTAGTTGGTAGAAGAGAAACTTAGTTCTCAATCAAAGGCACCATGACAATTTGGTTTCATAGGAGCATCTAGACCTCCAAATCAACAACAATCAACTAAGGAAAAGATGAATTATTCCTTATATTCTTATTCTTATTCTTCTTCTTTCTCTTCTCCTTCTTCATTTAATAGTAATTTTTTAATCATTGTAAAATAAGAGGTCATGTAGAATCTGACTATTTTAAATAGAGTAAGAATATTATTGTATAATCTCAACATGAGGAACCACAAGATGGTCTCAATGAGATTAAAGGAGAAGATAAAGGATATGATGAATTGAAGGGTAAACTCAACAATGTTACCCTAATGACTATAAATTTGTATGAAGGTGGTTATGATATATTTTTTTTGTTTTAAAAGCCCACCTAACTCATATTTTTTTGTGTGGATTGTATCTTTGGAAATGACTCACAAAAGAATTAATTGTGAGGTTTGTAGTCTATAGGTTGCATCTACCTTCATCCATACTCACTTGGATGGAAGGATAATGGTTCCACTTCATACATCATAGAAACTTGCATGGTGTCCTTTGCATTTTACCCATATTTTATGGATAAAGTCACCTATGATGTGACTTCGATGGATTATTGTGGTATAATTCTTGGCAAGCCCTATCAATATGATAAGAGGCTTTAATATGATACTTTTTATAATACATACACCTTAAATCATGTGAATAAGATATTTTTCATTTATTGAGTCAAGAATATCACACCTCAACTCCATTACCCTCTATCACAAAATATTGTGTTAATCTCTAGTAGGCCATAGGACACACCAACACTAGTTGCACCATCTCCTCCTTGTAATTATCCCTCCTCAATCACAATTTCATCCTACTACTACTCTAGTTGCTCCCCCTAACATGTCTCCTAGTACTAAATGTCCATCTCCTTTCCTACCTCCTTTAGCTAGGTAAGTTCCTATCATGCAGATGACTCCACAACCTTAGTAGCGGGTCATTGGTCCTCATTGAATTTCTTTCTAGACTTATGATAGATTTGTGACCAGACATTGCATTCCAATAACAACATTAATTGGTAACATCTCCATTATATTCAATATTTGGTATTTTACACTTCTCTTTCTATTGTAAAAGCATTGGAGTCTAATGCTTCTATTGTAAAGAGGTATGATGTGGATATCATTTGTTAGCATTAGGATTAGTTTATTTCTAGGCTTATTTTTAATGCCACCTATGTAATAGTTACATTAAAAATTCATTTATTTTATTACGCTTAATTTATTTAGGATTCATTTATTTATTTTCTATGTAACATTAAGCTTCTATAGCTCACACTTAGTTAGGTTGTTATGTTACTTCTAGAATATTTACTTGTTAGTTTGTTAGATCCAGCATAACTAGCTTATATGTCTCTCTATATTTAACTAGTTGTTACTAGTTGGTTGTACATGCTTATTAAAAGTACTATTGTTAAAAAAATGTTTAGCTTTCTAGTACGAATCCTTGTTATCTGGTGAGGTTGTGCAGGATTCATCAAATCAAAATTGCTTGTAGAACTATGTGGTCAAACATTTTATTCCATATCTATTCTTTCTTTATTTGTAATTTTATCTATTGTATTAGTTTTCTTTTTTCTCTATTAAAAAAATTGTATTACATGTAACAATTAAAAAAAAATCACCATTTTATTTTAAGTAGTAAGAAAAAAATATTTTGCATGTGTTTTAAAGTACTTCATTTACCACTTATACTTATGTTTCCCTTGAGTTTAAAAAAAAGTGTTTCATGCTAATTTTATGTTCATCTTGCATAATCATACAAAAAATATCATTTAGTATAGTTGTGGTTTTTTTGTGTCTTTGTTCTTAGATGTATCTATTAATTCTACATAGTTGTTATTTCCTACATAATTCCTATTTTATGCATCATTAGTTATCATATAATATCTATTGATTTTTGTATCCTTATTCTCGAGCATGATTTTATTTCTGCATTATCTCATTTTATTAAGATAAAACTAGTTTAGATTCAGGTTCAAGAATCTTGGGTAGCCATAGGTTTTTATATAATTCAACATATCAAAAATAGAAGAGGTTTCCACATACACTTATAGCCAACCATTTAAAATTACCAATATTGCAAACAATGCCATAGACAATGCTACAAATGACACTACAAAGAATGCTACAAATGGTGTTAGAAATAATGCTACAAATTGTGCTATAGTCTGCTACAAAAAAACAAGCACTACAAACATATTTAGTTATAACATATAACATGCAACTTACACCTTAAACTTATTGAACTAAGAAAGGCCCTTTTTATCTTCTCACATTTTGGTGAATGTAATATGAACATCTCCATAGGTTTTCCAAAGCCTTGACCTAGCATTAAACTAAAATAGATAAAATATTATTACACTTATAAACAAAGTCCAATAAATTAAAGTTGACCTTGTTCATATCCAATGATCATATCTTTAAACTTTAGAAACATATTGAAATTAATCCTTTTATATTTCAAATCTTCCTAGTGGTAAAAATATGCTATGAGAATCATAAGGTGGTCCATCAATTGGCCACTCATCATAAACCGATGATGTAATATCATGAAATTACTTCCACCCTTGACAACCCTAACTTTTAGAGTGTAGATGAAGGTGCTACACCCTTGGATTCTCTAACTCCCTTGCACCATGGACAAAATATATTGGTCCTTAGATCATTTGATCATGTGGTATCTTTTAGGGAAAAACATAAGGGTGTTATCCCTATCGCTCCTAGGATTGACAAAAATAAGCAAGGAACTTCTATAGGGTGGAATCGTTTATAGATTTTCGCTTGTGACCTAACCCTAGTTCCTCATTTTCTAACTCCTTAAATGCAAACCTCAGTGCATCAAAAACTAATTCTATTCTTCCTATAATCACCATTTCTAAGAGTATTAGGATGCAAAATATCTCGTAGTCCTTGTGACATTATCCATATTTCCCTCATTTTGAGAAATTACTAACAATCAATGCAAGTTGTCCCACATCCCACAAAGTAAGCATGACTTGCATCCTAAAATTGGGTGCACATCATAGTGCTTCAATCTCCTATCCTCTCACCAACACTTCTTATAATTACATTGATGCAAATATGATTTTTTCTCAAAAATCTATTCTTTCCACTATGCATCATATGTTT
The DNA here is from genome assembly GCA_028583015.1 of Wollemia nobilis. Classification (NCBI taxonomy): domain Eukaryota; kingdom Viridiplantae; phylum Streptophyta; class Pinopsida; order Araucariales; family Araucariaceae; genus Wollemia; species Wollemia nobilis. The sequence goes on from JAQPPZ010014268.1 coordinate 648,803, forward strand.
ATTAAATGTTTTAATCCAAATAATGTAAGGATGAGCCATACAATGTTATTATCAACATCATATGCTCCAACATATTAAACTTATATTTATCAAGGTCTTATTATCCCACTACATATACCTTGTGTGTTGTTTAAGCCTATTTATTTCAAAATTCAATTTTAACTTCAAAATTGGAGCAACTAGAGCAATAAATGACCTTTATACAAAGGTCATCTTCTAACCACAAGTACTCCTATTAGGACTTGTGTAATTAAATCTTAGATCCTATCATAGTAAATTTTCCTTTTACCTCTAACTTTAAAACCCCTACATTCCAAATGTATATAGTAAAAGAGAACCCTATTAATTATTTTAGGATATTTATAATAACATGTATCAACATTGCTTATGATGAAATTTCACTACTCAATACTTTTACAAAAGCATTAGTGGTCCCACCTTGCGGTGGTATTACTGACTACTAAGGCATTCACTTAAAATATTCAAATAACTTGTTGAAATGTTCATAAAACAATTATCCATCCACATAAAATAAAATCCTACAATTAATGATATTTTTGAGCTCAAACAGACAAAAGATAAGAATTTTGTTGACTTCTTGGCAAGGTGGTGAACATTGGTAGGGAGAATCTAGTATGTTTCCCCACCAAAAGACCTTCTAGATATGTTTATACAAAATATTAATGGGAAACTATCATTTTTCCTAGACATGTATTATGTGTCTTCCTTTGAATATATTATAATAATAGCCAAGAGCATACAAACAACCCTCCATAGAGTACTCAAGATGATATAGGGGTATTGTGACCTTGAGGATCTTCCCTTTGGTTCTAGTGTAGAGGTTCCAAGTCATGGAATGATGGGTGAATTTTCCACTATGAGAGGCTACCTAATGCATAATTGAGCGATGAAAAGGGGTGCAAAACCACCTAGAAAAATATGAGTACATGTTTGAATAGAGATGGTGAAAACTATGCATATGAACATCATTCTCTCTAGCTCAAGAGGAGGGTGGACATTTTAAAGTGCCCCCATTGTAGCAGAGGCCAGGCTGAGTAGGGTGGTGAGAGGTGCCCCTACAATAGTAGTAGCAAGACCTAGTGGTACCATGAGTCAGGATGATCTAGCGAGGGAAAGAGGGGCACTATAGACTAGTAAAAGCAGTCATGTAGAGGGAGAGGGACCTAGTTTGAGAGGATATGTCCAAGAGGCTAGAGAGGTTTTAGAGAACCTTGAACATAATACTCATAGAGTGGGATACAATAAGGGCCAAGGTGGACCACCTCAAGGGAGAGATGATCCAGTTAGAGTGAGAGTAAAAATAGGCTAGGGAAGAAGGGATGGTTGTCATCACTAGCAACCAATAGATCAAGGAGATTTATCTACTATAGGAGGAGCTACAAAGGGCTAGAGAGGGACTGGAGACATCTATTCGAAGGGAGCTATTATACCAAAAAATATACTTCCAATCTATGCTATTAAACTAGAGAGTACCTATGCCATCCTCCCTATAGTCATGGACCTAGTCATAGTCATGGTCATAGGCTATGTCACAATATTTAAACATACCCCTAACAGGACCACATCCAATAGGCATGGTCGAGGAGATAGGATCATAGAGTTAGGGCTAGGATTGTATTACATGAAAATTTTGAGTGTGACATGCATTCCTAGGCTGGATAATAGTTGAGTGTGCTAGGCTTGGATTGTGGCACACTAAAACACCGATTGGCATAGGCTCTCTTTTTGAGTAACATCATGTTGGTTGATTTTATACTATGTGAGTTTTTATTATGTGTTTATGTTTAATTATGCATGCATGAATGAATGAACTTAACTAGTAAATGAAGCAATGCAAAATGAAATGAACATAACTAATGAAATGCATGATGAAAAAAACCAAATAATGCATGATAAATGACATAAATGCATGATTATATGAGTATATGGAAAAAATAAGTGATGGAAGAAGGAAGAGGAAGAAGAAGAGATGAAAACAAAGCTCTAGCCAAATTTGTACCCCATAAAAATGGACTGTGAATTCATCACACAATGAATTCACACCCCATATGGACAAAGAATGAATTCAAAAAGAGTAGAAAAATAAGAAAAGAAGGTATGTGGGAGGGAATATGAAGGAAAAATAATGTCAACAAAGTTAAAATACATATAAATATGCTTATTATGTGATGTTTTAATCAGATTAGACTTTAAGGGATCGGTGTGATCAAATGAACATAAGCTAAGTTGAAGAAAATAAAAAGTATGGAGTGGAACCCTATGAGGATACATGCTCACAAATGGATAGGGATGGAGTGAAATCTACAATGGGTGTAGTGTTCTTGAGTAGTAATAAAGATATCGTATGAGGGTGTTATACTTACTAATGAGAACAAGCACAATGGAGCATTACCCTCTATGGGTGTATGCTCTCTAGTGAAGAAAAGATGGAGTGAAGAACCTGCTATGGGTGTGTGCTTACTAGTGGTTGTATGTGGAGCGATAACCACTAGGATGTGTGCTTGCTAGTGGTTGTATGTGGAGTGATAACCACTAGAATGTGTGCACGCAAATAGACTAAGTTGAAGCTAATGCTCACTAGTAGCCATGAAGCTATCATATATGGGGTGTAGTGCTCATTGAGCCAAAAAGAGTGTAAACCTGATATGGGTGTTTATGTGTGCAGATGGTCAAAAGGACTGTAACCTGATAGGGGTGTTAGCTCACAAAAAAATAAGAAAATTAATCAAAACAAATAAAGAAGGTATTGTGTGTGCATGTGCTAGAGAGAACAAATCAATTTGTGTGTGTGCCTTAACTAAAATATCAATAGCTAAGTGATGTGCATAGAATAGTCAGTGGTCATATGAACACCATAAATTTTATTCATGTGGTATCTATCCTATCTTACGAGGAAACCTTAACAACCAAAATATCAAACAAGTGTGAGTAAAAATAAGATGCACAAATAGAATAAGGAACGTATATCCTTTGTCTTGGAGAAAATAAGAATGATTGAAAACTTGCAAAGGACAAGGATATACAAGAGATGAAGAACAATATCCCTTGACTTGGAGAATTTGATAATTATTAATACTTTCAAGGTCAAGGAATATTCCTTAGGTTGAGGATTTTCTAAGCATTAGTTACCTATTATGAGTGCAATGCATATGAGCTAAAACCTAACTAGGTTCCATCACTTACCTCAAGGTAAAGTCACCAAAAATATATATGATAAAGCAACCATGCAAGTATGATAAAACAATGAAGAGGAAAAATATGATAAATAGAAATGCAAAAAGAGAAGTATTTCAAGCATTCCATAAAATATAATACAAGCGATTATGCAATATGAACAAGCAAACCAATGCAAAGGTGACACAAAAAAATTAGAATATGAATAAGATTAATAATAAGAAGATAAAATAAGAGAGAAGATCAATGAGAAGAGAAGAAAAGAAGAGAAATGATGTGAATTCATGCATAATATATTTTTAAGTGCATTATGTTCATTGTTTCTTTAATATCTTTACCATCTAACACTGCTAAGTGGTAGGCTCCGAAGCTAAACTTATCCATTATGACAAAGGGGCCTACCCAATTTGGCTAAAACTTACCTTTTATGTTTGTACCAGTGCTAGTGTTATTTTGGTTTTACTTGAGGACAAGGTCCCCAACCTCAAAAAGAATGATTGTAAACTTTCTTAGAGTAAGATCTCTTAAGAATATTTTGATAGACTCGAAGAGGATATAAGGCATGGATACACTTTTCATACAATAATTTCCAGTTGGTTTAAATGATATAAATGATACTCATCATCGATCGATGCATCTTACAACAAGATACGCAATGACAAAACTTCTAACTTGAACAAAAATACTTCCTCAGTATCATAAACCAAGAAATACGAGGTTGCACCTATAGAAGTTTTTATACTTGTACGATAGGCCCACAAGGCAAGGTGCAACTGGATATGCCAGTCTCAACTAGTCTTACTTAGCTTCTTAAGAATCTTAACTAAATACTTTTTGGATGCTTTGTCTTGATGATTACCCTAAGGGTAATACAGAGTTGACCATTTGTGCTAAATCTTGTACTTAGCACAAATCTTATGGATATCATTGACCTTGAAATGAGTTCCATTGTTAGATACTATAACCAAAGGAATCATATACCTACAAATAATCTATTTAAAGATGAACTTGGAGACTTGAGCTCTAGTCACTAGGCCAGGGGTATGGATTCGAACCAGTTAGTGAAGTTCTCTATTTCTATTATGATAAAATTATGACCATCCAATGATGTGGGTTTAATATTCTATATAATATCTAATCCTCACATGGAGAATGGCTAGGGGGAAGAAATAAACTCAAGTTTTTGAGGAGTATGAATACGTTTGTCATGGCATTGAAACTTGTCGCAACATCAAACATAGTCACATGCATATTTCTGCATAGAAGGCCAATAATATCCTATTTGAAGGCTATTATTAGCAATTGCATTGCCACTAAAATGACATCCACATTATCCTTCATGATATTCACTAAAAATTAGCTAGGCTTCATTGGAGTTAAGGCATCACTAGAGGATGCCCTCAAAAGAACATTGATATAAAGTATTACCGATTATGATGAATTGACATGTTATTTTTCATAAAATATTTTCTTGGTTGTAATCTAAGCCAGTAGGCACTAAACCATCTTTATGAAAACTAAATATGTATATGTACCAAGGTTCAAATTAAGAAACTCCAATGTTTAGGACATCTAATAGAATGAGGCTAGAGCAAAGGGTTGCAAGATATTGGAGCTACCTAATGATAATTGTTGCTTGATCATATTCTAAATCCAATGGGATAAGGGATGCAACAACAACCATGTCATCCACATGGTGGTTAAAGGATCTAGGGATAGACTCTATGGTTACCCTATCAAAGGCTTGAAAAAGCTTGGTGACAATCTACTTGTAAGGTTTTAGTTTATCATATTTGGTATGATAAATGTCATTGATATGATTAACCACAAGTTTAGAGTCACCAAAGATAGATATGATTTGTACTCTATAATATTATTAGTGCAAGCTTTATATTCTATAGTATTTTTAGTGCAAGAGAAGCATAGCTTGAAGGAAATGGGGATCAATTATTTTTTAGGGTTGACTAGAATGATTCCAACACCAACACCCTTTAAGCAATGGGCTCCATAAAAAAATAGCCAAGGCTCAGGATCTTCTACTTCTAAAATAAGGCACTCATTGAGAAACTCAAAGACTAAAGGATTGGTATAATCTAGGGGAGCAATAACTAGTTGGTCAACAATTATGTAATATTTTATAGCCTTTTGACCTATAAAGGTTAATTTTAACTCACTAAGGGCTAGGACCCATTTAGTGGCTTAACCTAAAAGGTGGAGCTTCAACATTAAGTAGTGAAGAGAATCAAACCTTTCCACTACCATTTTATTATGGCTAAGCACATAGTGTCACAACTTTTCAATGATAAAAACTATAGCAAAGCAAAGATTCTATAAGGGAGTATATCAGGTTTTATATCTAACCAAGGTTCTACTAATATAGTAGATAAATTGCTCTTTATTCTGATTATCATGCTAGGCTAACATATCCCCCAAACCATAGGTTGTGGTTGCTATGTAAAGCATCAAATATTTATCCAACCTAGGGGAATAGGTAAGTAAGTGAGATACTTATTGAGTTCATCAAAGGCTATTTAACACTCAGAATCCCATTGGAACACTAAATATTTCTTAAGAAGCTTAAGAAAGGGATGACACTTATTGAAAAACTGGTCTACAAACTAATGAATAGCTTGACATTTTTCTTGCAAGCTACACAACTCGATCAGGTTACATGGAGGAAGCATGTCAATAATAGTTGCTATTTTAGTGGGATCCACTTCAATGCTTTTCCTAGACACTATGAAGCCTAAAATCTTGCCATATGTGACTCTAAACACACACTTAGAGGGATTAAGACAAATTCTGTATTGCTGAAGTATTTCAAAGATCCATCTTAAATCTTGAGCATGAGTTTCTCAATGTATGGAGAAACTAAGAAGATCATCCATAGAGTCCTCAATAATGACATGCATCATGTCATGAAAGATATAAGTTATGGCCCTTTGGTTTTTGGCTCCAAAATTATTTAAGCCAGAAGACATGAAATTATAACAAAAGGTACCCCATGGAGTTATGAAAGTTATCTTGGCTTGGTCCTCGAGGGTAATCATGATTTGATTGTATCTTGAGAAACCACCTATGAGCGATAGCATTCCACATCCATTGGAAAAATCTATTATCATGTCTACATTGGGTAGGGTAAAGTCATCCTTGGGACATTCTAAGTTAATATCTCAAAAGTCATTACATATTCTTATTGTTCCTTCATTCTTAGCCATAGGAAATATATTGGAGATCCAATGAGAATAGTCGATGGATTTGATAAAACCAATATCAAGGAGTTTTTGGAGCTCCTCCTTGACTGATAGGGTGACCTTAGGATGCATCTTCCTAAGTTTTTGCTTAATATTTTTGACATTGGGTTTAACTACTAGGTGATGCATAACTAGATATGGATCAAGCCCTAGTATGTTGGTATATGACCAAACAAAGATGTCTTGAAATTCTATTAACAATTTGATCAATTGCTCCTACTTGTCCATGGACAAGGCTTTGCCTAACCTAAGGATACTAGGGATTTCCTTGGAACCTATATTAACATCTATGATATCCTCAATGAGGATGTAGTAATCATAATCATAATGAGGAGGGGTGGGGATAACACCTAGTTGCTCAAGGTGTTCAAGAGATATAGGAATAAAATCCATTTGAGAACTAGAGTATTCAACATGGGTGACATAAAGGACCAACCCATCAAATAAGAAGCTATATATGGTCATGATCAATATAAAAAAGAGTATAACCTTTAGCATATTCCCATGGGATCACAACTAACTCAAGGTGCACCAAATTTTTCATACTTGAAAACAATATGTTAGAGGGAGAAGGCGGTCCATCATCCTCATTACTCCACTCTAAGCCACGATGATCCATAAATTCAGTGAAGGTGACAACTTGATCATCATTTATTAGTAAGGGTTGTTTTTTTTGGGAATGTATCCTATTCCACATCTTCCAGGACAAAGATCAACTTCTAAAGGCTATTGAATACCTTTTTGTTGTGGTCCCAAACCCTTACCTACATATCCCATACTAGATAGGATCTGCTTAGGAAGTGGGTAATCATTAGATAGATAACAATGTACAAAGGTTCTATCTACTAGAAAGGGAGTTTCTACCATGGATATTTTATTCATGGGACATACCCATGTAGATAAAGGTACACATACCTATGTGTACTACTTCACCATTTTTATGGGGTAAACCCATAGTTCAAGGTGAATGTGGTAGCATAGCTAGATCTAGAAGAGGACTTTCAACTAGATGATTGACTTGATCTTGTGATGAGATTATGATTGATGGTTCTTTACTAATTTTAAAATTTCAAACTCAATGATTTTAGATGATGAAAAAAAGTAGTAGAAGAAATTTTATGAAGAGAAACAAATGGACATAAATTAATGCTATATTGGGCTTTCTCACCCATCAAACAATATTGCAATGGATGAGGGTTTCTTTGAATTATGATAAGTTTATTTTTAAATTAATACTTTAAGCATTGATGAATAGTAGAATGGAAAATCCTCATTGCATGAATCCAAGGGCATCCAAGAAGAAGATTAAAAGATGTTGCGAAAGATACCACGTAAAACAAGTGTTTAAGATATTGGGTCCTACACTAAGGAGAAGGGATAAAATGTCATAGACCTCTTAGGACTCATTGTTAAAATATTTTATGATAAATCAGATGTGGTTAAATATTCCTCACTTAATCCAAAATTTTGAAAGAAATTATAAGTGCATATATTAAGGGAGAAACCATTGTCTACCAAGATTCTCTTGATAAAAATTTCCCCAATATATCCAGTGATGTAAAGGGGAGAATCCCATTGCAAGTTTGGGGAAGGAATATCATTGTCATAAAATGATATATAATTTATACCAAGAGTGCCTACAATATTGGCTAGGCCACTAGAGGAAGATCTTGCAGGATGGATTATTGACTTAAAAGCTTCATCAAGGCTTCTCTATGAATAAGGGAAGTCTATAAAAGCTCTATGAGGGATATCTTGGTAGGTGTGCTACTTAAATATTGTTGGAGGTTGAAAAAGATAATTGGTTGTGGCTTCAACAGTAAGGTTGGGTTTCCTATACTTGTGCTACTTTTTTGGGTACTCTTAAGGGTGGTCTAGAGGGTTGTTTGGAGGTAGAACTTATCTATTGTGATTTTTGAGTTGATTGAGCTTGAGCTTGTTATATTGTGGTAGCGGCTATCATACCAACCATGTTGTTGTAAGGAGGTGGCATGATATGATATGCCACTTGATTGGTTGTCTATTTCCCATAATTAGATAGGGGATTTTGGAAAATCCCCATATAAGGATTAGTTGTGGGTGTCTATTGAGTAGGAGGTTGATTAGTTGGAGATTTATGGTTAGTATTAGGTTGGGAGTCATCCACAACAAGGTGACCCTCATCAATAAAGTTTTGAACCACATGTTCTAGCCTCTTACATGAATTCATCATATGCCCCTCCACTCTATGATACAGTGTAGATAAGGCTTATACCAAACTATTGTGGTATTATATTGCATTATGGGAGGTAAATCAATCATATTAACTTCCAAAAGTTGCTTAAGGATGAAGGAAATGGGTTGGTTGAGTCTAGTGAAGTTCCTTGGTGAGGGTTTTTGAGGTTTACTAAGTACCAACTCTTGCAAGGTACTAGAGGCATTAAAATTGTTGGTTTGCCTATTATTCGTTATCCTATCACCAACTACATGCTTGTTCTTATATTGGGTTTTTGTGGTCCTTTATTATTATTTCCTTAGTTTAAGCTAACCTCTTTAAATAAGAGCCTTCTCTACACTTCTTGACAAATCTATTACATGTTCGAAAGAGGTAATGGTTGTTGTCTCTAACTCATAATAGGTATGCTCTTGTAAATTTCCAATAAAGATATCTAGCATATCTTGAGGTGATAAAGTGTATATTAATCATCAACTAAACTTCTCCAGTGAGATAAAAAGTCTGAGAAACTTTCATAGTTATGTTGCTTTAGGATATACAAATCTTGGATATATTTTTTCCACATAAGCTCCAAATTTCTAAATAAACAACTGGGCTGTTTCCTCAAAATTTCTTAAAGAATGATGAGGTAGTTGATAATACCATTCCAATGCGATACCACCAAGGATTTTAGGAAATATTTTTAGCAACATATCATAATATATTATATTATGGCATGTTTTTCTCAACATCCTTAAATGTTCTATTGGTTCCTCTATTCCCTTATAAATGGGTAATATCAGCATTGGAAAATGCTTGGGATAAGGCCTAGAAGCTACCATAGGGTCTAGGATTTGATTACATATTTTCTTATAGTTAAAGGTGAAACTTGGAGCTTGAAGTATATCCATTCTTAATGCCAATTGTTTCACTATATTTGTCAAACTTTATATATTTATATTGTTGTTGTGCAATACCCCTAGATTCCCTAGAGGTGGGTTATAGGTAGGTTATTTAAAGGGAACTTGTTTAATGTTGGAATCATTAACATTGTTATGGTATGATATGTTTAATGTGGCATCTTACTGTGGTAAATAATTCATGTTTGGTGGAATAAAAGAAGGAATGTTAAGAGGAGGAACATTGTGGGAAGAAGTAAATTGAATATTATTTTATAATGAACTACTAATTGGAAGAGGTTGTGGAATTCCACCAATGTTGGTGGTTGTCGTAGTAGCATATGTAGGTTTATGAAATGGATTAACATTAGGAGAGTATTGAAATAATGGATTGATGCAATTTTTTTGAGGACAATTGACTTGGTGATGAGACGTTCTAGCTTCATTGAAGTGGGTTTCCCTACCAAAGGCTTCATTTAGGACTTCCCTATGTTTCATAATGAAATTCATGAGTTTATTATATGATTTGAAGGTGACCTTACCATGAGGTCCTTCAATAAGGTCAATGTCATTACCAGTATCTATATCCTCTTCTTCCTCTATATTGGTATTCTTCCTATCAACCTAATCATCCTCATGGCATAGAGGATTCTCTTTTCACTCTATCATATTTCTCTTATTCCTAATTTTTTGGTCCATAGGAATGAGAGAGATAGAAGGAGAAAAGGAGACAAAATCTAATGCAAAGACACAAAAAACACAAAAGGGATTCTTAAGTTTTTATTTTATTATTTTTCTATTCTATGCAAAAAAAATTATATGATCTTGTTTATGGTTTAAAAAAAAGAGAAAAAGGAAAAAATCTTCCTAAATATCCACTAAGGACGTGTTTCATGTTGAATTCACCTAATATGTAGAGGGGGGAAAACTGCCCACTCCATACGATTCTTGGTAGATCCATTGGGAGCAGAGGTAACTATGGGGTTGTTGTGTTACCTATACACTTGGGGGCTTGGGGATTGAAGTGTTTAGCAAGAATTATTAAAGGACTCAATCCAATTCTAGGATGGAATTTTTGACGTGTTTATTGATCAAGCACCTAAGTTTGGTCTTGACTATGATCTAAAATAGAAATAATTAAAGAACAATGCAAGGTAACAAGGAGCTATTCCTAGAATGATTAATTATTTCAATGAAGACTAAACCTAATTTGCAATAAATTAAATATTTTATTTTCAAGCAAAGGTCTAAGAGAACGCATGATGAAAACTATCCTCTATGCAAACTATATGCTTTCTTCTTTTGATGCCTAGATCTAAAATCAAAATGTATTCTTCTATTCTATAAAATTTGTGTTATTTATTTCAACTAAAAAAACTAAAATGATAATAGACACTCACAAAATAGCCTAAAATATCTAACAAAGTACTTACTTGGTTTGGAGGTTGATCCTAGCCAAATTTGTGTCCCATAAATCCTAAGCGTAAATTTGGTATAATCTAAAAATCACCAACAAAAATTTAGAAAAAATGATCAGTGTTTGGGGGTCTTCTTAGGCCACTATGTAACTAATATTGGAAGTACAATATTAAATCTCCCTTGGTAATTTTAGTTGATAGTTTGAAAATGAAAATGATTATTGACCCTTGGAACAAGAAAAACAAGATGTAACCAAACATGAAATAGTGAAAACATAGTGCAAACAAAATAAAATGCAATGGAAATTAGATATGCAAATGAAAATCTAGGGTTTTGGAAGTATAGGTTTACCCCCAAGCTACTATGACCAAATTTGTGTGCTATAGCACTCAAAAATTCAGAAATAGAGAAGAAATGGCAAAACTAGTGGTTTCACCAAATTTATGCCGCGTAAGGTTGGGACACAAATTCACACAAGAATGCTTAAAAATCAATTTGAAAATTTAGAATGTAATTCAAAACTAATAATTAATGATATAGGAGCTAATAAATCCATAGAGAAAACCTTATGATCCTGTAGAGGAAGCAAGAGTAGAGGTAGCAACCAAAGTGGAAGATCTTTCCTCCTTAGAAGAAAAATAATGTGCTTGATCAAAAGCTTCTACACTTGCTTATCCTTAGCAGGAAATCATAGAAAACACACAAAAACAAAAGCACTAGAGTATTCCAAAATCATCAAATCTTGAAAGCATACATATGATGATCCCAAAACTTAATTAACTAGGTAGGAGAAAAAGGGAATCCAATATTTCTATTTATAGGAGGTTTGGAGAGGTTTAGGAGGGAAAAAAAATAACAACCTTGGAAAGAGACGATGCTATAGAGGTCAGCCCAAAAATTGGGTTATTATAGAGAAAAAAGTTAAATTTGTCAAATTCACACTCCATCATAGACAATCACGAATTTAGCAAGGTCAAAAGAAAACACAAGGCATAAGGGGAAAAGGATATTCAAACTTGCACTTAGCAACTTTGAGGGACTCCTTAGGGATCCAAGGGAAAAATGACTCATTTTGATTGGTTAATTTTCCATGTTTATAGAAAGCTTTAGGATGGGATACAAGTTTTACAAGAATAATTAAGCATACTATCACTTAATTAGGAGAGGATTACTATCAGGGATTTGATCATCGTTAGCAATATTAATGCAAATAAAGGAGCAAATTCCAATTTATACCATTTTATTATTACTAATAGAAGGTAAGCCAAAGGTTTAAGGGGATGAAGGGAGCATAGTTAGGTCCAAAAAGGGTTAATTATTAATATTAATTTTGGTTAGACCAAATATGTGAGCTTCAAATTTATTATTGGGTTGGTTATTTAAGAATATATACCTTAATGCATCATTTATGGGAAGTTGTGAAGAAGAAGAAGATAGATTAGAAGATAATAGATTGATAGAAGGGAAAAGGCAAGCCTTCTAATTTTTGGCCTAGATAGCTTGACAATAGGTAAAGAGATCAAAGTTAGTATGGATATAAAATGTCTTTCCTAATATTCATATTTTAGGAATTGATGAAGAGTTAAAGGGATGGCCTGCATCACATGGATCCATGAACTTGTAAGAAGAATGTTTTAAGTTATCATAATGCGTGACATAAAAAAGGGTGTTGAGAATGCAGGACCCAAATTTTAGGGATAAAACTATAGCACCACTAGCCTCACAGTCCTTATTGTCAAAAAACTTGATAACAAGATTAGATTTCTCCAATTTTTGTTTGGTTAGCCCAAAATTACTAATGAATTTTAAGATACAGTTGTAAAGACCAAATCCATTGTTGACTGGGATTATTTTAAATGGTATCAGGAATATGGCCTATGATATATAAAGAAAGTTATTTGATCATAGAGGATGGTGGAATATCATTTTCAAAGAATGATATGGTTGTGTGATTGACTCCAAAGAATTCCACTATAGAAGTGAGGTTATTAGGGTTGAGAACTTGAGGAACAACTTGTTCACCCAAAATTTAGAGCAATATCTCCCTATGTTCTAGAGAGGTCTTATTTTCCTCTTAGATTATCTTGATCATTGGACATGGTGTGGACCAAGAAGATGAGGAAAATAAATTCTTTCATAGTGTGACACAAAATGACCTATCCTAAGAGTGTAGGATTTGGATTAGTCGAGAGCCTCTAGCATTTTGACAAAGGTTGACTCCTTTAAAATATGTGATCTTGGGTACACTTTTCCTAGTCTAATAGCTTGGGGGAAAAGAGTTAGAGAAATGAAAAATATAGTAGAAAGGAAAAATCCTAAGCTAACAAGGTGGTGATGCACCAAAGATCAAATAAGATCCCATGCATAGCAGATTTGACCATAATGTGTTGGCATGAACACTTCCTCTCCTCAACATATATAAGCACAAAAATATATAAATACGAGCATACACACACAAAAGATATGGGATAGAGCATGAGATCCATAGATGGACTCAAATTATATGAGTAGGATTCCAGTATATCTATATATACATATAAAAAAATTATGACAAAAATTATGCTAGGAGTAGGGGTTTGAGATGTCTGTAAGACCACTCAAAAATTAACATGCTACTATACAAAGAGAATTGAAGGAAAGCTTATACAAAATAACTAATCTTTTACAATTTTAAACTTAATACTATTTATAGGTTAAAACTATGGAGAGTTTCCCTCCAAAATTTTGTAGAATGATTTGACAATCTTAGCTACTTCTTCTAGGGTTCCTAAAAACTGAATGAGGGAACCTTTTGTCATTTCATTTGTTTGATGTAGGATTGTGGCCACCATGCTTACCTTTAACATCTCCTTGGATTTATTAGTTGAGATGACACTTATAGGTGAATCTTACTTCCTTAATGATGGCATATTAATATATCAACTACTTTTCCATGGGAGCTTGTGCACCATTATTTCTTCCTTATAGACTAATCTAATTATCACTTAGATTTGGTGATTTTGTTTTTTACATTTTGGTATGCTTATTAGATATTGATGCTATTGTCTACTTGTTAAAACTTTCTTTTGCTAGCTCTTGTCGAGATATTCTAAAATTTTTGCTATTGGGTCAATAATTTGATCGAGATAAAATCATGAAAAAGCCTTTGATTATCCTTTTATTAGGTTCCTTCAATGATATTATTTTTGGAACTTTCCTCCCTTCCACTTATTTTGTATTTTCAAAACTTCTAACTATCAAGATCCTTCCTCTTACTGGTCTAATTATATATTTTTTTGGTTTCTTTCTTTTAGGCTTTATATTGTGCATGCACTCAAGATTTTAGCCGCCTTCCTTTGCTTGGGACTTTTGTAAAATAGTGACTAATTTTGATTTGAACTTTTGTGCCTCCCATTACCTTACCTTTGATTTTATTTTTCTAAGGCAAAAATTCTTGAATGTAGTGAGGAGTCACTATATTTTTGGTGGCTCATAGGGTCATTCTTGCCTACTTGAAGGAGAACCCAAGTTTTTTGCCTTTATACTTGGGCACAAAATCAGAATTTTATAAGCCTTGCAAGAGGACACAAAAATAAAAAGGAAAATACAAAACAAAAAATAGAATTACAAGGATGATAGCTTGTCCAACTCTTGTTTGATTTTTACCTGTTCTTCCTTTGACGGGAACAAAATATGCTAAAATTCCCCATAGATTACAACTAGTTCAAAAATATCATCCTAGGATAAGTTCCTTGTATGACTTATCACATCATGCACCTATATATTTAATTATAATAGCGGTCCAATAGACTAGGCTACTTTAGTTGTAGTACGAGGATCTGATTGCTCTTTAAAATTAGATGGTTCTTCTTTTCTCTATTTGATTAGCTCTCAATATTCATCTTATGAGTAAAGCTAGCTATACTGATTCCAAGGAGAATGAAGTTTTGATTGAATCAAATAGTCAATCTCCCCTTTAAGTATCCCGATGGTAGCATATAAAGCATTGATACAATTCATACATTTTATCATAGCTTGTTCCTTTTGGAGAAGGCTAGCATATTTTTATGTCATAGCCTATCTAACTTGAATTCCAGTAGTCACTATCTTAGAATCCAACATTATGGTTGATTTTTCTCAATAGACTTTAAATTTCTCCACTCTTGTGCTAATTTTGTTGAGGATTTCCTTTACTTCATTGCTTATATAAATACTCAAGATTGTAGTTGAATCTATAAATTTAAACAACTAAAATAGTTTTAATGAAACATTACCAATTTCATCCTATTAAGCATATTTTATTTGTTTGATGAGGATTTTGATTCCAATCCATTGCTCCCTTCACTTTCTTGTTTCAACTCCATTTATTTTAATAGGGCATCTTTTCTTGTTTGAATTGATTCTATTGAATGGAAAGCTTAATTGAAAGGATTTTAAGCTATTGTTCATTTTCCTTTAGGATAGCATCTAAGTTATCTCCTTCAAGCACATATTTAATGCATATATTTGATTCTAGAGTGCCTTGACCTATGCTTGTGAGTATTTCAAGACTCTTTTAATTTGTTCAAGATCCCTTTATTTCCTTAACATTCTCTGGCTTGTGGAGTCATACTCATGTTCAACTATCTTACTAGCATCTCATGTGAACCACATTATATCTTGAGTCTACACATATTTTAAATATAGTATAAGAGTTGCTACTTCCTAACCTTATTTTATAATTTTATTTTCTACATTTAATACCAATGGATCCTTTTTTGAAAATAGCAACTATCTTTTATGGAGTGAAACCGAACTCTACCAGAGTGGTAGCCAATTTTTGTGATAATTGGGCCTACCTTTATTGGTTGTACTAAGCTATTTATTGCCAGATTATATAATTTTTTTACATAGATTTAAACTTGATAACTCTTTTTATGTCTTATTTTTCTACCTTAGAGGTGACATAAAATTTGACAATAGCTTAAATAATGAGAGTGTTGCAAAAAATGATGATGGAGAAAGAGAGGTTGTGGCTAATGGAGTTACTCTAAGAATGACTAGGGGAATCCACTAAGTGAGCAGAGGAGGATGCAATTTGGGATGTAGGGCAACTTTTGGCTTCATCTAGTAGAGTGGCTTTTGTTGATACCAAATATTTTTCCTTCATTGGAGAGGGGGAACATGATTTGGAATTGAGGTTTTGTTGGTGCCTCACTCCACTATGGTCATACCCCTTTTTATGTTCTTTGAATTACAAGGACTGGCTATAGATATGCTTTCCACTTTTATTTTCCTTGAATCTCCCAACTTGGTATTTCCCATTAGGAGGTGCGTTGCATTAGCAAGGATGATGCTATTGCTTTAGGAGGGGGATTTTCTAGCCTTCTCTTGGAAATTCAAATGTTGTCCTTTCAATTTTTTCCTTTTCTGCCCTGATCATTCTTATCCTATGAAGTGTTTAAATGTTAAATTCTTCCTTGCTATATTGCTCTGACCCTAAGTGTTTTGCATCTAGATGCTCCTCATTGTATACTTCATTGAATTTCAAATATTTGGGTATCAAGCTAGGTTCTTCTTTCATTTTTTTATTAGTTGCCTCATTTTCCACAATGCTTAGATTTTAGGCATCTTCCAATGCAATCCCCTCAACTCATATATATAATATTTACTTAACTTGACTTGAGGGTTGATCTTACCCATTTTATCTTAAAAAGACTCATATAATTTGAGATTTGGTGGAGGTCTAGTGAGCATGTTGAGAGGGTAGGTTGTCATTTCATCTATAGGATTCCTGAGACTCTCAATATCATGCCTTCTTTAGTGAGTGAACTTTGGTCCTTTAATATCTTTGAGATATATATCAAACTTTTTCTTAGGATCATAATTCCATTGATATTCAATTTGCTTCAGCCCCAACTCTTTTATCTTACTTAGAAGCCCCTCTCTTTATATGTAGAGTTACTTCTCCTAGAATCATTGGATGCTTATAATATGATACTTTTGCTTTATCACTTCCATATTTTAAATCTATCATATCAAGTTGTCTAAAAGCCCTCAAGGAAAAGACTCAATCAAGGATAAATTTAGGAATTAGGCAAATGGGAAAACTAAAACCATGCATCATGAGAATCATCCCTTATTTAAAAAACTACCAGTTTTTGGAGAGTATATCTTCCACAAAGAATTGACAGTAATGTGAGATGCACTTTATCTGATAATATCTTAATAATGCAATGGTTGGAGGAAATAAACGCTTGAAAAAATCATAACAATAGGAATTATTTATAAAATATTTCACCCAATAGTAAATTAGTATACCATTTCCTTTTCCATCCATTCATTTTGGATTTAAACCCATGAACATCTTTGGATTATGGAATAAAATTAAATAGAATAAAAATAATGAGTACCTGAATGTTTAGGTTGTTCCAAAATGGATCAAGCCTTCCCTTATTCATTCAACAACTAGTTATTAAAATCCAATATCTTTGAATATTACCTCATCTTGAACAAAATCCCTATCTTGGATGTATTGACATCTTTGTCATGCTCCATACCTAGAAGGAAAACCATCATATTCAAAGCATCTCTTGAGTTCTGTTCAAACATATTGAGGGCTAGGAGACCCTATGGGACCGGGTCATCTTGGTTTATGCCTTCACACTCTATACTTAGAAAGTCCTTTTTTTTCTTGGTATAGGAGTTACTCAAGTTATATTTTATCTTCTGTTTAATTAATGTCAACTTCTCCCTTTGGAAAAAGCAACATTCTTAAGATAATAGGACCAATAATTTGTATTCTAAAATTCCCACTTAGGGACTTGGTTTCTTGAGTAGTGAGTTCATAGAATTGTGCACATGTCACCACCAATTCATAATAGAAATGGACTTCACACACCATATATTTTGCCAAGTTACTTGTCCAAATTCTTGCCTTAAAATTTGTAGGTCTATTGACTTTGAAATTATCCAAGGTACCCACCCTTCAATTATTGGTTCTCTTTAAGAGTAATCTAAAGTTGGGTCACTTAGCATTTTAATATTATAAGAATATGTAGGTATAGGTACCTCTAGAGTCTCTAATGCATGGGAAGCCTTTAGCTTGGGAATATTGTACATAGAGGTCATTGCATAGCTAGATGCTCATTTCTTATTTATTTTCACAGTAACTGCAAATATTAATTTTTTATGTTTCTTTTGTACTCTCCTTTGTAGATTTTACATTGGAGGATTTAAAATATTTTTTAATTTTTGGAAAGCACTGAACTAAAGTAGTTATAAATTTTATTTTTGATTGGTACACTTTCCATGTTTCCCTCGTATGTTGTGCATTTATTACCTCTTTATTACTAATATTACAGGAGGGGGTTTGCCACTTCTTTTGACCAATATTTGATCTTGCAAATAATACCTTCAAAAATGCCCACATTCCTACATACACATGTATTCTCATGATATTTCAATAAATACCTAAATATGACGAGAGTGGGAGATAGCCACAATATTTAATGTATTTTTTCATATGCGCAATGATTCATATTCCCAAGAAACTTATGGTGGGATATTTCATCATTTTACCTCATAGTTGGATGCTTACTGGATTTATAGGTTGGATCTTTTCATTGTTGGAGTCCCTCGTAGTTATGATTTTGAATTTTAATCATTGATTATTTGCAATTAGTTGGCCTTGGTTCATGTACCACTTTTTTTGGGATACAATTATGCCAAAATTTGAGCTTTCCTTTTGGTTTGAGAAGTCCCTATGTTCCACATATATTATACCTACATATACATACATACATATATATGTGAGACAATATATGTATGTATATGTATATATATCTATATTTATGTATGCATGCATGCATGTATGTATGTATGTATCTACATACGTATCTACATATATACATACATACATACATACATACATACATACATACATATGCATATATATATATTGGTTGACTCGAAGAGGGTCAAGATGTCGCTTTTACCTTGCATTAATCAAACACTTTTAAATTTGTAATTTTATGAGGGTCAAGCTCCCATATCTTAGTTTCCCATTGATCCTCTCACTTGTCTAGGATGAGGGAACACTTGGCTATAATATCCTCTATATTTTTTAATTTATATTTTATTACACATGTCTAATAAAATTTTGGTAGATGTTTTGTGAGATGAAATGCTACTCCCCAGGTTATGCCTTTGTAACACTTAATTTGATGGATCAAATTTAAGGAATCTATTGTCAAAGAATTACCTTTTTCATCATGAACTAGTGTATTTTTGTATGCCCATATTTAAGGGGAGGGGATAGCCTTAGATTGGTCTTGCTTTGGTATTTTTACTTCCTCTATTTTAGAATTCTCTTCCTCCTTGTTCTAGCCTAGTTGGGTTCTTCAAGAATTGTGGTACTATTTTTTGGGACAGGATTTTTCCTTTTAAAAAAAAAAGGAATTTTCCTTGTAGATTTTCCTTGTGATGACCAATAAGTTGTTTGGAAATATCTATTTAGGAAGTAATAGGATGAATTTCATATACTAATTGGTTTCTTGGAGGTTGAGCTACAAAGCATCCAAGAGATGCTTTTCCTTCCCGGAAAATATCATCTCTAACCCAATATTTTTTACTTTATCTTCATATTGAATCCCTCCATAAGAAAGGAAACAAGATAATCCTAATATACAAACAAACATAGGGAAAAAGACCCATATTTTTGGTGAGCTTCTCCTCGAAGTGATTTCACTAATAACCTTGGGGCCAAATTTTATTTTATGATATTATGAACTTAGTATAAGAATACCATCTCTTGTAGGTTCTCAAGTGGGATTGTTGTACCTACACCATTGTATTCTAGTAGTTCCTCTAGTACTAAATTTAGGAGGTTTACCCACATGACTAGTGGATTCAGAGGTTGTAGTAGCTTTAAAGGTTGTAGTGGGCTTACTTATTTCAATCCATGGGTAATATGACTTTAGATCCATTGGTTGTAGTGGATTCACCAAGTAAATAAATATTGTGCTCTAAGAGTAGATAGACTAAGGCCTTCAATAGAACCTCACTTTGGTGTCCTTCACATTGGATTTTTTATCTTCATTCTCAAGCAGAGTCATAAGTGAGTTTGAGATGCTTCCAAAAGTAGAATATGTAGAAACTCCCACCATAGTCTAAGTCTATATTGTTCTTGATATTATACTACTAAAGATAAATCAATGGGGTCTCACCGAACATGTTATTAAACTATTGTCCTCTCTTATTCTCTCAATAATTAGACATGGTGTGGACTAGGTGGATAGGGAAAATTGCATCTTGCAAAGAGAAATACAATATGACCTATCCTAAGAGCATAGGGTTCAACTCAATTTAGGGTATCTAGGTATGAATACTTCAAATAAGATCCCTTGCATAATAGTTCTGACCATAATGCATATGCATGAATACTTACAAAGATTATTCTAGGAGTGGGGTTCTATCCTTTACAATGCTAAAATTATAATTATTTATAGGTTACAACAAAATAGAGATTTCATCTAAAATTTTGTAGGATGGCCTAAAAATATTAGCTACTTCTTCTAGGGATTCTAAAAATTGAATGAGAGCACCTTCTATTATTTCAATTGTCAAATGTAGGACTACAACTACCATGTATACCTTTAACATATCCTTAGATTGCTCAGCTGCGTTGATGTTGGTAGGTGAATATTACCTCTTTAATGATGACATATTAATATTCTCACCTATTTTTCCATGGGATTTTGTGCACCATCATTTCTTTATTATAGCCTAATTTTATTCTCACTCAAAATTACTGATTTCTTGTTTTGAATTTTGGTATGCTTCTTAAATCTTGATGTGATATTTTCCGCTTGCTAGAACTTCATTTTTATATCTCTTGTTGGGATCTTCTAAATATTATTCTATTGGGTCAATCATTTGATCAGGAGATAAATTCACAATAAATCCTTCATTTTTCCTTTCACAAGTTCCTTTAACAATCTACTTTTTGAAACTGTTTTCCCTTCTACTTCATCGATGCTTTCAAAAAAAATTATTATTAGGACCCTTCCGCTTATTGTTGGCTTTTTAAGACTTATACTACCATAAAATTATCATAGTTTATCTCATAATATCCCATAGGTCCCAAATATAAAATAGCCATAATATTAAAGGTAAATAATCTTAATATGAGTAGAATAATATGACCAAACTAATATGTATATCAAGGCTTATATAAGTAAAATAAAATTTATTTATATATTGATATATGAATGTAAATAGCTTAAATCATTCATGAACTATGCATGAAGAAAAACTTACAATATTAATTTCTCAAAATGTATACAAGCTTTATTGCTTCTCTTCCTATTACAACTTTGAACTATCAATACTTGATTCTTGATTGAATTGATTTCCTATGGAGCATTGTCTCCATAATATAGCAATAGTAATGTGACTCTTCAAGTACTTGACTATTTCTCTCCATATGCCAAGTCTCATGATTCTTGGCTTATCAACTTGCCACTTGCATACTTGATGAACACTTGAATCTATAATATTTGCACACATCTACATGACTCTTGGAATCGTACATGCACTCCTAATATAGGATACTTGTGCACATCCTCACATTATATATTTGAACTCTGAAGCAGAGTTGCATTAAAAAAACACATACAATCCACTGAAAACCAGAAATGCTAAAAGGAGCCAAAGCTTTCCATTACTTTCATGCTAAAAATGAGGATCCCAAAAGAAGAGCCCTTTTACAATTTCGAAAATTCCTACTTATGCCCTATTTTCCCCTTTTTTCCCACCTAAAACTTGAAATTTCAAATTTGAAATTTGGGGCAACTTGCGGAGGTCATAACTTCGCGCTCGTTGACCCGATTGACTATTACAACATATTTTCGGAAATGGCATGAAATGAGCTAAGCGGGGTGAACCTTGGATCTTTGCGCCAAGGCTCGTGTCTAGCCAAAAATCCTCAAATTTGACCTCTAAGACCTTTAAAAATCTCCTGCAAGAAAAACTAGTTTTTACTAGTTTTTACAAAATTAAACAATTACAATATTTTTTGGGTGATGCAAGATCACTTTTACACCATTGGATGCTCCTGCATCAGACACCCAGGGTAAATTGAGAAGTGACCTTC
Source organism: Wollemia nobilis (assembly GCA_028583015.1). Taxonomy (NCBI): domain Eukaryota; kingdom Viridiplantae; phylum Streptophyta; class Pinopsida; order Araucariales; family Araucariaceae; genus Wollemia; species Wollemia nobilis. The sequence goes on from JAQPPZ010014268.1 coordinate 670,877, forward strand.
ACTTCTTTGTTGTTGGAAGAAAACCAAGGCGTTCAACCTCAGCCTTCGACAACCAAGATGAATCTTCAACAGGCCTGCCCTTCCACTTAACCAGATATTCTGCATACTGCCTGTTTCTTGTGCTTTTGCCTACACGGGTATCTAGGACCTCTTCTATCTCTTCTATCTCTGGAGTAGATGTGGGAATACTCCACAATTCTATGACTGGTCCGCCATTATTGTCACCTTCATGATATTCTGCCAAATCTGAAATGTTGAACACAGGTGATATATTCAGCCCACTTGGCAATTCTACCTCATAGGCATTCCCTGAATCCCATTTCCCTATGACCCTGCATGGTCCAAAATTCTTCATTTTTAACTTGTTGTAGGTTTTAGCAAGAAATATTTCCTTTCTCAAGTGAACCATAACTTGATCTCCCACTTGGAACTCCTTAAGTCATCGCTTCTGGTCTGCTCTTGTCTTGTACTGAGTGTTCATCTTGTTGATATGTTGCTTCACTTCATCATGCAGGCTCTTCAGGTGCTCTGCAAAGTCCTCAGCCTCAACACTGCTCTTTTCCCCTCTATCCATCTTTCTCAACTCGAAAGCATTCCTTGGGCTGCTCCCATACACAATATGGAATGGGGATTTATTAGTACTCCTATTGACAGAATTATTGTATGCAAATTCTGCCTATGGAAAAACCAAATCCCATCCCTTGGGCTTATCTCCTACCAAGCACCTCAGTAGATTGCCCAAACTTCTGTTCACCACCTCTGTTTGTCCGTCAGTCTGTGGGTGGTATGCAGAACTGAATTTTAGGTCTATCTTCAATTTCTTCCATAGGGTCCTCCAGAAATACCCAATAAACTTGGTATCCCTATCGAAAATGATACTCTTTGGTAGACCATGTAGGCGTACCACCTCTTTGAAAAACAACCCTGCAACATGAACTGCATCATTAGTTTTTTGGCAGGGAATAAAATGTGCCATCTTCGAAAACCTGTCAACCACCACAAATATGGAGTCATTCCTCCTCTGTGTCCTTGGTAAGCCAAGAACAAAATCCATGTTGATGTCCTCCCATGGCCTATCTGGTATAGGTAACGACTGATATAATCCAGTGTTCTATCTCACACCCTTGGCCATCTGGCATACTCTGCAACTCTGTACAAACTTCTTCACATCTTGCTGCAACTGTGGCCAATAGTAGTTCTCACTAACGAGGGCAATGGTCTTATCTCGACCAAAGTGTCCAGCCAACCCTCCACTGTGCTTCTCCTTGACCAGATTCTCCCTCATTGAACTCCTTGGAATGCATAATTGATTTCCTCTGAACAACATCCCATCTTGGATTAGAAAATCCAACCACTTAGTCCTGTCTAAAGTAACAGGTGCTAAGCAAGCCCTCCAAGCCTCTACAAAATCAGGATCTTTAGGGTACAAACCCTTAAGTTCGTCAAACCCTACAACTTCCACCTTCATTTCTGTCAACAAACACTACCTTCTACTTAAGGCATCTGCAACTCTATTTGACTTCCCACTCCTATGCTTCAACACAAAGGTATAACTCTGTAGAAACTCAACCCACTTTAAGTGCCTCTGATTTAGCTTCCCTTGGCTATTAATATACTGTAAGGCCTGATGATCAGTATATAGAACAAACTCTTTTGGCAACAAATAATGCCTCCACTTCTTTAGAGCCTGAACTATAGCATAAAACTCCTGATCATATACATAATACTTCTTCCTAGCATCATTGAGTTTCTCACTAAAATAAGCAACAGGTTTACTTTCTTGACTCAACACAACTCCTATGGCACTACCACTAGCATCACAGTCTACCTGAAATACCTTATTGAAATCTGGAAGTGCTAAAATAGGTTGTTCTATGACCTTATTTTTCAACATATCAAAGCTCTTATCTGCTCCTAAGGTCCACTTAAATTCTTTCTTATCCCCTCTCATTGTTTCTATTAGGGGTGCACAAATACTGCTAAAATTTCTAATAAATTTTTTGTAAAAACTTGCTAGACCATGAAATGATCTTACCTCAGTTATGCTCCTTGGAGTAGGCCATTCAATGATAGCCCTCACCTTTTTTGGGTCCATTTTTAGACCTTCAGTTGAGATAACAAATCCCAGATACACTAACTCCTTCTTCACAAAACTGCACTTCTTCAAATTAATCAGCAATTGCTCCTCCTTCAACTTCTCAAAAACTCTTCTGATATGCATCAGATGCTCTTCCAGGGTCTTGCTAAATATTAAAATGTCATCCAAATAGACAATGATGAATTTTCCTAAAAACTCCTTCAATACCTCATTCATCAGCCGCATGAATGTGCTTGGTGCATTGGTTAGCCCAAATGGCATGACCAACCACTCATACAAACCCTCTCTGGTCTTGAAGGTTGTCTTCCACTCATCCCCTTCTCTGACATGAATTTGATGGTACCCACTCTTCAGGTCAATCTTTGTGAAGTACTTGGCTCCACTCAAACAGTCCATAATGTCATCCATCCTTGGCAATGGGAACCTATATTTTATGGTGATCTTGTTAATAGCTCGAGAGTCTGTACACATTCTCCACTCTCCATATTTCTTTGGTGCTAGTACTGTAGGTACTGCACATGGACTCAGGCTCTCCCGAATCAGTCCCTTTTTTAGCAACTCTTGGACTTGTCTGTTTAGCTCCTCACTTTCTACAAGAGTCATTCTATGGGCTGCCTTATTGGGTAAACTAGATCCTGGTACCAAATCTATATGGTGACTGATCTTCCTCACTGGTGGCAAACCCTCTGGTACATTATCTGATATAATATCTAGAAATTCTTCTAACAGACCTGAGACTTCTACTGGGGTATCTTTGCATTCTTCTTCCCTAACTCTAGGAATTAATGCATAGCACATATGCTCATGTTTCAAACCATCCAAAAACCTTCTACCTTCAACTAAACAGATTCTAGCACTACTACATACCTTTTCATCCACCTCCTTTAGGGGCTTCAACTTATGGCGCACTCCATTCTTTGTTAGGGAGTAAGTGTTGGCACGCCCATCATGCATTGCACACCGATCAAACTGCCATGACCTTCCCAATAGCAAATGGCAAGCATCCATAGGCAGGATGTCACACAGGACCTCATCACAGTAATTCCCAATATTAAATTTTACCAAGCACTGCTCACTGACCAAAGCCCTATGGTCCTTCTGCAACCACGCAATCCGATATGGATGCGGGTGTCTCTTCCTCTCTAACTATAGTTTGGTAACCATTCCTTCTGCAACTAGGTTATCCATGCTACCATTATCTATGATAACATTACAGACCTTACCTGCACATTTACACCTTGTGCGAAATAAGCTCTTCCTCTGATCTGGATCTTTCTCCTCATTCAGCAAGGCTCTCCTTGTTATCAGTACTTCTCCTCTTTCTGCTTCTTCAGAGTGCTCAGATTCAACACCTTCATCAACAATAGCAGCTCGGGCATTACCTTTAGGCCTCCTATTTGTTCCTCCTTGGTGTTGTGGACACTCGTATGCTCGATGTCCTTCTTCTCCATAGTGGAAACAGGTTCCACGAAATCCTCCTCTTCCAAACCCTCGTCCAGACCTTCCTCTTCCTCTCTGGTAACCATTATTTTGGTAGTTATTATTCTGCTCACGGGGTGGTAAGCATTTTCTCCCTTCTGGTCTTGACTGTTGCTTGTATCCCCAGTTTTCTTTTGGTCCTCATTCCATCCTCCATTTGTTCTCCCACCAGTTCTTCCACCATGACCTCTTCCTCTCTGTTTGCTTTCAAACCTCTTGTTCAACTTCTCTTCTACCTTCAAGGCAAACTGGTAAGCATCTTCAATGGTGGTCATCCTGACCAGACTCAACTCTTCTTGAATACTTGCTCTTAACCCATTAATATAATGGGCTACCTTCTCCTTGTTGGCCTCAGAATGGCCTATTCTAATCAGGATCTTATAGAACTCCTCTGTATATTCTTTGATAGACTTACTCGATTGTCTCAAACCCTGCATTTTCTTGAGCAGATCCAACTCGTAATCAGCTAGAATAAATTGTCTCTTCAACTTCTCCACCATCCGCTCCCACCTTGTTATCCTTTCTTTTCCTCTTTTGTTTCTGTCTAGCTGCACTCCCTTCCACCATATGCTAGCATGACCCTTCAGCTTGGTCTTAGAAAACTTGACCCTCTCGGGATCTTCTACCTCCTCATACTCGAAGTATTCCTCCATGTCATTGATCCAGTCGATCAACTCTTCTGGGTTGAGATTTCCAGAATACGTGGAGACATCAAACTTTGGTCTCTTTCCAATCTGTGATATGGCCTTATACAATCTGGCTTGTGCAGGATCTACTGCCTCTTCTTCTTCTTCTTCTTAACTGGGCCTCTTCTTCTTCAACTTCATCTTCACTCCCTTCTTCTCTCCTTGGCTCAAACCCTCTACGCAGCTCCTCTTGCAGAGCTTGAACTTGCCTCTGCAAAGATCTGAAATCTTCTTCTGGCACCATATTTCTCCCACCACCATGGTTTCTTCATGGAGGCATTCTGCTCACTTCTCCCACAAACCCTAACCACAGATCCTGGTGTAAACTGCCTCACGTTCGGCGCTCTATTTACACACTCAGGAACTCTCGCTCTGATACCACTTGAAGTAGAGTTGCATTAAAAAAACACATACAATCCACTGAAAACCAGAAATGCTAAAAGGAGCCAAAGATTTCCATTACTTTCATGCTAAAAATGAGGATCCCAAAAGAAGAGCCCTTTTACAATTTCGAAAATTCCTACTTATGCCCTATTTTCCCTTTTTTTCCCACCTAAAACTTGAAATTTCAAATTTGAAATTTGGGGCAACTTGCGGAGGTCATAACTTCGCGCTCGTTGACCCGATTGACTATTACAACATATTTTTGGAAATGGCATGAAACGAGCTAAGTGGGGTGAACCTTGGCTCTTTGTGCCAAGGCTCATGTCTAGCCAAAAATCCTCAAATTCGACCTCTAAGACCTTTAAAAATCTCTTGCAAGAAAAACTAGTTTTACTAGTTTTTACAAAATTAAACAATTACAATATTTTTTGGGTGATGCAAGATCACTTTTACACCATTGGATGCTCCTGCATCAAACTCTTATATACAATATACTTGTGCACATCCTCACATTACATATTTACACTTTTACATACAATACACTTGTGCACATTCACTCAACCTACACTTGCACTCTATCTTACTTGACACTTGTGCATTTACCACACATTCACACTTACATAAAAGGGATATATAAATCACACTCTAAAATATATATTAAACCCTAATATACCATTTAAAAATACACCATGAAGGTACCATGGGGGTACATTATCATGTATCAAATAATGTAATATATCTCAACACCCTCGTGTATTACATTATTTGGTTATTGAAGAGTTTGGTCTTCAATATTGCTCTTCAATATTCAAGTGAAATTGCATTGTTCGTGAAACTTTGATTGAGATTTGTCTTCAATTTTTTTAAGTTCAATTTCATGTTCTTTCTCATCTTCATTCTTTAGATTCTTTGGTTCTTCAATATTTGTATCTTCTTGGTCTGGATCATGAACTACTTGAACTCCTTTGTTGGCATCAAGTTCATGTGCATGAATCACATGAATTTTTCCATTTTCTTTGATCTTAGAATCATCTAATTCTTCTTTTTCCTAATACTGTATAGTAGCTTCTAAATATTCACTTAGAGCATCACAAAAATTTCTTGAATTAGATGAACTTGGAAAGTCAATACTACATGGAGAATGAAATATCATTTTTAGAGATGATTCAATTGATTTATTTGTATCAATCTATACTTTCTTATTTAGAGTTTCAATAAAATTTCTTTTTTTTTCAAATTTTTATCTTTATAAATCTCAAATTAAAGCAATGTCATATACATTATGCTACCTAGATCCAAAGGTATCATATTATCATTTTTTGCGTTATCAGTTTCTTCAACAAGTTTTGAACGTAAATAGTATTCAAATGTTTGAAATATTTCATCCATGGTTTCTTTATAGATGAATTCTAATGCCATATCTACTTTACCTTCAAAGTTTTCAAGAAAAATTCTTAATTCCAAATTTTATAACTTCTATTCTTGATTTTATAATTATGGACTTCATATTTCCATCCATAATAATCAAAGTTTGCAATTTGACTCCTATGAAGTAGTAAACCTTATATCTCCCTAGTTTAGAAACTTAAATATAAATTTTATAAATTTTATTTCTCTAATAATTTTATGTAGACAACCTTTTAAATCCCTCATTTAGAATTGAAAATTAAAAAAAACTTCAATATCTAATAATCCCTAAGTTTTTAAAGTGTTTCAAATTTATAAGTTTAAAAAATTTTAACTTTCCAAAAAAAATCAGACTTTAATAATCTAAAACTCCTTATAACTCCTATGCACTCAAAAATTTAAATATTATAAATATTAAAGTGCTTAAATAATATTCCTAATTATTCCTTATTACTCCAAACTAAAGCACTTAATAATAAAATATAAAATTAAATTTCCCTCCAAAAATATTAGGTGCTTAAATTAGTAATGTTCTTACATTACCTAGTCTTGGTTAGAAATCCTAACAACTTTATTCTATTGTGATCGACTCACATGGTTTTCAATGTTCTGATGCAAATTGACTTGCCTTTGAATTTGTATGAGCTCTAAGAAGATCTTGATTTCCTCTGAAATGAATATGACTAGAATGAGTGACTATTCACTCTATGCAATGTTATCTTGAGTAGGTGACTAGATCATCCTAAGAAATATGGTTCCAATAGGCACATGGTTTACGTTATTTTACCTTACTCCTAGAAGATGACTAGTTTTCCCTATACAATATTATTCCCAATAGGAGATTGATTCACCCAGTTCTTCCTTATCTTGAGTAGGTGACTAATTTGCATAGAAATTTGTTATCCTAGATAGGATATTGATTCACCTCGTATGTAGGTGCATTAGATAGGCAACTATATTATCTTGTCTCTACATAGATAACTGATTTACCTTGGTGCTATAACATCTTAGATAGGCAACTATATTGTATTTTATTTTTTGTTATTTTGAGAGTAGACCAATCACTAATACCTTAAGAGTCTGCTTGCTTTACTTTTATGCTTTCATTAGCTTTAGTTGGCTTATCTACTTCTTGTTGTATATGCTTACATTTGACTAACTACATCTTGTAATTGTTCTATGTAGGTTGAATTAGAACTACAACAAGACTTTATTTATAATACCTTTAATATTATTGTCCTCTATTTTCAATGTAGGCTATCTACCACTTCTTGTCTTCAACGTTGGACTTCTTGGGCCTTTACTATTTGATGTGACCCTTCTTGGGCTCCTTCCTTTCAATGTGGGTCTTTGTGGGCCTTTTCTATTTTCTCTAAAATATTAATCACTTTAAACATTTTTATTTATAATATAGGTTTCTCTGACCTTCTATAATAATGTATATATTTTTATTACCTTCTCCAATATAGGCTTCTTTTGCCTTCAATATTTCAATGTATGCTTCTCTGCCCTCTTATTCAATAGAGGTATTTCTTCAATGTAGGACTTCTACTATTCAATGTGGATTACTTCTCAAATTTTTGTTTCTACTATTGTAAAAATGTCAATATCAAATAACTCTATGACCTAACTATGTATTCTTTCTGAATACTTCTTATTTCTTTCTAGATGCTTATTTTTCTTTATATTCTATATTATCTTAGAAGATGAAATTCTTCTCTATCTCCATAGGAAGCTTTTCAATTTCTAACCTAATTTATGTTACTTATTTTCTTCTCTGTTCTATATTCTAATATCTAAAATGTCTTAGGTCACACCTAAAAACCCCATATGATTCTCATCCTTACTAGAGAACTTAATGTTAGGATGACTCTTTCTTGAAAGACCAAATATCTCCTAAGTTGGATCTACCTCAATCTTCAATCTAAAATCCCTTCAAATATTTAAATCAATGTCAAGGTGGCACTAAATGTCCCTGAATGATCAACTATATTTGGATTTTATTTTACCTCAATCTTCAATAAGTAAATCCTTAGATTTTTTAAATGAATATCAAGGTTGGATATATCTATGAATGACCAACTATTCTTGATGTGGTATGCCTTCAATATACAATAAGAAAATATTTAATTCAATGTTAGGGTGGCTCTATCCTCTAATAACCAACTTATATCTTCATCCTAGAAATATAGTTGAGTCCTAATATTCACTAGTTTTTCTTCAACCTAGTGGAAAGACCCTAGCCTTTTCTACTCAATAAAATATTTAAAAATATAGAGTCCAAGTCTTCATTGACTTCAAACTGGACATACTCTAAATCAACTTTATCAAATGTACAAATTCAATTAATAATGGTGGCTAATAAAATGAACTCTATCAAATTGGACAGAGTCCTGTGGTAGCTTTGATATCACTATTGGATTTTTAAGACTTATATTAACACAAAATTATTATAGGTTATCTCACAATATCACCCATGTCACAAATATAAAATAGCCATAATATTAAAGATCACATAATCTTAATATGAGTAGAATAATATGACCAAATTAATATGTATATCAAGGCTTATATAACTCAACTAACATTCATTTATATACTAAAATATGAATGTAAATATACTAAAATTTTCATGAAATATGCATGAAGAACAACTTACAATATTAATTGCTCAAAATGTATACAAGATTTATAGCTCCTCTTCTTATTACAAATTTGAACTACCATTAATTGATTCTTCACCGAATCAATTGAATTTATTTTCTATGGAACACTATCTCTATAATATAGCAATAGTAATATGACTCTTCAAGTACTTAACTATTGCTATCCATATACTATGTCTCATGATTCTTGGCTTATCTAATTTCCATTTGCATACTTGATGAACACTTGAATCTATAATATTTGCACACATCTACATGATTCTTGGTCTCCTACATGCACTCCTAATCTAGGACACTTGTTCATATCCTCATATTACTTGGACCTATTATTTTTCTTTTTGGCTTCTCACTTTTAGGATTTATATTCTGCATGTGCTTGAGATTTTAGTCTCCTTCCTCCACTCAAGACTTTTACAAAATAACAATTAAATTTAATTATAACTTTTGTGCCTCCCATTAGCATGCTCTTGTCTTTATTTTTAATGAGGCAATTTTTTTTAATGTAGTGAGAAGTCACTATAGGTCCTAAATATTTCAAGAGGATATATTTTTTCTAGGGAATTTCAAGTTGTTGACGCAAATCAAAAGTATCATTAGGTTTAGATTGAATGATTAATGGTTGTCCCTTAGGAGGATGAGTTTTTCTTTATGAATGATCAAAGAAGGTCTAGAAGGTTTATCATATGAAGGATTTTTGTGTTGTTCCCTTGTTACAACACAAATAGAAGAAAAAAATCAAATAATGAAGCATTCCCATCATAATTTATTTTTGGAGGTGGGATGTTGCTAAAGTGAAAATGTTTTGTTGCTTTTTGATTTTGATCATGATTTGGCAACGAATATTGAAAAATTCCAAAGTCTTGATTGGAAAAATATTGAGATCCAAAGCTACTAAAAACCACTTGATTACCATCAATTTATTCTTAGAGAAGGCTCATAAATCCTTTGCATTTATTGGCTTCATGACCATAAACATGATGAAAGGTACAATACTAATTGGGTTGGAACCAATGAGATTTTTCTCTTTTAGGTCTAAAGGATTGATAGGTAGAAGATCAATTATTTTGTATTTGGGGAGTTCATCTAGGATGGTTGAAGGAGAATGATCTAGTTGGGAGAAATTTCTCCTAGGTTTTGGTTGTTGGGGTATATCTAAGACACGATTTTGAAGATCTACTGTAGTACTCATGCTATTATTTTGGAATGATTCTATGACTCTATTTTTGATAATGTGTTTCTTCTTGTATTACCCCTTGGGGTTAGAGGAGGCTAGTCGTCCTCCTTATGAAATTTAGCTTTTAAATATCCTCTTTTGAGGGGCACGATCTCCACTCTCTTGGCCATTCCAACTACATCCACAAAATAAGATACATTGGCCATATATAAATAGAAGACCGATTGATCATTTAGATTTCCTAGGAAGATAGCAAGAAGGTATATTAGTAGAGGGACATATTAATCTCCCCACCAGAGCTATCAATATTGCTAAGAAATTAGTAAAATTCTCTTTCTTATATTTCTTGAGTGTATATAGGTCACTAATTATGACCTTTTATTTGATATAAATAGATAAGTGCTTAATAAACATGTCAATAGGATCCCTAAATATTTTAAGGAAATGCATTAGTATTTGGTAATATCATTCCAAGGTTTTTCCACTAAGGGTTTTGGAAAATATTTTAAGTAGCAATATCTCATTATATGAAATGTCACTACAAGAGGTTCTAAATAGTCTAAGGTGGATAATGGTATCTACCTTCCTTATGTACATTTGAAACTTGGGAGTTTAAAAATTATGAGGAAAAAGGTGACTAGATATGAAAGGATCTAAAGGATAGTTATACATATCCTCATAAGAGTACTTGTAAGTTGTAACTAGAAGCAGACCCTTGAATTGAGGTCATCTATTGTTTTAGTATATCTATTTATGAGGTTAGAGATTGAACCTAAGAAAAAAATAGGTTTGGTTGAAAATAATACATGTGTTTAGAGACAAGAGGACATTGACAATTGATATAATAAAATTATTGAGGTATTGGAGTATATGCTATTGAGGTTGTCATCATATGGATAACTTCCAAGCTAGTTGAAATAAAAATATTAGAATATAAACAACAAGATATTACAATATTAGTTTTTTGAGTGAAACCCATGCTTGCACTTGTGGTATTAGAGTGAATATTGATGATGGATGGATTAGAAATTAGGATAATAGATGATACATCTAGGTTAGGAATGTAACTCGTACTTACTTGTTGAGATACAAGGAAACTTACATTGATGTGTAATAGTTTTTAAGAGGAGGTAAATATGAATGGTATAATAAGGATGGGATGTTTTGCATCATAATATCCATAAAAGTGATAATGACATGAGGATTAGAATTAACAATATTAGATATTGATGCATCAAGGTTTGTTTTTAAGGATACAAAAAATGGATATACTTGATTAAAAGACAAAATATTTGAATTAGGTTGTTGAGGATGTTCCAAGAGTGAACCCTCCTTTGTGGAAGCACCTAGTCTATAATTAACTTCCTTAAGGATGGTTTCTAGGACTTTATTATATTTTGGAAAGAAGGAATCCATGTGATCAAAGGAGTTAAAAACCATTATCCCCTAATCATTCTAGATTGGGGTTAAAAAACCTAAGGAGGAAGCACCCTCATCTTCTTCTTCAAAGGTAGGGTTCTCAAAGGTGATTTGGTCCTTGGGACCATCCATGAAAGGGTTAGGGTTAATGGGAAATTGAGTAGTGCTTATTATATTTTAAGCCAAAATATCTCATCCCAATATAATTAAGCCACAATATCTCAGGTCTAAATATAATTAATCAAGAGTAGAATAAAATATAAGAGCAATCAAAGTATATATTGGCCAATATAAATTATAATAACATTCACTATAATATCAAATATGAATGTAAATGGCCAAAATCATTCATGTACAAGCATGAAATATACTTACAATAATATTGCTCAAAATATGTATACAAGCTTCAATATTATAAATGCTTGCTATGGTGATAATTACAGACCATTTTCCCAATTACATTGTATGGAGGTTTGTATCTATAATATAGACATAGAAGATGACTCTTCACAAACTTGACTATTGCTCTCCATATGATAGCTCCCATGATATTTAGATTATATCTTGCCACTTGTATACATGACTCTTTACTCTCTACTTACATGCATACTTAAATCTATGACACTTGTACACTTATACATGCACTTCTAATACATGATACTTGTGCACATACTCACATTACATATTTGCACACTTAGATACATGACACTCATGCAATTTCTCTTATTACACACTTTCTCAATAACATGCATGACACTTGTGCATATCCTCCACATAGACACTTACATAAAGAGAAAATATAAATCATTCTCCTAAACTATAGACTCAAACCCTAATATATTACATATTTACATTTATACCATAAAGATACCATGGGGGTATATTTTCATGTACCAAATAATGTAATATTCTCCAACACCCCCTGGATTACATTATTTGGTTATTGAAGATTTTAGTCTTCAATATTTGTCTTCATCCTTGATTAGGTAACTTTGCATTGTGCATGATCCTCTGCTTGATATTTTTCTTCATATTATTTCTTTGGTTATTTAGTCTTTGCCTCTTCACTATATTGTTCATGAACTAATTGAGCTTCTTCATTGTTCTTGACTTTTGATTCATCTGGTTCTTTTGTTCCTTCTTTCCTACAATCATGAAGTTGTCCTATATTCTCAGAATATTCACTTAGAATATCATAATAATTTTTTGAATTTTATGAGTTTGGAATTTCAATATTACATACAAATTGAAATACTATTTTTTGAGATGATTCACTTGATTCACTTGTATGATCAATTACTATATTATTTTTAGAGTTTCAATCAACTATTTTTTCTTTTGAATTTTATATTTATGAAGTTCAAGTGAAAGTAATGCCATATACATTATGCTACCTATATCAATAGGTATTGTAATAACATCCTTTGAATTATCAATTGCTTCAACAAGCTTTGAATGTAAATAATATTCAAATGTTTCAAAAATTTCATTCATTGCTTCTCTATAGATGAATTGCATTGCCATATCTAGCTTATCATCAAACTTTTCAATCAATTTGCCTATGCCAAATTTTATAACTTCCAATATTTTATTTCTTATTATGAATTTAAAATCATTTTGTTCCATGATACTCAAATTTTGCAATTCAATTTATTTGAAGTTAAAATCTGTTTTACTCCAAAGTTAATTTTTCAATATAAAATAATAAATTTGCAAATTTTAAAATTCTGAAATCCGTTGAAGTAGCAAAACTTTTGTCTCCCTACTAAATTAAATTTTAAATTTTTAAAAACACCAAATCTTCTAAAAATTTCAAATTTCAAAATTTCTTTCAAATTTCAAAATCAAAGTTTTTTTTTTTAAATTTTAATTCCTATTTGAACTAGAAAACCTTATCACTCTTTGTGGGATATCCCTGCTGCATTTCCAGGATCTCTACAGGATCCTCCTGGGGTATTCTAGGATGTGCCTTCTTATCTTGACATGATTACAATTGCTTGGTTGGATCAAACTGGAGTTTCTTTCCTTAGTAGTCTTCGGTGGTGGCTGGGTTTCAGATGGCTAGGTTTGGGAATTGGTGTTGTGGATACTGTATTGGTAGAATTTTTTGGTCTTTGGAAGGACCCCATGCATTATCGCTATTCATTGGAATGGTTTCCTCTATTCCTCTATAGAGCTTGGCTTTCAAAAGGGGGCTCCCACTTTTTTTTTGCCCTCGATGTTACAACATGGAGTTTGCTCACTATGTTTTTCTTGGTATTTGGGTGGCCATAATTTTATCATCCATAGTTGAGTGGCTCTTGTGGTTTTTGCTTGAATGGGTATTCATAAGTGGTTTCAAGATCTTTTGATCATCAGAAGTAGGTTCAATGTTTTCTCACTATGTCTTTCTTGGTCTCTAGGGTGGCCATGTTTTTATCATCCATAATTGAGTGGCTCTTGTGCTTATTTCTAGGATGGGCTTTTAGAAGATCTATTTTTTTGTCCAAGATTTTATATGATACCTTTATTTGTTGCTTCTTTTTTACCTTCTTATTGGACCCTGTGTTTCTCATGCAGCTTTAAGTGAAAGTGTCTATAAATATCTTCTTGTATGGACAACTAGAGGGGCTGGATGGTGATATTACATGTGGGACTCTTATATGGACTTCTTATTTTGTAGTTATTTTTGGTCCTAGGTTGGGGTATTGTGTACATGCATGCCTATTTTTGAATATGGTCTGCTGATGATAGTCCTTGTGTAAAATATTCCCTTCCAACCATGAGGTACCGCGGTGGATTGATTATTCTCTAGGTTTTTCTACCTTCCAACTATGATCTTCATATCTTTTGCAGTGAGTTCTAATGGCTTATGAATATCTCCTCATGCTACTAAACTATATTCCAATTCATCTTTACAATGAGATCCCATGGCCTATCAGGATCTCCCTGTGTTGTTGGTTTTTCTTCTAGGCCTTCGAAAAGGTCCTCTATGCGGGATTTTTTTATTTCTTTTTTGTGTGGGATTCCAATTTCATTTTGAGAGCTAATCAATCATATCTTATTTTCTAGAGGTTTTATGTTTTATTTGGGTCCTAGGATCCCCCTGTTCACTTTCTTTGGTGTTGGATCTGTTTCGGTTGTGTGCTATTTTTTCTCAATCTTAGTAGGAAAACCAAGTTTAAATTTTAGTTTGTTTTGGTTGTGTCCTAGTTTTTCCCTAGTCTTGGCACGAAAACCTTTTTTAAATTTTGGTTCATTTTGGTTGCATGCTAGATTTCCATAGTCTTGATGAGAAAACCTTTTTTAAATTTTAGTTCTATCTATTATTAGTCTTACAAAGGTTATCTCCTTGGTTTAGATGATCTTTGTTTACCTCTAGAAGATAGTCTTCTTGAGCTTGTACCTTTTGTTGTGATATCTTCGTAAAAGGTTCGAGGAACCTTTCAAAACCTCTTTTTATCGATAAAAAAAAAAACCTTATCACTCTATAATTTAATAAATATTAAAAAACTCAAAAGATTAAAAATTTGAAATATCAATTTCAAATTATAGTAGAAGTCCTTATAACTCCCACCTAAAATTACTTCATTAAAAAAGTAGTATTCCTTTTAACTCCCACTTAATAATTAAAGTTCCTAATATTTTTTTTGAGTAAATACTTCTTATACATATACATATCCGTCGTGGGGATTGAACCCGGGTCACATCACCAATAATGCAAGTGGCATTGTTCTCTGGTAGACTACAACACATGGATATAAAGTTCCTAATATTAAAAACTTAAATAATATTCTTGCTTAGGACTTTAATTATGCAATTAATAAAGGTAATGTTACTTACCTTAGTCTCCACCTAGAAAAATACTTCAACCCTGTTGGTCATGATTTTGCCTAGTTACAAAGTCTATGCCTTGTGCACCTTAGACCCGATCAACATTGAAACATCGAAGGAGGGAAATGTCCTCCGGGGCAATCTCCAGAGAGGGTTGGCTCCCTTCTTAATCTACTTTGGTTGAAATGTTAGGGTAATAGGAAAGAAATAGGGAAATATGGCTATAATTCAGTTGTACAAAATGGGAATAGTCTAACAGTCGAAATTCTACCAAGCAACAATTAGCAACATACAACATAAATACAAGCACAAAAACTTCTCATATTTAAGCAACAATAACCTCCAAAGATCATCTCAATGTTCACTCCCTTACCAACAAAAATTAAATTCAAAAGCAGAATTTAAACACAACAAATAATGGGAATGAAAGCATTCAAAAATGACACAAAGAAAACTATCAAGTGCAAGACCACTTAAAGAACCAGAAGTCAAAGCATTTCTATTGATGCAGAAAGCTTGGAGTGCTTTTCTACAAAATGTTCATCCTCCCTTTACAATGAAAAATCATTAGTATTTATAGAGGGTTGCACCTCTTTCATTTAATGTGCTTAAAAACAAAAGGTCGATAGATAAAAAACTAGCAAGAATAATTTCCTCCTCAACATCAATGATGTTCTGGTCCAAATATTTTTATGGAAACCACGATATGTCTTTGGTGAAAGAATCACATGGAGAAATCAGTAGGATTAAAGGATGAGAAACAACTTTGAGTGTCAGTGCCTTGGGGCGTAGGGAAATCACCTAAAAACTAGGGGTTTGACCATTGAATTTGCTTTGCTCTTGCACATTGGAACTCCACATTCACTAGGAAAGTCTACTGAGCATTAAATATACCTTGAGAATCAACAAAGTCTATGTGTGGTGCATTGGAAATGAACAAGAATGGCTTCTGATCTTGCCAATTTGAAGTAGAAATTTTGTAAATACAACTTGCATTGCTTCAAAAATTAAATTCCATTGTCTCTTGACATTTACCGAGAGAATATGCAAAAATGGGACCTTGGAAAGCAACGCTTCTGGGAGTAAATGAATTTTGCCCAAGAATGGGGTGAAAAGCCCTTTCAGAGCACTGATGGACAACAATAGAAGATTTCTCACTTGTTTTGATGATTTCGTTCCAATAGAAGCCTTCAAATTGAATTCGAGAAAGTTTTTTCTAATTTCGGCCCTTATTGAGGTGACAAGGAATTTCACCCCCTTTGAGAGACAACTTCAAAATTGAAAATTATGCTTCAAGGTGGTGGCATGTTACGATTTTATTTTTCTTGAATTTGATTTTGAAAACCTTGTTTTACCCCCTAGAGAGGTGAAACTATCTGGCACCTATCAACAAGGGTTCATTTGAATTTTACCATGCTATATTCTTTGTTCCAAGCTTATCCCTTTGTATTTTTGCTCCACCATGGGTGAAAGTGCCTAAAGCGCCCAAAGAGGGCCCCACACATTAATGGCTCTTGAAATTAAATAAAATATGACTTTCACCCCAAAGAAGGGCGTCAAGGAGTTTCACCCCTCTCTTGGGGTGAAAGCACCTTCTCATTGTGTAGCTTATGATTTTTGCCTTCAAAAAGGTGAAACTACCTTCTTCACTAAGTTTCACCTCCAAGAGGGCGAAAGTGATTTTTGCCCCTCAATTGGGGCGAAACTAATTGATTTCTCCTTATAACTTTTTCTTTAAAATGCCTCACAAATTTTGCCCTTCTCTGGTGCAAAACCACTTTACAAACAAATTTTGGGGCGAAAACACTTCAATTTTGTCCTTGTTCGCCAATTCAAAATCATACACTTCTTCATTACTTTCACCCCAAAAGTGCTCGAAAACAGATTTTTGGTAGTACAGCTTCCCGAGGCCACAACTTTTTATCCGTTGACCCGATTGCCTATCGTAATATATCATTGGAAAGCTTGGGACGAGATATACAATAAAAAAATAGATAGACCATCCATTTAATCCATGTTTCATGCTCTTCAGGACCTTTAAGGTCTTCATATTGCATTTTTAAGTTGTGCTAGAAAAATTTCTCGAGATGAAAACTTTAATATCTCTCAAACCATTCAGGGTATTGGGATGATTCTTTCACCACTATCTTAGTTTTTCCATTCCCCTCATTTGGGTAAATTTTCAAGTCCATAGGTTTCCATTTAGATCAATTTTTCAAAAATGTCTGCTTTGCGATTTTTGCCTTTTTTGACTTTTCACTACAATTTGGCAAAAATTCCAATAAACCCATTGATAAAATGCTTCCAAATAATTAATGCCATTGGTGATAGACGTTATGATTGTAACACATTACATACATTATTGTTACAATAAATGGGTGGGAAATATTCTTTCTTATGTTCTCAAAATGTCAACACTCGTTTGAATCATTTGAATAACCATTGCTTCATCTTTGAAAGAAAACCATTTGAATTTTGATTTCTTTGTTGGCCTATCTTTTGTGCTTGCTTCCTTTGATGATAAACTCATTAATAAAAAATGAAACATGGCGTAGCAGTACTCAAAAAATGTAAACTAGTTTCTGATTCACCAGATCACTTACACGCAAGTGAAGAGCATACTACTAGTGTTGGAGGCTTTTTGATTCACCAGATCGCATTATGCGGCAAGTGAAGAGCATAATACCAACAACAAAAGCATGGTAGAAAATAGAAGGAAAATATTAAACTTTAAAAAAACACGAGTTAGGAAAGGAACAAAAGACATGAGATTGAATTTTATTTCGATAAAAAGAAGTGATACATCATCAAAACTTCGAACGCGTTTCGACCTACAGGTCTCATCAGCGGAGTGAGCTTCAAAGAGGTACAACCTCTCTTTATAAAGACCTAACTCTAGGGGGGAGCTAAAGAGTAATGCATGTGGGATAAAAACACCCAAGCATTAATACAAACCATAGGTTTATAGACCAAGACGGTGAAAAGAAGAGAAGTCCCAAGCTCAACCCCCAAAAAAACAACACCCACCCAGAAAAGAGAAGAAACACATTAAAAAATGTGAAAATACAAGGTGGGAAAGAGTCCCTCAAACAATTTTATTTTTACAAAGATAAGTTCGAAGAGGTTTTTGGTTCCTCCAACAAATGATGCCTCGAGCAATGTGCTTGAGCTCTCTATCTTTTCTCCATTTTTCAAACATTGGAGAAATAATATCTGTGCTGATTCGAAGATCTCTGACAAAATTGCAGTTGTCCAACTTCAAAATAAGAGGAATTGTTTTTATTTTGGTTCCATGTCTGCGTGTTGCTCGCTCCAAAACTCTAGCCAAAAGTGAAGGCCTACCATCAAATTTAACTTTCTCAAACAAAGGTAGGAGAAAATTAATTTGATATCCCCTAGCTCTGAGTCTGTTAAAAAATTATTTTTAACAGAAATAAATCCATCCCTGGAGCTTTCTCTAACCAGAAATCTATTGAGTTCACTCATGATAAAGGCCTTTTTCTGATGAACTGGATGATGGGAGGAAGCAGGGATGTATTGATAGGCATTCATCGACTTCTAAAATAATTTGGTGCAAAGAATTCCAGTCTGAGCAAAATCAGGCCCCTTAAAAAACACAGTATCCAGAAGTGTTACTTCACAATCAGAAATAAAGGAAGTAATTTTAATACTGTCATAGAAGGAACCGTAGGCAGCAAGAAAACCATTAAGATCCTCCTTAGGGCCATGCCAAACTCCAATGGCATCATCAATGTATCTTTTATAAAATAAAATATTTTCCACAACAACATTATTAAATACTTGTTCCTCTAGATGACAGAGAAATAAACAAGCATAAACCACAACAAAATTACTTCCCATGGTTGTTCCTCTTATCTGCCTGTATGTTTTCCCTTTGAATTCCAAGTAGTGTTGTGTTAACACTATCTCTGCAAGCCTTACCACAAAGTTTGTCTTGGTCGGATCAAATTCGTTCCTCAAAAAATGATGGAGGGCTGCCAATCCTTGAGAGGTGGGGATGCTGGGATAGAGGCTCTCAACATCAAAAGAGAAAAGAATGATATCTTGAGGAAAAGTATGACCATGTAGATATTTAATTAGAGATATGGAATCCAAGAGATGATTTTTTTGCTTCAACAAAATTGGCAAGAGCAGATGATGAAGCCATTTGGAGGTAGGTTCGAGCATGAAACCACAATAGGAACAGATGGGTCGACCAGAAAGCTTGGGCTTGTGGATTTTGGGGAGTAGGTAAAAGACACACACTCTAGTAGAGGATGGTGTTACCTGGAGCATAAATTTCCTATGGTTTTCTGAAAGTAGATTCCTCCTAAAAGCCTAATCAAGCAAGTCTTGGAGCTGATAAAAAATATCCTGCCAAGGGACTCTGTTCACTTTAGAGTAAACATTTTGATCTAAAAGCTGGGAAAAGCCTTCTAAAATGTACCAGTCCATGGACAAAACACAAACACCCAAGTTTTTATCTATGGGCCTAATGACAATGGATTTGTCATTGGCAAGGGAACAAATGGCAGACCAGATATGGGGTGGAAAGGCACGTTGGTGGGTGGGATTGGCAACAGATAATTTTTTATTGAGGAATATTTCACCCATGCCAATAACTTCTTCCAAAGGCTTATAAAACTATGAGGGATTAAAACTTGGGTTGGAAACATGGAAAGGATCAATGGGCTTAAGTGGTTTTGGAGGGCCACCTCTTGGTCCAAAGAACCATTCAAGATGAAGACGTCTACAAAAAGCTGAAAACTTCTATTTTAGAACCTCTTTGGCCATGGGAGGAGGAACAGGGAGGAACTTTAAACCCAGGCTGAGGGCCTCAATTTCATTCTGGGTAAGTTTTCTAGAGGAAAAATTATGGACAACAAGATTTGTGATTTTGCCATCCATAGCCCAAACAAGACTCCTATAAAAATACCGATGACCAAAATCTTATGGGCTAAAAATTATAGACCAAGGGGTTATTTTTTGTTTCCACCACCATTTTGATGATGGAAGAATCCCTACCCTTGCTACTTCTAAACAAATGGGGCAAAACCCTTTCTTGGATTCTCAAAACCAGAGTTGCAAAAATTTCTTCCATTGTCCTATTGCAATTGTTGCTGCACATAGGAAGTGTGGTTCTAGAAGTTTCTCCCCTTCTTTCATATTTTTGGAGAAGGGCCCCAAAATTTTAAATTATGCCCTTTTGTTGTTGCCTTTGTTTTTTTTTTTGGTTTTTTATTCCTTTGTTGTGGTTGTCATTGTTGTTTATTTCTATGTTGTGGATGTTGTTGTGATTGCCTTTTCTATGTAGTAGAGGCTCTCTAGTTTGGCCCTCTATTATGACTTCTATTCTTGTTGTGTTGTGCAAAAAAGTTCTTTTGTGCACCTATGATTAGTTTTTCTAGACGATCAATTTGTTGCTTGATTTCTCTTTTAACCAAGTCGGCTACACTTTTTGTAGCTTCTAACATATTAACTTCTAGGACTTCTGAAGCAACATTCTCTCGAGCAACTTTAGCTTTCTCTTGCATATATTTTTGGATTTGCATTTCAACTCTCCAAGCCTAAAGCTTTCCCTCAAAAAGCTCTTTAATTTGGGATTCCCATTCCAAAGCAATTTCTTGAGAAATTATCTTATGTTTATTTATGAAATCTACAAGAATTTCCTTAATTATAGGTAATAAAATATTGGGAATATAATCATTGGCCTGAGTAGCTAATTTATCTGTATATTTTTTGAAATTATAGATGTACAATTTAGCCATTTCCAAGCAAAATATTTCTATGAGTGCCTCCGACTCATCAGAAAATTATTTATTAATATCTTCATCTAGAAGTTGAAGATATGGTTTTTCCATTCATAGACTATGGGGAACAATGCCTTTGCCCAAATTCTCTTCAAGTCAAGCTAGCCTGGAATGGCATTTTTCTACCTTTCTACTCAAAATATTGAATTCTTCAAACCTTATTTCCAACAACTTGTCCAAAGACTCTGGTCATGGAGGAACACCATGCATTGCACCAATTCCATCTATGAAGGTCCTTCTATCCTATGTACAAGGAACTCTTCCATTCTGAAAAAAACTTATATTTCTATTAGACCTCTACAAAACTCTTCCATTTTATCTATGTCAAAGACCCATTCTTCAAGCTCCCAAATTTGTTATCGTGAACCCTCTTGTCATAGATGCTTACGAGGAAGATGAACAGGGGAACTAGGGGGACTATCAAGAACTATGGGAGAGGATTCAAAATATAAAAGGTCAATAACTAGTAGAGCAGCATGCACCATTAATGGGTAAACTCATTAATAAAAAATGAAACATGGTAAAGCAGTACTCTAAAAATGTAAACTAGTTTTTGATTCACTAGATCACAAATATGCAAGTGAAGAGCATACTCCTAGTGTTACAAGCTTTCTGATTCACCAGATCACATTACGTGCAAGTGAAGAGCATAATACCAACAACAAAAATGTATTAGAAAATAAAAGGAAAATATTAAACTTTAAAAAAGAGATGAGTTAGGAAAGGAACAAAAAACATTTGATTGAATTTTATTTCAATAAAAAGAAGTGATACATCTACAAAACTTCGAACGTATTTCGACCTACAGGTCTCATCAACAGAGTGAGTTTCAAAGAGGTACAACCTCTCTTTATAAAGACCTAACTCTAGGGGGAGCTAAAGAGTAATGCATGTGGGATAAAAACACCCAAGCATTAATACAAACCATAGGTTTATAGACCAAGACAATGAAAAGAAGAGAAGTCCCAAGCTCAACCCCCAAAAAAACACCCACCCAAAAAAGAGAAGAAACACATTAAAAAATGTGAAAATACAAGGTGGGAAATAGAGTCCCTCAAATAATTTTATTTTTACAAAGATAAGATCGAAGAGGTTTTTGGTTCCTCCAACAAATGATGCCTCGAGCAATGTGCTTGAGCTCTCTATATTTTCTCCATTTTTCAAACATTGGAGAAATAATATCTATGTTGATTCAAAGATCTCTGACAAAATTGTAGTTGTCCAACTTCAAAATAAGAGGAATTATTTTTATTTTGGTTCCATGTCTACATGTTGCTCGCTCCAAAAATCTAGCCAAAAGTGAAGGCCTACCATCAAATTTAACTTTCTCAAACAAAGGCAAGAGAAAATTAATTTGATATCCCCTAGCTCTAAGTCTATTAAAAAATTATTTTTAACAGAAATAAATCCATCCCTAGAGCTTTCTCTAACCAAAAATCTATTGAGTTCACTCATGATAAAGGCATTTTTTGATGAACTGGATGATGGGAGGAAGCAGGGATGTATTGATAGGCATTCATCGACTTCTAAAATAATTTGGTGCAAAGAATTCTAATCTGAGCAAAATCAGGCCCCTTAAAAAACATAGTATCCAGAAGTGTTACTTCAAAATCAGAAATAAAGGAAGTAATTTTAATACTATCATAGAAGGAACCATAGGCAGCAAGAAAACCATTAAGATCCTCCTTAGGGCCATGCCAAACTCCAATGGCATCATCAATGTATCTTTTATAAAATAAAATATTTTCCACAACAACATTATTAAATACCTGTTCCTCTAGATGACAGAGAAATAAACAAGCATAAACCACAACAAAATTACTTCCCATGGTTGTTCCTCTTATCTACCTATATGTTTTCCCTTTGAATTCCAAGTAGTGTTGTGTTAACACTATCTCTACAAGCCTTACCACAAAGTTTATCTTGGTCGGATCAAATTCATTCCTCAAAAAATGATGAAGGGCTGCCAATCCTTGAGAGGTGGGGATGCTGGGATAGAGGCTCTCAACATCAAAAGAGAAAAGAATAATATCTTGAGGAAAAGTATGACCATGCAGATATTTAATTAGAGATATGGAATCCAAGAGATGATTTTTTTGCTTCAACAAAATTGGCAAGAGTAGATGATGAAGCCATTTGGAGGTAGGTTCGAGCATGAAACCATAATAGGAATAGATGGGTCGATCGAAAAGCTTGGGCTTGTGGATTTTGGGGAGTAGGTAAAAGACACACACTCTAGTAGAGGATGGTGTTACCTGGAGCATAAATTTCTTATGGTTTTTTGAAAGTAGATTCCTCCTAAAAGCCCAATCAAGCAAGTCTTGGAGCTGATAAAAAATATCCTGCTAGGGGACTCTATTCACTTCAGAGTAAACATTTTGATCTAAAAGCTAGGAAAAGCCTTCTAAAATGTACCAGTCCATGGACAAAATACAAACACCCAAGTTTTTATCTGTGGGCCTAATGACAATGGATTTGTCATTGGCAAGGGAACAAATGGTAGACTAGATATGGGGTGGAAAGGCACGTTGGTGGGTGGGATTGATAATAGATAATTTTTTATTGAGGAATATTTCACCCATGCCAATAACTTCTTCCAAAGGCTTATAAAACTATGAGGGATTAAAACTTGGGTTGGAAACATGGAAAGGATCAATGGGCTTAAGTGGTTTTGGAGGGCCACCTCTTGGTCCAAAGAACCATTCAAGATGAAGACGTCTACAAAAAGCTGAAAACTTCTATTTTAGAACCTCTTTGGCCATGGGAGGAGGAACAGGGAGGAACTTTAAACCCAGGTTGAGGGCCTCAATTTCATTATAGGTAAGTTTTCTAGAGGAAAAATTATGGATAACAAGATTTGTGATTTTGCCATCCATAGCCCAAACAGGACTCCTATAAAAATATCGATGACCAAAATCTTGTGGGCTAAAAATTATGGACCAAGGGGTTATTTTTTGTTTCCACCACCATTTTGGTGATGGAAGAATCCCTACCCTTGCTACTTCTAAACAGATGGGGCAAAACCCTTTCTTGGATTCTCAAAACCAGAGTTGCAAAAATTTCTTCCATTGTCCTATTGTAATTGTTGTTGCACATAGGAAGTGTGGTTCTAGAAGTTTCTCCCCTTATTTCATATTTTTGGAGAAGGACCCCAAAAGTTTAAATTATACCCCTATTGTTGTTGTTTGTTGTTGTTGTTGTTTTGGTTATTTATTCCTTTGTTGTGGTTATCATTGTTGTTTATTTCTATGTTGTGGATGTTGTTGTGATTGCCTTTTCTATGTAGTAGAGGCTCTCTAGTTTGGCCCTCTATTATGACTTCTATTCTTGTTGTGTTGTGCAAAAAAGTTCTTTTGTGCACCTATGATTAGTTTTTCCAGATGATCAATTTGTTGCTTGATTTCTCTTTTAACCAAGTCAGCTACACTTTCTATAGCTTCTAACATATTAACTTCTAGGACTTCTGAAGCAACATTCTCTCAAGAAACTTTAGATTTCTCTTGCATATATTTTTAGATTTGCATTTCAACTCTCCAAGCCTAAAGATTTCCCTCAAAAATCTCTTTAATTTGGGATTCCCATTCCAAAGCAATTTCTTGAGAAATTATCTTATGTTTATTTACGAAATCTACAAGAATTTCCTTAATTAAAGCAATAAAATATTAGGAATATAATCATTGGCCTGAGTAGCTAATTTATCTATATATTTTTGAAATTACAGATGTACAATTTAGCCATTTCCAAGAAAAATGTTTCTATGAGTGCCTCCGACTCATCAGAAAACTATTTATTAATATCTTCATCTAGAAGTTGAAGATATGGTTTTTCCATTCATAGGCTATGGGGAACAATACCTTTGCCCAAATTCTCTTCAAGTCGGGCTAGCCTAGAATGGCATTTTTCTACCTTTCTACTCAAAATCTTGAATTCTTCAAACCTTATTTCCAACAGCTTATCCAAAGACTCTAGTCATGGAGGAACATCATGCATTGCACCGATTCCATCTATGAAGGTCCTTCTATCATGTGTACAAGGAACTCTTCCATTCTAAGCAAAAACTTATATTTCTATTAGACCTCTACAAAACTCTTCCATTTTATCTATGTCAAAGACCCATTCTTCAAGCTCCCAAATTTGTTATCATGAACCCTCTTACCATAGATGCTTGCGAGGAAGATAAACAAGGGAACTAGGGGGACTATCAGGAACTATGGGAGAGGATTCAAAATCTGAAGGGTCAATAACTAGTAGAGCAACGTGCACCATTAATGGGTAAACTCATTAATAAAAAAGAAACATGGTGAAGCAGTACTAAAAAAATGTAAACTAGTTTCTGATTCACCAGATCACTTACATGTGCAAGTGAAGAGCATACTCCTAGTGCTGCAAGCTTTCTAATTCACTAGATCACATTACATGCAAGTGAAGAGCATAATACCAACAACAAAAGCATATTAGAAAATAGAAGGAAATATTAAACTTTAAAAAAAACATGAGTTAGGAAAGGAACAAAAGACATGAGATTGAATTTTATTTCGATAAAAAGAAGTGATACAACAACAAAACTCCGAACGTGTTTTGACCTACAGGTCTCATCAATGGAGTGAGTTTCAAAGAGGTACAACCTCTCTTTATAAAGACCTAACTCTAAGGGGGAGCTAAAGAGTAATGCATGTGGGATAAAAACACCCAAGCATTAATACAAACCATAGGTTTATAGACCAAGACGGTGAAAAGAAGAGAAGTCCCAAGCTCAACCCCCAAAAAAACACCCACCCAAAAAAGAGAAGAAACACATTAAAAAATGTGAAAATACAAGGTGGGAAAGAGTCCCTCAAACAATTTTATTTTTACAAAGATAATTTCGAAGAGGTTTTTGGTTCCTCCAACAAATGATGCCTCGAGCAATGTGCTTGAGCTCTCTATATTTTCTCCATTTTTCAAACATTGGAGAAATAATATTTGTGTTGATTCGAAGATCTCTGACAAAATTGTAGTTGTCCAAATTCAAAATAAGAGGAATTATTTTTATTTTGGTTCCATGTCTACGTGTTGCTCGCTCCAAAACTCTAGCCAAAAGTGAAGGTCTACCATCAAATTTAACTTTCTCAAACAAAGGTAAGAGAAAATTAATTTGATATCCCCTAGCTCTAAGTCTATTAAAAAAATTATTTTTAATAGAAATAAATCCATCCCTAGAGCTTTCTCTAACCAAAAATATATTGAGTTCACTCATGATAAAGGCATTTTTTTGATGAACTAGATGATGGGAGGAAGCAGGGATGTATTGATAGGCATTCATCGACTTCTAAAATAATTTGGTGCAAAGAATTCTAGTCTAAGAAAAATCAGGCCCCTTAAAAACATAGTATCTAGAAGTGTTACTTCAAAATCAGAAATAAAGGAAGTAATTTTAATACTATCATAGAAGGAACCATAGGCAGCAAGAAAACCATTAAGATCCTCCTTAGGGCCATGCCAAACTCCAATGGCATCATCAATGTATCTTTTATAAAATAAAATATTTTCCACAACATTATTAAATACCTGTTCCTCTAGATGATAGAGAAATAAACAAGCATAAACCACAACAAAATTACTTCCCATGGTTGTTCCTCTTATATACCTATATGTTTTCCATTTGAATTCCAAGTAGTGTTGTGTTAACACTATCTCTACAAGCCTTACCACAAAGTTTATCTTGGTCGGATCAAATTCATTCCTCAAAAAATGATGAAGGGTTGCCAATCCTTGAGAGGTGGGGATGTTGGGATAGAGGCTCTCAACATCAAAAGAGAAAATAATGATATCCTAAGGAGGGGGAGGAAAATAGACCAGAAATATTTAATAAGGAAAAGGGAACCAGGAATTTTTAAAAAAAAAGGGGGGGGGGGGGGGGGAGAGGGGGGGGGGGGGAGGGAGGAGAAAAAAGAGGGGGGGGGGGGGGGAGAAAGGGGGGGGGGGGGGGGGGGGGGGGGGGAAAAAAAAAAAAGGGGGGGGGGGGGGGAAAAAACAAAAAAAAAAAAAAAAACAAAAAAAAAAAAAAAAAAAAAAAAAAAAAAAAAAAAAAAAAAAAAAAAAAAAAGAAGGAAGGAGGAGGAGGGGGGGGGGGGGGGGGGGGGGGGGGGGGGGGGGGGGGGGGGGGGGGGGGTGGGATTGATAGTAGATAATTTTTTATTGAGGAATATTTCACCCATGCCAATAACTTCTTCCAAAGGCTTGTAAAACTATGAGGGAGTAAAACTTGGGTTGGAAACATGAAAAGGATCAATGGGCTTAAGTGATTTTGGAGGGCCACCTCTTGGTCCAAAGAACCATTCAAGACGAAGATGTCTACAAAAAGTTGAAAACTCCTATTTTAGAACCTCTTTGGCCATGGGAGGAGGAACAAGGAGGAACTTTAAACCCAGGTTGAGGGCCTCAATTTCATTATAGGTAAGTTTTCTAGAAGAAAAATTATGGATAACAAGATTTGTGATTTTGCCATCCATAGCCCAAACAGGACTCCTATAAAAATACCGATGGCCAAAATCCTGTGGGCTAAAAATTGTGGACCAAGGGGTTATTTTTGGTTTCTTACCATTTTGGTGATGGAAGAATCCCTACCCTTGCTTCTTCTGAACAAATGGGGCAAAACCCTTTCTTGGATTCTCGAAACCAGAGTTGCAAAAATTTCTTCCATTGTCCTATTGCAATTGTTGTTGCACATAGGAAGTGTGGTTCTAGAAGTTTCTCCCCTTCTTTCATATTCTTGGAGAAGGGCCCCAAAAGTTTAAATTATGCCCCTATTGTTGTTGCTACCTTTGTTGTTTTTGTTGTTGTTGTTTTGGTTGTTTATTCCTTTGTTGTGGTTGCCATTGTTGTTTATTTCTATGTTGTGGATGTTGTTGTGATTGCATTTTCTATGTAGTAGAGGCTCTCTAGTTTGGCCCTCTATTGTGACTTCTATTCTTGTTGTGTTGTGTCAGAAAGTTCTTTTGTGCACCTATGATTAGTTTTTCTAGATGATCAATTTGCTGCTTGATTTCTCTTTTAACCAAGTCGGCTACACTTTCTATAGCTTCTGACATATTAACTTATGGGACTTCTGAAGCAGCATTCTCTCGAGCAACTTTGGCTTTCTCTTGCATATATTTTTGGATTTGCATTTCAACTCTCCAAGCCTAAAGCTTTCCCTCAAAAAGCTCTTTAATTTGGGATTCCCATTCCAAAGCAATTTCTTGAGAAATTATCTTATGTTTATTTATAAAATCTGCAAGAATTTCCTTAATTATAGGCAATAAAATATTAGGAATATAATCATTGGCCTGAGTAGCTAATTTATCTATATATTTTTTGAAATTACAGATGTACAATTTAGCCATTTCCAAGTAAAATTTTTCTATGAGTGCCTTCGACTCATCAGAAAACTATTTATTAATATCTTCATCTAGAAGTTGAAGACATGGTTTTTCCATTCATAGACTATGGGGAACAATGCCTTTGCCCAAATTCTCTTCAAGTCAAGCTAGCCTGGAATGGCATTTTTCTACCTTTCTACTCAAAATATTGAATTCTTCGAACCTTATTTCCAACAACTTGTCCAAAGACTCTAGTCATGGAGGAACACCACGCATTGCACCGATTCCATCTATGAAGGTCCTTCTATCCTATGTAGAAGGAACTCTTCCATTCTGAGAAAAAAATTATGTTTCTATTAGACCTCTACAAAACTCTTCCATTTTATCTATGCCAAAGACCCATTCTTCAAGCTCCCAAATTTATTATCGTGAACCCTCTTATCATAGATGCTTGCGAGGAAGACGAACAGGGGAACTAGGGGGACTATCAGGAACTATGGGAGAGGATTCAAAATCTGAAGGGTCAATAACTGGTAGAGTAGCATGCACCATTAATGGGTAAACTCATTAATAAAAAATGAAACATGGCGAAGCAATACTCTAAAAATGCAAACTAGTTTCTGATTCACCAGATCGCTTACACGCAAGTGAAGAGCATACTCCTAGTGTTGGAGGCTTTCTGGTTCACTAGATCACATTACGCGCAAGTGAAGAGCATAATACCGACAACAAAAGCATGGTAGAAAATAGAAGGAAAAATGAGGGATTATAAACTTAAAGAAAGAGACGAGTTAGGAAAGGAACAAAAAACATTTGATTGAATTTTTATTCCATAAAAAAGAAGTGATACATCTACAAAACTTCGAACGTGTTTCGACCTACAGGTCTCATCAACGGAGTGAGCTTCAAAGAGGTACAACCTCTCTTTATAAAGACCTAACTCTAGGGGGAGCTAAAGAGTAATGCATGTGGGATAAAAACACCCAAGCATTATTACAAACCATAGGTTTATAGACCAAGACAGGTGAAAAGAAGAGAAGTCCCAAGCTCAACCCCCCAAAAAAAACAATCTCACTAATCTCACTAAAGAAAACTTTTATATAATATTGATGACCAAATAATTTGACTCAAGGGGTATAGATATATAACTTATAAGTGATTTTACATCAAGCTTAAAGAACCAATCCTAAGGTATAATATGGCATTATTTCATTAAAGTCACATGTTTAAGTTATACAATGGTCCATAAGAATATAAAAATAAATATAGCTTACAAAAGGGTGAGCATGGGTTTAAGAAATTATTAACACCACATATTTTAACATCCCTCCTTAATATAAATAAAGGAAACAAAGATATATTCTTAATAGTCATCCTCCATTAAGGTATATTATCCCCATATAACATTCTATAACATTGTAATGAGAAGCTCCTTAAGTATGATAATGGTCATAATAATTGTTATCAATTGTTCATATATACATATTAAGAGATATTCTTAATAGTCATCCTCCATTAAGGTATAGCATCCCCATATAACATTCTATAACACTGTAATGAGAAGCTCCTTAAGTATGATAATGGTCATAATAATTGTTATCAATTGTTCATATATACATATTAAGAGATATTATTAATAGTCATCCTCCATTAAGGGATAGTATCCCCATATAACATTCTATAACACTGTAATGAGAAGCTCCTTAAGTATGATAATGGTCATAATAATTGTTATTAATTGTTCGTATATACATATAAAGAACATCTCATCTCCAACTCCAAAATGTTTCATTACTTTTACAACAAGCTCTTTAGGCATGATATTGATCACAATAACTATTGGTTTCTCTACTAAAGACATGTGGATTGGATCAAACATATCATGGGTATAAATCTATGATTCCATATCCTAGAGGAATTTTCCCCTTACGATAAGGAGATTATAAACATAAAATGCAAAAGCTGCAATTTTCGCTTCAAGTTAAATAATTAATAACCACTGTTGGCTTTTTAAGCCTTACTACCACAAAATATCATAGAATATCACATATCCCAATATAAATAATCCATAATATTAAAGTTCAAAATATCAATAATAAAGAGTAGAATAATGTATGAGCAATTTAATATGTATATCAAGGTCAATATAATAATGAAAATAAAATTCACTTATAATATCAAATATGAATGTAAATGGCCAAAATAATTCATGAACTATGCATGAAGAAAACTTACAATATTAATTGCTCAAAATATGTATACAAGCTTTATTCACTTTTATGTATCTTCCTCTTAAAATCAGATAATAGGAACTTGATTATTTATTTTCATGGAGCTTTATCTCCATAATATATAAATAGAAGATGAATTTTCATGTACTTAACTATTGCTATCCATATGACAAGTACCATAACCTTTGGCTTATCATCTTGCTACTTGCATACTAGAATATTTGTTTTCTTCTTACATGCACACTTGATTCTAGGACACTTTCACACTTCTACATGACTTTTACTCTCCTACATGCACTCCTAATACAAGACACTTATGCATATACTATATTTACATATTTATACACTTACATACATGAATTGTACACATTCTCTTAGCACACTCTTGCACCTAACTTACATGCCACTTGTGCATTTATTGCACATTGCACTCTCACATGAAACTTTTACATTTCCTACACATTCATACTTACATAGAAGAGAAAATATAAATCACACATCTAAACTATAGAATCAACCCTAATCTATTACATATTTACATTTGTACGTTGAAGGTACCATGGGGGTATATTTAGATGTAC
Organism: Wollemia nobilis; assembly: GCA_028583015.1. NCBI lineage: Eukaryota > Viridiplantae > Streptophyta > Pinopsida > Araucariales > Araucariaceae > Wollemia > Wollemia nobilis. Next base: position 701,965 of record JAQPPZ010014268.1, read on the forward strand.
CAAAAAATGTAATATTCTCCAACAACTACCACATGTGGTTCTTATCCTAAACATACCTATGAACAAAGATACTCTACACACTCATCTAGAGTACATTCCATTAATAGAAGGAAATAATATAGAATATCACCCAAGGAAAATCCATTCAAATAATAGGAACAATACTATTAAGTACTAAATTCTCTTCATTTAATATAATCACATTGGAATAATGCATACCTCGTGTTGACTACTAGATGTATACTCCTTATAATCACTAGTGTCCTTACCCATGGGTAGAGTAAAAATATCCCAACAATCATCAATGTTCTCTCCATTGTATAGATTAAAAATATCCCAACCATTAATAATGTTCTCTCCTATAGGAAGAAGAACATGTTACCATATTTGACCCAACATGAATGAATCATACTCTACTAAATAAAGATAAATTATTTTCTTGAAAGAACCATAATGAATTTTTCTATATTAATATTTTCTAATGTATTTTGCCTTAGTCGCCATATCGTCAAATCTATTCTCCTTGGAAAAATAGAGAGATGAAGATTGAGAACCAATCTTGTACATTTTATTAGACTTGTGACAATAACTAAACAAATTGTCTTGAATCATTATTAATATTCTTAATTACCGTATATCAAGCTAAAGTCATATTTTTATGAGTGATGCAATAAATGAAAAGGATATTGGACCCATAACCTAGTATATTAAGGGCTTCCCTAATTAAAAATAAACCAAGAACCACATCTCCATAACCATCCATCTATAAAGAATATTGCTAAGCAACAACTACATATTCACCTAAATTTTTACTATTTTTGTTCGTTAAAAGATGATAATTTATAATAATAAGTTGGATGGGCCATAAATTTTGAATCCAATAGTCACAATATGTGGAGAGATCACCCTCTCCACATACTATCCAAATATACAATGTGACCCTAAGAGATCTCATCCTGATCCTCACCTTTTACAAAGAAAAGAGGATAACCACCCTTTTTATTGCTTCCTCTATTTTTTTGATCCATTCTTGATAAATATATACATTTTATATTTCCTTATTGTAGTAATGATTATTGGGTTTCTTTAGTTTCTTCTCTCCATATTTCTATGTATTTTCATACTTCTCAAAATTTTGCTTATACACTTACTTTTAATGAGACTAAGCGGGGAGAGATATATTCCTTTACCTCATCCTCCAAGAATACTATTCAAGAAGGCACAAGAATATATATTATAGCTTGGGATGATTCTATAGGTAAATATGTTTGAACCATGTTGAATAAAATATTTCCCAAATCATACACTTTACAAACATTGTTTCAAACCATGTGAAAATAATCAAATTCTTCCTTCTTCTCATCACCCCCTCTAGTAATGTGGATAACATCTTATAAAATTTTAAATGATTGAAATATTTTTCAACTACTAAAATTTACCATAATAAATGTATTAATATAAAATAACCATAATAAAGGGATCAAAAAATTATATAATTTTTAAAAAATTGGATAGAAAGGATTCTATATTTTAAATTCATGGTCCCTAGAAGTTTACCCCTAAAACCACACAAAATACTAGCAAAACCATTGATTTTTTTCAAAAAATTAAACTTACCTCTAGCAAATCCACTACTATCATGTGTCACTAATATGATAACCAATGTAATTCAAATTGTACATTAACAAGAAAATACATCAACTATGGAATCAATAAATTAACTATTCGTAAGTTTTACTAACCTAGAAAAGGGATTCCACCTATACATTAGTTGTGTAGTTTGTTGGGAAATAAATCATTTAACATGTTATGGTATTGATTCTATGAATAGGATAATGCTACATGTATAATATATCTATTATTAATTAGATAGGTGATTGGGTGAGACATAATATTTGAAGGATGGGTTAGAATTTTTTAGTTGGCTCATCAACACTCCCTGTGTGTGTGTAAGTTTGTATGTCGATATTTTATTTTTCTTCTTATAGTTGAGTTTCTTGTCAATTGCATAATTTTATATATTTTCTATAAATATAACATAAATACAACTTGTCAAAATATTAAGGGATTTGAATCCCCAATTTGGCACATGCCAAATCTTAACACACCCACCTGGCTACAAGTCCCATAAGAAACACAAACACGCTATAGTTCTAATAAATATAAACCATGGTGTACATAGTTGAGAGGGAGTAAAAAAGACTTGCTTTCACCCACATATCCAATACAACCAAAAACAATCCCAAAATAGAAAGATCTTCTCAAGATTTAAACCCACAATCTACCTCCTATTATGGCCATTGCACAACATGTCCCAAATTTGGGGACTCACATTAAATTATCTTGTTTTGGGAGTATTGGGTGTTATTTGAGTGATAATTTTAGGATTTCATATATTTGCTCCCTTGAATTTGCAATGTTTGATTGATTTTAAAATTTTGATTTAATTAGTCTAATTAATTAAATCAAATTTAAATGAATTAAAAAGAAAAGAAAGCAAAATAAAATATTAAAATATCTATATGTATATTATATATATATATGGGTATGTTAATGAAAATATAAATAAAATAATAATAAAAAAAAAAAAAAAATAGAGAATAAAAATTAAAGAATATATATATATATATATATATATATATATATATATAATAAAAGATTTTATGTATATATGTACAAAACATATATAATAATAATAATATTACTATAAAGTGATTATTCTTTTCATCATATGGTTTAATTATTGTGTCTGCACTAGTAGATTGTAGTGTGGGTTTTCCATTTGTCAACCACCTAGTCAACGAAGAGGACTTAGACCCAAGAATGATAGATGATGCAATAGCATGTAACCTGAACATGTGGACATAAACATACGCATATGCTAATGTGGCATCCATTATGGTGATACTCTGATGATATGGGAAGATTCGGTGTGGAGATATTCGAGATAGGCTCTTGCATCTAGGATTTGGACCTGGATGACTCAGAATGATGTGTGGGGATTTGCGATAGGGTATACGTGGATTTGTAGATCAGTGGTAGTCTAGCCACAATAGTGATAGTTTTGTAGTGGACTCGCATGGTAGGAGGGACGTGGATGGTAGGTTGAATAACTCGATGACACCGTGGATGTAATATTGATGTGGACACATTGACAGTGCTCCCTCCCATTGGTAGTGATGTGTACAAGATAGCCAGTGGCATGATGACAACCTGGATAGGCTAGCAGATAGGCTAAAATAAAGATGCAGATGATATGAAAACCAAAATTTGCGATGATGACTAGATACAGTAGTGCATGGCACAAACAAGGCAATGAACAAATTGCATGTTATATCCACATTACAGCATGGTTCACCAGTGCAAAATTATGTCAGAGAAATCAATGCCAGAGACACCTTACCAAAATTTGTAGCATTGAAAGAAATTTGATAATATTAAATAGATACTAGAATTTGGATGCCTATCCTCACAACAGTGAATGATTATTGCATGTGATAGCTTGGAGTATTACAAGGCACTCAACGAGATTTGAGCTCGAGAGAGTGAAACTGTATACCTATGCATGAACACTAGCGAGTGAAAGGGATAATTGATAATGCCAAAAGAGTTTGACATGGGCAAGGTCTATGATGTGGAGTCGTAGGGGGTAGCTTCATCATCATGGGGATACATGGCCATAATTAGAAATTGAGGTAATACAGGGTGGAGGAGATAGCAGTTACGCACAAAATTTCAATTTTCTTTCAGAAGAGCATACTACTGGGTGTTTTAGGAAATATTAAAATATCGTGAACCCATAGCAGTGACTTGGATGCATAGGGTGGATGAGGCAATGACAATGTTGTGTGGAGGTAGGGTTATGCATAAGGGGTTGGACTCAAAATGTACTTGTAAAAATGGCAAATCCTAATCGAAATCAAGGTGAATCAAGGCAAATCCTAAGCAAATCAAATCAATCATCTCCACATAAAAATTTGGGGTATTTAAAGCCATTAAAAGTAAGTTTATATTTGGGTCAAATTTTAACCTATTAAATCACCTTATAACTTCATAAAAATACCACCATTAGATCAGGCTCGAAAAGGGCTTTCCAACGAGTACAAGTATGCTTATGTTTGGATATATATTGTGGTGAATTGACCCTAAGAAAAAATTGGTCTTGAAAATTTTAGGCGAGTGGGCCGACATCAAGGATCTTCATATTTGCCAATTTTCAATTTTGGAAATCCTAATATTTGCCGAATTTACAAATATTTGCCACTATGCATAACCCTATGTGGATGCATATTTGGTGTAGAAGGATTTGGTATGATGAATAGAAGATTCATTCCTAGTGATGCAGTGGTGCTATGCTAGATGAGACCGTGACAAACGGGTTATAGTTCAGCGATACAAAAAAAAAATTAAAGCTTAGATGCCAAGATCCTTTCAGGATGTAGGATACGATTCTACGCAATATTGATGGAGCTAGGACCACCTTATGTTCTAGAGAACCCACAATGACAAAATGTGGCAGGGTTTTCATCTGTTATGATAAGGTGCATGGTAGATGAGGCAATATCGTGGATCCTTATGATGTATGTAGAGGATGAAACCACCATGTACATAACACATAGAGCAACATCCATGAGTGGTTAACAATGATCATGGAGTAGACTAGTTCATTTAGTAAGTAGGTGAACTGTAATCTACGTAGGAGGAGAGTGACATTAAAGGATTTTGTATTTCTTTTTTGAATGAAATCAAATGCATCTTCAATTTAGAATCAAAAAAATACGGGTAAAGCTTGAAATACCGATATAGTATATGGATGTACACACTGAGTGGGATAATACATTATAGATGCGAGCATGTCTTAGCAGACATGTAATTCTCCAATGTTAGAATGAATTCTCATTACACTCATCTTGCGTGTTATGCCAACTATGTATAAGAATGATAGGTCAAAAATCACAAATTCGAGTCAACAAGTCTTGTTGAAAGAATGCAGTTGGTTTCAAATAGATAGCACCATGGTAAGGTAGTATCAACGATTTAGATGAGCCAAATAAGGGAAATGTAATGAATGGAGGCTAGGAGGGTACAAAGCAATGAAATCAAGTCTCTTTAAACCGAAAGGTGTATCCATGATTGCATCGCCACATAGAATGGCCAAGATAAATTTTGAATAGTGCAAAAAGCATAATAACAGGTAGTGTAGGGAATGCTAGTATCATTGGAAAGAGTTTGTCGTCATCCCTAGATCACCACGTGGAGCTCTTCTAGAATAATACTAATCATTTTTATGGAAGAAATGTTATAAAGCTATTGCCAAGGGAATAAAATTGACACATGTTGAATTGTATGAAAATCCCATCTACGAAGCTAAGTGGAGAAATGAATTGGTTGGAAAGTTGAAATGAAAGGACTGTGAATCCATATTAAGGGAGAACAACAAATTTTTTATTGAAAATCTTAACTTACACCATCGAAACGGGGAAGAGGGGCTGGAAGTTTTTTGGGTTGGCTGAAGTTTTTTGGAAAATAGGAACATTACTTTTGTGTAAATGCAAATGCTTCAGAAGCTTGCACCTTGGAAATAAAATTAGAGGAGAAATAATGTCAGAATGTTTGGGTTAATCATTTATCTTTACTTTCCATGTTTTTTAGACTTATAGACAATGTTTAATATAGTTTGATGGTTGCATTTTTGAATGTTTAGGAACATGAAATCTATTTGTATTTCCTTAGAATCTTGCACCTAGTTTATTTCAAATCGTGCAAATGCAGCTTCAGATGAATTAGGTTACATTAAAAAATTCTCATATCTCTGGTTTTGCAGGATAGGGTAGCATTATACTGATGGTAGTTTGTATGTTAATATTTTTAGAATTTTGGTCTATTTTCCAGATTTTATTTTATTTTTTCTAACCTTACCCTTTTGCAGTTTTTCAAAACTTTGGAAAATTAAAAATCCAAAATAAATGTGTGGACCAAAGGCTATTACACCAAAGGCTATTACACTCACAAAGTCATAAAGGTAATTTATAGTACACCAAAGGCTATTAAATTCACAAAGTCATTCATGTAGATTATTTTATTTTCATGCTCGAAGCAAGATAAAATGAATCCAATCATCATTCAAATTTTACATTTCAAAAGATAGGTTTTAGTCTTCTATTTTATGCTCTAAGTAGGGCTTAATAATGCAAGATAAAACTTGTTTAAAATTTGCTTAACCAAAAGAAGATAAAATCTACCTAAAACACTTCAAGATAAAAGGAATTAATGCACTTTACATCGTGGTCATATGAGGACCAATCACATTTTATTTTCTTTTAAGTTTCATGAACAATCAATAGCATATCACAATAAAGTAATACCAACACAAGACCCTTTTTAAAAGTTTACTTGCAATAATTAAGGTATTATAGAACTTATTTGACACATTTTTACAAACATATAACCACACATTATGTAAAAGGAACCTTGGAATAATTTCTATTTCTTTGCAAGAGAGGGTTTTCTAATCAAAATTCTAAGTGTGTGTGGTTTTGCAATTGGGTAAAATTGCCACTCAAAACCTCCTAGCAAACCCTTATACTCCATATTATTGTAACAAAGTTATAGTATTTTTGAGTCTAAAGTGCTCATCACAAAATTGGCTTCATTGAACAAGAGGGAAAGTGGATCATTAGCCTACCCACTCACATTAAATAGAGTCTAAATAAACCTCAACAAAATTAAGTGCCACATCATTCTTGATGTTGTGTGTCATGATAAAATTAATGTTAATTGGTATTTCTTCCTCATTAAAAATATTACATGAGGTTTAAAATAATACCCTCCCAAGTGAAACAATCCAATGACATGTACTACTATCTGCATGTCCTTGATATTGCTTAATAGGAAGAAGGGACCACCATAAAAAATATTAACATTGGCTAGAAGTGGATCCATGTGTATATGCATGACAAAATATGATGCTCCAAGTTACTTCCCAATTGGCATGCTACCATTAATAAAATAACTTTACAATATTCATATTGAGGGTTGACCTTGAAATCTTATATAGAGAATTCTCTAATAGTCAAGTCAACCATTGGTTGAATACAACCCATAATGGGAGTTGAGATACCTCTCAAACAAATAGTTTTCATAACCCATGCAAACATGTGCCCTTAAACTCAACATGCCCTTTATATCAAGTTTTTTCCTACCACCATAGAGAATATTTCTATTAAAATTCTAAATTCTAAAATATGGAGGAAATATTACTATTGTGGCTAATTCAAAAAAAGTACCTAAAGATGAATTTATACAAAGTGTTAAACTAGGAACCTTAAATTTTATAAATAATCCAAAAATATTAATGGTATGTCATATCTACCACAATTTACCATATACAACCCTATTTATTAGAACAAATAATGTTAAGCTATCTTCTATCATTAATGCAACATAAAAGCTCTGAAACCATTTTTACAATTTTTCAAGTGAGTAAAATATCTTTACATGCACTAAAGTCTACCTAAGGATTTATAGCAACCAAAAGTGATAAAAAGATGTTCAACCTCTTCTTCTTGGCTTTAGACCATGGAAACTATCCACTCATATATGTTTCACTAGTGATTTTTTTTTTTTTTGAAATAGCTAAAATGTATATTTTTTATAAAATTTCATAAACGATAATTGATAAAATTATGGTGCAATCTAGGAAAGAAGAGGAGATTTACAAAGCTTGATCTAGGAATTTAGTTATGAAATTTTTAACACAATAGATGTCAACTCCATAGATCTAGCTATTTTGATAGGTAGTAGTCTATGCAAGTTAGGGTTTCATGATGGAGGAATATTGTAGGGCCTTGTAAGGGAGAAGTTTTGAAGAGGGTGGATTCAAAATCTCCACCATATTTATCCTATTGTGAGAAACAAATTTCTAACCTGCAAGTCTTTCACTAGGGGATAAAGTCTCAAATTTGTTGAATCATGATTGAAGGACATATTAGAGTTAGGATTAAGGTTTTGGCCTATGGGATTAGAGTTTGTAAGGGATAAATTTGAATTTTTGCTTTTTATAGAGGGTAAATACCTATACCTCTTACAATAAACAACAAAACCTAGTAACTCAGTTGTGTAGATGTATAGTCACATAAACTTGATGTAATAAAAGGTTCTAGGATTCAAATAGTTGAAGCATCAAATGTGGCATGGTGTTTTTATATATCTATTATATACTCAACATATAGAGGATACCTCACTTTGATGAGATTTTTGTCCACATTCACTAATATTATAAGCTAAAAAATGTCATAGATTTGGTTGTTCAAATAGGTGACAATCTATGCAAGTTAGGGTTTTATGGTGGAGGAAGACTCTAGGGCCTTCAAAGGGCGAATCATTGAAGAGAGTGGATTAAAAGTATCCATCAAATTTATATCATTTCCAAAAATAAAATATTTGACCTATAGGTCTTTCATCAAGGGATCAAGCCTCAACCTTGTCACATCTTGAACAAAGAACAAATCAAAGTTAGGGTTAAGGTTTTGACTCACAAGATTTGGGTTTGAAGGGGATAAATTTAGGTTTTTGGTTTTTTTGGAGGATATTTCATGGAGAAAAATTATAATACTTTAGAATGGTGAGGCATTTAAGATGGTGGATTCAAGGGATTCTTGGATCTTGATGCACTTGGAGGTCAAGCATTTAAACTCAACCATTTATTGGATTAAATTTATAATGATTGCATATAGAGGAGAGACATAGAGCTTGATATAGTGTTTGATTGTGGTATACCACCATTATCATAATCCTAATTTTTTGATTCTCGATGTAGAGGATAAAGCATAGAAAATGAGAGTCATAAAGCTTGGGCTAGGGTTTGAGTTATGGAAAAATAATAAGAGGAATTTTTAACATAGAAAAAGTGCATATGATGAAGTGTAGAGGAGGACAAACATAGAGCTCAAGCTAAATTTTGAGTTTGGCATGCCATCATTATCACATCCCTAGCTTCTAGTATCTCAAAAGATGCAATAAAAGTATAGAGAGTTGTAGAGCTTGATCTAGAGTTTGAGTTGTGGAAAATAAATAATAGGAATTTTAACATAGAAAAATTGTAGGGGAAAAAGTATAGAGGAGAGATGAAAAATTAAGTTGTGGTTCAATTTTGGAATGCCATAATTTTCATAGCCTTGGCATTTAAAGTCTTATTTTAGAGGATGAAGTGCATAGGAGGAGAGTTGCATAGAATGATCTAGGGTTCAAGTAATGGGAAAATAATAATAAGAATTTTTAATATAAGTGTAGAGGATGAAGTGAAAAGGAGAAGAAATATAGAGTTTGAGGTAGGGTTTGAGTCTAGCATGCTACCATTATCATAGCCTTAGCTTCTAAAAATGGATTTGAGGATAGAATCAAATGGATTTGTAGGGTTCCCTAGGCAAAATATCCCAGATATAAAAAATTGGTGATGATAGAATACAACCAACCATGAATTTTATTTTTTGCATACTCTCAAGAAAAAAACAATATTGAAAGAAAATGAAAAAGTTCCAGCATTCTAAGGGTTGTAGTTTTGCAATAGCTTGAGAAACCGTCGGTAAATTTTTGTGTCATAAAAATTTACATAATGTTAGGGTTTTATTTTAAAAGAAGAAAAAATAACTAGATTTAAATTAAATTGGAAAATGGTGGGGCATGCTATTACTCTATAAAACATTTATTAATCATGCGGTAGATAATTGTTTTTGTTAAAAAATGGTCTTTTGAGTATATTAATGTCCTATTATTTGGTCCATAGGTAATGCTTCACATAGGGTAATTTTTTAAACATTATTAAATGGAGTCTCATAGCACATTGAAATTTTGGAGAAAAATACTAATGTCTTATACAATGAGTCATAGGTAATGCTTGATATAGGATAGTTTTTCTAAATTATTCAATGTAGTTTCCTATTACCTTGTAGTATTGGGAAAAAGTCTTCTTTGGCTTTATGCAAGTTTTAATTTTTCAAGGACAAGGCCCATGATTTCAATACAAAGAAATATATATATATAATATTTTTCTTGTTCTGCAAATGTGGTTTTGAGTGTAATTTTGCTCAAAACTAGTAAAATTTGTGGATTTCCTTGAAAGAAATTTGCTTCTCTAGCTTTGTGCAAGTTTTAAATTTTTCGAGGTCTATGATTTCTTTTCGATGAATTATATGTAATATTTTATCTTTAAGAGGAAAAAAATGGAGAGGGATGTTTTGTTTTACATGGAGGTGGAAAAAGAGTTGTAGTATTCTAGAATGAGGAAGAAGAAGGGTTATGAGTAGGGAAACAACTAGGTGGAGCTAAAGAATGGATCAATATGTTTGAGAGTGATAATAGAAGTTGAGTCAAGCAAGTTAAAGGGAAGAATAATTTGGAGTAGAAGAGGATACAATGACTTGAAATACCTTATGAATCATCTCAATAAGGTATCCTTCTAAAATTATAGATATTGTTCATGGGAAAGCGCAACAAAGGATAAAAAATAATCTATTAGGAAAACATATTGGCATCAAGTCGAGTGGGAACTAGATAAAGAAATGGATTAAGAATTAATGGAAAATAAAAGGGAATGTGCATTTTTTCCTCCTTAGTAGAGGTTTCTCCATCATATTCTTCATCAATAAGGAGTACTATTGTAATACCCGTGAATGAGGTTCATGGTTCCTTGGCAAATTTAAACTTTATCTAAGAAAATGGATTTCAAATTTTAATCCATATATTGAGAAGGTAGACAAGGTTCCAATCTAGGTAAGACTCCCCTCTTTACCATTGAAATTCTAGGAGGAAGTGATTTTTGAGAGTTTAGCTAACTGAAGGACACGAGATTATACTGAGAGGGGGTGAACAGTATAAGACCACTTTTTACTTTTCTTTTCCAAACAATAATATCCAATATATCAATGGTAATATCAACAAAAGTAATCAAATCAATGCATAAATCATCACACACAATGGAAACACCAATTTAATGTGGTTCACCCAATGTGGGCTACTCCACGGAGAAAACATTTTACTAAAATTTTCTCAACAAATCTCTTGGGAATCCTTCCCTATTACAATATTTATGGACCTCTGTCCAAAGGAGACACTAATCCCCTAATCAAGTTCATGGATCTCTATCCACAAGATAACTCTTTCCCCTTTATTTTTTTGTGTATCTCTATCCACAGGAGAACTCCTTCTCCTCTGCTCTGGTTGGTGATCTTTTAGAAGACTACTGCCTCCACTACACTGGCTTGTGGATATCTCTCCATAGAAGACTTCTATCCTCAGTCAAAAGACCTCTGTCCTCACTACCCTGGATAATGGATCTCTATCCACTAGAGACTATTGTCATATACTTTATCACCTCCAAAGCTTGCTCTCAACTCTACTCAATATCTATCTCAAATATGCACTAAACACTATCCTTGGGTCTAACACAAATTTTTTGACAAGTCTATGTTTGGTCTGGCACAAATAACCCTAAAATTTACACCAAAATCTATCTCTACTATGGCACAAATCTATCCTCAAATCTACACCATACTATGTCCTCAAATCTATCCTCAAGCCTTAACACAAAGCTTGATCCAATCACAAATCAACTCTGCTCAGATATGCCTCAAGCCTTACCACAAAGCTTGAACAAATCAATCAATCAATTATGCTCTCAAGTCTTCTCAAATACTTACCTCAAATCTATCCACAAGTCCTCTCAAGAACTTTTTCAATCTTATCTCAAGTCTTCTCTAAGACTTACCTCAAATCTATCCACAAGTCCTTTCAAGAACTTGCTTAATATTCTCTCAAGTCTTCTCTAAGACTTAACTCAAATATATCCATAAGTCCTCTCTAGAACTTGTCCAATATGCTCAACAAGTCTTCACCAAGAATTACCTCAAATTTGCTCAACAAGTCCTCTCTAGAACTTGTCCAATATGCTCAACAAGTCTTCACCAAGACTTACCTCAAATCTGCTTGTAAGCTTCTGCAAAAGCTCACACAAATTTGTTCGTAAGTCCCCTCTAGGAATTACTCAAATCTGCCCATAAGCTTTCACAAAATCTTGCTTAAATTTGTCCTTAAATCCCCTCTAGGACTTACTCAAATCTATCCACTAGATTTCACAAAAGCTTGCTTAAATCTGTCCTTAAGTCCCCTCTAGGACTTACTCAAATCTCTCCACTAGCTTTCACAAAAGATTATTCAAATCAATTGCAAAACTTGCATACAAACCTCAACTTAATCTCTTTCAGAAAACCTCTTCAAGACAACAAATAAGTTTCACTCAAAATCTTGTTTAACCATAGAAACATATATAGAATGATTACAAACTCAATATGTTTCACACTCACAAAAACACTCAATCACTTCCAAACTCTCTTTCAAATAAATTTAGAATAAATAAGAATTTGTTTTACATAACTTGAACTATCACACCAATGCATTCAATAAATAATGCTTATCCAACTTCACTCAACTATTCACTCAATAAAACACAAATTGCTTACAAACCCTAACCAAGTGTTTCACTATTCTATCAACAACTCACACTATAGAAATCAAATCCTGACTCAAGATATTTTAAAATTCACATAACAATGATACTCATGTTATTTCACAAACCTTAGCTTTATCAATATCACATAACAATGATACTCATGATCTTTCACAAACCCTAGCTCAAGATAGTTCTCAATATCACATAACAATAATACTGATGATCTTTCACAAACCCCAGCTCAAGATAGTTCTCAAATTCACATTCAAATATTCTCAAAAACATTCACCAGTCATGCACATGAAACTCACTCAAACATTTCGAACAATGCTTATCAAATAATCCTTTTCACTCCAACTTTGTATTTCATTATCTTTCACTCATAAGGAAGATGTGCCCATACCTTTTGTTTTGATGGAGATATATATTCAAAACCCGTCTCAATATAAATCAAATCTTCTTTTCCAATCTCAATGTTAGATAGCAACAATCTATCTTAAAATATCCATAAATATTCTCCTCAAAAATTAATTCACTATACAAAAATTATCAAGTCTCAAGTACACTTTATAATATCCAAACTTCTCAAACAAAGATTCCAATTACTCAATTTCACTATAACCTCCTTTAGAAATTTAATGCATAGATCAATCCATTAAATTTTTGGATTAAACAGATTTAAACAATTTTGTGCCCACCCTAACTTAGGGTTTAAATAATATTATTTTATAAATTAATTTATAATATAAATATTATAAATAATTTATAAATGACCTTAGGCTTTATTTTTAACCTTTAATATTATAATTAAAATATTATAATATTATTTCCTTTGGGCCTAGGTATTTTTCTCTTTCACCCTTAGACCTTATCTGACCTCCTTTAATATTATAATATTATTTCCTTTAGGCCTAGGTATCATTTTCCTTTAGGGTATTTAACCATCCTTTTGACCAATCATGTGAAGCTCTTAAACCAAATCTCTTGGGCTTAAAATATAAATATTTTAACACTCCTTTTGCCAAATCTTGCATTGATCACTGACACCGACTCTTGACATCAATGACAACGCAACTACTCAAAATTTCCAACACTAACTCCTTTGGTAGGTTCCTCTCCATGAAATATGTAACAAAAGAAATAAAGAGAGTGTTCTATACAAGAATATTTTTCATAGTTGAATCTGGGAAGAAAATATCAAAATAGATCAAGTTGGTCTCCAGATGGGGTGTTTAGATTCAAAACCTCATTTTTGAGAATAATCCATTCAACTATATAATATGTGCAATAATATGTCACTTGGTGAAAACATTCCTTGCTAGAAGGAGGAAAATCAATAGGAAAAATATCAAAAGATCTAGCAAAAAGAAGAAAAGACATGTATGTAAGAAGAAGTATCAAACAATGGGAATCATGGAAAAAAATTCATCGTAGCAAGAAGATAAAGTTGAAAATAAGTTAGATCAAAAGGGATATATCTAAAGAATATCAGGAAAATAGAAGTGAACTGGTAGGTAAGTGGATACAAAGTAATGGGCGTGGTGAACAAGGATGCAATTAGAGAGGATAATTTTTCTAGCAATAGAGTAGACAATGAGGTTCTACTAGGTAGGATTTAGGGTGAAAATCTTCTATGTCAAAACGAGTTGGTGAAAGGAAGGAAAGTGGAATGGATAACCCCAAAATATGAGAAGAAGATATAAAATCAAGAGAGAAAATGTGGATATGGAAGAGAAGGATCTAGAAGTGGTCTCTTACATAGTAGGAAAATAGTGAGTAAAGGAGGGATCATGAATTAAATTTATGAATATAAGAGTAATGAGTAAAGGGGTAGATAAGGTGGGAAGACATTATTCAAAGGAAAATCACTCAAATGAGATTGAAATTAATTTTAACTAGGAGATTCAGATGATCTTAGACTTGAGTGGGAAAAATCCCACAAAAAAATATAGGAAATGAATATCTTGTCCTAAAATGTTAGAGGAATGAATGCACTTAACAAACATAGGGTGGTAAGATTTTTTATTAAGGGTAACCAACCTAATATAGTTCTTATATCAAGAAATAAAGTCGAATGCTACAACCTGTGAGATTTTTGATTAAGGGTAACCAACCTAATATAGTTCTTATATCAAGAAACAAAGTTGAATGCTACAAGATGGGAGAATATTAAGAAATGGATATGGAAGAAAGGTGGCAATGGTCAGGTGGAGGAAAAAGGGGCTTTACGAGGAATCATAATTTTATGGAATTTTTATACCTTTGAAAGGGAAGGCATATTAAAAAAGAACACCTTCTAACTATTTGTATAACTTCAAAATTTTCAAATTTGATCTTCCTCATTACAAATATTTATTCTCCAAATATGAATAGACAAAGACAAGAGGTGTAAGATGTATAGTGGTAGGGTATTTCAACATATTTTTGACGCCTAGACATAAGAAAGGTGGATCCCGGGGATTCTTAGAGACCATGGATGATTTTAGTAACTTTTTTTAAAATGTGGTCTATATGATGTTGATTTAAGAGGTAATTATTTTACATGGATGAATAGGAGAATAGGGACAACCTGATCCAAGTGAGACTATAAGTACTACTCTCTATGGAATGGTTTGAGGGTAACTATGAGCACTCATTAGTATCTCTACCTAGGATGGGATCAGATCATAATCCACTATTATTTAGCTAGTTTAGGGAAATATGGAAAGGCAGAAACCCTTTCAAGTTTGAATACATGTGGCTTCAACACCCAAATATTTATGCAAAAGTGGAATCATGGTGGAGGCTTCTGATCCAAGGCTCTAAGATGTTTATTTTGGTAGGGAAAATCAAACATGTGAAGAAAGAAGTGAAGATTTTGAATAAGCAAGTCTTTGGAAATATCTTTAGATAGAAGGAAATCCTTAGGAAAGAACTAAGTTTGTTGGAGGAGGAAGTGAGGATGATTGGGATGGATCAAGCCCTATATAATAGAGATAAGGATATCTAGGTAGAGCTTCACACTATTTTGGCTCAAGAGAAAACTTATTGGAGGTAAAAATCAAGGAATAAATGGCTTATGGAAGGAGACAAAAATACTAAATTCTTTCACATCTCAATGATAAAGCATAAAATTGTTGGAAGGATTTCTGAAATATTATGTGAGGATGGTAAAATAGTCAAAGGTGAAGAAAGGATTAGGCAAGAGGTAGTTAAATTCTTTAGTTCATTGCTATCGAAGGAAAGGGGGAAGACCAAGAAGCTATGGAAGAAATTCTTCAATATATACCAATGAGAATGTCCATAGGAATGAATGAAGAGCTAGTGAGATATGTTAGTGAAGAGGAGGTGAAGGAAGTAGTCTTCTCCTTGGGGAAGGATAAATCTCTAGGCCTAGATGGTTTCCAGGTAGGTTTCTTCCAAGTCTTTTAGAATATAGTAAAGGAGGATTTAATAGAAACAATTCAAGAGTCTCACCATTTAGGAAAAGTTCTAAGAGAATTTAACAACACATTTTTAGTGCTCATCCTAAAGAAACAAGGGTAGAAGGGATTTAAGGACTATAGTCCAATAATACTATGTAATGCAATTAATAATATCATTTTTAAAGTGATGATGTGAAGGTTGAAAAAATTCTTCCCAAATATTATAATAAGTCATTAGAGAGGGTTTTGTGAAGGGAAGACAAATATTGGATGGTGTTATCTCTCTTCATGAAACACTGCACTTAATAGTGCAAAGTAGGAGGGAAGGAATGTTGCTAAAGCTAGATATGAATAAATATTATGATAAGGTCTCCTAGAGCTTCCTAGACAAATTTTTTGCTAATTTTGGGTTTAGTAGGAGATGGAGAAGATGGGTGAGAAATTGCTATAGAGGACCAAGGTTCTTGATTATCATAAAAAAATATCCCATAGGTTTCTTTGAGAGTAGTAGGGGCTTAAGGCAAGAGGACCCACTTTATCCTTACCTCTTTATTATCATGGTAGAATCCCTTAGGAGATGTATAGATGCAACCCAAATGATGGGAGCATTAAATGGGTTGAAACCTTTTGTGTCTATGAGAGGTATCACTCACCAATAATTTTTGGATGACACAATCTTTCTTGGGAAACATTTGGTGGTTGAAGCCAAGGAGTTCAAATAGATCCTAAATCTATACAACAAGGCTTCCCAATAGATGATTAACTTGGAAAAGAGCAAGGTGTTCTTCATCAACACTCTAGAGAAGCAAAAAATAAGGATAGCAAAGGTAATAGGTTGTAATATATCAAGCCTTCCATCCACTTATCTAGGAATACCTCTATTTATAGGTGTGTGTAAGGACCAGGTATGGGATATGTTGATAAATAAGTTTCAATGTAAGCTAGCAAGCTAGAAAGGAAATTTACTAAGTTAGGTAGGAAAGCTTCAACTACTAAAGAGTACCCTTCAAGCCATGTCAGTCTATCTCCTATCTATGTTTAAGATACTAGCAAAAAATTTAAAATAGTGTAGAAAGTATGCAAAAGAAATTTTTGTGGTCAGGTGTAGAGGAAAAGAGTAGAATCCCCCTTGTGGCATGGGAAAAAGTGTGCAAACTAAAATCTAAAGGAGGATTGGGATTAAGGAGGATTAGAGATGTGAATAAGATCTTAGCTACTAAAGTAGGATGGAGGCTAATGAAGGAAGGTCATTATTTGTGGGCTAGAATTTTAAAGAATAAGTACTTAGATAGCCAAGAAGATATGATATTTTTAACCATTTTAAATCCTTATAAAGGCTCATCTATATGGAACCATATGATGGAGGGAAGAAAGCTGCTATGGAAAGGAGTTCAATGGAAAATTGGGAATGGTAGGTTGGTTCACTTCTAGGAGGATGCATGGCTAGAGAACCAACCCCTAAGCTTGGATGAGGAGTTAGTTGAAGTATAGATAGATCTAGAACAAAGATATGGGAGTATGGTTGTAGACTACCTAGCCCAGGAAGAGGGAGTGGCAAGGTGGAAGGACTTATGTGGTAGTAACCATAGTGAGGAAGCTTTAAATAAGCTCAAAATTAAACTAAGAGCCTTCCATGTAGGTGTAAATATGGGTGAAGACTCTATAGTTTGGGGAGCTACTCTTGATGGATCCTTTAGTGTAAAATCAACCTATGAGATTCTATTAGCTGAGCTAAAAGATGGGTTTCAATGGAGGAGGCTCTAGGAAACAAAGGCAACACCAAAGATAACAATGTTCCTTTGGTTGGCTATGTAGAATAAGATCCTAACAACATATAACTTACATAAAAGAGGGTTTCAATTTCCTAATAGATGTCATCTATGTGAAGAATAAGAAGAGTCAATGGAACACTTATTGTTAGGATGTAGCTATTCCCTTTTGATTCTTCAAGGTTTAATTGAGGAGATGGGGGTTATTTGGGTACTGCCAAATAGAATGGTGGATTGGATAGAATAATGGAAAAATCCCTTTAGGAGTGCAAGGTTGAATAAGATATGGGCTCTAATTCCTTTCCACTATGCTTGGGGGGTTTGGTTGGAGTGTAATAGAAGAATATTTAAGGAGGAAAAGAGAGCCTCCTTAAGAATTAGGTAGATGATCCTAGTGACTATAGTGGAAAATATTAAAGTATTGAGTATGAAGAAAATTAAGGAATCAATAGAGGAGACAAATATTAGTAAACATTGGGACCTTAGTCTAGTTGAGATGGAGAAAACCCCCCAAGAAAATCTAAGAAGTGTAAAATGGCATCCACCTAGGGAGGGATGACTAAAGCTCAATTTTGATGGATATTCTAAGGGGAACCCTAGGAAAGAAAAGGGAGTAGTGAAAAGGGATTATAAAGGAATTCTAATAGATGTTGTTAGTTAATTTCATGGCTCTATGACAATTCATCAAGCAAAATATATACTAACTTTCGTAGGAAAAATTGACAATATAGTTGGAAGTAAGGAAGCAAATAGTAGAGGGAGATTCTCTAAATATTTTCAATTGCCTTACTACAAGGGCTATAAAGAGTTCATAGGTTTCAATTATAATAACAAAAACTCTAAGGATCCTTAACTCACTAGAGTAGATGGATATGACTCATGTTTTTAGAGAACACAATATGATGAAAAATTGACAGGATAAATAGGGCAATCTTCATGAAGAGGACCAAAGGTGGATTCCTTACAATAATGTTTATCCAAATATAAAATATTTGGTAGAAATGGAAGGGCCATAAACAGGTTGTTTATGATATAGTAAAAGATTAATCCAAAGACCTACACATTTTTAAAAGTTGAATTAGACTCCAAGGACTAAGCCTTGTCATTGATAGATAGGGAGTCATGTGGCAATGAATTAGAACTATTTGTTTTAATTTCTAGTTGTTTCATTTTCTGCACAACTATGACATCCTACAAATATATTTGCAAGGAGAAAGCCTTGTCATTGGGTTTCTTTTACAACATGGTAGATGTAGTGGTAGTCTAATTAATATGTCCTTCAGTGGATAATGGATCCCTACATTATCCCATCTAGACACATGGTAATCACATCAAAAACTTGGGAAGAGTTTGAGTGCAATGATCAATGGTTTGTAGGAATAAGGGAGAGATTTTGAGGGCATAAATTTTCTCAATTAACTGGCTGAGGGAAGTCCCTACAAATTGTTGAACTTAGGGATAGTATTAAGGGCTAGTAGTTGGAGTGGTACAATGATGGTTTGCATATATGTGTAGATCAATGGTATATGGGGGAGGTTTGCATCCCTTTTGACTTGTCGAATATGTTTTAAGAGTTATGATGCTAGTCTGGAATCAATTGAAAATGTTTGAAAATTAATGGGAATAGCCCAAAATTTTATAGCCCCATAAGAAGAGGTTTGTGAAATATGACCAGTTTTTCTTGTCAAAAAGTGTAAAAGGTTTGAACCCTTTCAAAAACCTAGCATTTACCTTAATAAAAAATAATAATAAATTTATAAATAAACTAAAATATATTCTACTATATTTTAAACTACTTCATTAACAATGACACTACTCAAAAAATCCATCACAAAAATTAGGTAATTAAATGAATTGAATATCAGGATAAGAAAATGATCCTAGTGTTGAATATTTATTCTGATCCAATCAACTTACTAGGCACAATAAAATCCTCATGATCCATGCTACAAGTAGGTTTTCTATGATATCTTAAAAATTTGTTGGACACAAACTATTCCACAAAATGCTTTAAAAAATCACACTTGCTTCTAGAATAATTGAAGAAGGATGCATGAAAAATATTAAGGTCAAGTAATAGAGACTCAAACCCACTCTAATATCATATTAGATTTTGTAATAATTTCTAGAAATGAAAAAAGTCAACAAATTTCTTAGAAAAGAAATGATATATCTTAGATAAATATATACAATATAAATATATCACGTTGATAATTATATGAATAGTGTCAAGGTGCATAAATACCCATACTATAAGTGACCTTAGGTCAAGGTTAAATAATTTACCTTAAGTACTAGTCTTTTCCTCCAATAGTGTTTAGTCTTGATAAAAAATCAATGACTACATTTGCTTTGCCAAGTCTATCTACGATAGTGATGTGAAATTTCTATAGCATTAATATCCATAAAACATATGAAAAATAGTCATAGGAGTAGAAGGGAGCGAGAGAGGGTGTGACTGGGTTAGAACTATTTGCAGAGGCTTTCTTCTTCCTTAGTTCCATGTTGTTGGTCCCCCTGATTTGGTTTTGACTAGACTAGAACCTACCAAAATCTAGGTGATTCTAGCCCCTCTTTTTTCTTTGGCCTTTTGTTTGTTTCTATTTGGGGGTTCTTTTGGTGACTCTTTCTTGGCCGTTGACCTAGGAAAGAAATACCCAAGGATTCTATTCTCTCTACTTGAGAATCCCCTTTAGGGATTGGTGGCGCTTGATTCATTAGCTTTGTTAGAGTTGAGTGGCTAGTTGGCCTCAATAGGGACTAGAAGGATCTCCTATTCGAGGTTTCTTCTAGTGATACTTTCCTAGCCCTGGTTATTGGTGGGAAATACCATAGTTTTTTCCTCTCTCTCCTTGATAATCCTCTTTAGGGATTTCATGGTAGCACTCAATTTACCAACTTCATCAAAGTAGAGTGGTTAGTTTATCTTACCAGGGGCCACGAGGCCTCACTATTTGAAGTTTATTCTGGTGACCCTTTCCCTGCTCTTGTCCTCAGTGGCAAAGACCTCATTTTTTTTCTCCCTTCTCGAGAAGCCCCTTCTAGGATTTTATATAGGTGCTCAATTTATAGGCTTCATTACTTTCAAAGCTAATGAACCAGCCTATCTTATCAGGGTCAATGAAGACTCCTTGTCTTCCATTGGTGGTGTGCACCCACTTTCCATTCCTAGAAGAGATTCTCCTATGGACACATACATCATTGATTCCCAATATCCTAGGAGTACCACCAGAGGCCATGCGAGACCCTATCTTCCAGTAGAGGTACACATCTTGTCTCCATTTCTTAGTGTGATTCTCTACCTTTGATTTTAGAGAAGTCCTTCCTGGATCTCCTTTGATGAATGTGAGGAGTGAATGCACCAAAGGTTTATTTTAAGCCATGTGGAAGCTTTAAGAGTGATATATTGAGAGATCCTACCTAGTTTCTATGGAATGGTCAAGTTTGGGGAGACCGCCTTGCAGAGGGGGAAATTAAAAATAAAAAATTAATTTCTAATTTGAGTGAGATTCCCTTGCTTAGGCGAGAACTATATTTTTGAATTTTTTTTTTGTCCTAGACTTCGTCACTTTGGTGCCTCTTATACGGTTCCCAATACCCTTTGCTTCCTTGTCCTTTTGTGCAACAATTTTCATTGAGGGCCCCTTAGGTGGGATCCTTATTTTTTTTGTCCTTTGTTTTTAATGATGTCCCTATTCGAGGGCTTTCTAAATTTGTAAAAGTTTTGAGAACCCTTTCAAAACTCCTTCCTCCAACCAATTAATAATAATAATAATTTACCTTAATTTCTATTATTGTTATTTACATTAAACTTACCTCTATAAGGTGTACAATGTCCCAAAGGGGTATAAAATGAATACAAAATAAAAAGGTTGCCTATGGCATTAAGTGAATTTAAAAACATATATTTCAATGCTCATATATCAAACCTAATATTTGGTACACCATATTTAACATGCTTCTATATGAGTTACTCTTGTGATGGTCATAGACAAATAAATATACCATGATAATAGAAAGATTATTCAGACGTAATTTATGAGCCATTTCAAGGATGCCAAAGTAAACACCTTTAAAATATTAATAAAAAATATAACAATAAATAAAATTTATAAATTAAATTAGACTAAAATTTGATATGGATCATAGTAGGCAAGTTATATCAATTATCTTAAACTTTTTTTTAACAATGCAAACTCTAAAAATACCATGTATAACACTTTCATTATTTCTATTTTTTTATTTTTTTGAATTTATTTAGTAAAATTTTTCTATACCTATAAAAGAATGTGTACCATTAAAAACACATTTATAAGCAATTTAAAGAATCATTTTCATGTAATATATATAAGTGGTATTCTTACTTTGATTCTAGGTCATAATACATAATTATATTACATGTTATAGTAACAAGTATTTATATAATTTATTTTTAATAATTGAATTAAAAATTAAGGATACTAATGATGTTAGTTACAAGAAAATCATTCTCTCCTCCATGAGATTAATTGTTTCCTGGATGAGGACGAGTATCTTTCGAGGGAGCAAAATGGGTTTAGGTCTAAGTCCCTAACCCCCCTTGTGATAAATTTCTTTATGTTATAATGGATTATTTTACTCTTGATACTTCTAATGATGTTCATATCTATCATGTGCTATTTTTTAGTCATATTTGTAAGGAGCAACGGATGAACGTGCCCATGTTCCTCTTTTAGTCCATGAAGAAATCCATGATTAATGTGCAATGTAGCATAGTTCTGGATCCCACACATCAGGGATTAGCTTTCCTAATTATTGAGCATATTGATAAAGAGAAAGGGTTGAAGGTGGAGGATTTCATAAAATTCATTGAGGGTCTTCCCATTCCTATGCCTATCTCATACTGGGTGGATTCTTCTTTCTCTCTATCTAGAGAGTTGATGGAGGTGACAAAAAGTATCTTTTCATCTCTAAAAAGTGTGAAAGAGGGCAATAATATTTCTGGTGTCATTATCACTTCCAGAGGATTTTTGGGGAAAGCACATCATCCCATGAGTCAAATATCTCAATCTTTGAACTCTATCGATAGGAAGCATAGTCACCGTGTTGGGGGCATTCCTATTTCTGTTTGTGGTGCTAGAGGTGATTTAGTGAGACGATCCAAATGTTTATCTAAAAAATGTGGCTATCCAACCTCCTAATAATATTAATATGATTCAGTCTAACTCTAAGGAGCTTCTTAAAGCGGTTAAGAAGTCTAGAATAGTAGAGGAAATTCACCTTGAGGAGGATTAAAATTTGATGCTCCTTAAGCTTAGAGAGGTGGATGACAAACAAAAATCCATCTTGGTCTCTATTAAAATGGTGGTTAACGTGGCAGAT
The DNA here is from genome assembly GCA_028583015.1 of Wollemia nobilis. Lineage (NCBI taxonomy): Eukaryota > Viridiplantae > Streptophyta > Pinopsida > Araucariales > Araucariaceae > Wollemia > Wollemia nobilis. Next base: position 725,004 of record JAQPPZ010014268.1, read on the forward strand.
GAGGTGAATCGTTTAGTGTGCATTATTATAAAGAATTTGGAGGTCAAAATGGTGGATGTCTAGAATTGTGGAATTTCCCTGTTGTCTTATCTCTAGTTTTCGGTTGGTTGGTTCCACTTTTCCTTTGGTTTTTTGTTTTTGTTGAATTAGATTTGATCCATGTGTTGAGCCACAGTTCTCTTTTTTAGATGGCTATCGACATTAGTTTACAAGTCTTATTTTATTGGTTTTGATCTCCTTTTGGAGTTGATGTACGAGGTTTGGGGATTCAAAACTCCCTTTCTTAATCTAACCAAAAATATTAAGGATACTAAAAGTTATCTCATAATATATGTAAGACGTCTATTGGAAGATACATAAACCATCATTTTTTTTTTCATAAAATAACCTTGGGTACATTATTATATTAGGAGTTTATCTTATGTTAAGTAGTTACTTGGAGAAAAATAAATAAATGCACAAGTGTTAGAATGTGCAATGATGTAAATGTGCATGTACTCCACATGTACATGAGTCATAGGGATAGGTAGAGTAAAGCCCAAGGAACTTATCTTAATATATATATGTACCTACAATGTACATTAAATTACACACACTTTGAGAGGGAGATAAAGTTACTATAGAGTAGTGACATGGCAGATGAGGTCCATCGCAAGGAAAATGAAAAACCAAGATTCGCTTTATTGGGTATTAAGCGAGAGCTATGGGCAAATAAGACACCTTTAAGTAGTATTAATACAGTCACATTTATAGTAAATGCATGAATATGGTGTACCAAAAAATCCATGGTACCTAATGGAATAGGTAACAAAGCCACTTTGTTACCTACTGCCACCAAATTACCACCTCCCCAAGTTAAGCTAGTGCTCGTTGTTGCATCAGGAGTTGTTAAACTAGGTGCTGAAGCATGAGTGTTTTGTATCCATTAAGCAAAGATTGGTTGTAATTGTATAGCAGTATCTGAAAACATATCTTGGGGACGTCCTAAAGAACTCATAGTATCATTAGGAATATACAGACCAAAACTATGGAAGCCTAAGAATATACATACCCAGTTGAGGTATGATACAATTGCATACCCAATTGAGGTGTGATACAATTTCATCACGATCTCGTAAAGACATTTACAACCCTCCCTTGTAAGTGGTTAACGTGGCAGATGAGGTGAATAATTTAGTGTGCGTTATTATAAAGAATTTGAAGGTCAAAATGGTGGATGTCTAGAATTGTGGAATTTCCTTGTTGCATTATCTCTAGTTTTCGGTTGGTTGGTTCCACTTTTCCTTTGGTTTTTGTTTTTGTTGAATTATATTTGATCCATGTAAGGAAAATTAAAACCAAGATTCACTTTATAGGGTATTAAGCGAGATCTATGGGTATATAAGACACCTTTAAGTAGTATTAATACAGTCACATTTGTTCCTCCCCTCCTAGGTCCATCGCAAGGAAAACAAAAACCAAGATTCGCTTTATCGGGTATTAAGTGAGAGCTACGGGAAAATAAGACATATTTAAGTAGTATTAATACAATCACATGGATAGTAAATGCATGAATATGGTGTACCAAAAAATATGTGATACCTAATGGAATAGGTAACAAAGCCACTTTGTTACCTATTGCTACCAAATCACCACCTCCCCAAGTTAAGCTAGTGCTCGTTGTTGCATCAGGAGCTATTAAACTAGGTGCTGAAGCATGAGTGTTTTGTATCCATTGAGCGAAGATAGGTTGTAATTGTATAGCAGTATCTAAAAACATATCTTGAGGATGTCCTAAAGCACTCATAGTATCATTATGAATATACAGACCAAAACTATGGAAGCCTAAGAATATACATACCCAGTTGAGGTGTGATACAATTGCATCACGATGTCTAAGAACATGATCTAATAGATTGTTATATTGAGTAGTTGGATCATAGTCTCTTACCATAAAAATAGCTGCATGTGCAACAACACCAACTATGAGAAATCCACCAATCCACATGTGATGTGTGAACAAAGAGAGTTGGGTACCATAGTCAATAGCAAGGTATGGGTAGGGGGCATAGAATACATGTGGTGAGCTACAAAAATAGTTAAAGATCCTAACATATCTAGGTTAAGAGCTAATTGGGCATGCCATGAGGTAGTTAAGATCTCTTAAAGACCTTTATGATCCTCCTCTGTAAGTGGTTAACGTGGCAGATGAGGTGAATCATTTAGTGTGCATTATTATAAAGAATTTGGAGGTCAAAATGGTGGATGTCTAAAATTATGGAATTTCCCTATTGTCTTATCTCTAGTTTTTGGTTGGTTGGTTCCACTTTTCCTTTGGTTTTTTTTTTTTGTTGAATTAGATTTGATCCATGTGTTGAGCCACAGTTCTCTTCTTTAGATGGCTGTCGAATTTAGTTTACAAGTCTTATTTTCTTGGTTTTGATCTCCTTTTGGAGTTGATGTACGAGGTTTGGGGATTCAAAACTCCCTTTCTTAATATAACCAAAAATATTAAGGATACTAAAAGTTAGCTCATAATATATGCAAGACGTCTATTGGAAGATACATAAACCACAATTTTTTTTTTCATAAAATAACCTTGGGTACATTATTAGATTAGGAGTTTATCTTATGTTAAGTAGTTACTTGGAGAAGAAGAAATAAATGCACAAGTGTTAGAATGTGTAATGATTTAAATGTGCATGTACTCCACATGTACATGAGTCATAGGGATAGGTAGAGTAAAGCCCAAGGAACTTATCTTAATATATATATATATATATATATATATATATATATATATATATATATATATGTACCTACAATGTACATAAAATTACACACACTTTGAGAGGGAGATAAAGTTACAATAGAGTAGTGAGTAGGTACAATGTAGATCTTCATTGTAAAATTTTGGAGTGTTCAAAGTCCTCCATTATATTGCATTGTACTAATTTATTTTATTTTTTAAATAAATGGGTAAAAATTTATTGATAAAAAGTCTAGATTACAGAGTACAATTGAGCTCCCAACCAGGACTCAAATAAGTAACAAAATAGGCTAAAACCACCAGACAAGGTCAAAACCCAAGGAAGACAACAAGAATAAACCATATTAAGTTTTAACATCCTTGTGGATCAAATCCTAGAGGTATTGAGAGTCCCCAGATGGGATAATCTCCTAATTATCAATAATCCAAGGATCCAATAGCTCAGAAGCCCTTTTGGCCAAGTAATCAACAATCCCATTCCATTCCCTTGGAATGTGCACAAAGGATATAAATTAAAACTCTTCACTCATTCTAAGAATATTAACAGCCACAAAGGCTAACTGCCAATTAACATCCTCCATGCTTTTACTGTTTAAAATATTAACCATAATTTGATAGTCAAACTCATAGATAATCCTGTGCCAGCAAAGATAAAACCCCTTATGCAAGGCCTTAAGAATCACAAGAGTTTCCATAAAATTGTTGGAGTGAACACCTTTATAAATGGAAAATAAAAAATGACCACACCAGTAAAATCTATCCCAACATTGCCAATTCCAACATGTCCAGGATTGCCCCTAGATGACACATCAATATTAATTTTTAAAACTCCTCTAGGGGGTGGCCTCCACCTACCATCTCTCCTAACCTTCTTGCTAAGCCGAGGAACCCTTCTAGGGATAGCATAGTTCGTACCATACCCAAAGAAACCAAGGGCCTTCCACACCTTCTCCTACTTAAAGTCCAAAAGAGGGTCCACATCACATTTTCTATGGATAGTTTCCTAAACCATACATAGGATCCCTTGCCAGATATTTTTAATATCCAAATGACTACCCTAAAATATGCGATGGTTCAATTCGAGCAAAATCTACCAAATGATGCAAGAAGGGCCCAAATTCCAAGCCACTTGGAGGAAGGGGACCTTGGGTGGAGGTCTTCCTAGACTACTCCAAAACTCCACCAAGGAGAGCACATGAAAACAAAGATGATTCCAGGCACTCCACCAACGATGCCAAATGTCTATGGCAAGGGAGCATTGGAAAAATTAATGAGAAGAATCATCCTCATTCTTACCACAAAGTTCACAAAAAGAGGGACCCTAAATTCCCCTCTTCCTCACGTTATCCCAAGTGAGGCATTTATTACAAGCTACTAGCTAGAGAAAGAACTTACATTTCGACTGAGAAAATCTATTCCACACATTTTTCCACCATGTGATAGGGAGGCTCTTGAAATTTTTCTTATCAAAAACCTGATAACTGTTAGAATATTATTATTATAATGTGCACTATGCCTATAATTGACAGGTTGACATTTGTCTTCTGCCACTTGTCCCTGTCTTCAGTTTGAGTTGGAGTGGTGTCTTCTGAAAGACACTTGGAGTGGAGCTTATGACACTTGTCATATCTCCCTCCTAAGCTTGATGCTTATATATTGTAATATAACTTGTAAATAATTAAGGCTTTTTGTTCAGTCCCAACATTTGGTATCAGAGCTCCAGGATTTCTTTGGCCTTGTGATCTTGAGGGGGGATTTCCCTCATGGAAATCCTCCCTCCCCCATTTCCCCCTCATATTTCTTCCCTCATTTTTTTTCTTTTCTTCGCCTAGTTTTCCAAGCCTAGGGAGTATGCTCTCCATTTTTTTAAAATGGATCAAAAACCAGACAGCTTGAAAAAATTCATGGCTGCCCCTGAAGCTTCATTGCTTGGAGCCATGAGATGTTGAGGAGAAAACAATTTCTCTATTTTTTTTAGTCTCATTATTCCGTTGGTGCTTCGCTGGTATAAAAGAAGATGGAAAATGCTTACTGGAGATTTGCAACAGTTGAAAGAGTTCCAGTTTATAACCAGTTGAATTTCTTCCTTGCTAGATACATGCGAGTTATCCAGATCAGAACCGTAGTTGTTTTCAAGTTCTCCGGTACATTGATGACGATCTGCGTATCTCCAAGTTTGGCCAAGAGTACATGAGATTTATCGGTTCCTTCATTCTATTCACACATTCACCCGCCGGCCTGGTGATTGCATTGGGATCAAACCTCCCTCAAAGACATCCACCCTGAGTCAGAATGGATCTTCGCACTCATAGCTCCTGTGGAGATTATCTACCCAGTATGTTTTTTAGCATTCGAGTAATAGACGTTTTTTTTTAAGCATGAATTAAAAGACTTGAGTATGGTTGTCTTAAGTTTGATTTTTTTACTGTTATTTGAGACTTGGTGGGGGAGATGGTGTAACAAGTATATGGTCGTGTCTGTTAATCTGGCCATGATAATTTGTGAGAGTGATGGTATGCGCTTTGATTTTGAGTGCTACGGATGTGCTTGTCTAGGAAATAGAGAAGACATGTTTTTTTACCGTTGCAGGTTACTATTTTTTTTGCTGCCTTTCTATCGCTTCCTTGTCTATGGATAATTTTTTTTTTGAGATTTCCAGTGCTCCGTGATCACGGCTGAGTTTTCGTGGCGCTCTGAGCGTCCCGTTAATGTGATGCGGTGGAGGTTGCAGCTACTCGCGTTCAGATTTTTGGTATGTCCATTTTGAACAGGAGTTGCACTGGAATGGAGCCCACGCAAACAGGTTTGAAAAATCATCGTAGCAAAAGTGAAGGCGACATATTGCTTATTTTTTCAATGAATTGTGTTGTTGGTAGCGCAGCAGAAGTTTCCAAATATGGCCAAATATTTGATGAATTTTTTTTTATATATATCCATGACGACATGTTTTTTTTTAAGTAATCGTTGTGTGTGAGGTTTGTGCGGCCTCATCGCGACTCCATTGTAGTCTGCAGAAACCACCAATGACCTCCCTTTCCTGTGCGTCGAAGTAACCTGCTGTCATGTCGCCTGTTGTGCGCAAGATGATAGAGTTGGGCTAGATTCCAATGTGTTTTTTCATTGACGCCGGATCGGATCGCCCGTTTTGCCTAGAAATGGCTAAATCTTCTACTACATGAAGATCACAGTGGAGGAGTTTCGAAATTGGTGGAGAACATTACGGTGCGCAACTGGCATCTTTTGAAATACAAGTTTGCATGGCTGTACGAATGTGTTGCAATTTTTTTTTTTTGTGTTCATCTTGATGACATGTCGTGTTTCATTAGCAAGATCAGTCTCTCCATTGGAATACCAGGAAACGCTGAAAAGCCTAGCCCTCCATCGCGTGACATTGCCAAGCTGCTACTCGGTACGTCTATGAGAGAAACATAGCCTTGAATAGGTCGGCTTCGACTGTAGGATGCAATGATATTTTCATCTCTGACAATGTGTTGCCTGGGAACGACGTTTCTGTGTCTGATCTCACTGCCAATGCATGTAGCAGACATAAAGTTGAAGGAAGCAATTTCCCACCATCACGATTGCCCACCACGATGACATAGCCATTGTGAAATTTTTGTAATGTGCGGACTCATGGCTATTAGCCGACCACCAAACCTCCATAGATCCATCCACGAATAGAGTTTACGATGTGTTTTCCTCCAATGGCAGGCTGCATGATTCAATTACGAAGTTTTCAAAATAGTTTTACAAGTGTGGACGTGGTGTAAATGCAGTGCATGGTGGCAGTTGCGGAGGTGAAGTCCTCGACAAGGTAAGTTCAGTTGGCATCAGTAATGGCAAAGTCAAGACCCAGCTGGAACACTAAACAGATGTTGAACACGCAAAAAAAGGTGTTTGTATGCAACACCAAAGTTGAAGGCCACAATAAAAAAGTCCTTAGATTAAATAAAGCTCTATATGGGTTGAAGCAAGCACCTCGATCTTGGTATGCAAATATTGACTCCTATTTCCTCAACCTTGGTTTCACTAGATCTACAGCAAAATCTACTCTCTATGTGAAACATTGGAGAAACCGCATCATTTTGATTACATTGTATGTGGATGATCTCCTCATTACAGGTGATGACATAGAAGGCATAAGGTTGCTCAAAGAGGACTTATGCAAGAACTTTGAGATGATATATTTAGGCCTCCTCCACTATTGCTTAGGAATAGAGGTATGGCAACAACCTGGTAAGATTTTTATCTCACAGGCTAAGTACATTTAGTCTATTTTGGAGAGGTTTTGCATGGAGGAGTGGAAGCCCTCTCTAACTCCCATGGAAACTAGATTGAAATTGATAAATAATGATGAAGAAGAAAGGGTTGATGGTACACTTTACAGGCAACTAGTTGGAAGTTTAATCTACTTAACTTCAACTAGACCAGATATTTGTTATTCAATTGGCCTTATTTCCAGATTCATGCAAGATCCTAAGAAGAGCCATTGGATAACAACTAAGAGGATTGTGAGATTCCTAAAGGCCACACCTCATCATGGCCTTATGTATAAATCAGGTGATAATTTTTCTTTGATTGGATATATAGATTCAGATTGGGCCAGTTGTCTTGAAACCAGAAGATCTACATCAGGTTATTGCTTTCAATTAGGCCAAGGATCTATTTCATGGAGCACAAAGAAGCAGCACACAATTTCACTATCTTCAACAAAAGCAGAATATAGAGCAGCAGTTGAGGCAACTAAGGAGGCAATATGGTTGAGGCAATTAATTTAGGATATTGGGCTATTCATACATGGTCCAACATATATATATTGTGACAATCAAAGTACCATCAAGATGACCAAGAATCTAGTTTTCCATGCTAGAACAAAGCACATTGAGATCCATCATCACTTCATTAGATAAATGGTCCAAGAAGATATTATACACATGAAGTATGTACCAACTCAATATCAAGTAGCAGACATATTCACCAAGTCACTTGGGAAAGACAAGTTTTCTCAGTTTAGCAATTTGCTATATCTATGTACAAGAAGTCAACATTAAGGGGGAATGTTATCTAATGTTGACTTATTTTTTAGGATAGTGCACATTAAGGGGGAATGTTAGAATATTATTATTATAATGTGCACTATGCCTATAATTGACAGGTTGACATTTGTCTTTTGCCACTTGTCCCTGTCTTCAGTTTGAGTTGGAGTGGTGTCTTCTGAAAGACACTTGGATTGGAGATTATGACACTTGTCATATCTCCCTCCTAAGCTTGATGCTTATATATTGTAATATAACTTGTAAATAATTAAGGCTTTTTGTTCAGTCCCAACAATAACCATAGGCTATAGAGTAGGTTCCCTTTGGATTAGGATTCCAAGCCATAATGTATTTACCCTTAAAATAAGAATAGGGTATCTCTGCAAGAATAAGAGCAAACACATCTCTATCCTTGACCAACCCCCCTGGGGCCATTCTTGTAGATCTTTCCACCTGTACATCTCCATATTTACAAAATACTAGATTTTTTAAAGTCCTCCACATGATACCAACCCGCTTCCAAGAAACAAATGCTTAGGGAATGCAACCTAGAATATTGAGTCAAGATAGAAGGGTGGCCATCCCAAGAATCCTCCCATAAAAGAGCATCTGATCCCCGATTGCAAATCCAAAACAAACCCTACTTGATTAAATTAGCTCCTCTTTTCAAAGTGTCCTAGATAACTGAACCTTTCCCAACCAAGATGAATCTAGGGATCTCAGCCTTAGAAATACCTCTCAAGTATTTACAAGATAATATTTTTGCCCAAATATGATCTTGATAGGTACACCATCTCCAATAAAGTTTTGCATCCAAATATTACCCAAAAAGAGTCATCTATCGCAACCCAAGGCCTCCCTCTTGAACCGGCCTACATATATAATCTCACCTAACCAAACTCCATTTAGATTGATCAAGTTTTCTAGATCACAAAAATTGTCTTGACAAAACATCCATGTCCTTGATGAAACAAGAGGGAGTTGTTTGCACAAAACACCTGCAAATGGGTAAAGCTTGAACATTAGATTTTAAAAGCAACACTCTACCTACAAAGGATAACCATATGACGGTGTAGTGAATCACCTTCCTTCTAAACTAATCAAGCATAGAATACCAAGAAGATCTACATAGAGGATAATATGAAATAAAAATACCAAGATAAATTAAGGGGGGAGTCCCGACTTGGAATCTTAGAATACGAGCAATCCTAGCTTGAATAAGAGAAGGGGTATTGAAGAAGAAAATAGAAGACTTGTCCTCATTAATAAACTACCCAGAAGCACCAAGATATATTTCAAGAGACCATCTAATGTTGCTAGCTTCCCTGATAGTGGCAACTCCCAACAAAGTAGTATCATCAACAAATTGAAGGTGGGAAAGAGGCGGTAAAATACTATCCCACTTCCACCCCTGAATGAGACCCTGCCTGACCTGAGACTTGAGCAATATTCCAAACCCTTCCACCATAATGATAAAAAAATAAGGAGATAAAGGATCTCCTTACTTCAATCCCCTTGAGGCCTCAAACAACTTCGATGAATCATTATTAACAAGAAAAGATAACGAGAAAGAAGAAACATAATTCATGACCCATATAATCCATTCCTACTCAAAGTCAAAAGAAGCAAGAACTTTCTAAAGAAAGGACAATATGACCCGGTAATAGGCTTTGGACATGTCCAACTTAATAAACATTGATTTCTCCTTAGAAGTTTCCATCGAGTGAATATCTTTTGTAGCAATAACAACCCCATCCAAGATTTGTCGGACAACAAAAAACCCACCTTGCTCCTCAGAGTTGATTTTTCTCAACCATATCTTTAGCCTCTTAGCAATAATTTTTTTAATGATCTTATACACAATATTACAGAGAGTAATAGGCCTAAACATATCGAAGGAATTCACTCCCTCTTTTTTTGTAATAAGCACCACAAAGGTAGCATTTAGGGCCCTTAGCATCTATTTGTTCTTTTGGGACTCATGGACCACCTCAAAAAGATCAAATTTGATTAACTCCCAAAAATCCTAATAAAACACAATCAAAAATCCATTTGGGCCTAGGGATTTCCCTTTTTCATCTTGAATACAATATTTTCCAAATCCTCAAGGGAAATTTGACCCATCAAGTGCTTATTCATCTCTTTAGAAACAATCGAGGGAATACAGTTTAGAATACAATTTTCATCCTCATCATATGAGAGGGAGTCCTCCTTGATGAGAGAGGAAAAATACCTCCTAGTCTCTTCTAAAATATCCCTGAAATAAGAGAGCATGCCCCCTTGAGAATTCACAAGATACGTAATCAGGTTACCATTACGGTGAGCCTTAACTGAGTTATAAAAGAAGATCGTGTTCCTATCCCCTTCTTGAAGCCAATCTACTCAAGATTTTTGTTTTCAAAAAAATTCTTCCCTTAGTTCCCATTTAGCAAGGTCTTTCGCAGCCTCAGATTCCTCAATGAGAAGCTCCTCTATGAGAACCTGATATCTAATCTTCCTTGAAGATTCTTCCACCCTCCTAAGAGCCTCCAACTTAGCCAAGGAAAGGTTCCCAAAATTTAGTCTATTTTATCTCTTCAATTTACGCTTAAAAAATTGTAGCCGATTCATAAAGGAATACATAGCGGTGCCATGAGGAGGTTTTCCATTGATTCACCAGTCTCGCATGAAATCATGAAGCTTAGGATCCTGAAGCCACATAAGTTGAAACTTAAAGGAAGGATTCTTATTTAGCCCTAACTCCAGAGCAGAGATTTTGATAGGACAATGATTAGATCCCCTACCCTTCAAAATCATAGAACTAGCACTTTTGTTACTACCCATGCAAAAACTAGAGATTAGAAACCTATCCAGTCTCTCTAAGATGGAATATTCTCCATATATTCTATTGTGTCAGGTAAATATCCCATTATCCAGCTTGATTTCAACCAAGTTCAGGGCCCAAATATGAGCACTGAAGACAAAAGAAAAAGGCTCCAAATAATTGACCCTACCATATTTCTCCTCTAGATAAGTGATAGAGTTGAAGTCTCCAGCCAAAATCCATGGGTATAGGGGAGTCAGACTTCTCACAAAGCCAATGTGCTCCCACAAATTCACTTTATCATTGTAATCAATAGGATCATACACATTTGTAAGTAGGATGGTTTCACCTGATTCATTATCATACCCGATCATTGAAATAGACCATTTGCTAGAAATCCAAGTAAGAGGAGATATCTTAATCGGATCCCATAAACAAGCAATGCCACCAACATATCTACATGCACCAATACACTAGCATTGACCCCTTATCCACAACTTAGGAGTAATATTGAACATACTATCAGTAGCCAATTTAGTCTCCTGAATAAACACCACATCCGAATAATGAATATGAACCAAATTACGAAAAGATTTTTGTTTGGGGAAGTTGTTCAACCCCCTTACATTCCATGAAAGGATAATCATTTTTTGGGGTTATAAAAATGGGAGTCTAATATTCTCACCAAGCCTGATTGCGCCAAAGTTTCCCCCATTAAATTAATTTTATCCTGGTCTTTCTTTCGATCCACATTCATATTCTTATTCGAAGCACCTTTTTTAATTATTTTTTGTTGCAATCCTAACACCGTAGGAGTTTTGTAGTGCAAGGATGACTGCATAAGTGCCTGAGTAGGAGAGGGAATAACTAAATCTATACCGATTTCCAAAATAGTTTTACTTCTAGGGCTAGAGCCAACCATATCACCTGTACTCAAAACCAAAGCCCCTTGTTCTTCATTTAAACCCCCTAGATATGATTTATTATGTTCCATCTCAAGAAGAGACATCTGATTCGACCCTGTTATATCTGCATCAAGTAGTGACATTTCAATTATCTCCATGCATTGATCAATATCATCTAGTATTTCAAAACAATTGAGCAGAGCATTTGGTTGGCTATCCTTAAGGTCTCTTTTTTCTCTTCTTCCTTTGTTTATGAGTTTTATCGAAACAAATTCTTCCTTATCCCAATCCCCTTCCTTTATCGAGACTTTTTCTTTATTCAATTTTTGTGCAAAATGAGAATGCTCAGGATTTGAAACCACAGGCTGGACAAACTTAGGGTATTTTCTTTACAGGTGGTCATATTCATGGCAGATTTGGTAACAAAACATAAGAGCTTCATAGTCAAGTTGTTGAACCCATGTAGTTGATCCAAATTGTATTTCAACAAAATTTGGAATATGATTGTTTAAATCAATTTCAACACAGATACAGGAAACAAATATTCCCTTCTTATCCATCATATGTTGTGATGGTCCAACTGAATTCTCAAGAAGAAGGGTAATCATATGCAAGATATTATTTCTCCAAAATTCCAACAAGAGCCACAAAATTCGAACCCACACTGGAACCTGCGACGGCTGCTCCTTTGATAGGTTGAAACCCACATGCCAGTGTTTAAGAAAGAGTTTGGCTTGGTTACAAAAATAGGGACCCCCTTAAAATGCTTTTTTATGATTATAAAGATAAGAGAAAACCACCATAAAATAGCTATTTGCACTCAACATCACCTCCACATCACCTTCAGGGTTCCAAGTCTTCCTAACCCAAGCTTCCACAAAGGGAAGAGAAATTTAGATACCCATAAATTTACCAATAAGTGCATGTTTGGTTAAATACTCCACATATTCCACCATCGAGTCTGGTTGAACCACTAGAATCGGAATGGATTCACATCATTCCAAACATCCATTGTTCTTTAACAAGCGATTTCGACATGCAATGGGAAATCCTATTCCTTCCAATAATTTTTAGATGAAAAAACATCACTAGCATGCATGCTCTATGATGGGCCCGATGCCATCACAACATTCCTCCAATTGTTCAAACCTCCTCTAGAAACTGTTGCCATCCTTGTAGAGTAGTTTTTCCTCATCAAACCCTAGCAGAGCAATTTTTCCTCATCAAACCCTAGCCCAACTACTTTTGCATTGTACTATTTTCATGAGCTTTCATTAATGGTATTTTATTGGGTTACTATATAAGTCTATTCTCTTATTTTCATACATATTTAAGTACCATTATCATATACTTACCATAGCTTACATATTTTACATCTTGTGGTTGCATCTCCATTAATACACATCACCAAAAGCTAACATTCTTAACATAACAATAATGATCTAATTATGATATAATATATCTTTAATTCTAGGTGGGGCAAAGTGATTTGAACCAACATAAATTTGTAGAATTTAATATTTTTTTGAGTTGGACTATTATGATTTAGTTATATCCCAATTTTAATTATTTATTTAAATATATATATTTTTTTCTATTTTCTTTTAATTCATTGAGAGAGACATAATTGTTGAATAAGGTATCTGTCTTGATTGATATTGGATAATATGATAGATGTTTCACTTTTAATCCTAATGTCAAATTATGATAATTATTTTTTTAGTTTAATTAGTTGTCCTCATCTATATTACACCATGAATATATTGCCATGAACATCTTGGTAGTTATATGGATATCACTTGGTAAGATCTAAATCTTAATCTTCGATTTGAAAGTAAATACAATTATGCTCTTAATATTTTATGTGATATATATTGTTGACATGTTAGTTAAGCAATATCTAATCTTTATTTTAAAAATATATGCTTTATTTTTCATTTTATCAAATATATTATTCATGTTTCTTGAGATGTTATGTTTTTGTGATCAACTCCTTGATATTATTTTCATTATGAGATAAAAAATAAAATTGGCTAGTTGTCTTCTAAAATTTAAAAATTTTTAACATAAAGATCAAAACTACAAATGGCTAACATATATTCTATTTGGTTTCATTCTCTATAAATATGTTAGTTATATAAAGCTATCAATTCTCGAATATCTCTTTTTCTATGGGCTTATTCATGACCCTATTACTGCAAGATATCATTCTTATCATCATTTTTTATTTTTACTTGTGGGTTTAGCCCCACTTAATATTAAAACTTGTGATATTTATTTTATTTTTCATAACAATATCATATTAAGTTTTATTTTCTCTTAATTTTGGCTTCTTGGGTTTTCCTCTCTTTTTTCATTCCCACTAGCACTTTCATCTTGATCAATCTCTTTGTTTTTTTATAATGTTCATAATGTGACTTATCATCCATAGGTTTATCTTTCTCTAAATTTCATAAGTGGAAGGAATAACTTCAAAAGTACTTTGTTCTCTATTTTTCTGTAGAAACCCTAAAGTGCAAGGATATCTGGATTTCCTAAAATAGGAGGAAGTGTGGGAAAATGTTCTTTTGTCTTTTCGAGAATTAAATACGTACTTTAATTCCAAAAATAAAAGGATCTTGTCATATTTGAACAAGAATAATTTCTAAAAAAATTGCTATTCACTAATCTAATTTTTCATTTTATAGATTAGAATATCGCGTATCTAGTGGAGCAGTCTATGAGATAATATGGTTAAGTCGCATTCTTACAGACATGGGTATTCCAAAGAACCTTCAGCTTCATTTGTTTTGCAACAATCAAGGTGTTTTAAATCTTGTCAAGAATCCAATATTTCATGATCGCACCATTTGGCAATTTTTTTTTGCCATACGTCAAAGGCGTTGCTCATTTTCAAGGTATTCTTCCATATTCCTCCTTTCTAAGCATTGTTTTTTGAGGGATAAGTTATTTTTATTTGGATTTTGAAAGGCTTCACATTCCATTTTTTTCCCATTGTTTACTTTTGCAAAAAAAATAAGGGGGGCATCTCATAAACATTCATTTCTTTGCAAAATTCTAAGATACAAGGAGGGAATACAATTGTGGAATATGAATATAACTGGCATTGTAATAGGTGCATTTTCGGTGGAAACCAACACCTCAAGTAGTTAAATTTGTCAGAATTTGTGGTTGTATTTTGCATTTAAATTCTTTGTTTTCTTGCATTAAAAATTACACAAATAAAGAAAAAAAAAGAAAAAACCCCAAATTTATACACCTATCTATGTAATTTATTGCATAGCAGTAGTTGGTATATACGATACCTCTGGTCCACACTTACAGGTTATGTTTTCATGCTTGGAATATTGTATATAACACCTAAAATAGCTGCAATAACGACACCTGAGCTTGTTCTCTATCAATAATCAGGGATAAATAAGGAAATCCAGTTCTGATATTCACTTCATTTCATACCCATATCATGATTGTTGTTAGGCATAAATCTTGACAAAGGAATTTCCAAAGTGTTTAGGGGAACTGACACCCCACACATGAGGAATAGACCTTCTATGGTAGGTGTCATTAACAAAATGATGCCCTTTTAGTATCGCCTAGATTCCATGTATCGTGTTGCTCATATATACTTATAGTCTCCCTCACGTAAGGGCGGGTATATATAGAGTAGTTGCGGTATAAAGGTCTAGTAGGTATAAATAAAGGTAGACCAATTGATGATATAAGGAGCCTTCACAATGGCCATTGTTAACAAATATCTCTTAGATTCATAGTTGCTGAAAGGTTCTAACTTCGTACCATGGAAGAAAAAGATGTGTACCATTCTTCAAGTGGAATATTTATGGGATGTAGTGACTGGCACTATAATACACCCTCAAATAGTAAGATCAGATCAAGAATATTTTGATAAGAAGGACAAAAGATGTCTCATGTTTATCCTGCTTGCTACTACAGATGAGGTCCAACCTCATATCTGTGATGCCAAAACTAGTAAGAAAGCTTGGTATGCTTTGATTACTATTTATGAAGGTAAGAATCAGTCCACTATTCTCCACTTTCAAACTCAACTACATACTCTCAATATGACATCTGGTGAGACGATTGATCTATTCATATGTAGAGTGGCAGAAGTGAAATCCAAATTGAATGCTATGGGAAAACCAGTGGATGATACTCTCTTGACCTATGTCATCTTGAGAGCATTTCCAGAGTCCTATAAGATGTTGATAACCTCTCTTAATGTATATGGTAGACAAGTGTCTTTTGTGGAATTGGTGAATTTGCTTCAAGCTGAGGAGGCAACACAGATTTAGAAGGATGAAGTGCCAGATAATTCCCTCTACAACAAAAAAGGAGGTAAGAAACACGGTCAGTTTAAAAAAGGAGAATCTTCTTAAAAGGAAAAAGGGAAACAAAATCAATAGAAATATAAACAATATTGCAAGATTTGTGATATGAATAACCATGACACCAATAGGTGTTGGTTTAAAAACAAGCAACAAAATGACCATGCTCATAAGAAGAAGGGCAAAGGAAAATACAAATCCTAGAAAAAGAATAAGCAATCCAAGGGGCATGTTGATTATGCTGAATCAAACTTAGACTCAGATTCTATAGGACTAGCCTTAGATTAATATTTTGAGAGAGCACACAAGGTGCTCATGACTCATACTTCATCTCCACACATAGATGTTGTATGGTATATTGATTCAGGAGCTAGTAAACATATGAATGGTGATAAATCATGGTTTGACAATCAAATCTACCAAGTGAAGGGTGAGGGTGATGTGTCTGTTACTCTTCTAGATGACCAATGTCAGATTGAAAAGGTACTTTATGTACCTAGATTGGCTAATAATTTTTTGTCAGCTCCTCAAATGTTGGATCGCAATATGGATTTTGTATTCTATTTTGAAAAAAGAAAATAAAGATGTTTTATATCCAAAAAGGGGAAACATGTAGCATCTGGATCATACAAGCATGGATTGTTCATCTTAGATTTCATTTCAACACCTCGTGTTGCATTGGAAACAACTACAAAGTAGGCTACTTCTATGTGGTATAAGAGATATGGGCATCTAAGTTCAATATATTTTCTTGAGTTGAGAAAATATGAGATGGTGAGAGGACTTCCCAACCTCTCATACACATTTCCAGTTTGCTCAGATTGCTTAGTAGGGAAGCAACACCGGGTACCATTTGAAGTTAGCTCTTCACAAGCTAATAAACCTTTGGATTTGGTACACACCAATCTGTGCGGTCCTATGCCAACCAGCTATGGTGAAAAGAGGTATTTTCAATTATTTATGGATGAACAGTCACACAAAATGTGGGTTTTCTTTCTTCACTTGAAGTTATAGGTATTTCTGTACTTTCAACAATTAAAGAAGATTTTTGAGGAGTCAGGATGTTCCATAAAAACCCTCCGCTCTGATCGAGGGGGGAATATACCTCCAAGGAATTTTCATCATTTTTGAATGAACATGGGATTAAGAGACAACTGACTACAACCTATACTCCACAAAAAAATGGAGTTGCTAAAAGCATGAATCATTCCATTGTGGAAATGGTTCGATGTATACTTACAGGGGCACACCTTGAGCATGAGTATTGGGAAAAAGAAGTAAACACAAAATCATACCTCCTGAATAGAATACTCACAAGAGCTCTACAAGGTAAAACTCCACAAGAAGCATGGAGTGTTAAGAAACCCTCCATTTCTCATCTAAGGGTTTTTAGATGTAAGGCATTCATGCACATACCAAAACAAAAAAGGAAGAAGTTAGATGAGAAAACCCTGAAATGTATCTTCCTTGGTTATGATGAGTATTCAAAGGGATATCGATTGATAGATCCTATGACCAAGAATACATATATAAGTAGACATGTGGTATTTGATGAAGCTTTCACATCAAATAAAAGTTCTAGAGGTGTATACCTTGAGGAAGATGAGCCTAAGAAAGAGCCTCCACCTACTTAGAACAAGATTCCAAAATGGTATACGAGTACATTGAGAGATTCCAAGTTGACATCACTTCCAAATTTAAATTTAGATCGACCTTGTACTCACAGTATGACACAACATAAGAGAGCAGAGGCATCAACATCAGATGTTGATGAGATTTACCAACAATTTGATGATCTATCTTTAGATGCAGAGGAAGATAGAGAAACAAATATGGAGGATGAGAGGGTTTCTATGACAACATTGGATGAAAATGAACCCACAATAGTTCAGGACACACTTAGTGAGCCTTAGTGGAAGGCTACTATGGAAGCAGAACATATATCTCTCATAAAAAATCATACATGGAAGCTAGTAAATCTACCTTCAAAAAAGAAGCCCATTGACTGTAAATAGGTGTTCAAAGTGAAATATAAGGCAATATGATACTATTGATAAGCATAAAGCCCGTTTTGTTGCAAAGGGCTATGCTTAGAAAGAAGGCATAGACTATGAAGAGAGTTTTACCCCTACTGCAAAAATGACTACCATTCGAGTACTTTGTGCCATGGTAGCTCATTTTGGGTGGAAGTTACATCAGATGGATGTAAAAAATGCTTTCTTGAATGGTGACCTACAAGAAGAAGTGTACATGACCCAACTAGAAGGATTTGTTGTTAATGGGCAAGAACAAAAATTTTGTAAGTTGATCAAATCCTTGTATGGGCTGAAACAAGATCCTCAAAATTGGTACATAAAATAGATAGTCACCTAGTGCAGCATGGTTTTCAAAGAAGTCCTTCAGATACAAATATTTATATCAAGAAAAATGGTTCTGACATAGTGATTTTGGTGCTATATGTAGATGATATGATCATAACAAGGAGCTCAAAGAGTATTATTGATGTAGTAAAATATGATTTAAAATAATCTTTTGAAATGATAGATATAGGACTTCTTCACTATTGTCTTGGTTTAGAAGTGACTCAGAAAAATCATCATATACGAGTAACACAAAATAAGTATGCCAAGACATTGATTGATAAATATCGCATGAATGATTATAATTCTAAGGTAACTCCAATGGATCATAGGCTCAAGCTATTGTGATATGATCAATCACCATAGGTAGATGGCACTCTTTATCACCAACTAATTGGGAGTCTCATATATCTGACAAATACCAGACCAGATCTTAGTTTTACTATGGGTTATCTTTCAAGCTTCATGCAAGAACCAAAGGTGAGTCATTGGAAAGAAGAAAAGAGAGCTCTTCATTATGTTCGTGTTACTATAGATTGTGGCTTGGAGTACAAAAAGAATACCAAGTTCTATCTATAGGGATACATAGACTTAGACTATGTCGGATCCATTGATGATTGCAAGTCGACTTCTGGATACATTTTCCATCTTGGATTTGGTCATGTCTCTTGCCATAGTAAGAAGCAATAGGTGGTTTCTATATCATATATAGAGGTAGAATATCGTGCAACCAGTGGAGCAGTCTACGAGATAATATGGTTAAGTCACATTCTTACAGACATGGGTCTTCCAAAGAACCTTCCACTTCATTTGTTTTATGATAATCAAGGTGTTTTGAATCTTGTCAAGAATCTAATATTTCATGATCTCACCAAACACATTGACACTCGATGTAATT